>JAZKJV010005966.1:0-1200000 GCA_037367405.1 Ottelia alismoides | reverse complement strand
TTCTATTTAAAATATAAAGATAAATAAAGACCAAGGAAAATACTCTAAAACAAATAATATAGCTAAATGCATAGATACCTATACCTATATAATATATACCCATATTTATTTAACTGTATGTAATACATCAGAAAATTAAACAAAAATATGTTTGTAAATATAAAAATAAGCCATAGATATATAGTAAGAAAATAAAAGAATAAAATAAAAAGTACAAAATAAAAATAAAACACCCATAACATAGATGAATATAGCTATAAGGGCATGTTTGGTTGCTGGGTTAGATTGGGTTGGGTTACCCCTGTGAATAGTAAATTGTGAGGAGGGTTGGGAGGGTTGGAAGGAGGGGTACACCGGTGTACCCCAACCCAACCCACCAACCAAACAGGCCCTAAGTGTATCCTTAAAAATTAACTTGTAACAGACAAACCCAAAAAAATAAATAAAAATCATATTAAAATACTAAATAAAATAATAAACATTTTTTATACTAAACACCTCTCTGATCATCCCTAATCCACACCATGCCCTCTAAACCCTTGAACATATCATCGATTCATCCTAAATCACCAGACAATAAGGATCCTTAACTCTATTTATAAGTAAGACCCAAGCTTGTTCTTCCCTCTTGGTCCCCCTTTGAGCTTTGTCTTGTGTTCTTGCGTGTGTGTTGAGGTCCGGGTGACAGTTGAGAGTCTACACATGCTCGTAGGCGGTAAAGCAAGGACGAGGCGACGATCCACGACGGAGCTTTGACCTGCCCTGGGTAGGTATAAGAGCTACGTAATTTATGTTCGTAGGGTAGATTTCATTCTCGTCTTTGAATTTTTGCATTCAATTTTTCTCTTTAGTTAATGATTTAACGTAACTTAGGCTAAGTAGCTCTCAGGACCTCCAGTGCTCTGCCTATGTTTCATCGTATCCCTCGATTGTCTTTGATATCTTCGAAGACCTCCACACGTTCCCCAGTGCCTTCTCCGTCTCCCCAGCCCATTTTACTAACAGATCCTAGTGGTTTTGCGAATCGGATCCCCTCCTCCGCCATACGCCTGAGCTCCTTACATTCCATCCATCTCCTTTGCATTTCCGCTTCACAACGGGCCAAGGACCTTTGCATGGAGCCAAGGAATCTCCTTGTGTAGGTCTTGCACTAAAAGAATCCCTCCTGGGTGGATTTAAACTTGGATAAGGCATTCCAGGTGCTCTAGCTCCTTCGGCTAACCAGGACCCCATCATTGGGTCCTGGACCTTCTCGAGCACGTCATTACCTGCGCACAAGCCTCCCAGATGATTAAAGACCAAGAGCAGCATCAGAAACTGTCGGATGGAGGAGGAATCAAAGGATGAAAGTCGGGGAGGCATCATTCTTCCACGTTCTTCATGAAGAACAGTTGCCGTCCGATCTGGGAGGCACCCCAGATTCATGAGTAGCTGTTGGATCCACACGCGCACGATCGTCAGATCCTCACCTTGGATCTAATCTTGAGCGTCCACAACCGAAGTGTCCTCGCATGAGGAGGAGTTGTCACGTGGTTAAGTGGAGAGATCTGCATCGTTGGCCTGAGCGCAAATAAGGGGTAAAATACTAAGAACTTCTCTTCCTTTTACATTTTAATTTTAGTCTAGTAAATAACACCTGGGGTGTAAAAAGTTTGGGAATTTTTGTAATAAAGCCCCTTATGTTTTATTTATTCACCTATCTGTTTGCACCGGCTCAACTTATGTGGGGTCCCCAAGTGAGTTGGGTATTTTGCATGAATAACCTCGCGGCTTTTGTTAATTATATTTTGTCCAAAAGTTTTAACATACAATGTATATTTTTGTGTGAAAATTATATAAAGGACCTGTAATTTTGTCGATTTGCACTTTTGCCCTTCCTAGGTGCGCACATGTCTCTATTTTGTGTAAAATTGCAACAATGACACTGGATTTTGTATTGAGGGTTCGAAAATGGAGAAAACTTTTATTATAATTGTAAGTTGGTCCATGCTAGTAAATGTCTTGTATTTTCTTGGGATTTTTTTTTGTGAAATAGCTCCTGTTCAATTTTTATTTTGCAAAAATTATGGCGAATGCCTTATATGGTGTATTTAATCATCATTATTTTTAATTTGGTTCCGTGCATTTAATTATTTATTAAAAATCAAATAGTGCCTTTATTGTCCTTATTTAGACAAAAAATAGAAAAATATTAAAATGCCTTGAAAATCATAAAATATATGTCATTTATTATACCCTAGATTAACTCCATACTAAAAATCCCTAAAAATAGAAAAGGGAAAAAGAAAAAATAGAAAGCTCTAAAATTCGATAAAAAATTAAAAAATTACCTAAAATTCTAAAAACATTTATTTTTATTTTTGATTTCGCTCCATACTATTAATATATATTAAAATTGATTTGAAGCATTTTGGACATTATTTACTATTTTTAAGCTTCAATTCAATTCGTCTTTTCTATTTAATCCCTGATTTGGGATAGTTTTGACTTTAAAAACCCATAAAATCCAGCAAAAATTCCAGAAAAACATTTGAAAATTATTTAAAACCCTAAAAATATTGTATTCCCTTTATTTTATTTGTTTTTACCTGTACCTATATGTATCTAACCCTATATTGTATACCACCCTTATATATCCTGCATTATATACTTGATTAAAGAACATATAGTAAAAATCAAAGAATATATATATATATATATTGCTACTACTGATATATATATATATATATTATGAAAAACATAAAAAAGTATAAATATAAATCTCTGTGTATACATAAATATGTGTTGCACTTATATGAATGTCTTTACCTATGTGTACACACACACACACCCATATATATATATGTATTAGTCTAATATATGTAGATTTTATTATTATCGAATATACTTATATATTCATTATTAATTTTTATTCAAAAAGAGAAATAAAAAATAATATAAATATATAAATGAATAAAAGAAATCTACAAAATGAATAAAGACACACCTATGCATAATGTAAATTGATTAGAAATAATCATACGATGCCTAACTTGCTCTTTGTGGATCGACCTCTATATGCTTGCATACTATACATTTTGTGTTGTAGAGTATAATAAATTTTAACTCACATTCCTGCTATTCACCGGTTAATTTATAATGTGGGTTAACTATTGTTTGACTTGGAACCCTTGAGCAGTCAATGCATCGACTGCAATCTTGCCTTGTTAGGTCGTGCGATTCTCGAGAAATCTTCTTCATTAGTAGCTGAGCATGAATAATTGAGATGATGACAACTCATCTTACATGGACATTTGAATTGAGAGTTATCTTGAAGAGGTAACCATTCCAAGAAAAGGACTATCCTCCGGCGGATAACCCTTTTATGTGTCTTGATGTTTGGATAAAGGACTATCGAGAAGGTTTGTTCTGATGTACTTGTATTGAAGTTTGGAAAAATAATTATAAGTTAAGCATTTTTATTTTTTAGATGAAAAGATTGTAACTATAATATTTTGTTGTTGGAATGGATGAAAGAGAAATATGTGATTTGATGTATTAAATGGGAGAGAGGGCATTTTTCAAGGGGGCCCACATGATGGGGAAGCCTACATGGTGTAAATGAGGGTTTATGGAGGTCACCCAGGGGAAACCCTGAATTTTGGGAGGTTTCCCCCACAACCTAGCCCAGAGTGTTCTTATACGTGTTTTCAATATTCAGAGAAAATATTTAATAAGAAATCCATATTAAAAAAACAAATAGAATAGGAAATCTAGCTGACTAGAATGCGATAAAGTTGCGGATTTAATCTTAAATCTCATTATGTGTAGTTAAAACGAAACATGCACATGGATCAGATTGGATCATATTATAGCTTAATCCATGTACAATCCAATTTTAATGAATGAATTTTAGCTTTAATTCAATGCAATCTATCAATAAATCTAATCCATCTGATTTCGACTTTGATCGGATTTTTTATGCTTACATATTTCTCTCCAATAGTTTACTCTCTTATGTGTATAATTTGTAGGACGTTAGCCCTTGACATTTGAATTATTTCTCAAAAATCCATAATAGGGTAGATGTAAATAAAAGAATATTTGAAGATCACACAATCAAACTAAAGTTGAGAACAATTATTCCATTATAAAAAGTTTAAGATCACACAATCAAACTAAAAGATTGTATTGAATTTCGAATTTAAGTTTTCTCTCTTTTTTTATAAATGGTGCATTGGTATTTCTACAAATGGTTCATATAATTATACAAGTTATCAAGTGAGGATACAAAGACAAGTTATATTAACAAAACAATCTGTTCTATGTGGTTGGACATTATAAAGTCTACAATTAATTTAAGGGATTTTTACCCGGTAGACCCTGTAATCTTTTGCAACTACCGCTACGACCTCTGAAACATCCTAATTCCTCTGTCGACCCCGTAAACTTGCTCTGTCTTACCCAATAAACCCTGCCGTCAATTTTAACTATATTTGAGTCAAAGACTTGAGTTAGTCTTGAGTTAACCTAACTAATTTGCCATCGAACGATTAGGATTCGTCGAAATAAAATAAACAATAAGAAAAAAAATCAAAATCGTAACGCGGCAAGGAGGAGGGCCTCCAACCCGAGGGGAGGGGGCAAAGCGGCGGCGGTCGGGGGTCCATCATCGGTCAGGGGCATAGGGGGCGGGGGTCCGAGGGAGGGGGAGGAGCAGCGGCGCGGGGGGTCGGGCGAAGCAGCAGCGTGCGCGGCAGCCTCCATCGTTCAGGGGAAGGGGGGGCTCCATCGCGAGGGCTCCATCGTCGGCAGGGGCGCGAATGGGAGGGGGGAGCGAGGAGGCGGCGACATCCATCGTTCGGGGGGAGGGGGGAAGCAGCAGCGCAGGGGTTGGGGGTGGGTGGCGACACCACCCCAATTCAAACCCTCCAAGCTGTCGCTCCTCTGTTTCCTAGATGCCCCCTCCCCATTATCCCCACCACACCAATCCCCATTCCACAACAATACATGGCTCGCGTGAGGAGATCTTGGCTCTTCACATGCCTCCTCTTCTGGGTCGCAGCCTTCTTCCTGCTGCTGCAAGGTTGGTGCCTCCCCAGGTCTTGCAGCAGCCCTGCACTGATGTTGCAGTGGAAGAATCCCGCGTACGGTGGAGGGAGAAAGATGCTCGTATCGACCACCTTCGACTTCTCTCCATTCCGGGCCCCACAACACCAGCACCACCACCGGCATCGGCATCGAGACCACACGCGAGAGGTCGATCCGAGGTACGGGGTGGAGAAGAGACTGGTGCCGACAGGGAGGGGGAGAAGCAGCAGCGCAGGGGGTGGGCGTCGGTGGCGAAGCAGTAGAGCGCGCGCGCGGGGGGGGGGGGGGGGGGGGGGGTGGAGGGGGAGGGGAGGGGCGGGGTGTGCAGGGAGCACATCGCCGGGGGGAGGGGGGACAACGGCGACGAGGAGGAGGGGGGAGCAGGGAGCACATCGCCGGGGGGAGGGGGGGACAGCGGCGACGGGGAGGAGGGGGAGCAGGGAGCACATCGACCGAGGGGGGAGGAGCAATTTGGCTGAGGGGAGCAGCAGGTCGGTGGGGCGGCGGGGGGGGAGCAGCATCACTGGAGATGATGGTAGAGTAACCGGGGGGGGTCCTATGATGGAGTGGCACTCCATGTAAATTTAATAAACAAAATGGGTATAATATAAATGAATATAACGGAATCTGGTTAATTTTAACGGGTTAATTAACGGACCTTAACCACAGGGTCTGTAGGATAAGAGTTAGCAACTTTACGGGGTCGGAGGAGGAATTAGGATGTTTCAGAGGTCGTAGCGGTAATTGCAAAAGATTACAGGGTCTGCCGGGTAAAAATCCCTTAATTTAAATTGTTAAGCTATACAAAAACCAAGTGATTCCTAAAAAACATTATTCAAGGCCCTATATATATCATTAATATATGAGAAGAATAAAAAATCATACTCGATTAAGTACCGAAGATAAAACCAGCTTAACTTAAATATATCCCACCAGTTGAGCAACATGCCTCTCATTTAAAATGGACTGGAAATAGAATTTATTTGCCAGATTATACCGTTAAGAAAAAATATATCATTTTTTTAAAATAAATCAAAATCATATATCAAATTCAAAAATAAAGGAATTCAGTACCGTTATTAATTCTTTAGATTGGTGGGGTATATCTGAACATGTAGCTGATACAATGTCATCCTTGGGATAAGGTTGCAAGATGGACAAGTAAAAGGTTGGAAGCAAAAAGGCCAATAACAAGTGGGCATGCCATACAAATGTTCCAGATGTATTTTCTTTTAACAGAGATCGACAAGTGGTAGTAAGATGGTACCATGTGGGAGGGGTCAACACTGAGCAAGAAGGGAAACAACATCACGAGTGGAGTGGTGGGAAACAACTTTGCTGGAATGCGCTGGTGGGGGACAATAATAACGATCTTTTTGAGAGTAGTGAAAAAATATGCAATTACAACTCCCGTGTAATAATAGTTTGTCAAAACTGTAAATAACAAAAGGTATTATATACAATCAATAGACTTCAAAACACTAATGATCGGTTAGTTATATTGTATATAATAATGTAATAGATTTTAATAACTGAAATGCAATTACTATAATTATATAGGGAGGTCCTCATAAAAGTAGCATTGCTTATGTACGTTCTTGGACATGTAGATGTTACTATAGCAATATCTAAATTTAATATCATCTAATCCATCTCATAGGAACTGTTTCGTGTTAATATAATGAAATCTAGGTCCAAAATCCATGTCTACTCATATACTACAATTATATTAAATGGGACTTGTAGTTATCATCATCATACTCGTTCTGGTTGTAATTAATCATCAACATAATCATCATTTTCTTTCATCAATGTGAACCATTTCTACAATAAATATTATTGTAATTATTTAATATGTCAACAAAATTTATTTATTTTCACTCCTTGTCTGAGATTAATGAATCCATACACATATAAGAACCTTTAGTACAACTAAGATTATGTACCATGGCCATCAAGATAATCATACAGTTGTTGATCCAATGGTTAAATCATAGAGGCTGGTACTAATATGATATCTAAAGAATTAGATTGAGGACTCATAGAATCGTCAAATGATTGTCTAGAAAAGATCTCCAGCGTGAGAAGGAGATGGAATCCTTACTCCAAGGACTGATATCTGACCAACATCATGATGCATGTCCTCTAGATTAGAATATAGATTTAGAAGTATCATATAAGTTAAGTCAAAGAATTAACTTATCGAGATCGAGATATTAAAGACTTATGTTGTCACGACCCTAATTCTAGGTCGTCGGATCCTCCCATATTCAGGTCTGGTTACTCAACAATAATTTATTCAACAATAACAACTAATAGGGAACAAAATGCAATTAAAAATACTAAAAAGGAAGTATTTCAACATTTTTTCATTCACAAAATAAAGTTTATACAGTGCATTATCCCACTATAACTATTTACATGTACATCATCTGGAAAGGAAATGCATAAAAAGGTTATTAACTACCTTATAAAGTAACGATACTGTGGCTGGATCGATGGTCACTGTCTCTGTGATGACTCTTCGATGCCTGTTGGGTTTTCAGAAAATATAGGAAAGAGACGAGCAAATGCTCAATAACAAAGAAAATAAACATAGACCAAGCATGATATTTGAAAGGTTCAACAAAATGAATCATATAGTTGTTCATTTATTCTATTTTTGTTTTAGTTCTTATCCATTCTAATCCACATCAATGATTGGTCCTCTCCGCTCCACGAACCCCAAAGCTGTAGACACTCCGATATTAGAGATTACATTGATCTAGTGAGCTTATGTCACCGCACATTGCCTCGACCAATCCTCCAATACTACCCTGACAATTTTTTATTTTATTATTTAGGGTTCTAAACCCTCAGCCTGACAAACAAGGAAGTACACTATCCTCGAGGACCCAATAGTCACATGCCAACCTTTAATCACCAATTACTAGCAGCTTTAAGTGCATGTTATCGTAACCCAGCTGCTATTGAACCACCCGTGCCTCCATATGGCACGACCTCATCTTTCGTCATTCAACCCAAATATATTGGCACCCAATATCACGCGTTGCAAACCGTTCATTCATTTCACGCGCACTTATCATAAAAGGGAAACTATGTACCACCTAGGTAGGGCCATGCCAATATGGGTTCCTTTCGACAAACGTACATGTTGCATGTCCAACCTGCATTTCTACTCCCAATCATTCTTAACACAACACATGATCCATTTAAGAATCCAAATCAATACACGTAAATTTCCATGATGTAGTTCCTCTCTTAAGCCTTCGATTTGCATATTCATCAATATTGAGTATAAACTTACACACGTACACACACACACACACATATATATTAATTCCTATGCATATATATTCATATTTATACTTATTTGAACGTCCAAACCCTATGTTTCTAAGCCACTACATCAATTCAATCTTAGCCGTTATTTTAGTGGGAATCAAAAAGCAACATTTCATATTTTTTCAAAATAGCTAAATTAGGGTTCTTCGTAGAAAAGAATATAAAATTAGGAATTTCAAAGATCCCATATGAAAATCCAACAACAAAAGGTAGGATTTCGTTACCTAATTGAGCTCTCTCTCGTGTGTACAGTGCTTTATCGTGATTCAATTTCAAAAAAATGTGATCTGAGACTCCTAAAATTATTGAATTTCACTAACACGAAGAACGTGCCAAGAACATGAAGAACTAACGAAGAACTTGAAGAACGTGAATAATATATTTTCTCTTGTAACTTCAGCAGAGCTTCCCCTTATACGGGTTGATATTTCTAGAAAATTTTTGGCAGAAGTTCCCCTTATATCGGGACATATTTCTATGAAAATTTCAGCATAATTTCCCCTCATATCAGAAATTTTCTAAAGAAAAATGAAATAGTTTCCTCTATAAAATCATTAAGAGGAAAAACAACAATGAAATAGAAAGATTATAATAGAACTCCAAGTGATGGAGAATCAGTAGATACCGCGTGTCTTACGTGAGTAAAGTGTGTGACGAATCACATGGTTTATTGATGTGCTTAGGCGTCTCACCTAAGTAGAGTGTTGCACAGATTCCTCCATTAAAACAACTATAAAATCTATAAAAACAATTGAATCAGCCAGTCTTTTGTCAAGGGTGAGTGAGACATATGAAGAACATGTACGCTCACTAACGGCCTAGCCACTTGCATCTGAGCAAGGCTATGGTTTGATTCGTCCTTGAACCATAACATAAAATGAATTGGAAAGGAAGTTGAATCGAAAACCTATCTCAAGTTAGAGATTACTTACCTCCTACACGAAGCTGACTATGAGAGGACCACACCGTCTTCCACCTCACCATCCTCTCGACAGTGCTTTGCTAATGTTTCTTCACCACCTCCCTCTCCTCTTGTAGACCTCTCGACCCTAGTCCTCAAGGAAATGGTGGTAGTGGAAATCATAGAGAATGAATGGGTAGGGGGCTATTTATAGGATTTAGAAAATCGCTAACCATGATTTGTAAATCATGGTTTTTCCCTTAACCACGGTTAATAACCCATGATTTTGGCCCGTGGTTTTGACCAAAGCTTATTCAAAACATAAGGCTTAAGTTAGAACCTTCCAGAAGCTTCTAGATTTGCTAATGATGCTTAATTAGCACTGATCGTGACTAACTTTCATTAATCATGATTTAAATTTCGTGACTTGTGATTAGCTTGTTGTTGTTCTTTGATTAGAATTCGCTAATGGTGATTAGTGTTCCTTAATTTATCATTAGTTTCCTTAACTATTATTATTCAGTCTAATGACATCTTAAGCTTCCTTACATCTCTTTCTTCCGAAAATCATAAAAATTCGGAACGAATGATTCACACAAAACATATTCTTTTGGTTTCCAATTGACAAGCCAAATCTTATGATATAAGATCCGAGAGATGGCCATGTTCAAGGCTTTACATCTTAAAGGAAGTATCGTCCTCAAGATTGATGAATCTCCATTTCATCACCTTTGTTCTTTCATTATGACCTTAAATCCCTAGCTAAATGCATGCATATATCATTATTTACAAAATAGACACCTGATTGTGCAAAATACTGTAAAAATTTGATGTATTAACTTTTAAAATAAAAGAATAAAGGAAGAAAAGAAAACGAAATAAGATACCATAGGTGTTGAGTGAGCCTACACCCTAAGACTCAATCATCATGATGTGACAAAGAATAAAGTAGGGGGAGATATGGCAGATGAACTATACAGAAAAGACATCAAAAATGTAATTTTTAATTCTTCTATAATTAATTTTGGGAACTTTTGTATTTTTATTATTTATTATTTATACCTCAAATCAATAAATATTGTACATGAACATTGTAGACAGAAATACATAGAAAATTCAAAATCGAGTTCATAGAAAAATAATGCGCAGTGTACTCGGCACAAACAAAGTAAAAACTTAAAGTAAAACTTTGTAGATGTGTATCTCCTCCATACTAAATCAAAATGGACCAAAATATCTTTAATTGTATATATCTTTTAATAAGCTATTTAATAAAGGTGGTTTCATTTAATTTGGAGCTAAGATGCAAAATTTAGGTTTTGGACCCCTATTGTGTAATATACTTGTATATTTTATTCAATATATTTATTATTTATTATTTTTCAAATTCTTTTATTTTTATAAAATTATATATTATTTAAACCATACTTACATAAATAAAATAAAATAAAACATTAAAATAAAATCAAAATAAACAATACATGTAAATACATATAGGTAAAATATACATGTATATATCTATAATGTACATATACACAATTAATTATATACACAATTAATTAAGTGTACATATTAACTCAGACAAATACAGTAAAATATCTAATTGTGTATTAAAATAACTCCAGAATATATAAAATACTTGTATAACATTATAAAACATATATTACAAATTTAAAATAAAATACCAAAATACACGTATTTATGCATATATTTTACATATAAATATTAACTTATAATAAAAATCCTAATAAAAACAAATAAAAATAAGTATAAAATACTAAATTAAGTTACAAACATTTTTTATGTTTTAACAAAAATTTAGTTAATCCATTTATTATTTATTCTTGATTTTACCAATCTTTTCCTCCAGGGATTTTTCTGGTTGGTCCACGTGGGCCAACCAGAAGCCTCCGTCGGTTGACCTCACCCCATATCTTTCTCGAGCTTCGACCTTTCAGAACTCAATTTTTCACCCATTTATCCTCTTGAGCTCTTGATGCTCTGTCTTGGCGTGCTGTGCATTTCGTGGAAATTGAACTTCCATATTTCATGCCATGGCAAGAGATCTTGTCGATCGGCCTTGATTAAATCAACATCTTCAGTCGAAGTTTGCCCTTTTTTGCAACCTCTATATTTGCTCCTCCAACGCCGCCTCCCTTTTTGATCCTTCTTTGGAACCTCTTAGCCCCTCAGACCCTATTCATCCCATTCCTATTGGTGATAGCTAAAGGATAAGGAATAATCCTCAAGCGCATCACGGAATGGTGAGCATTGTATCAAATACGACGAAGAACGACTAGTCACACTAGTTGTTCTATGTAGCGGAAATTATTATTTTTTTCATGCGACGAAACCACATGATCAAGGAACACTTCTTGGATCGTTTCGTCTAAACCACAAACAAGTAATAGGATTACCTCTTGAAGCGTGGTTGCGATCGAGCCTCTAAACGAAGAGACCTCCCGTCTCAAGTCCGATTCGACGGAGGAGACGCTTGCGAGCGCGGGGATGAATCGCGTGCTTCTCGCAATCCATGTTGATGATCCAAGCGGTGGATCTCCTGATCTCGACACACGAGATCCGACGTCTTCTTCATGAGCGAGGCACACCGAAGGTGACAGAGATCTACGAGCAAACCATCGGGCAACATAACGACGACGCCGCGGCGATGGAGACTCTCCAGAGCATCCATGGTGGACAACCATAAGAGAGGAAGAGAGAGTAGACATGTAGAGAGAAAGAAAGAGAGAGAGAGTTGTTGTCTCACTTGTTGTGTTGTGTAAAGAAGAGCAAAGGGGTGCCCTTCTATTTATAATATTTTGTGATCCATGGATCTCAATCCATGGGCAACACAAATCCAATAGCTCTCATTGATTGTGTTTCTTTTAATGGCCAAGATTTATGTTGGTAAAAACCAACAACAATTAATTTAATTTAGATTAAACATATATTGATAAATCAATATAAATCAAATCCAAAATTAAATCAACAATATATGGAGATAATGAAAAGGAGAGTGCCTCCTTCCATATACATGGAGTAGACGACCACTCTTTCCTAAAAGGAATAGGTGGTCGTCCCTCCTATTAATATGGAAGGAGCATCTCAATGTAATCTCCCTTGATTACATTATTCCTTGTATCTCTAGTTTATTACAACAATAATTGTTGTAAATTATTCTACAAAAATAATTCATAATTATTTTGTGAATTTTGCAATCTTGCCATTGGAAATTTGTGAATCACATTCACAACCCAAAATAAAATGTGAATTACATATTCAATTAATTGTCCAATGTGAATCTAATTCACGTCAACATTTAATTAACAAATGTAAATTACAAATAGCTCTCTCTTATATATTATAAATCACATTTATAATATATATGACTATTATGGATATTGCTATTCACATTAATCATATCCATGATAATTAAATCATATTTAATCATCTTGGATCTCTTTTCTCTTGTTCTCAAATAATATGAATCACATTCATATTACTCACATCTTTGATAATTAAATCACATCTAATTATCTCAGATAACTCTCTTTATAATATGAATCTTATCTCATGATAATTGAACCACATTTAATTATCCATTTTCTCAATGCTCGGATACATATATCAACAATAGAATTATCCATGAACTCCTTCAAGGATAATGCACTTTCTCCGCGAATACTTGGAGATAAGGACAGGGCGATTGTATTGTTCCACGTATAGTGACTTGGATATTGAGATCATATCTCAAATCCAGATCGCGGGCCTCCCATAGATGCTTGATTAAATCAAGACCACAAATCTAATCTTCTCATTTCATCTGAATCACATTCAGATCAATGTTCAACATTTGGACCAAGATCAGATTACTTCTCTACTAAGCGGAGTCACTAAAATCCAAACCCGTTTCATCACTCCCTTGGAATGGAAGCGTCATGGTTATACAATCGTTTACGATCACATCACCCTCAGGTATTCCCAATACCTGTACATCCTACATACTGGAAGACTCAGAATAAACATAAAGTATTAGATCAACTTTACACTGTCTACTTCAGGGTTCTATCAATAAATTTCTCATTTGATCATTGGGAGTTGGTATCAATCATACACTTCTCAAAAGCGTATATCATACCTAGGTCTTGATCATATACTTTCCAAAAGTATATACCAATCCTACAAATTCAGTCAAGCTTCCAAAGCGAGACGACCCTGCGTGAATTTGATTCTTCCCAATATCTCATGAGTGAGCTCATGCCTTCCGGTTCAATAAATGAACCTGTATGATCCCTTTGAGAGATTGTACTACTCATATGCCTTTATATGCACACTAGCGCGCCGGTGTATAGACCTTGGTTAGGTCATCAACCTATTGGTCTACCAAATGTACATACTTAGACATATAGTAACACATCTGTCTCCGGTCAGAGGATGCGTGCCTGTATCGTGACAGCATACGATATAGGACTTTGGTTATCTCGATCTCGTTAAGTCAATTCTTTGACCTAACTAATCTGACACCTCCGAATCTCTATTCCTATGCAGAGGACCTGCATCAAGAGGTCGGTCAGATATCAGCCTAAATGAGAAAGGATTGCCATCTTCTACTCAGGCTGGAGATCATCTCTTAACAATCATTTGACGGTACTTGATGAGTCCTCAATCTAACCCGTTAGATATTCATCCAAGCGCCGGCCTCTATGATTCAATAGTTGAATCATTAGCTGTATGATTATTAAGATGGCCATGGTACATAACTCTAATTATACTAAGGGACCTATTATGTAAACTATTTATTCTTTATTTCAGATCAGGGAATGATAAGTGCAATAACATTTATTGCATAATGGCTCGCCGTGGGCTCGCATGTCCAACAGTTTCCCACTATCCCAAAGAGCCATTAATTGGCTAATCATTTAAACCCACACTCATGTGACAATCATAGGCTATTTAGAAAATAGCTAGGTAAGCTGACCAGTCACTCTGTTCCCGCGAGACTATGCCAAGTCCTTTTACGGCACTTGCATATCCCTAGTATCAGTGCTCGCATCTAATGCGAATGTTGCATCTCATGTAACCAATACTCAATCTTGTTTAAGGTATTATGGTGTCCTTGACACTATAGCTTAACAATTGTTATAACCGGTATTTTCATAATCCTTATCAGAATACCCTTATTCCTAGAGATCACTATCTCTTAAGGTATCTACAGTTAAGACCTTTTAGATCTCTATATATAAAGTCTTAAGTTTTTGAAGATAAGACTTTGAGATCAATATCTCAAAAATCTTGTCATCTATGAAGATTTTGTTATTACTGTAATCAAGTGTTTTCTCTCCATAGTAGGATTAGCAATACTTTACTACTCCCACTGCATGGCAGATATCTGGCTTTTGTACACATCTAGCATACACTCAGCTTCTCGTAACTGATGTACAAGTGCAAGCAGTACTAGCATTCACTTCCTCAACTCTTTGAGGTGCTATCCCTTTAGATAGGTCAGTACCATATCTTAAGGGATGGAAGCCTTTCTTGGAATTTCTAAGAATAGAATATGTCCAAGGTGTACTACAAATGTGACAGTCCCATTATCCTCTTCTCTTTGGTTCTGAACAACTTTAGAACTAAGATCTAAGAGGTATCTTTGAAATCATATTTCAAGATATGGAATAGCCAGTCTATAAAACACTTATTATTATCCTTATATCATTTTAAATGATTAGGATATCATCTACATTTAGCATGTTGAACACAAAGGCACTCCCACTAAGCTTCACATGGCTCATCCAGATTCTATCTGAAATAATAACACTTATAATTTCATCAAATCTTATGGTCCAACTTCAAGAAGCTTATTTGAGTCCATAGATGGATTCCTTAGCTTTCCCACCTTGCTTTTCTCAACCATGAAGCCCTGGGTCTACTTCATGTGAATATCCTCTGAGAGGTATTCATAGAGGAATGCAATCTTGATTTCTTTCTTTTTGAAGATCCATTTACATCTTTATGGGTCTTACCCATATAGGTGGATCCTCGAGGGTCCATATACAACACTTGTATATGAAGTCTACTTTAGACTTTATTGCTAACATCCATCTTTCCATGTCATGATCCTTAGAGACTTCATCACATGAAATCCGATCATTGTCAGACTTAACTAACACACGGAATACATTCTCAAACTCATTAGAAGAGGTATACGTGTTTCATCTTTTAATTGTTCTTTTAGTTTCCAATTTCAGGAGCCTCATTATCTTCTCAAGATTAAATGAGTTCCTACACTTCATTTTCATCTTGATTCTAAAGAGAGTCATCCTCTAAGAATCACATTCTCAGAGATGAGATCTTTTAAGAATCTCAAGGTCATAAAGTAGGTATCCAATACCATCCTTTATTTTCCTAATGAAGCTGCACTTTCTAGTGCTCAATTCCATCTTACTTGCATGGAATCTCATTAAGGATATATAATGTAGTCTCTACTACATATATACCTGAAAACTATGAGGAAATTATGCTAAAATTCATCATTGATCAAATCATATCACACATGATCCAATTGTATCTCCCTATAACTCTATTGAGTCAAGGTGTATTAGGAGGATTGAGATAGAAATGATATTCATATCTCCATAGGTATTCCATGAATTCATCTAATAGGTACTTGTTACCTAGATTAGATAAAATTCATTTTATCTTCCTTCAAACTTTGGTTCTAAACCAAAATTATGAAATCTTTGAACATTTCAAAGGTTTCTTAGGTGAAGAGAAGAAATCTCATATCATACATAATCATCAGTAGATATCACATATCCATAATGTTTACTATGATATAAATGATCTACATACATCAATATGTATGAGATCCTGAATACCTTGACATCTTACACCCCTTCCAAAGGAGGGTGTATTGGACATTTTACTTTGAATACAATATTCATAAGTATGTAGGTTTTGAAATTTTAGACATTTTAAAGTTTCATCTCTTACTAGTCTATCGATCAAACCAACACATAAATGTCCAAGGTTTGATGCCAGATCATTATCAAATGATCTTCATTCTCCTATTTATCTTTTAAGGTTTAACTTCAGTATTAGAAATGTTAATGAACAATTCATTAATTTTCTAATTCAGTAGAGTACACAAGATTTTAGATTACTATCTGAAATATCTCCATCATAACTCTTTATGATAGATCTATTCCAGAATTCATGTTTATTTCCAACATTTAGAAACAAACATTGAGTGTATTCCAATGTCTAGGTCGTAGAGACATTCTCTAAGACAAATGGCTCTCCCACTGA
Source organism: Ottelia alismoides (assembly GCA_037367405.1). Classification (NCBI taxonomy): domain Eukaryota; kingdom Viridiplantae; phylum Streptophyta; class Magnoliopsida; order Alismatales; family Hydrocharitaceae; genus Ottelia; species Ottelia alismoides. The sequence goes on along the minus strand of JAZKJV010005966.1, from coordinate 1,183,379 downwards.
AATTAACAAGTCTATCAATCCAACAGAGATTGTTGCAACAATTGCATTAATATCCATGTGGATAACAATAAACCTTAAGATCGAATTTTCCAGTCTTCTAAAATATATGCAACCCATTGCAAGTGTTGTTAGAAGATTGAGATACAATTATTAGACTCTATCTTATCAATTAAGAAAGTCAATTTCAAGGATTTATGTAGATTATTTTGATTCTCTATCCGAGTCCTTCTCTAAGGATTCTAGACAGACTTGATAGTCATACTATCAACACATCAACTTATTGCAGTATTGGCATTCATCCAATTCTTTGGATGTCATATGGAAGTCACAGAAGTACAGTCAACTCTTTGACTTTCCTTCTTACTTGGGTCCAACCCATGCTTCCACTGAGCTCCTTTTATCTATAAACAACCATTGCTTAAGACTAAGGATCTCTTACGTTAAATTCAAAAGAATTCAATGTAAGAGCATTTCAACATTTATACATGCTTCATTAAATTCATACAATATGAATATTATGAAGCTTCATGAATGACTAGAGATAGACATTAGAACGATGACACTCATCGTATCTACATCCATCTAAACTCTTGAAATATTGGTTCAGGTAGGTATTCAAACATTTTGAATACATCATCTCTTATAGAGCTACCATGATGCAGTGAACCATGTCATACACGATAAATGTCAAGAGCACATATGTATCCCATAATATCTTCATTGATTTTATAAGGATTATTTGACAATTGCGATCATCATTGACATGTCACTTCCAAAGTACATCCGATGAGAGATCAAGACTATACAGATATACAAACCCTAGGGTTGTAGTCCTATTATCTATTTAATTGTCATTCCTCATTATTATGAGAAAACTTGCACATTGCAACCACATACATTATGTGTTCAATTGCAAGTACAATATCTGGATCATGAGTCCAATCCATGATATTTTACTGATTATTATTGAGTATAACATTGAGTGGGTTTAATGAAGGATTATCTGAAATAAGAAATTTGCATAAGTGTATATATTTATATATACATATTTTACTTTGATTTAGGAATTTTTATATCAAAGTTGTCTTGCCTTGTCAACACTCAAAGTTCATTCCCTTAATCACTTTCAATGTAAGAGATACACTTACCATTATATCTCAAGCAAGATCTGGGATCTCCTTCCTTATCTTTGTTACATCCCAATAATATGAGAACCTGCAACTCAGATAAAAAGAAGCGGGAACACATTCCGCCTTGCAAGTCCAACTTGCATCTCCCAATTCGGTCTTTAACACCCGAGCCCACCACCCCTAAGGCGATGTTGACCCTTCATTAATCGAACCAACCGTCAGCAGGAATATAACTCACTATGGGGTCACTACGCATACGTCCTTACTCTTTCGAGAAGCGAAGAGCCCGATCCAGATGCGCTTGCATATAGGAGCTGTCACTTCGGACATGCGTCTCCTACATACAATCCCTGGCGACGGAACCCTCTGCCTTGACGGGAGACCATGGATGTCACTTAAGTGATCCTCCATATCATATTCAAATTCTAATTAATCATTATGAACCATATTCATTATGATTAATTCTTCCAAGGGAAATAACATCTTTATTCATAATGGAGTGTTTTAATTTTAATTGGATTCCAATTAATCTAATCATATTAAATTAATGATCCAATTAATATCCAACAAACCTTCTTTATTGTTACTTGAATCATGGTATTATCTTAAATACGTATTATTTAGAATTTTAATAATTAGAGATACATCATGATTTCTTAAGCATTATACTAACCCTACCCGCTGTCATGGCCGGTACCGACGAGAGTGGGACGGACCACATACGTTGCAACCCGCTACTCCAATGCTCTCCGACTAGACACCATATCTACCTCGGGAAAGGATAATGCAAAATAGATCATTTTGTACTTGAGATGATCATCGATTCTTCAACCGAAATTATACCATATAATAATAATCAAAAATAATTTTGATTAACATTATAATGAGATTTGCTAAACAAATCCGAAATCCTATTCAAGCAACATGTTTGTTGGAATGTACATCATGTAACCAATTAGTGATCTAGATCACATCTAATCAATTATTGGTTAAGGCAATGTCATATAAGGAAATAATTATCATCAAATATTTCACAAATATTTATGCACAATTATTCCAGGAAATTAAACAATTTAATTTCACTAATTAATTAAATGACAATCACTAGGTTCTTGATTAGGAAAGTATTTCCAGCAGTGACCCTCACTTACTAAAAATACCATATCTCAATCAATTTAAATCCAAATTAAGCAAAATAAGTTCCCAAAGTTTGCTAATTTGATGTACAACAGAACCTAAGTTATTTGCACGCATTTCAAGGCATTTCAAATCCGCAATTAATATCTTAATTTCGTTGAGATTCGCAGTCCCCGAAACTGTGGATACTTGTTCACAAAAATGAGCATAATTTGAGAAAACGGAATCGTTATCACGTAAACTCAGATCCTACAGTTTTCTTATTTAATGGAGAACAAAATCCAATTATTATTTTCGTGTTTAAACAATTTAAATAGTGCCGAAAATAATCTCAAAACAGAGATGCAAAAATGAAATGCAAGAAAACTTTCGCAAACCCTAATGAACCCAAGTCGTCCTCGGTTCATAGATCGTATCCAAAAACCACCGACCTAAGGCTCTGATATCACTTGAAGGATATGGTATAATCGTCAAGCTTATTACGGAAGCGTGAGCATCGTATCGAATATGACGAAGAATAACTAGTCACATTAGTTGTTCTATGCAGCGGAAATTAAAATTTTTTTCATGCGACGAAACCACATGATCCAAGAACACTTCTCGGATCGTTTCGTCTAAACCACAAACAAGTAATAGGATTACCTCTTGAAGCGTGGTTGTGATCGAGTCTCTAAACGAAGAGACCTACTGTCTCAAGTCCGATCCGATGGAGGAGACGCTTGCGAGCGCGTGGATGAATCGTGTGCTTCTCGCAATCCATGTTGATGATCCAAGCGGTAGATCTCCTGATCTCGACACATGAGATCCGACGTCTTCTTCACGAGCAAGGCACACCGAAGGAGACAGAGATCTACGAGCAAACCATCGGGCAACATAACGACGACGCCACGGCGATGGAGACTCTCTCCAGAGCATCCATGGTGGACGGCCAAAAGAGAGGAAGAGAGAGTAGACGTGTAGAGAAAAAGAAAGAGAGAGAGTTGTTGTCTCACTTGTTGTGTTGTGTAAAGAAGAGCAAAGGGGTGCCCTTCTATTTATAATATTTTGGGATCCATGGATCTCAATCCATGGGCAACACAAATCCAATGGCTCTCATTGATTGTGTTTCTTTTAATGGCCAAGATTTATGTTGGTAAAAACCAACAAAAATTAATTTAATTTAGATTAAACATATATTGATAAATCAATATAAATCAAATCCAAAATTAAATCAACAATATATGTAGATAATGGAAAGGAGAGTGCCTCCTTCCATATACATGGAGTGGACGGCCACCCTTTCCTAATAGGAATAGGTGGCCGTCCCTCCTATTAATATGGAAGGAGCATCTCAATGTAATCTCCTTTGATTACATTATTCCATGTATCTCCAATTTATTACAACAACAATTGTTGTAAATTATTCTACAAAAATAATTCATAATTATTTTGTGAATATTGCAATCTTTCCATTGGAAATTTGTGAATCACATTCACAACCCGAAATAAAATGTGAATTACAAATTCAATTAATTGTCCAATGTGAATCCAATTCACATCAGCATTTAATTAACAAATGTAAATTACAAATAGCTCTCTCTTATATACTATAAATCACATTTATAATATATATATGACTAATATGGATATTGCTATCCACATTAATCATATCCATGATAATTAAATCATATTTAATCATCTTGGATCTCTTTTCTCTTGTTCTCAAATAATATGAATCACATTCATATTACTAACATCTTTGATAATTTAATCACATTTAATTATCTCAGATAACTCTCTTTATAATATGAATCAAATTCATATTACTCATGATAGTTAAATCACATTTAATTATCCATTTTCTCAATGCTCGGATACATATATCAACAGTAGAATTATCCATGAACTCCTTCAAGGATAATGCGCTTTCTCCGCGAATACTTGGAGATAAGGACATGGCGATTGTATTATTCCACGTATAGTGACTTGGATATTGAGATCATATCTCAAATCCAGATCACGGGCCTCCCATAGATGCTTGATTAAATCAAGACCACAAATCTAATCTTCTCATTGCATCTGAATCACATTTAGATCAATGTCCAACATTTGGACCAAGATCAGATTACTTCTCTACTAAGAGGAGTCACTAAAATCCAGAATCGTTTCATCACTCCCTAGGAATGGAAGCGTCATGGTTATACAATCGTTTATGATCACATCACCCTCAGGTATTCCCAATACATGTACATCCTTCATACTTGAAGACTCAGAATAAACCCGAAGTATTAGATCAACTTTACACTGTCTACTTCAGGGTTCTATCAGTAAGTTTCTCATTCGATCATTGGGATTTGGTGTCGATCATACACTTTCCAAAAGCATATATCATACCTAGGTCTTGATAATATACTTTCCAAAAGTATATATCAATCCTACAAATTCAGTCAAGCTTCCAAAGCGAGACGACTGTGCGCACAGAATTTGATTCTTCCCAATATCTCATGAGTGAGCTCATGCCTTCCGGTTCAATAAATGAACCTGTATGATCCCTTTGAGAGATCGTATTACTCATATGCCCTTATATGCACACCAGCGTACTGGTGTATAGACCTTGGTTAGGTCATCAACCTTTTGGTCTGCCAAATGTACATACTTAGACATATAGTAACACATCTAACTCCGATCAGAGGATGCGTGCCTGTATCGTGACAGCATACGATATAGGACTTTGGTTATCTCGATCTCGTTAAGTCAACTCTTTGACCTAACTAATCTGACACCTCCGAATATCTATTCCCATGCAGAGGACCTGCATCAAGAGGTCGGTCAGATATCAACCTAAATGAGAAAGGATTGCCATCTCCTACTCAGGATGGAGATCATCTCTTAACAATCATTTGACGGTACTTGATGAGTCCTCAATCTAACTCTTTATATATTCATCCAAGCGCCGTCCTTTATGATTCAATAGTTGAATCAACAACTGTATGATTATTAAGATGGCCATGGTACATAACCCTAATTGTACTAAGGGACCTATTATGCAAACTATTTATTCTTCATTTCAGATCAGGGAATGATATGTGCAATAACATTTATTGCATAATGGCTCGCCGTGGGCTCGCATGTCCAACAATAGCTTGAGAACTGGAGGATATGTAGCAAGGAGGAAGTATAGGGGAGTGATCCACCACCATCATCGACGGACTTCCGCCGACAGGTCCAGCTTCCTCGACTCCAGTCGAGTCGAGGCCCACCTATTTATTCCTTGGTAATTTTCTATTCTGTTTCATTTTTCGCATCTTCATTTTAGGTTTTATCTCATATTTAGCCTTAAATCAAAAAATGCCAAAATCCCAGGAGCTTGAGCTCCAGGGTAATTCATTGTGATCTGACCATCAATCTGACTCGCGGTTCATCTCGTTATCCTCTCATTTAGCTTCTCCTTCAAATTCCCCATATGTACTCTCCAGATCCATTGTGGATTTGGGAGTTGAGGCTCCTTCCGCTACCCATCGCCGGAGCCCCATCTCCATTCCGTATCCTTTGTTCTCTTACTGTAACATTTTGGTGTAGGAGAAGGGACTCAAAGGCTCCTTTGGTTCCTACAGGAACACCTGGAGCAGATCTAGGTGCTCAGACGCAGTCTAAGCCCTCAGAGCTTCATCTTCCCTATATGAGTAGCCCTGCACATGTAGATAGCGCCAAGGAGCTTGGAGCCACCTTTGGACCATGAAGCCATCACAGAACAATGGAGAAAGATGACTTTTAATCTCGAGAAACCAGTGTTCTTGTGAGTTCTTGCAGCTTGCCCAATTGCTGTTGGATATGGTAAGTGTGCCAGGCCTAATCACAGTCGTGCGATCCAATCAAACTGTTTTCGCTCTCCAACTGACCGATCCTCCATGTGAGAGAAGATGACAACTCTATAAGCAAGCGTTAAGTGGGTAAATTGCATAACCATACCCCCATACTTTTTTGTATTTCAGAAATAACATTGTTAATATTTAATGAAGGTCAAAACTTTGGGACATTTGATGAATCTGCATTTCATTATCTTTATTCATTTATTTTAGCTTAAAATCCCTTATAAAGTACTTGTAAAGAGAAATAAATCCATTCTTTAACTAACCCTAATTCTTGCTTAAATATTTTATATTTATTACCATTCTAACCTAAAATAAATAAAGAAAGAAAATTAAGGAAAATAAATAAAATAGAAGATTGTATATATACAATAGATACATGATGACTTTGACCCCGAGAGAAGGTCAAGACTTGACCCGTTTGACAATGAATAAAGTAGGGGGAGATAAGGCCTAGACACTAAAATTCAATCTCCATATATATATGCTCGTCATCTGTACAATATTGTCTATACTACACATACTTTTATTTAATTTATTCATTACCAAATTCTTTTTAAATAAAAATAATTTATTCTGAAAATTGTGAATAAAATTATTCTATAAATAATAAAAATAATTGCAATAAAAATCCGTGTATATTGTATAATTATAGTACTCTCCAAAAAATTTCAAAGACCAACTTTCACGATCAATATCTTCTCCACCAATGCTCTAAATTCATCAAACTCACTTCCGTCGTACTCCAAAATAAATATTCTTTACAATTAGGGTCAAGGAGTGTAATATGGCAAATTAGGGTACTATTATATAATATACCTATGTATACTTTATACTTTATTTATTTATTTATTTTTATGCATATTTGTAAATATTATATTTTTAATTAATTATGAATATGACTTATATAAAATACTAATAAAAATTACAAAAAATAAACAAAAATAAAATCATGTATATATTGTATATGTATCACTATGTTTATATTATACATATACCTATTTATTTAACCTAATAAATTAATTCCTAAAAATCAAATAAACTTACATTAAAGCCAGTGTTATTGAAACCAGACCGGTCCGATTTACCAGTTTTTGTCAGTTCGGTTCGAATTAAAAATTTTAAACAATCCATCTCGTTCAACATGTTATTTTTACCCAGTTTAACCAGGTTCGACCAAAGTTGAACTGCATTTAATTTTAATTTATTGATAAATATTTCTAATTGTGGGATTTGTACCCATGACCTTTGGTTACCAATTTTAAACTCCTAACTAACTAGTCTAACATAACTTCTTGCTTGTAATGGGTTTTAAATATAATTAAACTACTATTATGTTATAAAACAACTAGTACACACAATATATATATATATATATATATGATATGTATAACATTTGATGGTGCATACGAAAAACTATTCTATGTATAGTGTCAAATATATACATTGTCTATGTATTTTATTTATATTTCAAGTATATTTAAGTGTATAATATATATTGTTTCATTTCGGTTTGATTATCCGATTCATCCACTTTTTTTCTCAACAATCTGGTTTAATCTGGTTTTAAATGATGATGTCATCATCCGGTTGAACCAGTTTAATTACATGGTTCAACTCGACCCGACCATTTTGATAAGGTTTCCGACTCGATGTCCGGTTCGATTTGAAAAACATTGATTAAAACCCTTGTAAATATTGAAAATAAATAAAATCTTAAATTATGTACATATTTGTATAATTAATTAAAAATCAAGACATTTTATATATAGGTACACACACCTACAAATAACACCGTATATTTATTTTGACCCATGTATATACTTATTTAATTAATTAAAATTAACCTAAATTAACTTTATTTTATGCTCAACAATTTCTATTTACATTATTTATTCATTTAAATTCATTTTTTATTTTTTATTCAATCATTTAAATTTTTTTTCCTATTTTGTCGTCTAGCCTATTTTGGTGTTTTCCTCCACGCTTTTTGAGTAGCTAGCCTGGGTTCGTTGACCCGAGCCAATTGTTTGGTCTGCTTATGAACTATGCTCATCTCGCATGCCCTTACACTTGTCCTTTGCCAATTTTCCCCTCATGCAACACTCACTAACAACCTCCGCTTCATTTTCCTTTGTTTTAGCCCATTTACTCCTCTCCCTCGCAAACCTTCCAGATTCACCATCCTCGCCTCAGATTGTACTCACTTTGAATTCAAAAACTTGCCGGAGTCTGTTCTATAAATAGACACCCTCCACCTCCACCGCTAGTATTATATATCTTTTAGCCCGAAAATCCACGAGATCGAATGAGAGAGGTCTTCTTTGGTGTTTGGGAAGTCGATCTCCGATCTCTCCGCCAGACAATCCATGAAGGTTAGAATACACAATCCATCACTCATAGGAGATCCTCCACTGTAGTTCCAACTCTCTGCCAGACATAGCGGATCGCGGCCGATCTTTTTCTGCCATGTACTATAGAGTAAAGTAGTGTTATTTATATTTAATTTCAGCTTTGATTTCATTACATTTCGCTTTAATTCCTGTAAGTTAGATCCACCACCTTCAACCTCCGATCACAATTATAAACCTCCGACTCAACCATACCCTTCACCCGATCCTTCTCTAGCTCTTGCACCATCTGAACCCCTTCATATCTTCACTGATATGGAGAACGTCCTCCTCTCCGTCAACCTACATCAGAGGCATTCATTCCCTCACCATCTCCTCATTTTCTGCTCAATATCATTGCCGAAGATTCGCCTCCGAGTAAGTTTTTCATTGCTGGCAATATGGGCACACTTGGGAACAAGATCAGACATCTATGCAGCTCTGAAACCTCAGACCTACAGATATCGGATTGAGCATTGTCGAACCCCATCGTAACATCCAATCAACGTCAAACCTTCACAGGAGCAAGATGGGCCTCTCTAGAGGGAATGCGAGTAAAGATTGAGCAAGATATTGCTGATTGAATTTCGTTAAGCAAGACCTTCATCGCAGTTCTTCCAGATGCCCTTATACCCGTCCGATCAAGAACATCCGCTCCAGACTTGATCTCAGCATTTTGTTTTACCAGGGGCAGACCCATGTATATATCATGGGGGGCACACACCCTTCCTAAAGTTTGAAAACTTATTATATCCCTCCTTAATATTCCAATCATTAAAATCAAAATCACACCATGGTGCCCCCGTACCTGATTGGAATTACGGAGTTTGTGCCCTCCATACCTCGTCACCTCCTTTCTCACATTCTCTATGGATGTCCAATCCAAGCCATTGCACCTCCCCTCCCCTGCCCATGGTGCTGGTTCCCTATCGAGAAACATTGCCAGTCCCCATTTCCCTTGCACAACAGTAGTTCCTTCCCACCCTCCGTCCATCGAGTAACGTCACCTTCTCTTTCGCATTTCCTATGGATGTCCAACCTGAGTCGATGCACCTCCCTCCCCACAATCCCAGCTCCTTGCTCAGAAGTATCCCCAACTCCCTTGCACATTGACAGTACATATATATACATAGGTGGGTCGTGCGTCCCTATTAGGGTTGTAAACGGATGGATACAAATATCTATAAATTTTTTACCATGTCCTCATTCATTTTAAATACGAATACTAACGTATATATAGATATTGATGGATATTAAATCATGTTACCATATCCTTAAAAAATAGATACATATATAAAATAGATATTAATCGCATACGAGTAATGTTATAAATACTTTACAGTTTGAGTTAAATATACATGAAATGAATAGAAAGCATGTTATATAAATATACTAAATATACTCATATCATAAAAAGTATAATAAATATCGTGAAAGCAGGTATAAAATTATGTTATATGGTTTAAATAATTTTACAAATATATATATATATATGAAACTAGATAAAAATATACTGATACAAATGTTTGCAGATATGAAAATGACACCCATATCCGTATCTACTATCGTTCGTTTGTGAGTGTTCCCCTTAGTCTGTAATCCTAGGACCACCACTGGGTTCTACCCTAATTCTTCGTCGTGTATTGAAGTCCTAGATTGGATCATCGCCACTCATGCTTGATTCATCTACAACCATCTGATCAGAGAGTCAACACATCAAAGCCATCCAGAGTGCCATGCCAATTAAGGGTATAATTATACCCATACCCTCTGTGTTTATTTTATTTTCAAATAAGTACTTTTGGACACATGTTTGCATGTAATAAATTGAACAATTGCATTTACATCATGTACTTTATTTTAATTGCATTTATGTTCTATTTAAACTGCAAGCGTGCCTAGCATGTGTTTTCTTGGGTAAATTGCAATAAAAAGTCTGCATTTTTGTGTTATAAATTCATCCATGAAAGTATTTAAATTGTGTATAGATCCAAACCAGCGGGGCGCACGTGCTTGTGCACGCATTTTCTTGGATAAATTGCATAATTTGCTCCGTAAATTTTTATATTTGTTATCATTTAGTCTTCTTACATTAAATATTTGTATTTTGGCACATGTGTGATTGCATTTATTTTGCAAGATAAAAATTAAATAAAAAATATCAGAACATCATTAAAAATTCCACAAAAAATCATTTTAGCATTTTGATAATTATATCTTTCATCTATAATTTTTCTTTTGGCATTTTATTGTTTTTATTATTTTTAAAAATTCAAAAATCTCATAAAAATTCCCACTTTGCATTTGAAAATAATTAGAAAATACAAAACTCTTTTGAAAAATTATAAAAATTTTTGTTTGCTTCTTTTGACTATTTTAGCTTTTATATAATTTTGGAATTTTTATCACTTATAAAAACAATAAAAGTTATAAAACACTGAAAACATTTAAAATTCATTAAAATTTGGAGAAAATTCCAAAAAATTATAAAAGATCTTTCTGGAAAATACAAAAATTCCCTTTTCATCCTATATATATTTCATCCATTTTTGACCTAAGTTGATATTTTAAAATCCATAAACATTCATTTTGTGTTCTATTTATTTTATTTTCTATTCCTGATTTTTAGTGGCTTTAGAAATTGTGAAAAAAAATCTGGAAAATAATCAAAAAAATTAAAAATTATCGTAAAACAGAAATAAATTTATTATATTTTCTATGTATTTTAACACTTTGTAAAAATCCAAGAGTTGTCTCTTTCTTTCCTTTTTATTGATTCTTTATTCATTTTTATTCATTCAATTCCTCTACAAAATTAACATAAAAATTAAGAAAATAAAATAAAAATATAAAATTAAATTTCAATAAAACCATATAAAATTCAAAACACAAAAACCAGTGCATAGAAATTCCTTGATTCTTTTTCATTGATTTTTCACTGAATTGAATAACCCTTGGGATTTTTGTAGCCTACCTGAGTTCGACCCTGTACGTTATACATGTAAATTAAATAACAAATTTATCTTGCTACATTTTATTTATTCATTTTAACTTTAGAATTGAATAAATTTTTGTTGAGGGATTTTTAGGGTTGCAACGACACTCCATATTAATTTCAATTTTTTAAAACCTCGATTTCCCTGCTCAAAAAATAGCACCATGTATATCTATGTCTTTGGTACTTTTTAATATTGCATTTAAGTCCAATGCCAGATCACCTGACATAGACCCCCACTTAAGGGGGCAGTTTGCAAATGTACCCTTGTGGTTATTGTTTTTTACTTTTTAGTCTATTAACATCAAGTTTCAGTTCAAACTTTTGGATTATTTTGCACGTGCTCCCATGGAATATATTTTATTTACAAAAATACACCTGCCAATATGATTTAATTTTATTTTTGTATTTTTTATTGAAAATAACACCCATTCTCTAACAGATCTCAAAAAATAGTTGTAGGTATTTGATTGGTTGTTCATTCATGCTATAATTTTTATTTCCATTTTGCAAACATTTACTATTTATTAGAAATCAATTAGAGCTATTTTATTCCTTGCTTGACTTGAAAAATACAAAAAAATACAAAAGTTTTTCTAAAAATCTAAAAATTTTCCTACTGTATATTACCTTATTTTATAATTCTAGAACAAAATTAAAAATCTCTAAAGAAACCTTTAAAAATAACAAATCCTTGCTAACCCTAAAAAAATATAAAATACTTTCAAAAATCTCAAAAATATCAATTCCTATCATTTATTTTTATATTTACTTATATCTATGTATTAAATTTATTTTGAGAAATTTTGGACCCATTTCCTATTTTTAATTCTGAAATCAGTTCATCCTATTTAAATAGTCCCTATTTTGTTTTATTTTTTTATTTTACAAATGCCAAAAATTGAAAAAAATCCTCCAAAAATCCATAAAAATAGAAAAATATTTGAAAACAAGTAAAAAAGATTTTATTTGGACATTTTGCATATTTTTATTTATATTTCTAAATACTATACCCTATATAGCATATATCTATCTATATATTAATATATAGTTTATATTATTATGAAATATCATAAATATTATAATTATATTTTAAAATCTTTAAAAAATAAAAAGGATTGTTCTTTTGGATATTTCTTGATTTATGGGTATTTGTTATATATTCTATTATATATTACTTACCTTGTTTATATACCTTACATGTATATCCCTATACATTATTTATATATTATTAACTTAAAAAGAAATTAAAAATCAAAAAATTTAAAATAATATATATAATTAATAAAAAAGAGCTATTTTATTTAATTGAAATCCCATAAAATAATGATTGATATTGTGCATACCCATCTGCATACTTCATTGTTTAATCATTTAAATAACTGCTACATCCAATGTTCTCTATGGTCGACCCCTCCCTGCTTGTCCACTATACACATTCATCGTAGGGTATAATAAATTTTTGCTACACTTACCTTGATTTCGTTTCTTGATTCCTATATTGTGTGGTTTAATTATTATTTGAATATGAGATCTTTGTTAGAAATCACTTCAGCAACTTCAATCTCGCCTCGTGAGATCATACGACTCTCTCCCTTGGATTCTTGGTTCGACATAGACTTGAAGTGCATGTATAACGACCTTAAAGAGGATTGAAACCACCACAACCTTAAAGACAATGAACGTCATTTCATTTATAATGAAGATATACACAATACATAGTGTTATCATTCAAGCAAATAGGGGCATTTCGCTCTCATATCTACCTAAGATTCTCATGTCGCTTCTTCATACTCTTGGTTCCACCACAATACTTTATATAGAGGTACTTCTTGTTCAACCTGTCTAACATAAAAGGAGGGATTCATACACTCCCCACAAGGTGGGAGCGATGTCATTGAGCTGACCCCTCACAATGCCCTAGGTGGCCGAAACAACAATCAACCCACACAATATAAATCAGTCAATCAAGAAGAAGGTGTGAATCAAAATATATTACAAACCCTATAAAATGATCCTATAGGAACAAGAAGAGTAGGGTGTCAAACACATGGAGCACATGATGTATCACTCAATATTATTTATAAATAAATAATTAATAAATAATATCTGGATGTATATATCGTTATGCTCAATATTAACCTAAGGAGGTGGGTTTTTAGTTTTTAAATTTCTATCTTTTTGTTTTTTATTTTATATTTTGTTTTTGATTTTATATTTTTGCATTTTCTTTTTTATTTTTATATTTTTAGATTTATTATTTATAACTAATAAGATAACGATATATATAGAAGGATATAAATAATTTAAAGTAGTATATAGATAATATATAATAAATACACAAAAACAAGAAAATACCTACATGTACTTTCCTTATTATTATTATTTTTTAAGATTTTGAAATTATATTAAGGTTGTTGTAAGATTTATAATAATGTAATAATTATATGGGTATATATACATTTTATAAGGTGCTATGTATATAGAAATATGTAAAAATGACCAAAATATAGAAAATAAAGTATTTCTAGGATTTAAATATTTTTCTAATGTTTTTGTGAATTTTCAGTAAATTTTGCTAATTTGTAAGATTTTTTAAATTTCAAAGTACACAAAACCAAGAACTTTTTAATTAGACCGAATGTTTTTGATATACAAAAATACTTAACAAGTCCAAAAATCCTCAAAACTATTTTTAATATATACCAATATGCATAAGTGAAAATTTAGAGCATGAACAAGTATTTTTGGATTTGAAGAATATTTTTTATAATATTTATAGGATTTTGGGGTTTTTTTATTTTTTGGTGCTTTCCTTATATATTTTTTTAGGGATTTTCGGTCTAAAGTTATTATACACTATAATAAGCTTGTACTAAATTTTGGGGAAATTTTAAAGACAAATGTTTCATTTTTAGGATTTTTTAAGATAAACAGGGAATAACCGTGGAGTTTTTGATTTTTTTAAAAAAGGGAAAGGGCATAAAATGTAAATATAATCGTACATCATGAACAATGCATCCATTTACCTACTCCTATTTTTTGGTGATTTTTGAGGCATGGGGTATCTTTTAATAAACAGGAAATCATAGACATAGATATTTATACTGGTAGGGTTATAATTGTAAATAAAATTAAATGTGAGGGGTACAATGCAATTTCTCTCAAGTTTAACACCTATATTCAGACTTAATAGATTAAATGACATTAAAACAACCCACGAGGTGTTCATGCAATATTTATAACATAAAACGTTCGCACACACGTGGCTCTGGTAGGGACTAATTATAATGTACGAAATGTTCCTGGGGCTACATGCAATTTACCCACTACCTTAGAAACTACATATAATATTTACATGTAATTTTAGAAATTACCAAAAATGTGTTGGGAGGACTACGAAATTTATCCACTAACGTCTCAGATCCAGCTGCTTTGGTGCTACCACGTGACCTACCCAACGGTCTCCTTCGCATACTCCTTCGCAAATATTCAACGGTCCAGATTAGATATGGATCATTGTTCTTGATCAAACGACGTTGAGGGGCATTGTAAGAATGTCGATGAACTAGACTCTAGCGAGATAACTCTCCTTATCTCAGATAACTCTCCTTATAATATGAATCAAATTCATATTACCCATGATAATTAAATCATATTTAATTATCAATTTTCTCGATGCTTGGATACATATATCAATAATGAAATTATCCATGAATTCGTTCAAGGATAATGCGCTTTCTCCGCGGATACTTGGAGATAAGGACATGGCGATTGTATTGTTCCATGTATAGTGACTTGGATATTGAGATCACATCTCAAATCTAGATCTCGGGCCTCTCATAGATGCTTGATTAAATCAAGACCGCAAATCTAATCTTCTCATTGCATCTGAATCACATTCAGATCAATGTCCAACATTTGGACCAAGATCAGATTACTTCTCTACTGAGAGGAGTCACTAAAATTCAGACCCGTTTCATCACTCCCTAGGAATGGAAGCGTCATGGTTATACAATCGTTTATTATCACATCACCCTCAGGTATTCCCAACACATGTACATCCTGCATACTGGAAGACCCAGAATAAACCCAAAGTATTAGATCAACTTTATACTGTCTACTTCAGGGTTTTATCAGTAAGTTTCTCATTTGATCATTGGGAGTTCGTATCGATCATATACTTTCCAAAAGCATATATCATACCCAAGTGTCTATCGTATACTTTCCAAAAGTATATATCAAACCTGCAAATTCAGTCAAGCTTCCAAAGCGAGACGACCGTGCACGGAATTTGATTCTTCCCAATATTTCATGAGTGAGCTCATGTCTTCCGATTCAGTAATTGAACATGTATGATCCCTTTGAGAGATCGTATTACTCATATACCCTTGCATGCACACCAGCGCGCTGGTGTATAGACTTTGGTTAGGTCATCAATCTATTGGTCTGCCAAATGTACATACTCAAGCATATAGTAATACATCTGTCTTCGGTCAGAGGATGCGTGCCTATATCGTGACAGCATACGACATAGGACTTTGGTTATCTCGATCTCGTTAAGTCAACTCTTTGACCTAACTGATCTGACACCTCTGAATCTCTATTCCTATGTAGAGGACCTGCATCAAGAGGTCGGTCAGATATCAGCCTATGTGAGAAAGGATTGCCATCTCCTACTCAGGCTGGAGATCATCTTTTAACAATCATTTGACGGTGCTTGATGAGTCCTCAATCTAATCCTTTACATATTCATCCAAACACCAGCCTCTATAATTCAAGAGATATTTACACCCATAACCCTGAGTAATACTGTAATTACCCCAGGAACCCTGCGCAAGCACGAATTACACCCAGAACCCCGAGTAATGTTTAACCCTTACATTACATAACCCTGAGTCAACTTCCATCCATTTAAGCCGTTAACTTTAACAGGTTCCATCCATTAATGACAATTTTACCCCTAAAACAAAATCACATTCTCAAAAAATACCCCCGTCACCCCCTGTATCCCCGTGAAGACCTCCCGTCTGCGTCGCGTGCCGCTCTCCATCCCGGTGAAGACCTCCCGTCCCCGTCGCGTGTCGCTCTCCATCTCGGTGAAGACTCACGTCCCCGTCGCGTGTCGCTGTCCATCTCGGTCTCCCCTCCTCCGACAATTCCAGCTCTTCCCCTCACCGTGCCTTCGCTCCCTCCACCCCAGCAAGCTTCATGTCCTCTCACTCGTCCCCGGCAATCTACCCCCACTGCCCTGCGCTCTCCCGCATGCAAGCTCCAGCCTTCCTCCTCCCTGCGCCTCCGCCCCCGGAACTTTGTGCCCAACTTCTGCTCCTCGTTGAAGCACCTCATGCCAAATGCAGCCCTCTCCCTCACCGTGCCTCCGCCCCCGAGCCCCGAGGAGCCCCGCGTTCCTGCTGCCTCCCCCCACCGCCCAGCTGCAGCCCTCCCCTCACCGCGCCTCCGCCCCCGAGGAGCCCCACGCCCAGCTCTTGCTACCTCCCTCTCCCCCCCGCCAAGCTGCAGTCCTCCCCCTCACCGTGCCTCCGCCCTTGAGCCATCCAGCTCCTGCTGTCTCCCCCCCCCCCCGCCCCTCGAGTTCAAGTTGGCGCCCGCTCGAAGCCCCGTCCTCGGAGGCCCCCGTGGCTGCTCAAAGACCACCTCCCTCTCGAGTTCGCGCTGGCGCCCGCTCGAAGCCCCCCGTCCTCGAGCGCTGCCCCCCGCGGCTGCTCAAAGAACTCCGCCACCCCCCCTCCAGCCCAGCTCCCCCTTCCCCGACACCCCCACCGCCCGCTCCACCCTGCTACCGCCCGTTCGGAGACCACCCCCCCTTCCTCGAGCCCCCGCCGCCTTGGAGCCCCTCGCCCCCTGACACCCCCACCGCCTGGTGCAAATACGGACCTCCACTCCTCCGCCTGCAAAGCCCCCCTTCCCCGACACCCCCACCGCCCGCCCACCCACGCTCGCACCTCCGCCTGGACCCACACCCGCCTGCAAATCCCTCCCGTCGCTCCCCCCCGAGAGCCCCCTGCCTCCTCCGACAGGAGCCGATGACACCCCCCCAAACCCGACGTCGTCCCTCGCCTGCAAGGCCCCTCTCGAAACCTCCCCCACCTCGGTGTCTCTGCTGCAGATCCCATGTGCCTGGAACAAAACCCGATTCCTTTCGTCTTACTTTTTTTTACTTCTGATTAATTCCAAGCCGTTGGATTGTGCACTGGTTAGATTAACTCATTCATGTGGTTGAGTCAAAGAACTAAATTAACGGAAGGTTACGATGTAAAACGGAGTATTTATTCAGGGGTCTGAGTGTAATTCGTTATTACCGAGGGTTTCCGGGGTAATTATAGTATTACTCAGTGTTATGGGTGTAAATATTCCATAATTCAATTATTGAATCAAACAGCTGTATGATTATTAAGATGGCCATGGTACATAACCCTAATTGTACTAAGGGACCTATTATGCAAATTATTTATTCTTCGTTTCAGATCAGGGAATGATATGTGTAATAACATTTATTGCATAATGGCTCGTCATGGGCTCGCATGTCCAACAATCTCCCACTAGCCCAAAGAGCCATTAATGGGCTAATCATTTAAACCCACACTCATGTGACAATCATAGGCTATTTAAAAAATAGATAGGTAAGCTAATCAGTCAATCTGTTCCCGCGAGACTACGCCAAGTCCTTTTACGGTACTTGCATATCCCCAGTAACAGTGCTCGCATCTAATGCGAATGTTGCATCTTATGCAACCAATACTCAATCTTGTTAGTTATAGTGTCCTTGACACTACAGCTTAATAATTATCATAACCAGTATTTTCATTATCCTTATCAGAATACCTTTATTCCTGGAGATCTCTATCTCCTAAGGCGTCTACAGTTAAGACCCTTATAGATCACTATCTACAAGGTCTTAAACTTTTGAAGAGTTTGAGATTACTATCTCTAAGTCTCGTCACCTTTTAAGATTTTGTATTACTGCAATCAAGTGTTTTATCTCCATAGTAGGATTAGTAACACTTTACTACTCCCACTGCATGGCAGATATCTGGCTTTTGTACACATCTAGCATACACCCAACTTCTCGTAACTGATGCACAAGTGCAAGCAGTTCTAGCATTCACTTCCTCAACTCTTTGAGGTGATATCCTTTTAGATAGGTCAGTACCATATCTTAAGGGATGGAAGCCTTTCTTGGAATTTCTAAGAATGGAATATGTCCAAGGTGTACTACAAATGTGACAGTCCCAATAGCTTCTTCTCTTTGCTTCTGAACAGCTTCAGAACTAAGATCCAAGAGGCATCTTATGAGATCATATCTCAAGGTATGGAATAGCCAGATCTATAAAACACTTATTATCATCCTTACATCATTTTAAAATGATTAGGATATTATCTACATTTAGCACGATGAACACAAGGGCACTCCCACTAAGCTTCACATGGTTCATCAAGATTCTATCTGAAATCATAACATTTATAATTTCATCAAAATCTTATGTTCCAGCTACAAGAAGCTTATTTGAGTCCATAGATGGATTTCTTAAGCTTGCACATCTTGCTTTCCTCAACCATGAAGCCCTGGGGCTACTTCATGTGAATATCCTCAGAGAGGTATTCATAGAGGGATACAATCTTGACTTACATCTTAAAGATGCAATAGTCAAGTTGTGTAGCTAAGGTTAGCAATATTATGATGGGTATAAGCATGCTCACTAAAGAGCAAGTCTCATCGCAAGCGATGTCTTCTCTTTGGTGTGTAGCTTGTGGCTACGAGTCGTGCTTTAAAGGTCTCTACCTTCTCATCATGTTCCCTTTCTCTTGAAGATCCATTCACACCTTCATGGGTCTTACCCATATAGGTGGATCCTCGAGGGTCCGTATACAACACTTGTATATGAAGTATACTTTAGACTTTATTACTAATATTCATCTTTCCATGTCATGATCCTCAGGAGCTTCATCACATGAAGTCCGATCATTGTCAGACTTAATAGACACATGGAATACATCCTCAAACTCTTTTGAAGAAGTAATTAGTGTTTCATCTTTAATTGTCCTTTTAGTTCCCGATTTTGGGAGCCTCATTATCTTCTCAAGATTAAATGAGTTCCTTTACTTCATTTTCATCTTGATTCTCAAGAGAGTCATCCTCTAAGAACCACATTCTCATAGATGAGATCTTTTAAGAATCTCAAGGTTATAAAAGTAGATATCCAATACCATCCTTTATTTTCCTAATGAAGTAGCACTCTCTAGTGCTCAATTCCATCTTACTTGCATTGAATCTTATTAAGGATATATAATGTAATCTCTACTACATATATACCTGGAAAGTAAGAGGTAATTATGCTAAAATTCATCATTGATCAAATCATGTCACACATGATCCAATTGTATCTCCCTACAACTCTATTGAGTTTAGGTTTATCAGGAGTGAGATAGAAATGATTGCATATCTCCATAAGGTATTCTTTGAATTTTATCTAACAGGTACAAGCTACCTAAGTTACATCAAATTCATTTCATCTTTCATCAAACTTTGGTTCTAAACCAAAATTGTGAAATCTTTGAACATTTCAAAGGTTTCTTAGGTGAAGATAAGAAATCTCATACATACTCATCAATAGATATCACATATACATAATGATTATTATGATATAGATGATCCACATACATCAATATGTATGAGATCTTGAAAACCTTGACATCTTAAACCTTTCCCAGAGAAGGGTGTATTGGACATTTTACTTTGAATACAATATTCATAAGTATGTAAGTTTTAAAGTTTTAGATATTCTAAAGTTTCATCACTTACTAGTCTATTGATCAAGTCAACAGGCAAACGTCCAAGGCTTGATGCTAGATCATTGTCAAATAATCTTTATCCTCCTACTGATCTTATAAGGTTTAACTTTCAGTATTAGAAATCTTAATGAACCATTCATTAAATTTTCTAATTAAGTAGAGTCCACTAGATGTTA
Organism: Ottelia alismoides; assembly: GCA_037367405.1. NCBI lineage: Eukaryota > Viridiplantae > Streptophyta > Magnoliopsida > Alismatales > Hydrocharitaceae > Ottelia > Ottelia alismoides. The sequence goes on along the minus strand of JAZKJV010005966.1, from coordinate 1,162,889 downwards.
GATTATTGTCTGAAATATATCCATCATAACTCTTTATGATAAGTTTATTCCAGAATTCATGTTTATTTCTAACATTTAGAAACAAACTATGAGTGTATTCTAATATCTAGGTCATAGAGACATTCTCTAAGACTAAGGCTCTCCCACTGAAATTTAAAAGTCTATCAATCCAACAGAGATTGTTGCAACAACCGCATCAATATCCATGTGGATAACTATAAACCTTAAGATCAAAATTTTCCAATCTTCTAAAACATATGCAACAATTGCAAGTATTATTAGAAGAATGAGATACAATTATTAGACTTTAATCTTATCTTATAAGAAAGTCAATTTCAATGATTAAATGTAGATTATTTCGATGCACTATCCGAGTCCTTCTCTAAGGATCCTAGATAGCCCATATAGTCATACTATCAAGACATCGACTCATTGCAGTATTGGCATTCATCCAACTATCTGGATGCCATATGGAAGTCACAGAAGTAGGTCAACTCTTTGACTTTCCTTCTTACTCGGGTCCGACCCATGCTTCCACTACGCTCCCTTCATCTATAAACAATCATTGCTTAAGATAAAGGATCTCTTATGTTGAATTCAAAATGATTTCAAAAATGAGAGATTTAAACATTTATATATGCTTCATTTAATTCATACAATATGACTATTATGTAGCTTCATAAATGACTTGAGTATAGACAGTAGAATGATGGCATTCATCATTTCTACATCCATCTTAACTCAAAAACTTTGGTTCAGGCAGGTATTCAAACATTTTGAATACATCATCTCTTTGAGCTACCATTCTGCATAATGCAGAGAATCATGTCATTCATGATTAAATGTCTAGAGCACATGTGTATGCCAAAACATCTTCTTTGATTTTATAAGGATTATTCCATCGACATGTCACTTCCAAAGTACACTCGATGAAAGATCAAGACTATAGAGACATACGAACCCTAAGGTGATGTCTTATTGTCTTATTTAATTGTCATTCCTCATTATGTTGAGGAAACTTGCACAATGCAACCACATGCATTATGTGTCCAACTGCAAGTACAATATCTGGATCATGAGTCCAATACATGATATTTTACTGGTTATTATTGAGTATAACATTGAGTGGGTTTAATAAAGAATTATCTGAAATAAGAAATTTGCATAAGTGTATATATATATATATACATATTTTATTTTGATTTGGGAATTTTTTATCAAAGTTGTCTTGCCTTGTCAACACTGAAAGTTCATTCCCTTAATCACTTTCAATGTAAGAGATATACTTACCATTATATCTCAAGGAAGATCTGGGATCTCCTTCCTTATCTTTGTCACACCCCAATAATATGAGAACTTGTGACACCGATAAAAAGAAGCGGGAACACATTCCGCCTTCCAAGTCAAACTTACATCTCCCAATTTGGTCTTTAACACCCGGGCCCACCACTCCTAAGGTGATGTTGATCCGTCATTAATTGAACCAACCGTCAACAGGCTTAATACTCGATATATGCAATCCAATATCGCCCCAATAATATGAGGACTCGATATTGGGGTCACTACGTATATGGCCTTACTCTTTCGAGAAGCGAAGAGTCAGATCCAAATGGATTGTATGCAGGAGCAGTCACTTCGGACAGGCGTCTCCTACATACAATATCTGACGACGGAACCCTTCGCCTTGATGGGAGACCATGGATGTCACTTATGTGATCCTCCATATCATATTCAAATTCTAATTAATCATTATAAATCATATTCATTACGATTAATTCTTCCAAGGGAAATAACACATCTATTTATAATAGAGTGTCTTAATTTTAATTGGATTCCAATTAATCTAGTCATATTAAATTAATGATCCAATTAATATCCAACAAACATTCTTAATTGTTACTTGAATTATGGTATTATCTCAAATACGTATTATTTCAAATTTTAATAATTAGAAATACATCATGATTTCTTAAGCATTATACCAACCCTAGACGGGAGAGGGACAAACCACACACGGTGCAACCTGTTACCCCAACGCTCCCCGACTAGGCACCATATCCACCTCGAGAAAGAATAATGCAAAATAGATCACTTTGTACTTGAGATGATCATCGGTTTTTCAACCGAAATTATACCATATAATAATAATAATAATCAAAACCATTTGGGATAATTACACCCATAACCCTGAGTAATTCCTCAATCTCAATCATAACCCTGCATAATCGCGAATTACACGAGAAACCTCGAGTAATCATTCCGTCTCACACTCATGACCCTCCGTTAAATTTCTCCCTTAACCCAACCATATCATTGGGTTAATCCAACCTTTCTTGTATCCAACGGCTGAAAAAAAATAAAAAAATCGTCCTCCATCTTCTTCCAGCTTAGCCGACCCCCTCCCCCTTCTTCCTCCTCCCTCCTCCCTCCCTCCGCCTACAACCACCCCCTCCGCCGCCCCTCTGCCCCACGCAACCCCGGGAGACTCCCGCCCCCTCCCCCCCCACCGTGTGTGCCTGCAAGCTCCGACCCGAAGCCCCAACCCCCACCTCCCCAAGCCGTACGCTGCCGGATCATCTCAGCGAAAGCTTCCGTTTCCCGGGGAGGTACGGATCATGGGACACTCCCTGCATATACAAAGCCCCGCCGCGGATGAGGACCCCCAATGCCGAGGCGTACGAGCCGCGCGTCGTCGCCATCGGTCCCACCACTACGGGAAGGAACACCTCATGCCGATGGAGTCGCACAAGCGTCGCGCTCTCTGGCACTTCGTGATGATCAGGGCGCACGGGTGGAGGCTGGACCAGGTGGTCGACAACTTCATGGACGCCGACGTGCTCCGCCTGCTGCGTGCCTCCTACGACGTCAAGCTCGACGCCAAGTGGGACGACGACCATGCACTGGCGTGCCTGGCCGTGCTCGACGGATGCTTCCTGCTGGAGCTCATGCTGAGCCACCGGGAGGAGCACGGGTACTACGAGGACGACGATCCCCTCTTCGGTAGGAGCGGGGAGCGACGACATGCGATCCATAACTACGTGAGGACAGATTTGTTGCTCATCGAGAATCAACTGCCTCTGTGGGTCGTCGGGAGGTTGACCGAGATTGCCCAACTGCCTCTGTGGCGGCGGGGTCGAGCAAGGGGGGGCGACGGAATCCAACAGAGAGGGGGGGGGAGGAAGCTGGTGCGCCGCGGCGGCGAGGGCGGAGCTTCGAGGAGAGCTCGTTCAATGCCGGGATGGGGGTTCGAGGAGGAGCTCGACGGATGGGGGGGGGACATCGAGCTCAACGTGAGGGGAGGGGGGTTAAGATGCATCAAGGAGAGAAAAAGAGATATAGGGCATGATTTGTAAATTCGATAGAATATTAGGGGTAATTTTGACTTTTTCTAACGGAAACCGTCAACTATAACGGTCATCTGAAACGAACCATAACACAGGGTCATGTCATGTAAGAGTTAAGCATTACTCGGGGTTTCTCGTGTAATTCGCGATTATGCAGGGTTATGATTGAGATTGAGGAATTACTCAGGGTTATGGGTGTAATTATCCCAAACCATTTTGATTGGTATTATAATGAGATTTGCTAAACAAATCCAAAATCATATTCAAGCAACATATTTGTTGGAATGTAAATCATGTAGATCATATAACCAATTTGTCATCTAGATCACATCAAATCAATAATTAGTTAGGGCAATGTCATTTATGGAAATAATTATCATCAAATATTTCACAGATATTTATGCACAATTATTCGAGGAAATTAAAAAAATTAATTTCACTAATTTCTTAAATGACAATCACTAGGTTCTTGATTAGGAAAGTAATTTCAGCAGTGACCCTCACTTACTAAAGTTACCATATCTCAATCAAATTAAATCGAAATTAAGCAAAATAAGTTCCTAAAGTTTGCTAATTTGATTTACAACAGAACCTAAGTGATTTGTACGCATTTCAAGGCGTTTCAAATCCACAATTAACATCTTAATTACGTCATGATCCGCAGTCCCCGAAACAGTGGATATATGTGGATATATGGTTATTAAAAAAATCATATCTTGAGTTATTTGATTCCAATCACGCAAACTCAAATCCTACTGTTTCCTTAATTAAAGGGGAACATTATCCAATTTAAAATTTCGTGTTTAAACATTTTAAACATGGCTGAAATTTTATCACAAGACAGGGCTGCAAAAATTGAAATGCTAAAATCTTCACGAACCCAAACGAGCCCAAATCTTCGTAGGTTCCTGGATCTAATCCAAAACCTTCGATAACCTGGCTCTGATACCACTTGAAGGATATGGGAAGAATCCTCAAGCGCATCACGGAAGCGTGATGATCGCATCGTATGCGATCGGGAGCGACTAGTCGCACTAGTTGTTCCTGGTAGCGGAAATTAAATTTTTTTCATGTGATGAAACCACATGATCCAAGAACACTTCTCGGATCGTTTCATCTAAACCAAAAACAAGTAATAGGATTACCTCTTGAAGCGTGGTTGCGATCCAGTCTCTAAACGAAGAGACCTCCTGTCTCAAGTCCGATCCGTCGGAGGAGACACTTGCGAGCGCGTTGATGAGACGCGTCCCTCTCGCAATTCATATTGAAGATCCAAGCCACGGATCTCCTGACCTCGACAAATGAGATACGACTTCTTCACGAGCAAGGCACGCCAAAGTAGACGGAGATCCACGAGCAAACGATCGGGCAGCATAACGACGACACTGCGGCGATGGAGGATCTCTCTAGGACATCCATGGTGGACGGCCACATGAGAGATAGAGAGAGTGGGCGTGTAGAGAGAAGAGAGAGAGAGCATTCATTTACTCAAGGGGGGACGGCTACCAACATCTAATGAGATATCATTATCTCATGAGATACATTATCTCATGATATCTCCACGATTTATAACAATTGTTGTAAATTATTTCATAAAAATAATTCATAATTATCTTGTAAAATATTGCAATCATGCCATTGGAAAAATGTGAATCACATTCACATCCCAAAACAAAATGTAAATTATATTTTAATTAATCATCCAATGTAAATCAAATTCACATCAATAATTAATCAACAAATATAAAGCACAATATGCTCTCTCTAATATATTATAAATCACATTTATAATATATATGATTAATATGTCCATGATAATTAAATCATATTTAATTATATTGGATCTCTATTCTCATGTGTCAAAATAATATAAATCACATTCACATTGTTCACATCTTTGGCAATTAAATCACATTTAATTATCTCATATAACTCTCCTTATCATATGAATCAAATTCATATTACCCATGATAATTAAATCGCATTTAATTATCAATTTTCTCGATGCTTAGATACATATATCAACAATGAAATTATCCACGAACTCTTTCAAGGATAATGCGCTTTCTCCGCGGATACTTGGAGATAAGGACAGCGCACAGTGACTTGGATATTGAGTTCACATCTCAAATCTAGATCTCGGACCTCTCATAGATGCTTGATTAAATCAAGACCGCAAATCTAATCTTCCCATTGCATCTGAATCACATTCAGATCAATGTCCAACATTTGGACCAAGATCAGATTACTTCTCTACTGAGAGGAGACACTAAAATCCAGACCGGTTTCATCACTCCCTAGGAATGGAAGCATCATGATTATACAATCGTTTATGATCACATCACCCTCAGGTATTCCCAACACCTGTACATCCTGCATAATGAAAGACCCAGAATAAACCCGAAGTATTAGATCAACTTTATACTGTCTACTTCAGGATTTTATCAGTAAGTTTCTCATTTGATCATTGGGAGTTGGTATCGATCATATACTTTCCAAAAGCATATATCATACCCAGGTGTTGATCATATACTTTCCAAAAGTATATATCAAACCTGCAAATTCAGTCAAGCTTCCAAAGCGAGACGACCATGCACGAAATTTGATTCTTCCCATATCTCATGAGTGAGCTCATGTCTTCCGGTTCAGTAATTGAACATGTATGATCCCTTTAAGAGATCGTATTACTCATATGCCCTTGCATGCACACCAGCGCGCCGGTGTATAGACCTTGGTTAGGTCATCAACCTATTGGTCTGCCAAATGTACATCAATTATTTAAATTTCGTCGACATTTCGGTTTCGACAGGGTGGGTCTTTCGAAACACCTATATATATATATATATATATATATATATATATCGATTTCCCGGATTTCGACCGAAATAGGTCGAAATATCGGTGATATTTCGACATTTCGACCCATGTCGGTCGAAATTCATGTTTTCAGTTCAAAATTTCTCGGATTTCGACCGATATGGGTGAAATTTCGCAGATACCTATGTAAATCAACGATATCAATCATGTGATCTTAATTTTAATCATTTTACTAACTATTTAGTATTTACCAATTCTCTATATCAAAACACATCATGATTTATATATTTTATTTCGGGTCGGGGGCGTTGCCCGTGCACCCCCGCAAGGGGGGACAATCTGGGCCCCCCTAGCCCCTAAGGCTCGTTGACCGGGCAGCGAGACCCCCGTTCTGGTAGGGTATGGTGCAACAGGGGGGATGCATACAATGTTTCTTCAATGTAGGGAGCTTCACCTCCCCTGCACGCAGAGATGAAAAACAAAACTCTAGATTCTAGAGATCCGCTATAACTTCTTTGCTTCATTCCTTTTGTCATTTATCTTGTAAAAAATCATCTTTGCTATAAGTCTATAATCGTTTTAGAAATTATTATTGTTTTGTTAGCTATTATTGTTTTAAGAACTTGGATTTAATGACATCCATTTCCAATATGTATCAATCAATAATCAACCTTAACAACGAAATGACCGATATGACCGATATGTGCGATATAAGGCATAAGAATGAGAGATATATGTTATATAAGTGTGCATTTGTTAGATATTATTGTTTTAAGAACTTGGATTTAATTATATCCATTTCCAATATGTATCAATCAATAATCAGCCTTAACAACGAAATGACCGATATGACCGATATGTGCGATATAAGGCATATGGATCAGAGATATGTGTGATATAAGTACACATTTGTTAGCTATTGTTGTTTTAAGAAGTTCGATTGAATGAATCCATTTCCAATATGTATCAATCAATAATCAGCCTTAACAACGAAATGATCGATATGACCGATATGTGCGATATAAGGGACATATATGAGCAATATGTATGATGAAATTGTGCATATGTGAGCTATTTATTGTTGTAAATAACTTGAAAGATCTTAATTTGCAAAAAAATGGTCGAAAAATGACTTTTTGAGCCATTTCTGAAATTTCCACCGAAATCGTCGAAATTTCCCGAAATATCGGCAAAATTTCGGTATTGGAGGTGACCGAAACGAAATCGAAATCGAAATTTCGAACCTTGATGTACATACTCAGACATATAGTAACACATATGTCTCCGATCAGAGGATGCGTGCCTATATCGTGACAGCATACGACATTGGACTTTGGTTATCTCGATCTCGTTAAGTCAACTCTTTGACCTAACTAATCTGACACCTCCGAATCTCTATTCCTATGCAGAGGACCTGCATCAAGAGGTCGGTCAGATATCAGCCTATGTGAGAAAGGATTGTCATCTCCTACTCAGGATGGAGATCATCTCTTAACAATCATTTGACAGTGCTTGATGAGTCCTCAATCTAACCCTTTAGATATTCATCCAAGCATCAACCTCTATGATTCAATTATTGAATCAACAGTTGTATGATTATTAAGATGGCAATGGTACATAACTCTAATTGTACTAAGGGACCTATTATGCAAATTATTTATTCTTCATTTCAGATCAGGGAATGATATGTGCAATAACATTTATTGCATAATGGCTCGTCATGGGCTCGCATATCCAACAATCCAATCTCATACCCAAATCTAGAAGACAACTCAAAGGTGTCTGATCATGTTAGACGTAATATCCCATTTTCTCATTGCATCGAAATCATATTCGGATCAATGTCCAACAATTGGATCAAGATCGGATATTTAGTCCATTGAGAGGAGTCACTAAAATCCAAACGTATTTCATCACTCTCTCGAAATGGAAGCATCGTGCTATACAATCGTTTAAGAACACATCACCCTCAAGTATTCCTAACACACGTACATCCTGCTAAGGTAGGAAATATTGATATCGATATCGTATCGGTCCGCCCGAAAAAGGATATATCAGAGATATATCATGATATATCGGGGATATCTATGGAAATCTTAAAAATATCGCAAAAAATCATTTCTTTAACGAGTTAATATCATCCTAGGTATCAAAACAATAAATAACACACAAATGCACACTTATATACAAGAATGAGGTGCAATTAGCATAATAATACACATTATATCGGACATATCGTCGGTTGTTAATGCCGATTACTGACAGCTGAGATATACTCCGGATCTGTGATTCTAACTTGATCAGCATTAGACTTCTTTTCATCTCTATAGCAAGAGGACGAAGTTCACCAATTGAAGAACCGTCGTATGCACCCCATGTCGCACCTATACCCTACTTAAAAAAATATGTATAATTTACGATGTGTTTTAATACTCAAGGTTCAGGAAAGCGGTATGCGTATGCGTTCGGACAGGTCACTGAATAACACTTAAGCGGTATGCGGGGGCATATGCGGGGTATATGCGGTTCTACGTGGTTTCCTATTTTTTATTTAAAAATAAATAAATATATACAAAAGTGGCTACAACAGAACTAAATTTATGTATAATTGTGGTCCAACAGAAGATCTAAGAAAAATAACTTTCATAGAGTTCAAAACAATCTTTATCAATCAAATATCAATACTTCAATAGAACGGTTAGCACACAAAATAATTGACAACAATCAACAAAATAAAAAAGTTAGCGCACAAAATGCCTCTATTGTTGAATATAATGTCATTTATCTATGTCGTTATATTTATAATTGATCCTCCATCAAAAGTACCAAACTTTACATATAATATATTACATTCATAATAACTATTAGTTGACTAAATTAGTTTCCTAAATTATTAGTATATTATTCTTTTTCTTCCTTACGTGTTTACTCCAATCTCGCAGTACAACTACTTTGACGATGGAATATAAATGGTCATGGAATGCTTGGTTGGAATATATGCAAAAATAAGGAAAACATGGTCAAATAACACAACAAAACATGGCACAAATTAAAACAATAAAAAATAAATAAAAAAGGTGTATGCGGCCGCACAGACCGCATATGCGGCCGCATAGCCCGCATATGCGGCCCGCATAAGCGCACAGGGCACATAACGCGGGGCTTCAGGAAAGCGGTGCGCTGAGGGAACCGCATACGCATATGCGGCCGCACGGGCCGCTTTCGTGAACACTGTTAATACTATGAGTAGCAAAATAGGTAGTGAAATCAAGCTTATAGAGGAATAATTGATATATAGATATCGGCGAAATATCGATGATATCGGTCGATATCAGAGAAAGTTTGTACATAAAACAATTATTTTTTTTAGCAATATGGCGATATATCGTCGATATCTCGCGAGATATCAGCTGATATCCTAGAAAAAGATACATATGTGTGTATATATATATATAGAGAGAGAGAGCTTATCCAATGGATCTCATACCCATTAAAGATGAGATGAGCCCCTAATCTCAACCGTTAGATTTTAATTCTACGATCAGTAATTTTCGTATTGCCATCAATAACCGAACGCATCAATAACTTCCGTATTGACATCAGTAACATTTTATATCAGTAATACTGAACGCATTAGTAACATTGATATTGTCATCAGTAACACTTTATATTAGTAGTACTAAAGGCATCAGTATCTTCCAGAGTAAAGGAAATAATTTAATCAGTAACTTTAGTTCGCACTTACTTGCAACTTTATATAAGTTACCAGAGCTATGATATTACTTATTGAAGCTTCGATATATATTATTGAAGCTTGGATATATATTACTTACTAAGCCTTGTATTTTTATTACTGAAGATGTTGGAGATGAAGCGGGCTCATTTCATCTCTAATGGGCAAGGAGCTCATTGGATAAAAATCCTATATGTATGTATATATATATATGAATGTCAGTACCCACATCTCATCGATACCGATATATCACGATATTGCGAACCTTGCATCCTACATATTGGAAGACCTAGAATACACCCAATGTTTTGATCACATTTGAACAATTTCCTTCAGGATTTTATCATTAAGTTTTTCATTCGATCATTGGGAGTTAGTATCATTCATATGCTTTCCAAACGCATATATCATACCTACAAATCATGTCATACTTACAAAGCAAGATGACCATCGATGGAATTTGGTTTGACTCGCTCTCTCATGAGTGAGCTCATATCTTCCGGCTCAGTAGTAAACATGTATGATCCTTTTGAGAAATCGTATTACTCATATGTCCTTACATGCACACCAGCTCGTCGGTGTATAGACCTTGATTAGGTCATCAATCTAATGGTCTGCCTAATGTACATACTCAAACATATAGTAATATATTCGTCTCCGGTCAGAGGATATGTGCCTATATCGTGATAGCATACAACATAGGTCTTAGCTACCTCGATCTCGTTAAGTCAACCATTTGACCTAACTTATCCGACACCTCCGAATCTCTATTCCTATGCAGACTACTTGCATCAAGAGATCAGTCGGATATCAACCTTTGGAGTAAGGATAGCCATCTCTTTCTAATGCTGGAGATCCTCTCTTGACAATCATTTGATGGTGATAGATAAGTCATCAATTTAACTCTTTAGATATCATCTCAGTACCACCCTCTATGATCCAACCATTAGATCAGTTGTTGTATGATTATCAAGATGGCCATGGTACATAACCATAATTGTTCGAAGGATCCTTATAAGTGCATGCATTTATTAATCTCTGACATAGAGTGAAAATCAATAACTTTTATTGATATATAAAAGGATTACAATAACATTTATTGTAGATATGGTTCGTCCAGGGCTCCCATGTCCAACAGGGGATACTCGAGGGTGATGCTATCTTAAAAGGTTGTATAACATGATACTTCCATTCCGATGGAGTGATGAAACATGAATGATTCTTAATTACTCCACTTGGAGACCTGAATCTCAGAATCACAATCTTAGTCAAAAAAAAGTAAGAAAATTGATTTGATAGAATCAAAGTCAATAAAAGATTGAGTGCAAGTTACCTGATCCAATTAGATAACTCTGCATGGTACGGATCCTTGTATGAGATATAATCTCGATCAACTCACCATACATGGTCTATTACAATCTTTATGACTTTACCTCCAAATATCCATGGATGTTGCTCACAAATCCTTATTTGATTAGGATTCGTATAATGGGAGATCGGTTAATGTTAATATTGATTAATGTCGATCAATAATAATGTGTGGATATGATTTACACGTGTGGTTATATTGATTAAAATGAATGTTGATTCATAATAATCAGTTATGTGAATTTAATTCACTTTAAATTGAAAGGACTTGCATATGAATATGATTCACACATATGAATTAGATTTGCATTAAACGTTAAATTAATGTAAATTATATTTACGTTTAATGTGTGAATATTATTCACATATCTATACACGATTATTATGAATGTTTCACACTAGTCATCTATAATGTGAATTTATGCACATTTAATTACGGGACATAGGTGTGAATTAGATTCACACAATCAACATTCCAACCCATGGCAATTCCACCTAAGGCACCATTCGATACAATATACCTGAAATTTGACAAGGAAGCGGTACCTATGGATCTCCATATGTTAGTGTCAATGCAAGTTAGTTTCACCTCCTGTAACAATACCATATCAGTTCTTGCATTCATAAAAAACTCCTGCACCCCACCCTCTTCTCCGATCTCCCCAGGCCTCTCGCATTCCAAGATATCACATAATTGCGGCCAAGATGCTTCCCAGCGCAACGGATCAACCATAGGCACTTCAACAGATCCCTCCCAACATCCACCCATGAAGGCAATGAAATCCCCCCCGGATTACCAGAAATAGACCCCCTTGCTCATGACTGCACCACACTCGACGCAGTCTCCACCTCATATCCAACGTCCATCTCGCCCATCGCCCCCTCGATGGTATTCCTCTCGATCTAGTCGACCTCTAGCAGGTAGTAAGTCTCTGCCTGTCACCTTCTTCTTTGGTCCAAAGCTCTCTTCTAGGAGTAGCTCCTTCCAAACCTCCCCACCAGAGAGTAGCCGGTCCTAAAAGAGCATGCACACAGACTATTGCACCCAAGGAGCCAGAGGAAAACCTCCCTCGGGAGATGGAGGTCGATCCCGAGAGGCCCCTCCACATGCACTTCCACCGAATGCCCGATAGGGCATCTACTTCGCCCATAGAGCCTTGGTCACATGCCGCATATGTCGCCTGGGCAGTGGGGCCCAAGAAACATGTCTCTGAAGATCCAATCCACACCAACGGGTCGGAAGCAGCTCAAAGAGGACCCGACCCCGGTGCTGTAGTAGTCTTGGGCCCGATTTCAAGGTTGAGTGGACCCGAAACAAGGGTTTGCATGTGTATCCGAAGGCGTGACCTGAGATGGTGGCTCCGAACCGACCACCATAGCAAAAGAGGGTCTAGTTTGGTATGCCACCGAGCCTTTTACACCGACCATCGGCATGCCACCATACGATGGCCCGAATCTCCGCACCAAAAGATTCCTATAAAAGAAGAGGCATGGGTATTCTTCTAATCTAATAAATTTTGGCATGGGTACTCTTTTGATCTAATTAATTTTTTCAAGTCTAGATAATTGAGAGTTCCTTTTAGAAAAACAACACAATAAATCCTATGGTTGTCCACCCCTTCTCCCTATTATATATGATCATCCACCCTCTTCTTTTCTCCTCTCCGTCGGGTGCCCGGATCTCGTAAGGAGAATCCTTTTCTTCAATGTAATATGCGTTTTGTACACTATGCCTTTGAATGTTATCAAGTGTTATTTCAAGGAAATATTGGATTGATAGTGTTCACACTTTACAGATACCATAATCAATAGATTCGCCTTGATGCAACAATTTCATTGAAACTTGTTTTGTAAAAAAAAAGTCAGAGACCATCTTGAATAATCATGACTTTTGAAGGGTTCTTTGGTTTGTGTAGCACATCAAAACATAGTACCACATCTAGTAATCTGAAATTTTGGTAGTACCTTATAAGTAATAGAAGCCACTACTAGCATAGTGCCCATAATGTTATAGATTTATACTCATTAGCCATAATCACATCATTAAGACTAATTAAGCATGATTAGTGCTAATTGCCCGTCATTAGTGATAATTAAGCGTCATTAGCATAGATTTACACTCATTAGCCATAATCACATCATTAAGATTAATTAAGCAAGATTAGTGCTAATTACCCGTCACTAATGATAATTAAGCGTCATTAGCAAAAGTAGGATACATGGAGAGGAAATCATGGGACACGTATCGTTATATAGTCAGGACAAGTGTCAAAAACTCAATAGCGCCATGTGTCAGCATCCTAAGTCTAACACGTGTCATGGTGAAGCCGCTTGCTTGGGCAACAAGTTATCTCGTGTAGAAGCCAAACCACTTGCTTGGGCAGCAAGTTATCTCGTGGATAAGCCAAACCTTGCTTGGGCAACAAGTTATCTCATGGATAAACCAAACCTATTACTTGGGCAACAAGTTTTCTCATGAATAAGACATGTGGCATGCCATGTGTCGTCATACATGGAAGAGAGGCAACATGTGGCTTAGAGGCTCCATTACATGTTGACACATGTCACACATGTAAAGGGGGAGGGGGCCTATAAATACCCATGACCCCCCATACTCCTCACTTTATCCCACGTCCATCTCTCCACCTTAGAGCCGCAAGACCGCCGAAGTTGCGGGAGGAGCACGAGAGGAACCGCGGCGAAGCCCTGTCAGTGATCAAGAGCGTTTTTGAAGCCGTAACGAAGTTCTGTCCACACCAAGCCGTAGTATTCAATCTAAGACATCTATAGAGGAGGTTTTCACTAAAGAAACGTTTTCGACCCAAGTTAGACAACAATCAGGTGAGGGATTCTCAAGCGCTATTTTAAAGCACTAGTCTTTAGCTTTTATGCATGGTTTTGAATATCAAGTATGAAATCGCGTTTTCTAAAGCTTTTACGCATGAATTACAAGTACCATACAGTTGATATGAAATCAGGACTTTAGAACATATTTCAGAAGTCGTTTCAGGTGTTTTATCATGATAACACGTTTTTAAGCATTTCGTTCTTTGTGGAATACGAATCGTAAGTTTCACTGCCTAGATTCAAGCTTTTTATATAAGAAATATGTTGTGTGCAGTTACTATGCAATATGAATCGGATTTCAAGTTCTTAATGGTTTTAGTTGTCAGAATATGCATGCTATGCCAAGATTGTTTTATGTTCATGATTTAGCTGTTATGAGCTTCAATTAGCAAAAGTACGGTTTATTAGTGACTAGAAAAGAATCAGAATCAGAAGATAAGCACCACAGTAGCTCTTTTATACAAATCATGAACTAGCCATTAGATATGGTGATGTCATTAGATATGACCCTGAAACCGCCATTAGATATGGCAAACCATTAGATATGGTATCAAGAGGACTTTGGATCCGCATACTGTATACATATAGGCTTTGGGCCGTATGAAGGATGTTTTTGGTCTTTGGGACCGTCTGCGCGTATGACTTAGCTTTGTTTCAGCGTTCATGAGTCAATAAATTAGCCATAGTGGTGATTAGTACAAACAGCTTGATAGTGATGATTATGTTTCAGTTTATCTGCTTTTGAAGTGATTTCAACATTTATTTGCAAAACTAGCATGTTGTTATATGTAAATTCTGTCATAAAGTCTCTTTCAAGCTATTTCACAGTTTTCAGCATAAATTTTTGTCATGATGCTCATATTTCAGATTTTAGCTATATGTAAAAAGCTTGAGATCCTTTCACTGGGTCTAAGCTCATAAATGGGTTTAGACTCATCCCGTTATATTATATTATATACAGATCAGCAGAATCACGAATAGCAGGGGAAAGGACCACTGATACACTTGGAGGAGGTGTCTTTTGCTTTTCGTAGTTTTTGTACTATCTGTGTTTTTCTGTAAAGAAGTTGTAATAGATAGAACTTGTATAATACACTTCTTGGTGTTGTGAATTTGAAATACAAAGATGTTATGTTTTTGAGATTGCCACATGTTTACTTGAGGAAGAAGAAGAAGAAAGATCTCTGTCGCGGCACATCCTGGTTACCGGGACGGGTCGTGACAACTTGTGGTATCAGAGCAAAGGTTTTAGGACCTTGAGGAAGAAGTATATTAGGAGTTGATCATTTAGATATCATAAATAGATTTGAACTTAGAAAAAAAATTGATGTTATAGTCTTAAGGATATCTAGAATAATTATTGGAGGACTCAGGTTGATGAAGGATCTAACTGAGGTTTTATTTTTATAGGAAAAAACGGCAGGAGAGCAGCCACAAACGACCGGCCCTAGTCAGGAGAATAACAACAATAACAATGTGTATGACACGTTGACTTTGATAGCTCAAACTCTAGGAGGCATGGCTGCACAGTCTGTTAAAAGACACGAATTTGAGCACCAGTTGCCTTTTGAACATGTAAAGAAGCTGGGAGGAGAACCATTTGTAGGAGACACTGATCCAAAGAAAGCCAGGGAATGGTTCAAGAATATGGAGAAAATATTTGCTCTAATGGACTGTACAGATGAACAAAAGTTGAAGTATACCATATTTCTTCTAAAGGATAGCGCTAATGATTGGTGGACATCAGTGAAAATGAAATATCCTACCCATGTCATCTCCTGTCTCTTAGCCCAGAAGTTGATAAGGAAGGGATATTCCTCTTATATTGCTTACGTGTTTAATACTAAGGCAGAAGCTGTCATTTTAGAAAAAATCTCTGTGGTGAAAGAGTTTCCAGAAGTGTTTCCAAATGAACTAGCAGGAATTCCTCCTGATAGGGAAATTGAATTCACTATTGACCTCGTTCCGGGTACCAATCCAATTACCTTAGCTCCCTACAGAATGGCCCCAGCTGAACTTAATGAACTCAAAACTCAATTGCAGGAGTTGACAGATAAGGGATTTATACAGTCCAGTATGTCACCATGGGGTGCTCCTGTTCTATTTGTCAAGAAGAAAGATGGCTCCATGAGACTTTGTATAGATTACAGGAGACTAAACAGAGTGACTGTCCGTAATAACTATCCCCTGCCCAGAATAGATGACTTATTTGATCAATTGCAAGGGGCTTCTGTGTTTTCAAAGATAGATTTGAGATCAGGGTATCCTCAGCTCAAAATTAAAGTTGAAGATGTTCCTAAGACTGCCTTTAGGACTCGTTATGGACATTACGAATTTCTAGTAATGCCTTTTGGATTGACAAATGCCCCAGCTGCCTTTATGGACTTGATGAATAGGGTTTTCCGTCCATATCTGGACAAGTTCGTGATCGTATTTATTGATGATATTCTCGTATATTCTAAAACAGAGGAAGAACATAGAGAACACTTGAGAATTGTACTTCAAACTCTGAAGGAACATCGATTATATGCAAAGTTTGATAAATGTGAGTTTTGGTTGAAGAAGGTTGCATTTCTAGGCCATGTCATATCTGGAGAAGGAATAGCAGTAGATCCATCAAAGATAGAAGCAGTTCTTAGATGGGAGCGACCGCTAAATGCATCAGAAATCCGAAGTTTCCTTGGATTAGCTGGGTATTATCGAAGATTTGTTGAAAACTTTTCTAGAATTGCCGCACCATTGACAAGGTTAACTAGGAAGAATGTGAAGTATAGTTGGGACGATGAATGCGAGAAATGTTTTAAGGAACTCAAGAGTCATCTCACCTCAGCACCTATACTTAGCCTTCCTTCAGGGAAAGGTAATTATGTAATCTATAGCGATGCCTCAAGACAAGGGCTGGGATGTGTCTTAATGTAGAATGATAAAGTGATTGCTTATGCCTCTAGACAGCTAAAACATGAGTTAAATTACCCAACTCATGATCTTGAGTTAGCTGCTATAGTATTTGCCTTAAAGATCTGGAGACACTACCTATATGGAGAAACTTGTCGAATCTTTAGATCACAAGAGTTTGAAATATATTTTCTCTCAGAAAGAGTTGAATCTAAGGCAAAGAAGATGGTTAGAGTTAATCAAGGATTATGATTGTTCCATAGAATATCACCCGGGGAAAGCCAATGTAGTAGCTGATGCTCTCAGTAGAAAGTCTAAGGGTCAGCTATCCCACTTAAAAGGGGAATATTATCAGTTGAAAGAGTTACGTGCAAAATTAGCCATGAATAGCTCTGGAGCCTTATTAGCATCCTTACAAGTGAGACCCATATTATATGATAAAATTAAGGAGGCACAAGTCCATGATTCTGAAATCATTAGAATGATTGAGAAGATTAAGGGAGGAGATGAAGCCGGGTATACAATAGATAGTCAAGGGGTCTTATTCTTTAATGGAAGATTATGTGTTTCGAGGAAATCTGATATAAAGACTGAGATTATGGAAGAGGCACATAACTCCATGTATACTATGCATCCAGGAAGTACTAAGATGTATAGAACACTTAAAAGTTACTATTGGTGGTCTGGCATGAAGAGAGAGATTGCAGAGTATGTTTCTAGATGTCCTATATGCCAACAAACAAAACCGGAGCGTTTGAGACCTGCGGGGACATTACAGCCACTTCCAATACCAGAATGGAAATGGGAACACATCACTATGGATTTTGTTACAGGATTTCCAAGGACCCGTCGAGGTCACGATGCAATATGGGTCATAGTAGACAGATTAACTAAGTCTGCACATTTCTTAGCCATCAACATGACATACAATATAGACCGCTTTGGAAAGATATTTGTTAATGAAATAGTTAGTCGTCATGGGGCTCCTGTGTCAATTGTATCTGATAGAGATCCGCGATTCACTTCTAAGCTATGGCCAAGCTTACATAAAGCTATGGGAATGAAGTTAGCATTTAGCACAACCTTTCATCCTCAAACAGATGGCCAATCAGAACAGACTATCCAGACTCTAGAAGACATGCTTAGAGCTTGTGCATTGAGCTTTAAAGAAAGCTGGGATGAACATCTCTCACTTATAGAGTTTGCATACAATAACAGCTATCATACTAGTATTGGGATGGCACCTTATGAAGCCTTGTATGGTAGACCGTGTAGAACACCTATCTGTTGGAGTGAAGTAGGAGAAAGGAAATTGGTTCAACCTGAACTAATACAAAGCACGATAGAAAAAGTTGAGGAAATTAAGAGATGCTTAAAGGCAGCGCAAAACAGACAGAAAAGTTATGCAGATAAGCGAAGGAGAGACTTAGAATTTCAAGTGGGAGACCATGTGTTCCTAAAAGTATCTCCATGGAAAGGCCTGATCAGATTCGGGAAGAAAGGGAAACTAAGCCCTAGATACATTGGCCCTTACGAGATCATAGAGAGAATCGGAAGTGTAGCATATCGTCTTCGACTTCCAGCTGAACTAGCAAGGATACATGATGTCTTTCATGTCTCCACACTTCGAAAGTTTATTCCAGATCCAACCCATATGATACAACCTCAAGATATTTAATTGAAGGAAGATCTTTCATACGAGGAGGTTCCTGTGGAAATTCTAGATTATAAAGTACAAGAGCTTCGTACAAAGAAGATTCCTTTAGTTAAAGTTTTATGGAGGAGTCACACAATAGAAGAAGACACATGGGAACGAGAGGAAGAAATGAGATCCCAATATCCCCACTTATTTTCAAGCTAGCAAAGGTACTTAAATTTCGAGCACGAAATTTATTGCAAGTAGGGGAGAATTGTAATATGCGTTTTGTACACTATGCCTTTGAATGTTATCAAGTGTTATTTCAAGGAAATATTGGATTGATAGTGTTCACACTTTACAGATACCATAATCAATAGATTCGCCTTGATGCAACAATTTCATTGAAACTTGTTTTGTAAAAAAAAAGTCAGAGACCATCTTGAATAATCATGACTTTTGAAGGGTTCTTTGCTTTGTGTAGCACATCAAAACATAGTACCACATCTAGTAATCTGAAATTTTGGAAGTACCTTATAAGTAATAGAAGCCACTACTAGCATAGTGCCCATAATGTTATAGATTTATACTCATTAGCCATAATCACATCATTAAGACTAATTAAGCATGATTAGTGCTAATTACCTGTCATTCGTGATAATCAAGCGTCATTAGCATAGATTTACACTCATTAGCCATAATCACATCATTAAGACTAATTAAGCATGATTAGTGCTAATTGCCCGTCATTAGTGATAATTAAGCGTCATTAGCATAGATTTACACTCATTAGCCATAATCACATCATTAAGATTAATTAAGCATGATTAGTGCTAATTACCTGTCACTAGTGATAATTAAGCGTCATTAGCAAAAGTAGGATACATGGAGAGGAAATCATGGGACACGTATCGTTATATAGTCAGGACAAGTGTCAAAAACTCAATAGCGCCATGTGTCAGCATCCTAAGTCTAACATGTGTCATGGTGAAGCCGCTTGCTAGGGCAACAAGTTATCTCGTGTAGAAGCCAAACCACTTGCTTGGGCAGCAAGTTATCTCGTGGATAAGCCAAACCTTGCTTGGGCAACAAGTTATCTCATGGATAAACCAAACCTATTACTTGGGCAACAAGTTTTCTCATGAATAAGACATGTGGCATGCCATGTGTCGTCATACATGGAAGAGAGGCAACATGTGGCTTAGAGGCTCCATTACATGTTGACACATGTC
Source organism: Ottelia alismoides (assembly GCA_037367405.1). Lineage (NCBI taxonomy): Eukaryota > Viridiplantae > Streptophyta > Magnoliopsida > Alismatales > Hydrocharitaceae > Ottelia > Ottelia alismoides. Next base: position 1,143,017 of record JAZKJV010005966.1, on the reverse strand, counting down.
ACACATGTAAAGGGGGAGGGGGCCTATAAATACCCATGACCCCCCATACTCCTCACTTCATCCCACGTCCATCTCTCCACCTTAGAGCCGCAAGGCCGCCGAAGTTGCGGGAGGAGCACGAGAGGAACCGCGGCGAAGCCCTGTCAGTGATCAAGAGCGTTTTTGAAACCGTAACGAAGTTCTGTCCACACCAAGCCGTAGTATTCAATCTAAGACGGCTATAGAGGAGGTTTTCACTAAAGAAACATTTTCGACCCAAGTTAGACAACAATCAGGTGAGGGATTCTCAAGCGTTATTTTAAAGCACTAGTCTTTAGCTTTTATGCATGGTTTTGAATATCAAGTATGAAATCGCGTTTTCTAAAGCTTTTACGCATGAATTACAAGTACCATACAGTTGATATGAAATCAGGGCTTTAGAACATATTTCAGAAGTCGTTTCAGGTGTTTTATCATGATAACACGTTTTTAAGCATTTCGTTCTTTGTGGAATACGAATCGTAAGTTTCACTGCCTAGATTCAAGCTTTTTATATAAGAAATATGTTGTGTGCAGTTACTATGCAATATGAATCGGATTTCAAGTTCTTAATGGTTTTAGTTGTCAGAATATGCATGCTATGCCAAGATTGTTTTATGTTCATGATTTAGCTGTTATGAGCTTGAATCAGCAAAAGTACGGTTTATTAGTGACTAGAAAAGAATCAGAATCAGAAGATAAGCACCACAGTAGCTCTTTTATACAAATCATGAACTAGCCATTAGATATGGTGATGTCATTAGATATGACCCTGAAACCGCCATTAGATATGGCAAACCATTAGATATGGTATCAAGAGGACTTTGGGTCCGCATACTGTATACATATAGGCTTTGGGCCGTATGCAGGATGTTTTTGGTCTTTGGGACCGTCTGCGCGTATGACTTAGCTTTGTTTCAGCGTTCATGAGTCAATAAATTAGCCACAGTGGTGATTAGTACAAACATCTTGATAGTGATGATTATGTTTCAGTTTATCTGCTTTTGAAGTGATTTCAGCATTTATTTGCAAAACTAGCATGTTGTTATATGTAAATTCTGTCATAAAGTCTCTTTCAAGCTATTTCACAGTTTTCAGTATAAATTTTTGTCATGATGCTCATATTTCAGATTTTAGCTATATGTAAAAAGCTTGAGATCCTTTCACTGGGTCTAAGCTCATAAATGGGTTTAGACTCATCCCGTTATATTATATTATATACAGATCAGCAGAATCACGAATAGCAGGGGAAAGGACCACTGATACACTTGGAGGAGGTGTCTTTTGCTTTTCGTAGTTTTTGTACTATCTGTGTTTTTTTTGTAAAGAAGTTGTAATAGATAGAACTTGTATAATACACTTCTTGGTGTTGTGAATTTGAAATACAAAGATGTTATGTTTTTGAGATTGCCACATGTTTACTTGAGGAAAAAGAAGAAGAAAGATCTCTGTCGCGACACGTCCTGGTTACCGGGACGGGTCGTGACATTCAATGTCTCGGGTTAACGAAGAAAGTAGATATCGTAAGATGAAATAAAAAGCCCTCGCCAAGGATCTTCTCGGACGTGGAGACATCAAGAAGAGATAACCAGCTCTAAAGTTCACGGAATGTACACGGGTCATCTTCGAGGCAAACGATGTTGCTCCATTAAATCAAACTCAAACTAGGATGTCCCCTACTTTGGAGGATAAGGAGAGGTATTTTCCATCATCTCGTGCAGATGGTGAAACAGTTTGTGTTAGAGTATGCACTAGCAGGTGGGTGAATGGATCCCTCTAGGGGCTCTCTAGGGGCTCGATTACCACACCCTCTTATATTTAGTCCCACATAAGCTATTTGTGAAACTTAGAAATTCAGTGGGGGCTATATAAGAAGCCTCATACCCTTTCTACCATTTGAGAAAAGTTAGTGAAAATATCAGCCCTTTGAGATGGTTCCCCCATGATTTTATCTCGCTCCTTAGGGAGTAGAGTTCCACGTAAAATACTGATGTTCTTTCCATATTTATGTTTATTTATCTCAAATCTTCTGTACTATCATTTTCAGCATGGTATCAGAGCGGATTCGATTCTCCAGGATTTATTATATTTTTAAGATTATGTTCGAGATTTATTTATGTTCATGATTTGGTTGAGATTTCTCGAGGATTCATCGGTTTCAAGTTCAAGTTCTAGGGTTCAAAATATAGAACCCTAATTTTGTCCAGCAATCAAGCGCGTGACTCCAACAAGTTCCAAAAAATCTACGGTTTACATAACCCTAGAAAATTATGATTCCAGCAAGGGCTTCACCATGAAGGTAAGATCAAAGATGAAGGCTTGGTCTCTTGTGCGTGTATTGGGCATACACCTACAATAATTCCAACTTGGAGCCTCCATTGACTCCTACAACGTGAGATCTGGAACCCTAAGGTCCCCGTTCATCGAAGAAGAAGAGGCGTGAAATGTCATCTATTTCCGACCAGGTCAAGGAGTCGCTCCTCCGCGTGAGGGCATCTCCATCCCCAAGGCAGCAGTGATTTCATAAGGAAGTAAGAAGAAGCCCCATCACGTGATGTCCAATTGTGCGTGACTCCAAAGCACCTGCAGCCTTTCCAACCATCGGGCAATCCCACATACGAGCACCACCTCACAACCATCGGTTGTGCTCCAAATCACCGCCACCCTCTCCAAGACGAATCCAGGCAGCGACGGTGCCATAAATTCCAGTCGAGTTCCAGGCAACGGTGATGCAACCACCTTCTCCCCCTTCCAGGCATCCCACGACAATTCTCACGTTCATACGCCTCTTTTCAAGCATTGCCTTGCCCTATCTCTAAGGTTCCCATCATGGCCTCCGTACGCTCCACATCACCTTACCCTACTTGCACGAGGCCCTCATCTTATCGAAGAGGGCACCTCACAGTGTTGCCCTTTCTTTCTAGAGGCAACAGTGAGATGAGAAAGTTGGCTTCATCGTCAAGAACCCATCGAGGATGATAAACCCTATGTAGAAGGTCATGTGACTTTTTTCCCTAATATCCCCTTTTTTATTTCTTTGATATTTTTGTACAACTCAAAATTGGGCCCACTAGGAGAGGGGATGTGCTATTTGAATGGGACGTGGCTTAAAAAGAGAGAGGGAGAGATGAGTATTGTAGGCCCATAATTGGGTTGGGTTGCATGTAATATATACAAAAAAGGGCCTAGTTTATGGGCCCAAGGTTGGGCCTCACTAATCCAAAAGAAAAGGAAAAAAGGGCCCACATAAGGGGGGAGGGATGTGCGTTAAAAAAGGCGAGTGTACAAAATAAGAAGAAAAGTCGTACAAAAAATGATTTTTTAAAAGAGAAAGCTGAAAGAGAGAGAGAGAGAGATCGGCTTACTGATTTTATCTTCTCCATTTTTATGTCTTCTCCCAACTTTTTCGACATCCTTTTCTGACAAGTCTAGGAAAAAGGGAAATTATCGTGTAAAGCATCCAGATTTCAGACTCTACCAGTTCGAAGTGCATATGTTTGCGGCCATTTGTTTGAGAGGTCCCCCACCTCTTGTTTTGGACTCAGAGTTAAGGACTTTAGGGTAGAGATCCCATTCTCTGAGCCAGTGTGGGAGAGGCCCAACTCACCGACGAGAAGACTCTTTTTTAAACCCCATTCTCCAGTGTTCGTGACATCCGATACGAGATCCTTCCAAGGTCCCTCTAAGAGAGATCCATCTTCAGAGATGTGCGTATGGATAAGTAGCAATGTCCCTTATTTGGCCCTTCAGAGAAATGGAGCAATTGTCCACATGATGTGCAGCCTTCCACATGTGACGGGCCAGAGTACTCTGATGAGGATACTCATTCCAATTCTCCGACGAGGAGATTTGTTCAGTTTCGGTGACTCTGACAGACGCATTACAGAGCACATGTTTTCCAACGAGGAGATACAATACATTCAAGCCCTCCAGTTCATCTGCACCAGCACGGCAAGAAAAGGAACGTCCTCAACAGGCAGCATGTAGAGTATGTGATGAGTTGATATTGTCTGTAGTGTCTTGTATTGTGTAAGAGAGTGATTTCTTTCTATTTATCCAAGTTAGGGATTGCATGCTTCAGCTTGAAGAGGGGTGTTAGAGTATGTGTCGGCAGGTGGGTAATTGGATCACTCCAAGGTCCAATTACTACGCCCTCTTATGTTTAGTCTTTTTTTTTAATAATAACGAGGGGGAGCCCTCCCAAGATGGGAGTCACCACACCAAAATTTCATTAATTACCGGGAAAGTACATCAGGTGGATACCCAGAAATTGTACAGAGCGTGACACTGAGCTAACACATTTTCATAATAGAAGTGTTGCCCCTTGAAGATGACATCATTCCTGCCGAGCCAAATAACCCACGGCGCGGCAAAAGTTCTGGAGACATCACCGAAGGATCCAAGCCCCACCGCCCGAATAGATCTCCAAAACAGATCTGCACAGAATGCATGAACCCATGGAAGTCCCAAAGAGGCCCACACATTCGTCGAAGTCCTGCAGCCGAAGAAGATGTGATCTGCATCCTCCACACCTTTCTCACATCTGTCGCATGCGATGTCCGTTACGCCCAGCAGTCTACCCCTTCTCACTTTGTCACAGAGCCGATCTCTTCTTAAACACCACAGGAATTCCTTAACCCGAGTAGGAATCTTTGCTACCCAGATCATCTTCATATCCGCACATAGAGCCTCGTCTCGGTCCACCACACTTCCACTCAACTTCCTATATGCAATCTTTACCGAGAACTTACCATCTGCCACTCAAAGTGATCAGGCTCGCCCGACATCTCCCCGACAGAGGGAATCTCCGCAAGCAGCCATAAATAATCCTGCAGTCTCTGATCCGAGAGAGCCGTCAGAAAACTCGGTGCCCACGTGCCAGAGTCCACTACCTCCGCCACCAGCGCCCCCTTGTCAACGGCAAGCGCCATCAACCTAGGGAAGCGGATCGCCAGCGCCCCCTCTCCCATCCAATCATCCTGCCAAAATCTGAACCGGAGTCCATTCCCCAACCTCGGCCAAGGCAAGCCCCGAGCCCCGGAATCACGGCACGGATCCCGCTCCACAACGAAGACTCATGACGCTTTCTTGCAGCCACCAACTCTCCCGAGACCCCATAGATCGCCCTCAACAACCGCAACACCAGCGAGTCGGAAGAGACCCAAATACGCACCACCCATTTGGCTAACAAAGCCTTGTTCATTGCTTCCACATCCCTGACTCCCAGGCCACCCTCCGAAACTGGTACAACAAGATCCTTCCAAGCCACCAAGTGCAATCCCCTCTTTGCCTGCCTCCCATCTGACTAGAAAAAGGATCTCATCAACAACTCCACCTTCCTTCCGACCCTAACAGGCATTAGACGGGTCGAGAAGAAAAAGATCGGAATGGCGGAGAGGACGTGCTTTAGCAATGTAAGCTTTCCACCCTTGGACAAAGTTGTAGCCTTCCATCCCTGCAGTCGCTCCTCCATTCTCCGAAGAACGCAGTCCCAATCAGACTTCCTCAGCCTGCCGTCAACCAAAGGCAACCCCAAATAAGTGATCGGCAAGCGCCCCAGAGGGCAACCTGCCCAAACGGCTAACCTGTTACTCTCCTCATCATGCATCCCAAGGGTAACCAGAGTCGACTTCTGCTTGTTAATCTGCAAGCCAGAAAGGCATCCAAACATGTCCACCAATACAGCCGCATTGTGGTTCTGCTCCTCTGTCCCCCCCAAGAAGATCAACGTGTCATCCGCATACTGCAGCACCGGAACGGAGATGTCCCCCAATCTAAATCCCTCGCACCAGCTCTCTTCAACCGCCCTTTGAAACAGTATTGCAGGCAATCCGCCACCAACACAAAGAGCAGGGGAGCTAGGGGGCAACCTTGGCGCACCCCCCTCTGTGGTTGAAACCATCCTCCCTCTTGTCTGGCATTAACCAACACAGAGCAGGAGCAAGTAGTGACACATCTCTTAACCCAAGCAATCCACTTATCTGGAAATCCTCTTTTCTGCAACGTTACCCACAAGAATTTCCAACTGACACAATCATAGGCCTTGGCATAATCAATCTTCCAAATAGCCCCTTTCTTCCTAGACCTTTTCCATTCACGAGTGACTTTCGAGGCGGTCACGATTCTATCTGTCATACATCTGCCAGGAATGAACGCAGACTGAGCTGGTAAGATCACGAAAGACAAAACATCTCTAAGCTTGCTCGCCAACACCTTGGCTACAATGAGATAAATGCCATTAGAGATCGAAATAGGCCTGTAATCTCCAACCTCTACAAGGTTCTCTTTCTTCGGCAGTAGAAAGATCAAGGCCCTGTTAACCTTCTCAAAACCCATGTTTCCATCCCTGAATTCATTCAGAACCTCCAAAATGTCGCCCTTCAGCAGGTCCTAGAACTCCCTTTAAAAGGCGACAGAGAAGCCATCCCGACCCGGAGCCCCGTCCGCATTCAACTCCCAAATGGCCCTACGCACCTCCTCCTCCATAAAATCTGCCACCAGCGAGTCAGCTTCGGGTCCAGTCAGGGACCCCGCCCCGTGACCCGTCCAACCCCAGCCTTCTCCCTCATTCAATCTCCTCGATGCCCTAAGAAAGTGCTCCCGCAAGGCGGCCCCAATGTCCCTTTCTCCTGATACCCTTTGACCCCCCACCTCTACCTCATGCAAGAAGCTCCTTCTCCTCCTTCTAGACGCCACCGAATGGAAGAAGCGAGTGTTGGCATCACCTTCCCTTAGCCACTTCTGCCTCGATCTTTGTCTCCAATGGACCTCTTCTTTCCTGTCCTCCTGATAAACCACTTCTAACCAAGTTGCCCTCTCCTCCACCTCCTCCGGAGTCAGCCCCCGGTCATCATCGAGTCCGTCTAACCTGCTTATCCCTGCCTCTGCCTCGGCCTTGGTAGCCCTCCACCTCCTGGCAACATCCTTCCCAAAGGACAACAGCAACCGCCTAAGAGCGTCTAGCTTGGCTGCGAAGTGCGACACTGCCGAACCTGCCACCGAGAACCCTCGCCAATGTTGGCTCATCAGGTCCCGAAATCCTTCCTCCAACAGCCACTTCTTCTCAAACCGGAAGTAGAACCGAGCCTGGCGTTCCTCCCCAAAGAACCATAAAATCGGAGTATGATCAGAGAACGTCCTTGGAAGAGCCCAAGCCCTCGCCAGCGGGAAAGCCTCACCCGCTTCAACGGACATCAGAAACCTGTCGAGCCTGGACTTCGATCTCATGTTCCTCCAAGTGTACTTGCAGCCGGCCGCATCCACAACTGACAAACCCAGAGAACGAATCACTTCCCTCATATCTGCAGACCCCGCATCTGAACCACCTCCCTCCCTCGGCCTATCTTCTGGGAACAAAGTGACATTCAGGTCTCCACCGATGATCCAAACTCCATCGCCCACCTCAGACACAATAGAGTCTAAGTCCGCAGCCAGACTACCATCCTCCCACCGGCACGGGCCGTATACATTAGTGATGAACAGGTAGACGCCATCCGCTCTCCGCGGCAGCCTCATCGAGAGGGTGAAGAGAGAGACAAAAGTCCCCAACACGTTGAAAGAAGCGGACCGCCAGCCAGTTATAAGCCCACCAGATGCACCTGCAGCCTCTTTCTCTGCCATCGCAAAAGACTCCCCACTACTCATCTCCCGTCGCATCTGTTCATCCATTGTCCGTAGCTTTGTCTCCTGTATAAAAAAGATATCTGCGCCAGCCTCCCTCACCAAATTTTGCACCCCGAGCCTTTTTTCGGGTCGGCCCAAACCCCTCGCATTCAAAGATAGTAACTTCATTTCAAAAACTGAGCATCCATCCTAGAAGGGGGAATAACTCCCAAGCGTCGCGCCATCCCCCGGTCGAGGGCAGCAAAGCGATTCCGCACCACAATTGGACTGGTCGCCCCCGGAGTCACAAGCTCAGCATCATCCCCCGACGCCAAAGCGGCCCTCAACGACGCCCTCGCCATCTTCTTGGCCCTTCTCCCCCCACTTCCCTCCCTCTCATATGTCACACCGAAGCACCGCTTCCCCGACCCCGCCCCCTCCGGTAGATGCTGCCCAGAACACATCCCCTCAACAAGGATCCCAAGACCAACCAAAGGAGAGTCCCCTGCCGCCCCTTCCACTCCAGCCAAGTCGGCCCCACCACAAACCGAGCTCACATGCCTTACTTCCGACCCATTCGTTCCCGCGTCCCCTCTCTGCAGGTCATCCCCACTCCCTACAATGCGGAGCCCTTTCCCCGCAAGCTGCTCCCCCACAACCACAAAACCAGCCCTCCTCGGCTCAGGCGCACCCCCAACCACATCCTCCAACCCTAGCAGAGCAGGTGCCATCTTACCAGTCAAAAAAGAGGAAGATATAACCGAGCCTGGCCGACCCGCGCCTTCGAGCCACGTCTGCTCAGGAACCGACCCCACATGGTGCAACAATTCCCTAGAAACAACATGCAGGGATCCACAAGCCGTCGCACCTCCTCCCGCGTCAACCGCAGGACCACATGGTATAGAAACCGCCATTGACCTTGAAGCACCCACCGCGGATATGGCGCCGAACTGAATCGCCAACGTTGGAGAGTGAGTCGCGCTCGAAGGCCGAACCCCCGCACAGGGCTGCATCGTCTCCGGGGACGAAGCCCCCTCCACCATAGTCTGCACCTCACAAAGCTGCTCCAACCTTCCATCTCCACCTCCCGAAGAGTTCTCTACCACTTGAATCTCTCCCCTGCACTTAACGGCCGCCCGGATAGCCGCCCAGACATCCGCGACCACCAGTTCTAACAGAACCTTCTTGCCATCCAGCCACAGCTCCCACCAACCCATTTTCTCAGCTCCGACCGGCTCCACCCGAAGAAGAACATCCAAAGGTTGTCCCGATTGACACCCCGAGAACTCGACAGAGTCGAGCACAACAACATTCTGCAGCAAGCGCGAAATGCGCTCCTTCGTCCTCGCCCTCAATGGCAACCCCCTGACAATGACTCTTTCCATCACCGCAGGCTTCACCGCAAGATCCGAATCTTTCGGCCTTCGCCATTTCAGACACAAAGACCCAACCTCCAATCCTCCCACCAAACTTCGCACCTCGGTTTCCCGAAGCCCCCTCGCCATTGCCCTCCATGGAGAAAGGCGCGCCACATCCCCTTTGAAGGAGGCCTTGGACACAAACCCCACGTCAGATGTCGCGAGGAAGAGAGCCTCCTCACCAGTTCCCTCACCGATCAAGATCGTACCCCGATGCTCTTCCAAAGGACAAGACCGCCTAGAATGACCAAAACCTCTACACGAGAAACAACGAAAGGGACTGCGGCACGCCCTCGCCCAATGATCCATTCCACCACAACGGTAGCATCCCCGGGCGAAAGGAGATAGCAGCGGCGCACCACGACCCCGTGGAGATAGCCCAGCAAGGCGCCTCCTGCGACGCTTCTCAACAAGGCGCCACCTCCCGGCGCCAACGTCATCTCTGCTGCCCGCCTCACAAGTGGTGCCAGCCACGCACCCCTGCTCGAGCAGCCCCGCATGCCCCTGGAAGCGGGGTTCGTTCCTCCCGATAAGGGACTCACGTGCGCCAGCCCTAGGTCGAAAACCACCCCGCACAGGCGCACCCCATGCACCAAGCCGAGCCGCCTGAGAGTCACAAGTCACGCGATGGCGCGTAGCCCCCCCGAACCCCTATCGGAAACGCGGAGTCAGAGGCGACGCGTCGAGAGTGGACCGCCCCTGGAACTGCAAGCGATCGCATCCACTGCGAGATCGCCACCGCGCCGCCCACGAAACTTCCCTGGGAGTCGTCTGGCGAGATGAAACCCTCGGAACCCTCCAACCCTCGAAACCACCTGGAGGCTCTCCTCGCGAGTCGCCCCGCGAATCGCCTCTCTCATCGTCCCTCGTTTTCGCAATCCTTTTCAACAAAGTGGATAATTACCCTCTTATGTTTAGTCTTACACTGGCTATTCGTGGGACTTGGAGATTCAGTGGGGGCTATATAAGAAGTCTTACACCCATTGTACCAATTGAGAAAAAGTTAATGAAAACATCATCCCTTTGAGGCGATTCTCTCATGGTTTCATCCCCCTGCTTAGCGAGTAGGGTTCCACATAAAATCTCGATGTTCTTCCCATGTTTATATTTCTTTGTCTTTGATACGCTTCTGCACTATTAATTTCAACAGTTTGAAAATTATTTCCGATACCACATGGGTTCACCCTTAAATTTTGTTTATATGTATTTATGCAACTCAAACGATGAGTCTATTTATTCAGATTAGATCTGGATTTCTTTCGCTTCGTAATACATGGAAGGCTAAACACCTCTCTTATTCTCCAAATCAACAAGGGATACATAAGGGTGATTTTCCCTTTAAGTGTTGTCTTATCATTCCCAAATTCGATGGTCGTCACATAGGCTCACCTGAGAGAAGCATATTTAAGTTTGAGAGTGGTGAAGGTATGTATAAACATGTTCATTGTATTGCCTCCATCCATCATAATTGTACATGGATGGCTTCCATCAATTAGTTAGCTGATTTCTAGTTAATCCAAGGGTAAAATGGTTTTCCAAAATGTACCCCCTATTTAGTTCTAGGTTAACCCCATCTCTACCGATGCATTCGATGCTTGTAGATCCCACATTTTCTTTGTTATAATATTTTCTAACAACCTTCAAATAAAAAAATCAACATCAAAAATATATTATAATCATAAACATAATCAATATAAATAAAAATCATATGATATGGTATAACATTACCATTTCCAACTCCTAACCATCCAAGCAGCTATTATTCACAAAAGAGTTACTTATATAATTAATCCTTTGATACAAGGTTTCTCTAACCGAACCTTTTTTTAACAAGAGAGGAAATACACACAGGTGTCCACCCCAAGATTTGAACCTTGATCTTTTCTGTGATAGGCATGTCGCACTATCAATAGACATTAAAGTGAGTTTTGACCAAACCCAACCTTGAAACCAAGCATTGTGGTCCCTTTAGCTAGTTTCTCCCCTCTAAAAGTAGTCAACCATGATTCAGATGAAGGGATTGAAGTTAGGTAATGGTAGGGTGAAGCTTCATCCACCAATCACTGCCAAGAGGGCTCCTCTCTGGCACTGATTAATGCCTCGAACATAAGGTCATGGATATGGAGGGACAACTCCGATCGAAGTTAGCCAAAGGTGAGGAGGAAGGGAAGAAAAAGAAAGCATCGAGCAAGAAGATGTGGAGATGAAGGTTTCTCGGGTTGATTTTGGGGAAAATCAAAAGGAAGCAAAGGAAGGTCGGTGATTAGAACGAAATCGCAGAGAATCAAAGAATGGAAAACAAAAAGAACTAGAAAGAAGAAGAAAAGAGAAAGAGGAAAGTGAAGAAGGGAACACTTGTATGTTGTCGCTTGAGAAGATAGTGGTTCGATTACCCTTTGGTCTCTGCCCCTATCCCAAAGCTCATCCACGCTGCACCATTCTTATTATGGGTGAATTTTGTCATGGAGGCTCAATTCATGCTCAATGAATTGGGTGGACTAAAAGTCTTCCTGCATACCACATTCTTCGTACAGCCAACACGTGGAACAATAGTCAATCTTTCCTTTTGGGATCAAGGTCTTAATGATTTTTCAAGGGTCATTCTGACTATGGAACTAGTTGGGGTTCGAATCATTGAAAATGTCTCCTCATTTCTTGTGTTGTTTTCTAACATATTTTACAAGCTATTCTTTTCAAATATGGAACTCAATCCCGTTAAGAAGGTTAATGCAATTCACATTCTTGTGCCCATGCCCCCATGAAATTCAAAATAAGGACCTCTCACAACTCACTCTTGATTGGAGGAGGTCATCCCAACTCAAGATATCGGTTGCTAGAACGCGAACATAAGCTACATAGTGATAGCACCCATCTAAATTTCGCTTATCTTTGTTGTTTGTACATCCTTGGTTGGGAAGCATCATAGTTTCTATTTGCTAGTTTGACCCCCTTGTTATGGAAGGTGAGACTTGATAGGCCTCATTCTCAATCATTGTCAACTTCATATCATAAAGGAAATCTCAAAACCTCTCATTGTGAAGTCCGTCTAGTGTTGCCCTAATAGCATAGTCGTCGAAAGCATTGTTGTACTTTAAATACCAGTCCTTAAAGCACTTGACATATAATTTGAGGGAATCATCCTTCCCATTCTTGATGGCATGCAATATGTGCAGTCATCTTTGATCCAAGCACTCAGCATAGAGTATGCAATGAATTTCTTGCGAGCTTGACATGCATGTTGATGGACTAAGGAGTCAATATCATGACTAGTATGCATCCATGTTGATTAAGTGCAAGAAGAATTACTCACATATAACTCCACCAATTCAAACTGTGTTTCACAATGCTTACTCATATTAAAGAAGTCAGAGGGGGTGATCATGTCATCATACGACTTCATCTAGGAGGCCATGAAGTTTCTTTGGAAGCTACCAAGGCATCACTTCCAAGAGGAAAAGGCAAGAAGAGTGAGCACTCCTCAAAATTTCCTTGATTTGACCTTCAAGGCATTGCTGATCAACCTCTACAACTCCTCAAATGACGTGTATATCTCTCTTTCGGATGAGCCTTCCTCATCCGAATCTAGAGCTGGACAGTAGTTCTCCTAGTCCTCTAAGTGGTTCTTGGACAAGCAGATCTCTTACTTCTTGTACCATTCCTAGTCCTTAGGTCCTTCATCGTCTTCGTCTTGAATCCCATATTCATCATTAACCGTAATATCAGGGGAGGTAGTTGGGTCTCATCTTTGAAAATGACTACCTCATTTGAGCTCGTGGGTCTCATGATGTACATGTGTTGGCTCCATAAGTGTGGCATCCTTAAGTTGTGCCAACTTGTCATGGTCAATATTGTGAGATGGCTTCATCTTGAGGTCATGTCCACTCTTCCTTTGCTTAACCCGAGTGTTGGAATGGAGGCGGAAAGAATTATCCATCATTAAAATGCAATTTTATCCCGTGTGCATGGTGATAGGAAGTCTATCCAATGACTTCCACATTAAATGAATAAACATGAGCGTGATTGAGGATTTCATTGACCTTATGTGATACTTTGCTATTATCTCAACTGGGTTATGTACTCTCCACTTCATCTGTCAAGGGTCATCCTCTTTCCAATTGCATAATCACGAGATGATTTGTTTAGTCCAAGCACCTTATTGTCAATTTGTCCATCCCTCTTATTAACAAGTGCTTGACTTTTGCCTTTGAATGCTCAGCTGGATCTGAATACTTGATTAGCCATCAAATGCTTAGCCCTTGGATCTAAATACTTGGATGGCTATCAGATGTTTGATTATAAAATCCGAGTGCTTGATTGATCGACAAACACTTAATTCTTGAATCTAGTGTAGGTAATATCGATATCGATATTGTATCAGTCTGCTCGGAAAAGGATATACAGAGATATATCGCCGATATATCAATGATATCGATGGAAATGTCGGAAATAGCTCAAAAAATCATTTTTCGCTATTTTTTAAAAATTAAAATCATCCAAGATATTAAAACAACGAATAATCTACAAATACACACTTATATCACACATATCGGACATTTATACCCCATGTATCGCACATATCAATCATATCGAACATATCATAGTTAATGTTGATTGCTAACTTATAGATATTGGAAATGGATTTAATCCAAGTTCTTATAACATTAAATAACTTACAAATATACACTTAGATGACACATATAGATCATCTATGACCCTTATATCACACATATCAGTCATATCGAACATATCATTGTGAATGTCGATAGGTGATTAATAAATATTGGAATTGGAATCAAATTAACTAAGTTATGCACACTTAGAACACATGTTTTGTTCATGGAACATACAAATACACATTTCAATGCAAGAATGAGGTGTATTTAGCATGCTAATATGCATTATGTGGCACAAATCGCTGGTTGTTAATGCTGGCAGCTGACAATTGAGCTAATCACTGACTGTTGAGATGTATTCTGGACATATGATTCTAACTTGATATGCAATAGACTTGTTTCCATCTTTATTGCCAAAAAGGGGAAGTCCATCAATTGAAGAATCGTCGTATGCACACCCCTGTAGCACCATACCCTACCAGACGAGTGTCTTGTTGCCTGGTCAGTGAGCCTGGAGGTCAAAGGGGAGCAGGTGCTCTCCCCCTATAGGAGTGCAAGGGCAGCGCCCCCGACCTGAAACAAAATATATAATTCTTGATGTATTTTAATACTAGGAATAACAAAATAAGCAGTGAAATCAAACTTACAAGGATAATACCATAGATATATATATATAGATATTGGTGAAATACTGACGATATCGGCCAATATCTAGGAAATTTTATACTGAAACCTATCAATTTCGAGCGATCGCGAGATATCGGTCGATATCCGATAAATGGACATCTATATGAATATTGGTATGGTCTCTCCACCAATACCGATATATCGGCGAGATATCGACGATATATCACGATATGGCATACTATGCTTGACTCTGAGGGCTCGGATGTCCCTCAAATGCTCAATTCTTGGACCTAAGTGCTCAATTGGCCTTCATTGCACAGGGATTGGTTCTTTAAATCCGAGTGTTTGTCTCTTTGAATCCAAGTATGTCTTGACTTATGGTTGGTACATGACTTTGGGGATTATAGTAAGTTCATTAATTTTGCAAAATCCATGGTCAAGTTGAACACTCATTATTGCCCACAAGTACATAATCCCGGCACCAATGTTTTATCTAAGAAAAAGAGGCAGCCTTTTGTATCCATATCGTGAAAAAAGATCCTCCAAATTATGAGATGGTAACTCAGCCGACCTAATTTAAACTTACATGATTTCAGATGGAAGAAAGATGTGTTTCTATGATATCAAAAAGGGGCTACGAGTTTTCCACAAGGTATAAACTAGTAGAAATCAGTGGACACAGCGACACTTCAGCGCATTCCCAACTTCGAGTTCCATTTGACTGCTCCACCTCCTCCATTATGAATATGATCAGATTGCCAACTAAAAAGGATAAGGTCCCAATAATGATGATGAATATAGGATCATGGGGTACACAACTAAAACGAACTCAAACCATATTAACTACTAAGTCATTACTAACAAGTAACAAAAGTCTCAGACGAAACCAATACATTTAGTACCCAAATACACAAAGGTCTTGCTCTCTCGGACGTTATTATCTTATCGGTGTTCGACGGATGATGCAGATCGCATGTAGTGGTAGAAGTCTAGTTAGTGCAAGATTGTGGGATAGGAAGAGTAAGGGGATAAAGAAGCATTTCTTAGTACTATCAAAAATACAACACGATAATAAGGGCCTAGAGATATCGTACTAATTCCACATTAATGCGGGACTTCAAAGCTACGGAAATCCAGAGAAAAGAGTAGCAACACTCACGCAGTGCTCTCTTGGCCTCCCCCTTGCGTCCCGGTACTGACGAACAAACCAGCGGGCTTCCCAGCTAGCTTCTGCTCCCTCCACAGCACTCCCGTGGAATCGAAGAAGGCCTTCATCTGTGCGGCCATGCACCCGTATCTCGTGGGTAAGCCGAAAAGCACACCGTCCGCTTCCGCGAGCTCCGCCGTCTCGATCACCGGTACGTCCTCACTCTTTGGGGCGCCTTCATATGATCCAGCACCTCCGCGGGCAGAGTCTCCGCCACGCGGTAGAGTGCCGCCTCGATGCCCTCGATCCCGTCCACCCCCTTTCATCATCCGCCGAGCAAGACTCTCCACGTGACCGTACATCGAATAGAACACGATAAACAACCGGAGTTTCTTCTCCGCCGTACGAGACTGCTTGGCGGAGAGTGAGTTCTCCTCGATTGACGGAGGGGGGTCGTCGTCTTTCGCAGGGGCAGCCGCTACGGGGTTTGGGACACGTTTCTTGCCGGGATCGGATGGGCAATGAAGACAGTCTCAGGATGAGTGTAGTGCGGAGAGGAGTAACGGGGTAAGGCCCTTTTAGCTTCGGTCTTCCTCACTTTAAAGGGATTTTTTAAACTTAGCGTCCTCACTTTTAGTTACTACTTAATGATGGTGGATCTAAACAAAGATGAGTACAATGACCTCCTCTCTCTCTATCTTTTATATCCTTCTCGATAAGGTGATCTAAACAAAGATGAGTACAATGACGATTAAGAAGATATGGAATATAACAAAGATGATGATGACTACGAAGATGATTGTCGCGACAACAATTGAGTAGCTGATGAATCTCCATTTCATCACATTCATTCTATCATTTTGGACTTAAAAATCTTAGCTAATGTATGTAAATAGTATTATTTTATATATATATATATAAACATTTATTATTTATTTCAATTATTATATATATAATATTGTTTTTAATGTCGAAATTATAGAATAAAGGAGAAAAAAGAAAAGGAATAAATATCAAAGGTATTTTATGACCCTCAACCTCGAGACCAAGTCAAGAATTGATTTGGTTGAGAAGGAATAAAGTATGGGGAGATAAGGGCCGAATACACATTAAAACCCCATTCTTTTATTTATCAATAATGCATTTTGAGACCCATTTTATTCTTTACTATTTATTCATCAAATCAACAACTTTGTACATAAACGTTGTAGATAATAATACATAAAAATATACAAAATTGATTTATACAAAAATAATATACAATATGCTCAAAACAAGAATCCAAATTCTCAACTTCCCATACACATATCTCCTAAATAAAAACTTAAAATATATCAAAATCACCTTTAAATGTATATTAAATTTTAATAATCTATTTAATAAAGGTGGTTTTTTAGAGTTAAGGTGTAAGAGTTAGGTTCTGGAAGCCTAGTGTATAGTGTACATGAATAAAATATTCATTTTATTTATTCTTTATTATTTTTACAATCTTATATTTTATAATTTTATAATATTATCTATAATATCTATACATATTTAGAATATAATAAAACCATAAAAAATAATAAAATAGAATAAGTATAAAAAATACATAGATGAATTACCTATTATTATACATGTATATAAATAAAAGAGAAATTCATTCTTTTATTCTTTTGTTGCCTTATATTTTTATAGTCTTGAAAATATTATTATAATAAATATATAAAGATAAAATAGAACCAAGAAAAATACTCTAAAATAAATAATATAACTAAATACCTATATTTATACATATATAATATATACCACTCTTTATTGATGTGTATATAATACATCATAAAAATAAACCAAAAATATATTTGTGAACATAAAAATAAGACACAAATATATATAATAAAAAAAGAATAAAATAAAAAATAAAAAATGAAATAAAACACCCAAAACATATATGAATATACCTATAAGTGTACCCTTAAAAATTAACTTGTAACAAACAAACCCAAAAAATAAATAAAAATCATATTAAAATACTACATAAAATAATAAACATTTTTTATTTTATACTCAAAAATTAAAAAAATATTTATCATTTTTAAACCATTTATTTTTGAATAAAAATACTATTTTGTCATGACTTGGGCTGGCGTGGCCCAATCGCATCGCATCGTTCATTGACCTCCGATCAACTGGCTCCTCCAGCGTTTGACTTGACACAAATATCATTCCCCCCGATTTTGTGTCCTTTTTCCCAGGTTTCTCATCACTCAGATTTGAAGGGATCTTTCATCCAACACATCTCTGATCATCCCTAATCCACGTCATGCCCTCTAAACACTTGAGCATATCATCGATTCATCTTAAATCACTGGAAAATAAGGATCCTTAATGTTGTCCATAAATAAGACCCAAGATTGTTCCTTTCCTTTTGGTCCCCCCTTTGAGCTTTGTCACGTGTTCTTGCGTGTGTGTTGAGGTTCTGGTGACAACTGAGAGCCTCCCCGTGCCCGGAGGTGGCAAAGCAAGGAATAGGCGGCGATCCACGGCAGATCTTCGCTTGCCCTGCTCCCTGTCCACCAGCAGGTATAAGAGCTGCGTAATTTATGTTCCTATGGTAAATTCCATTCCTATCTTTCAATTTACACATTCAATTTTGCTCTTTAGTTAATGATATAGCGTAACTTAAGCAAAATAGCTCGCCAGAGCTCCAGTGCTCCAGTTGTGTTTCATCGTATCCCTCGACTATCTCCGATCTCTCCGACTACCTCCACACATTCCAATGCCTTCTTCATCTCCCCGACCCATTTGACCAACCAGAATCCTGGTGGTTTTGCGAATCGGGCCCCTCCTCCGCCATACATTGGAGCCCCTTCCATTCCATCCATCTCCTTTGCATTTTAGCTTCACAATGGGTCGAAGACCTTTTCCTCAAGCCAAGGAATCTCCTTGTGCAGGTCTAGCGCCAAAAAAACCCCACCTGGGTCAGATTCAAACCTGGACAAAGGCATTCCAAGTGCTCCAGCTCCTTCGACTAACCAGGACCCCATCGATGGATTCTGGACCTACTCGAGCACATCATTAGCTGCAGATGAGCTTCCCAGACGTTTAGAGGCCAAGAGCAGCATCAGAAACCATTGGATGGAGGAGGAATCACTGTACAAAGGTCATGGGAGGCACCATTCTTCCTTGTCCTTTGTGAAGATCAGATGTCATCTGATCTGGGAGGCACCCCAGATTCATCAGCAGATGTTGGATCCGCATGCGCAAAACCATCAGATCCTCGCCTTAGATCTAATCTCGAGCATCCACAGATCTAATCTCGAGCATCCATGGTTAAAGCGTCATCATGCGAGGAGTAGACGCCACGTGGTTGAGTGGAGAGATCTACACTATTGGCATGATCACAAATAAGGGTTAAAATACAAAGAACACCCTCTGCCCTTTACATTTTAATTTTATTCTAGTAAATAATGTCTGGAGTGTAAATAGTTTGGGAATTTTTTCAGTAAATCCCCTTATGTTTTGATTATTCGGCTATTTATCTATGCCAGCTCAACTCACGTGTGGTCCCCACGTGAGTTGAGTATTTTGTACGAATTACCTCGTGGCTTTTGTTATTTCTATTTAGTCCAAAAGTTTGAACATCATGTGTATATTTTTGCATGAAAATTGTATGAAGGACCAACAATTTGTCAGTTTGTACGTATGCCCTTCCCAAGCATGCATGTGTCTCTATTTTGCGTAAAAGTTGCAATAATGACCCTGGATTTTGAAGTGATGGTTCGGAAATGAAGAAAACTTTTATTATAATTATAAGTTGGCCCCTGCTAGTAAATGTATTATTTTTTGGGGATTTTTGTGAAAAATATCTCCTGTATGATTTTTGTTTTGCAAAAATTATGGTGAACGCCTTGAATGGTACTTTAGTTGTCATGATAATGCCTTGAAAAATCACAAAAAAATTATATATTGTTTATTATACCCTATATTAACTCTACACCAAAAATCCCTAAAAATAGAAAAAGGAAAAGGCAAAAAAATTAAAAAATCTCCAAAATCCAGCAAAAAATTGTTAAAAATCACCAAAAAT
This sequence comes from Ottelia alismoides, assembly GCA_037367405.1. Lineage (NCBI taxonomy): Eukaryota > Viridiplantae > Streptophyta > Magnoliopsida > Alismatales > Hydrocharitaceae > Ottelia > Ottelia alismoides. Next base: position 1,123,523 of record JAZKJV010005966.1, on the reverse strand, counting down.
TCTAAAACATTTATTTTTGTTTCTGATTTTTTTCCTTATAGCTATATATTAAAATTGATTTGAAGCATTTTTGACATCATTTGATATTTTTAAGCTTCAATTCAATTTGTCTTATTTATTTAATTTTTGATTTAGGATATTTTTTACTTTAAAAACCCATAAAAAGTATCAAAAATTCCAGAAAAATCATAAAAACAATTGAAAATTATTTAAAACCCCCAAAAATATTGTATTGCCTTTATTTATTTGTTTTTACTAGTACCTATATGTATCTATCCAATATTGTATACAACCCTTATATATTACTACATTATAATTGATTAATGAATATATACTAAAAATCAAAGAATATATATTACTAATATATATATAAAGAAAAAACTATAAATATAAATCTCTATGTATATGTAAATATGTGTAGCACTTATATGAATATCTTTACCTATATGTACATATATATGTGTATTAATATAATATATGTAGATTTTATTATTATTATTATTCATTATTAATTTTATTTAAAAAATAAACAAACAAAAAATAATATAAATATATAAATAAAAGAAACCCACGTAATGAATAAAGACACTAGTGCATAATATAAATTGTTTAAAAATAATCATAGGCTGCCTAACTTGCTCTTTGTGGATCTACCTCTACATGCTTACATACTATACATTTTTTGTTGTAGAGTATAATAAATTTTAACTCGCATTCCTACTATTCATCGATTAATTTATATTGTGGGATAATTGTTGATTGACTTGGGTCTCTTGAGTGGTCAATGCATCGACTGCGGTCTCATCTTATGAGATCGTGCGACTCTCGAGAAATCCTCTTCATCAAATGGCGTCGTTGATGGGGGCAATGTATGTAGCCTATTTGTATCCCATTTTGTATACATTCATTTATTCATTTATTTATTGATCGATTCAATTATTGATTCATTTCTTTGTGCATATTCATTTATTCATTTACTAATTGTACATGACTCATTTTGATACATGTATTTATTATGGTTATTTGATTGTCTGCGCTAATATACCTCTTTTATTGTATTTGTTGCGAGGGTCCGCTATGTTAGGATGACTTCTTAGGAGGCTGATGCAGCCAAGCTTGGTGGAGATTGGTCTTCAGGCTTTAACCACTTGGAGAGGTAGAAAATGTGGCAAGGAGAGGCTACTTAGCATAGATTTAGATTAGATTTGTTTGTTGGTGAGAGAGATTTATTCATTCATTTGTAATAACTAAGGACTTGGACACTACTATACACACCGAGGTCCAGTTCCTGGGTGTATGTTCACCTGAGGGGCTCGTCGCATTTTTCTCGTATTTTCATCGCCTTCTTTTATTTTGTTTCCTGATGTTTTGAGTTTTATGTCTTATTTTTATTTGTTTTGTGTGCATGAGCCCTTAGTTTGTAGGTTGCTTGAATCGGTAATTAGGTCCAAAACCTGATAAGAATTGCATGCTCCAATAGTCTCTTACAATTGGATCTAGTCAAATGAATAAATGTTGGTTATTTGGACTTAAACCCATGCGTCGAGAGAGGCATCATACAATGCTAGCAGGAGTTGTTGTGGCGGGCACCGAGATGTTTCCAAGATCGGGCCATATGGTTTATTTCTGAATAATTAACATATGGTTTTTCACACTTTATAGCAACCATTATTGAGGACGATTTTGTTGATTGCACACCGTCATGTAGATAGGTTTAAAAATTATGTTTTGCATACCACATGGAGAGAGATGGGAAGCACTGTAAGTCCTCTAACTCTACATACAACATTAAATTCAATGATGAGATTTCTATCATCGAATCAACTTGCACGGCTTTTTCGCTATCTTCCTCTAATTTTGAGCACCTAGAACTTAAATGAGAATCTATAAAATCGTTAGGCACTTGTATGCAGAATATCCAAAAAAAGTGAAAACCTAAAAAACTAAAATAAGGAATTTGCTAAATAAACTTTGACCTTAATTAAAATATGTAATGGACTTTCATTACATTGGGTTCATAAAAGCCCTCATTGCTTTCTAGTACCTTAGAAGAGGACCAAAACCCCTCCCATGAGCGAGGCACGATCTGCTAAGGATTAGAGCCAAAAACCCAGTATGTAACTAACTTGTGTATCGTCTAGATTTCTGAGGTAATGGTGCTTCTATCGTACGTGACCAAGCATGGCCTTGTCAGTGATGGTATTCCCACCTTGTGTGAAACATTAACTTTGTCTAAAAACTAAGTTTAGGCCATGCCTTCATGAGGGTGTCTGTATCATCGGGTTGCATCCGAGTAGATCCTTGCACGCTCACGGGTGATTCCGTTGCGAGCAAGGTTTGAAGGGGTGGTTTCACATATCAGCATCTTCTCTCTATTTTTTGGCTGAGTAGGGATCCGGGAAGGGTTACAAGGACCTCAAAAAGTGCAGACTATAGGTTACAAAAGAGGAGGACAAGTATGGATACTTTTCTGGCAGTACTCTCTCTCCTATAGAGTTAGCATGCTAAGGACTTGTTACACGATATGCATGAAATAACAACTCTAAAAATGAAAAGATAATAAATAGTTGGTCCTTTACGGTTTCATATGGCATTGAGTCGGTGAACCCAATTTTGTATTGTGTTCGTATGGATTTAGATTAAGGTTCAAATATCGAGTCCTGCATAGTTGCGCAAACTTTCTTATATGTTCTCTCTTTGACCCCCCAGCTCATTTCAAACCTTTTTACTATTTTGCACTCCTTTTTTTCCTCGTTAACCACCATATCTTTCTTCCTGCATCGATCCTCTTACTCCACGATATCGATCCATGGATGGTTTAGTCGGGACTCCATCGACACCCACATCGATTCCATGGACTCATCATCGCTAATAATTCGATGCAATTCCTGAGAACCCAGTTCGGACCTTGCGAATCAATCTCCAGACTCCTTGTTTTCTTTCCGTCATCCTTTTTCATCCAATAAACCGGGGGCCACTCTTGTCCCCCTTTCGCGCATTTTGAATGGAGGTCGATTACAGTTTACATCTTTTAATCCATTCACAATCATTTGGGATTGACCCTAATCTCAAACTCATCTCGACAACAAGAATTAAATTTCAAATGCTCTGATTGGGATTCTCTTATATTGCACATAGAAGCTAACCTCAGTCATGAATCCTAATTCAAAAATCATTTCCTCAGACTCAGACCGAGAGATGGATCTCCAAGGGAAGAACCATGGACAGCATCCGCCCCAATCAGAGCAGATTAGATGCTCGATCAGAACTAGGTGAATGCTCAGTTGCTGGCTTCCATCCAAGACATACAACAACTGACTTAGTAGGCATTATCCCAGACTGCATTTCAAGATATGATGAACGATGTGATGAACAAAAAAACAGGAGGAGGCGGTGGAGAATCAACCCATGAAGGACCAGAAGAAGGGAACGGGGACCCAAAATCAATGTTGAAAAGAAACATATATTCTTGGAGATAGCCAAATGATATAATGGATCCACATTCCTCAGATCCATGCTCACTTCGAGCTCAAACACCAGTTCCTTGCACTCTTACCATCATTTCATGAGAACACCAACGAGGAGTCGTACATACATCTGCAACAATTCTCTCGCATCTGCAGGATGACCCATTACCCTAACATCCCCATTGCGTGTAGTGAATATGATTGTGTTCCCCTTTAGCTTATAAGACAAGGCCCTCTATTGAGTCAATCATTTGGGAAAGGTCGTGAAGACTTGGGAGGAACTTAAATATATGCTCCTTCATAAGTCCTACCCTCTCGGGTGGCTCAATCAGATGCAAGCTAGGATCAACAACTTCTCCCAGGCCACCCATGAGTCTATTCATGAAGCCTGGAAGCGATTTACAGATATGCAGGAGAAATACCTCCCGCCATGATATACCGAGGACCGGTCTTGTCCAACACTTTTTCGGGAGCCTGAATGTCGAGAGCCAGAGACTAGTCGATGCTACTTGTGGGGGACCCCATTTTAATAAGGATGAAGATGTGGTATTGCAGATCTTTAAAGAAATGGCTGAGGGAGAGGCTACCCTCCCTTCATCACGTGCATACTGGAGATGGCCCCAGGTCATCCACAAGCTAGTTTACATGGTGGCATCTCAAGAGGCAGAGAAAGATGAGATCTCCAACCTCAGTATCACTGAGGGCCATCTTTCTAAGGTTAATATTATCGAGAAGCGGTCACAAGATCTCAAAAATCTCACTGTGATCGAACAAAGGACACATAATTTAGACAAGCTGGAACAAATCACCAAGCATTTGGAGCTGGTGGTGAGCACCATCAGTTCTTTCCAGTCGGCTACACCATCATCAAAGACTCCTGCTGAGAAGAAGGATGAGCCCTCACCGCCACAACAACTCAGTCGAGTCCATAACAGCCCACGATCCAGCACATCTATGATAACTAAAGTTTGTCGAAGTCTTATCAACCCACAAGACAGATCGACAGTCATCGAAGCAACCTCAGACGAAACCCTAATTAATCAACAATTAATCCACAATAAGAATTAAGCAGTGAAAAGCAAAACAAATATGTAGTTAAAATTTATTATAACTCCACAACAATGATGTGTATATTTGCAAGTATGGTGTAGAGGTCGAACACATGGAGCGTAATAGATAGATCGAGCATATGATTACAAAAGTGATCGTGTGAATCTTCTTGTCTATATTTTTGTGTGGGTTTTTAATTTTATATATTTTTTTATTTTATTTATATATATTTTAGTATATTGTATTTTTTATTTTTATTTTCTTTTTTATTTTTTTATATTTTAAATTTCTTTTTCTTTTTTTAAAGATATATAATAATCTATACGGCTATATATACAATATATGATATATGGATATAAGTACAACTAAAAATAAAGAAAAAATGTAGAATTAAATATTTTGGGGTTTTAATTATTTTTACTAATTTGTAATTTTTTTGTTAGTTTTGCTAATTTTTATATATTTTTAATGTAAAAAGAACCCCAAATCAGGGATTTAATAAATAACCTAAATTGAAATGAAGATGAAAAACAACAAATCAAGTTCAAAATTCTTCAAATCAATTTTCATATATAAATAGTACCATAAAGAAAATTGTAAAATTATATTTTTTGGAATTTTTAGTAATTATATATATTTTTATAAAGGATTTTGGGGATTTTAATTTTTAAGCATTTTCTTTTTCTATTTTTAGGTATTTTTTGTCTAAAGGCTTAAAATACGTAATTAAATAAAAAATATTTTTAGGAATTTTTCAAAATTTTTTTATATTTTTGGGATTTTATAAACTAAACAGTGAATAAATGTGCTACTTTTAATTTTTATAAAATATGAAAAGTCCCGAATTGTAGTTCTAGAAATGTGACGTGAAACTACAATGCAACAGGAGCTTAATCCTATTTTTGGTTATTTTTGGAGCACAAGAGATATTTTTAATAAATACAATAAACATACAAAATACATATACTAGTAGGGGCATAAGTGAAAATAGAATAAAGCTTGAAAGCTAAAATGCAATTTCACCAAAATAATATAATTGCACTTTAAATTTAAAGAACTAAAACTAAATTCAAAAGGCCATGAGGGACTCCCTGTAAAATACGTGCACCTCACGTGGATGCCCACGTAAGGTGAGCTGGCAAAGGACCAAGTTGTAAATGCGAGAAGTTTATGGTTCCTTGTACAAATATTATAAATATATAACAAGGCAAAGGAATGTTTTTAAACTAATTAATAAATACAAAAGGGGCTGGATGTAGTTGCAAAATACCCAACATGTGTAGAGAAGGATGGTCAGATGAAATCCACTAAGACATGTGTTCACTCATAGTAGCATGATGCCGCTTCGCCCTAAGACAGCTAGGATTAAACCCAAGATCTTGATCTGAGGGCTAAGGTAGGGCGAGTCCGACGGTCTCTGGAGCGCGTGAAGAATCAGGGCCAATCTAACGGTGGAGGAGGGCAGTGGACGAACTGGGACGAAGCACCATCAAGGTGAGCTTCTTTCGATATGGTCCTCCTTCTCCGACGTTCTTTGATGCTCCAGAAAGGCCCAAATGGCTCTTGGGGTCTTCCTCTATGTGTTGGTGGCATAGAAAGGGCTAGAGATCACTGGTATGCTCTCACAATGTCAGAGAAGAGAGGTGGTTCCAGGAACCTTATGCGAGCTCCATATTCCACTCTAGATGCTTTGGTACTTTCAAGATCTGCACGTGACACAGTTGGGTCGAGGGAAAAGTTCCTCGACCCGTTAAGATGTGAAGTGGAGGCGTAACAAAGGGAAATGGAGGTGCTCCGGTGAGGTGGAAGAATTGGAACACCCAAGACCTGATCCAACGAGGATGGGTTGGGTTAGAGTGGGGTGAGGCGTAGAGAAAGCGATAAGGAAGAAAGTGAGGGCGGTAGCGGGGTCAAAACGGTAGTGGATCACGGTGAATGGGTTTGCTGGAGGTCGATCTCCGGCGAACTACGAATTGATTTAATCAATATAATATGCGTAATTACAAGATAAAACAAACACATGAAATAAACCTAGGGATCGAAATTAAGCTAGAAAACAAGAAAATTACCTCAAATGGTCAAGGACCATGAGATGTACCTCACAGCTGAGGAGGTCGACTGGAGATGTGGAGATCAACCCCTATGCCACCTTGGCAATCCTCCTCGAGTAAGGCGAAGTCCTTGTCACGAATATCGACCCTCTATGCACAAATGGAAGGGAGAAAGACCGGTAGTAGAGACTCAAAGATTGGTGGAAGGTAGGTAGGAGGTTATGTTCAGAATGGTGAAGGTGAGGTGTTCAAGTACAGATCACTAGCGAATCAAAGGAAGATTGGAGGCGGATTCAATTCAGCGTGGATCCTAGATGTACAGAGGGCGAGATCCATGAATAGTCTACATCACCTCGATTGATGTATCGAGGGAGGGAGGGAATCGAGAAGTAAGGGAAAAAGTAGTTCTGATAGAGCTACATGAGCAGGTCAGAGGAGTTGATCGAAGTCAACTTACGAGGCGATCTGGTTGGTCCACGTAAAGCAACCAGAAAAATCCGACCAAGAATTATTTCTAAATTTATTAATAAATAATAAATGATTTTATTAAATTAAAGTTATAAAATAGAAATTTTTTATTATTTTATATAGTATTTTATTATTTTTATTATTTATTTATTTATTCAAGGTATTTTATTACAATTTTATATTTAAGGTTTTATTTATAGGTACATTATATATATTGTATCTTTTATTTTTATTTTATATTTTTGATTTTATTATTTTATTCTATCATTTTATATATTTACAACTTATTTTTATATACTTAAATATATTTTTATTTTATTTTTTGGATGTAATATTTACATTTAAATAAATATAGGTGTATATTATATATCATCTATGTATTTAGTACACTTATTTTATTTTAATGATTCCTTTATGATTTTATTCTAGTTTTAATATGTATATATGTTATAAGTATTATTTACAAAATAAAAAAATTTTAAAATTATAAAAATAATAAAGAATAAATAAAATGAATATTTCATTCGGGTATTTTGTACAATAGGGGTCCAAAACCTAACTTTCACACCTGAACTCCAAAAAATATGAAACCTTCTTCATTAAATAGCTTATTAAAAGATATATACAATTGAAGTTGTGATTTTGATACATTTTGAGATTTTATTTGGGAGATATGGATCTGTGAACTTTGGATTTAGGATTTTATTTTTTGTATAAAAGGTACACTGTATGCTATTTTTTTCTATACAATTTTATCTACAACTTTCATGTACAAAGTTTCTTCATTTGAGATATAAAAAGTATAAAATAAAATAGGTCCCAAAAATGAATAAATGATGAATAAATAAATGAGGAGTTTAATGAATTATTGGCTCTTATCTCCACCTACTTTATTCCTTGTTGATCTAGTAATGAATCTGCATGTCATCATCTGTATTCATTTATTTTAGTTTAAAATTATAAAACACATGTATATATTAATAAATTTGCATTCTTACTAACTTGCATCTTTGTGTAAATATTGTACATATATTATTATTTTAACCTAAAATAAATAAATATAAAAATAAAGTAAAAATAAAGAAAATAAATAAAAAAAGAAAATTGTATATATGTAATAGCTAATAGGCTGACCCAAACCCTGAGAAAAGGTCAAGGCTTGACTTGATCGACTGGGAATAAATTATGGAAAGATAGGATCCTTAACCAGAAAATCCAAAAAAATATTTTGTAAATACTTCTCATTTATTATGTGTATATTTATATAAAACTAACAATATTTTATTTGTACACAAATTAGCCTCAAATTAAATAATTTTCAAAATAAAAGTCGTAAACAAAAATATTTTCTAAATAATAAAAATAATTACAAAATAAAATCATGCATAGAATAAAAATAACCACATCTAGAAAAAGCCATAAAGCGATAATTGAAATATTATTCTGGCTCCATATGCACTTGAATTGAATTAAACTCACTTCCATCATATTCTAAATTAAATTATATTTGAAATGGCAGTGGTTTCATAATTTTTGGAGTTACGGTTTGAAAGTCGATTATGTGGGGTCATTTTTGTAATTTTACCATTTGTTTTTTGTATATTTTTATCCATATTTATATATATTATTTGTAAATAATTGTAAATATTTTAAATAATTATTTTAAAATAAAAATAAAACAAAAAAACTAATTTCCTTATTTAACTATGTATATAATGTACTATATTATATAATATAGGTATATAGTTGATATTCTTAAATAACCACCACAAAAAAATAAATTATTGACATTTAGTAATTATTTAAATAAAGTGAAGAAATTAATTAATTAATTACTTATTTATGTAAATAATTTTATTAACTCCATCACTAACTCCCTTCCTTATCTTTATCTCTATTCAAATTTTCATTATATTTATCTCCATTCAATTTTTGAAATTCGAATTTAATTAATTTCCATATTATTGTGGCTCCTCCTCCCTCATTTCAATTTAATCAAACTTTGGTGAGAGGAGCCTAATCTCCAAGAGCTTCATGTTGTAGAAAGGCACCTAGCCTCCGAGCTGTCTGTGACAGTGAGTCGGCCATTGTCGAGGCTATTACAACAATATATGCTCCCACGGTGAGATCCATTTTCTCTTGTTTTTAATCTAGGTTAATCGTGGTTTAATTTTTCATATTTTTAATTTCATTGTCATATTATATTTCTAGATCATAGTTAATCATTTTTTTCATCAACCATCATGATTCGATCTGTCCTCGATTTCTATCTCATAATCATTTTCTCGATCTCTCCATGTTCACATTCTACCTCACATAAATACTCAACTCCGGTCACACACGGTGACCATAGAATCAGATCTATCTTCCATTTTGCTGGATCCGCATCCACTCACATTTTCCAAATTTGATTTTGGACTGAGCCATTGTGCTCGAGTTGAATATCTCTATTTTATTGCAGGTTGACATGAATTTCAAAAAAAACATTACAAAAAATATTAGCATCCATTGTTTACAAAAAATAAAAAAAATAAGAAAGTTGTTGTTCGAAAAAATAAAAAATGGGCAGGCATTGCTCCGTATAGGAGCAGCCCGCCGTCACGGGGCGTGTGTCGTCCCTTTCGTCTAGAATTCGTGGTGCCTACAGCCATGCATCCATAAAAGTCGTGCCATCACCACCTCTTGAACATAACTCCTTAGCACGAAAGGCTGCCCAGATCTCCACCGTCAAGCGCCACCAACCGTCAAGCTCCTCCGTACGAAGGGCCGCCCACACCACATTCCAAGAGAAGACCATCGCTTCCTTTGGCCGCACGACCCACCGGCCATCCGCCCACCACTCTTAGCACCTCCACCGCGAGCTTCACCACGCCCCCACAGAAGCTGCACCATCGCCGCCTCTTGAACAGATCTCCTCTACCGCAGTCCCTCAAGAACACCCGTCGATCGTCATTCATATTGAACGCCACCTCGTCGCCTTGGAGACTCGACATCTAGAGTTGCCGCCACCCTTGTTCCTTAGAGAGAAGAAGGGGTGGCACCCTCTTTCTCCTGGGTGTGAAAAAGAACGAAGAAGGAATGAACCCTAGAGGTTCGTTTGGGTGTAGGGTTGGGCAGAGTTGGGTTGGGTTAGGGTACCCTTATGAATAGTAATCTGTGAGGAGGATTGGGAGGGTTGGAAGGAGGGGTATCCCGGGTTGGGCCAACCCAACCTTGCCCAACCCTGCAACCAATAGGGGAACGACAACAAAAATTGGAAAATTTCATTACACCCCAAAGGTTTACGAAACTGCAAAAAAACCATTGCTAGAATCAAGCATGTGTGTAGCACTTTTCATATTTGGTAAATTGCACTTTATACTCATATTTTTTTGTTTGTTATAGTTTGATGCAAAAACATTGAAAAATTGCATTTCAGTCCTTCATTTTCAAACTCTTATTGCTTGCTTGTTCTTGTAGAAATAAATGTTTTACATGGTCAATACATTCTCGAAAATTCAAATTAATTTCCTGATGTGTTTATCTTCATTGTATAAGTTTTACATTGCATTCTATCATCATTTGCTATTACGAAAAAATAAAAAACAATGCATTTTTTCCTGTTTGAATTGTGAAAAATCATTAAATTTTAAATATTGCGTCGAAATTTCTAAAAAAATTAGAATAGTGTTATTTTTATATCTTTTATTTTCTATTTATTTTTTTGTCCATTAATTTTTGCAAATACTTAAAATCTTAAAAAATCATATGAAATTGTAGGGAAAAATCAAAAAAATAATGATTTCAGTTCTTATTTGTCGATAATTTCTTTTGTTTATAGGAAAAATATTTTTCACAATTTTTGCATTTATTTGGTATTTTTAAATTGGAAAATAATCTTATATGTTCACTGTGTGTATTATTCCCTTATTTCTATTCATTATAAAATCCTAAAAAATATAAAATTATCTAGAAAATTACAAAAAATCATAAAAAATCATAAAAGCACAAAAATATTTATTTGGATATTTTAAGCATTTTTGTCATATTTGAAAAACGAAAAAAAAAGAGGATTTCATTTCTTTCATATATAAATTATTTTTTTTGAAATTATATTTTTGAAATTTTAAAATTTTGTAAAATTAAAACAACTAGAAATCTAAAATTTTAAAAATTTTAAAATATAAAAATTTTAAAAATAAAAATAATAAAAAGACAAAATCCTACAAAAACCAAGCATAGTTTGCATTTAAGTTCCCTTTTTATTTTATTTGATTTTTCAATTATTTGAATAACCCTCGGGAATTGTAGCCTCCCTGAGTTCGATCCTGTTGCTATACAGGTTAATTAAGTAGCAAAAATACTCTTGCTACATTTCTTTTATAATTAATTCAACTTGAGAATAAATAAATAATTTTTTTATTACGGGATTCTTTGGGTCAACGACACCTTTATTCCATCAAAATTCAAAAACCCTAGAATACCCCAAATTACACCTAGTCATCAAGATGCCTAGGTCTCGAGGTTTAGGGTCATAAAAGGTATTTTATTATTTTTCTTTTCTTTTCTTTATTTTATAATTTTAGCATTAAAACGATATTTTATAGAATGTTAATGTGTGCAATTTAATGCTATTTACATGCATTAGCTAGGGAATAAAAGTGATGAAATGGAAACTCATCAGTGTACTACATATGGGCACCCGAGCAGGCCCAGCCACAGCAACAGATGGTGGCTTACCAACCAGACTATCTCCCATCTTCTGATTCAACATTTCCATTACCACCACTTATCCAAGAAGTCAATGGTGTATAAAGTACCGATGCATAATTGACCCGTCCTGTAGAACAACACCAGGGCCATCTACCAACCAACCGACCTTACCACCAACCTCAAGGTGGTCGTTTTGCACCATCCTTTCAATCTCAGCCTCAGTACTAGCATCACCTGTTTTCGCAGTACCAAGGAAAATGGAGACAATCTCAGCAGTACCCACAGCCGCAGTACCGTCATCCACAATAGTATCATCAGTATGCACTGGACATCAACAGTATCCACCTCTTCTGTATCAACAGTATCAACTTCCTCCTCATCCTCAGCAACATCTACAGTCCCAACCCCAACCTCCCAACCATCAGCCACAACGTGGTCTGCACGTTGAGACTTATGAGGTGTTTCCAGTGAACTCCAGCCTGGACTACCTGGCCCAACTCATGAAGGGTCTAGTAGAGATGACCAAGAAGTTAGATGACCTGACAACGACAAAAACTCCTATTCCGGCTCAGGTCCAAGCAAATCCCAATAATTTTAAAAGGAAAGAGCAGGTAGAACGCAATGCTGAGTCTGCGCATGTAGAGTTATGTGAATGTAATTTTGCTTTATCTAATGATGTCCCACTCATGAGTGGTAGGATGTTGCCTCCATATGTCGCAAGAAAAGGGAAGAATAAAGCTTTGTTACGTGAATCGTCATCTTCTGCATCAATCGCGCTAGCTATAGGTTTGGGTGAGGAATAAGAAGGAGGAGGAGCCCTTCCAGCTATCACCTACCATCATCTCCACCAACAAAAAGAGAAAAAAAATCAGAAAAAGCAAAAAGATCGAAAAGATGTTTGTCATCAAAGTGAAGCCTCTCCAACCATAGAGGAGCCAGCATTAGCAGTAGATCTAGCGCCAGCTGACAGAGCAGAGACCGGGGTTTTTTCTTGTCCACCAGCAGCAACACCTTCATCTCCAGCATGTACAAAATTTTGTGATCTAAATGTACAGAATATTGTGAATAAGAATTTTGCTATAAATAAGAACTCTGCTTTTGATTTCAGCTCTATAAATATTCTTTTTCTAGATGCAATAGAAAAACCCAAAAAAATGCAAAAAGGAAAATTACACTGTCTAATCTAGGAGTGGTGGATATTCTTATCATTTTAATCGTTGAAATACCATTGATGAAAGCCATGGAATACATGCCTGCTGTGAAGAAGGGCTTTAAAGAGGCATTTACAAACAAGCATCGAGCAAACCATAACAATAGACATCAGTAAGTTGAGATGCATGTCCTCACCATGGCCACAATTGCAACCATCAGCAATCCCCCGCACAAGAAGTAAGACAAAGGAGAACCTTTGATCATATGCAAAAATTTTGACCAAGTCTTTGAACGAACCCTTCTTGACAACGTTTTTCCATCAACCTCTTGCCCTCATCATTATTGTAAGAATTCAGGCTAGGTCCATTGAAGCCGACATGCATGATCCTTTAGTTTGCTGATCGATCCATCAAGCGACCCCAAGGTCCGTTGGAATATGTTGTGGTAAAGGTTTATGGCATGCAATTCCCAGTTGATTTTGTATTCCTTGACATGGACTCCCCTGCACCATTACTTTAGACCCCAATTATCCTTGGACGACCATTCTTGCGCACCACAGAGGTTGTAGTTGACTATGGGTCTGGGAAGATCACATTCAGCTCGAGCAATCACAGAGTTACAATAATCATGGTCAGTGAACCAAAGATCATATCTGATGAAAGTCATGTAGCACTACCTGAAGCAGACTGTGACTTAATTGTAGATATCAAAGATACAAGTTGTTAGCAATGTCAGCCCCGGGCGAACCATTCCTACAATAAATGTTATTGTAATAAATAAATTATCAATGAAAGTTATTGATTATTTCCACTCCCTTTCTGAGATTGAATGAATGAATGCACTATAAGGTCCCTCTGTACAATAAGGGTTATGTACCATGGCCAACTTGATGATAATAAAACTATTGATTCATTAATTGAATCATAGAGGCTGATGCTTGGATGAATATCTAAGGAGTTAGATAGAGGACTCATCAAGCATCGTCAAATGATTGTTAAGTGATCATCTCCAGCCTGAGTAGGAGATGGCAATCCTTTCTCAAATGGCTGATATCTGACTGACCTCTTGATGCAGGTCCTCTGCATGGGAATAGTGATTCGGAGGTGTCAGATTGGTTGAGTCAATGGGTTGACTTAACGAGATCGAGATAACCAAAGACCTATGTTGAATGCTGTCACAACATAGGCAAGCATCCTCTGACCAGAGACAGATGTGTTGCTATATGTCTAAGTATGTACATTTGGCAGACCAATAGGTTGATGACCTAACCAATGTCTATACACCGGTGAGCTAGTGTGCATGTAAGGACATATGAGTAATACGATCTCTCAAAGGGATTATACAGGTTCACTTATGAACCGGGAGACATGAGCTCACTCATGAGGTTTTGGGACTGATCAAATTCCATGCATGGTCGTCATGCTTTGGAAGCATGACATGAACTTGAAGGTAAGATATATGCTTTGGGAAAGCATATGATCTATACCAATTCCCAGTAACCAAGATTGAGAAACTTAATGATCAAACCCTGAAGATGACAGTGTAAAAGAGATCTTTATCTTCAGAATGATCATAGGTCTTCCAGTATGCAGGATGTACAGGTATTGGGAATACCTGAGGGTGATGTGATCATAAACGATTGTATAACCATGACGCTTCCATTCCGAGGGAGTGATGAAACATGTTTGGATTTTAGTGACTCCTCTCATTAGAGAAGTGACCTAGTCTTAGTCCATGTACTGGACATTGATCTGAATGAGATTCAGATGCAATGAGAAGATTAGGTCTACGGTCTTGATTTGATAAAGCATCTGTGGGAGGTCCATGGGATCTGGATTTGAGATTTGATCTCACCATCGAAGTCACTATACGTAGAACAATACAATCGCCCTGTCCTTATCTCCAAGTATCTGCGGAGAAATAGAAATATTCTTGAAGGGTTCAAGAATAATTCCATAAGATCTAAGCAATGAAGAAATGCTGATTAAATGTGATTTAATCATCTTGATGTGTGTAGAAATTATCCAATATAATTAAATGTGATTTAATTATTATGGATAAGAATAATGTGGGTAGAAATATCCAATTATTCATAATATATTATAAATGTGATTTATAATGTATTAGAGAGAGCTAATTATAATTTATATTTATTGATTAATTATTATGTGTATTGGATACACATTGTGTAATTAATTGATAATGTAAATTATATGTTGTTTTGGGTTGTGAATGTGATTCACAATTATTCAATGGCAAGGTTGCAATATTCTCAAAATTGATTGTGAATTATTTTTGAAGAATATATCACAACAAAATTGTTGCAAATAAATAATGAGAGATTTCCATGGAGATATGCAATCTCATGAAATCTCATGAGATTGCCTCCAATTGGAATGGAGTGGGCAGCACCCATGTCCTATTTGGAATGAGGGCCATCCACATAGTATATACATGGGAGATGTAATCTCCATGTATATTCTCTCCTTATTTGTTGGTGTAATTTAGGAATGATTTATATTTGATTTTGTCAAATATATTTTAATCTAAATTAGATCATAATTTGTTGGTTTTACCAACAACAATCTTGACCATTGGATTAGACATAAATCAATCTCATCCATTGATTTTATATGTCCCATGGATTAAGATCCATGGATCCCAAAACCCTATAAATAGAGAGGCATACCATGCTCTCTAGGGCTATACAATATTGGAGCTCTCTCTCTCTCTCTTGATACACGTCAACCCTCTCTCTCTCTAATTGGTGGCCGACCACCAAACCATAGGGGAGGTTCTTATCGACGCCATCACCACCGCACCGCCGCTTCGACGTTCTTCGATTCTCTGTCTTCTTGGAGAGCTACGCTCATGAAGGAGACGTTCGATCTCGTACGACTAGATCAGGAGCAACCGTGCTTGGATCATCTTGTTGGATTGCGAGGACTACGCGGTTCATCCCCGCGCTCGCAAGCAATCTCTCCGACGATCGGACTTGAGACGGGATGTCTCTTCTCTTAGAGACTCGATCAACCACGCTTCAAGAGGCATTCCTTATACTTGTTGTTATTGATGAAACGATCCGAGAACCGTTCTTAGATCATGTGGTTTCATCGCATGAAATTTTTTAAATTCCGCTGCACAGAACAACTAGTACGACTAGTCGTTCTACGTCGTATCCGATACATCACGCTTCCGTGATGCACTTGAGCATAATTCCATATCCTTCAAGTGGTATCAGAGCCTGAGGTTGACGATTTCGAATATGATTTGCAAACGGAGGACGACTTGGGTTCGTTAAGGCCGCGAAAGTTTTTGTCGCATTTGATTTCACAGATCTGTTTAGTAAATAATTTCGGCCATGTTTAAAATGTTTAAGCACGAATTATTTACTTGGTATTTTGTTCCCCATTAAATAAGGAAACCATAGGATCTGAGTTTGTGTAATTCGGATTCCGTATGCTCGAGATATGGTTGTTTTAATGAACATGTATGCACTGTTGCGGGAACTGCAGATCTTAACATGATTAAAGAGTTAATTACTATTTTGATCTGCCTCGAAATGCGTGAAACATCACTTATATTATGTACTAAATCAAGTTATCAATCTTTAAAAATAGAGTTTGTCTAATTTGGATTTAATTTGATTGAGATATGTTAATTTTAGTGAGTAGGGGTCACTACTGAAATTACAGTCCTAATCAAGAATCATGTGATTGTCAATTAGTGAAATTAATTGTTAATTTCATGAAATAATTATGGAAAATATTTGTGAAATATTGGAAGATGATTATTTCCTTAATTGACTTGGCCTCAACCAATTAATTGATTAGATTTGATTAAATCATAATTGGAAAGACAATCATCAAACTTGATGCTTGAATAGGATTGAGAATTTGTGTAGCAAATTTCCTTATAATCAAAAATATTTTGATTATTACTATATGGTATAATTTCGGTTGAAGAACCGATGATCATCTCAAGTACAAATTGATATATTTGGCATTATCCTTTCCTGAGGTGGATATGGTGTCTAGTCGGAGAGCATTGGGGTTGCGGGTTGCAACGTATGTGGTCCGTCCCACTCTCGTCTGTACTGGCCATGACAGCGGGTAGGGACTCGATAACGTCGGTGAAAATCAAGGTGTATTTTCTAATTATTAAAATTTGAATTAACACGTACTTTGAGATATTACCATATTTATATTCAAGTAAAATAATCAAATTTGTTGATTGAATTAGATTGATAATTAATTTAATATGATTAAATTGATTATGTCCAATTGAGACACTCTATTATGAATAGAGTTATTATTTCCCTTAGAAGAATTAATTATATGAATGTGATTCATGATAATTAATTAAAAATTTGAATATGAGGTGGAGGATCACATAAGTGACATCCATGGTCTCCCGTCAAGGCGAAGGGTTCCGTCGCCAGGGATTGCATGTGGGAGACGCCTGTCTGAAGTGATAGCTCCTGTATGCAAGCACATCTGGATCGGGCTCTTTGCTTCTCGAAAGAGTAAGGCCGTATGTGTAGTGACCCCAATATCGGATCCTCATATTATTGGGGCGATATTGGATTGCGCATAGCGAGTACTATTCCTGTTGACGGTTGGTTCAATTAACAGCGGGTCAACATCACCTTAGGGGTGGTGGGCCCGTGTATTAAAGACCGAATTGGGAAATGCAAGTTGGACTTGCAAGGCGGAATGTGTTGCCGCTTCTCTTTACTGGAGTCGCAGATTCTCATATTATTGGGATGTGACAAAGATAAAGAGGAGATCCCAATTCTCGCTAGAGATATAGCGGTAAGTATATCTTACTTTGAAAGTGATTAAGGGAATGAACTTTCAAAGTTGACAATGCAAGAATAATTTGATTTAAAATACCTTAATAAAATATCATAAATTTGAATATATGTATATATGTTCTAATATAGTGCATTCTTAATTTCAGAAAATGAAGTCCTTGAACCCACTTAGTAGGCTTCTTGAGGTCAACCAATTGACCGGCCTAAATTACTCGGATTGGATCCGTAATTTGGAGCTTGTCCTCTCTGCAGAGCGCATAAGTTATGTGCTCTCCGAGGACAAGCATGAGAGCCCTAAATCCAAGGAAGAAAAAGCATACAATGACAAGTATGATGAAGATCATGTCTTGACTAGATGCTATATCCTAGGTTCTCTCTCCAATGTTCTGCAGAAGCAACATGTAGAGATGAGCACATGCCAGGAGATTATACAGAATCTAAGAGATATGTTTGGTGACATCAACTGCACCCAGCGTTACAATATTATGAAAGAGCTCGTTAGCTGAAAGATACAGGAAGGAACTTCGGTTCGAGAGCACGTACTCAAAATGTTTGGGTACTTATATGAACTGGAGACTCTTGGGTCCAACATGGATGCAGACATGCAAGCTGACTTTATTCTGCTATCCTTGCCCAAGTCTTTCAATAATTTTGTGGTTTCATTCCACATGAACAAGTTGGACTTGTCGAACGCTGGTCGTCTTGCTGCATTAAAGTCTTCAGAAGACGTAATATAGAAAGATGGTCCCGCTGGTAGTGCAATGGTTGCACAGGTCAGAGGGAAGCGCGGTCGGAAGCAAGGTTCTCGGAAGGGCCTGATCCAGAAGAGAAAGAAGAGGATTCAAGGCGTTGGCTCATCTTCGAATGCCTCCACACTGATAGCGTCGAAGAAATCCGATGTTTGTCACACTGCAAAAAGCCAGGGCACTGGAGGTGTAATTGCCCGGAATATCTGAAGTCATCAGACAAAGGTAAAGCCCCAACAGATATGAAATCTACTTTCATCATTAAAAATAGCTTTCTCGTCGGACGAGAAGGAAGTTGGGTTGTAGATTCTGGTGCTTCTGTTCATGTATGCAATTTGTTGCATTTGTTTCAGGAAACTAGAAATCTAGAGGAAGGGGAGATAGTCATCCAGATGGGATTTGATGCAAGTGTTGCAACAGTAGCCGTCGGGACTTGTCGACTATCATTATCTAGTGGTAGAGTCCTTATACTTAAAGAATGTCTTTATGTACCCGAAGTCAGAAGGAACTTGATATCTGTATCTAAGCTTGTTGGAAGCGGATATTCATTCCTTTTCTGTAATAAATTAGTCATAAATCGTTATGATAAATATATTGCGGATGGTGTTTTGACTTCTGGTGGACTCTATGAGTTGTGTATTGATAAATGTATCATGAATATTACAACCACTAATAAAAGCCCTAAAAGATCCAGGGAGGATAAAAATCTCTCAAATGAGATTTGGCATCAAAGGCTTGGTCATTTATCTGTTGATAGGATCAATAGATTGATAAAGGATGGACCTTTAAATTTTCTACAGGTTCAACCTTTGCCCACTTGCAAACATTGCATTCAGGGTAAAATGACTAGGACGCCTTTCCGTAACAAGGTTACGAGATACGAAGGTATTATTGACCTAATACATACCGATGTATGAGGTCCCTTCAGTACCGTGACTCGAAATGGATATCGATATTATTTGACGTTTATTGATGACCATTCGCGATATGGGTTTGTTTTCCTATTACGTCATAAGTTTGAAACCTTTGAAAAGTTCAAAGAGTTCAAGGCTTTGGTTGAGAACCAAACCTATAGGAAGATTAAGCGGATTCGATCTGATCGAGGTGGCGAGTACCTCTCGGATGAATTCAAGGAATACCTTAAGGAGAATGGAATTGTTTCCAATCTCACTACTCCTGGAACTCCCCAACTTAATGGTGTTGCTGAAAGACGCAACAGGACCATCATGGACATGGTCCGTTCAATGATGAGCAAAGCACATTTACCTCTTAATTTATGGGGATATGCAATAGAGACTGCAATTTATATCCTGAATAAGATTCCTAGCAAATCTGTACCTAAGACTCCTCATGAGCTCTGGTATGGAACCAAACCTAGTGTTAATCACTTGAGGGTTTGGGGTTGCTTGGTCCATGCGAAGAACGTGGATGCAAGTAAGCTAGAATCTCGCTCTCGTGAGTGTTACTTCACTGGGTATGTTAAAGATGGTATTGGATACCAGCTTTATGACCCTGAGACCCAAAAGGTTTTTGTTTCTAGAGATGTGAAGTTTATGGAGAATGATTTCCTTAAAGGTCAAGACAAGAATGAAGTAGAGGAACTCATTGAATCCCCTGAGGATTCTAAGCTTCCTAGACCAGAAACTGAAGAGATAAATAGAGATGAAACACACATACCTCTTTGAAGGAGTTCGAGGGTGGTTGCACCACTTGAAAGGTATGGATTCCGTGTGTCAAGTGAGACTGACATTGATCCTACTTCATTTGATGAAGCACTCGCGGATCAAGACATGGATAGATGGATGCTAGCAATGAAGTCAGAAATTGACTCCATGCATAAGAATGGTGTATGGACCCTAGAGGATCCACCTAAAGGGGTAAAACCCATTGGGTGTAAATGGATCTTCAAGAGAAAAAGGGGACCTGATGGGAAAGTAGAGACTTTCAAGGCACGACTCGTAGCCAAGGGTTACACACAGAGAGAAGGCATCGATTACTATGAGACATTCTCTCCTGATAAACCTTGTGTGTACAAGAAGCTTAGTGGGAGCGCCATTGTGTTCATCGTGCTTTACGTAGATGACATCCTTATCATTGGGAATGATACAGGGATAATGACCGGTGTAAAGATTTGGATGTCCCATACCTTTGAGATGAAAGATCTTGGAGAAGTCTCTTACATCTTAGGCCTGAAGTTGTTCAGAACCTGAGAAAAGAGGATTTTGGGATTGTCACAACATGGATACACTAAGAAGATTCTTGAACGATTCCGTATGGATAGTTCTAAGAAAGGATTCCTACCCTTAAGCCATGGTATCCACCTGTCTAAAGGAATGGCTCCTCAAACTGTTGAGGAAAAGAAGGCCATGGCTGGATGTCCTTATGCATCAGGTGTAGGATGCTTAATGTATGCCATGATGTGTACTAGGCCAGATATCTACCATGCAATGGGAGTGGTAAGTCGTTACCAATCCTACTATGGAGAACAACACTGGAATGCAGTAAAGAACATATTCAAATATCTAAGACGGACGCAAGATTAGATCTTGGTCTATGGAGATGATGATCTCCAAGTCTTGGGATATACAGATTCTGACTTCCAATCGGATGTAGATGGTCGAAAGTCGACATCAGGGTTTGTGTTCTTGTTGAATGGTGGTGTTGTGAGCTGGAGAAGCAAGAAGCAGGACACTACTGTAGATTCAACAACAGAAGCCGAATACATTGCCGCATCAGATGCTGTAAAGGAGGCGGTGTGGTTGCGCAAGTTCGTCCTGGAGCTTGGCGTAGTTTCCTCTGATACTCCCATCCCGTTACTCTACGATAACACAGGAGCCATTGCCCAGACAAAGGAGCCCAGATGGCATCAGAAGAGAAAGCACGTGGAAAGGAAATACCACATCATTCGGGAGATACAAAAGCGTGGTGACATCATCATCACCAAGGTGGCCTCTGCCGACAACGTTGTTGATCCTCTTACCAAACCTCTGACACAGAAGGTTTTCGACCAGCATGCAATGAGTATGGGTTTAAGGATTGTACCTGAATGGTTCTGAGGGCTAGTGGGAGATTGTTAGCTATGTGAGCCCCGGGCAAACCATTCCTACAATAAATGTTATTGTAATAAATAAATTATCAATGAAAGTTATTGATTATTTTCACTCCCTTTCTGAGATTGAATGAATGAATGCACTATAAGGTCCCTATGTACAATAAGGGTTATGTACCATGGCCAACTTGATGATCATACAGCTGTTGATTCTTTGATTGAATCATAGAGGCTGATGCTTGGATGAATATCTAAGGAGTTAGATAGAAGACTCATCAAGCATCACCAAATGATTGTTAAGTGATGATCTCCAGCATGAGTAGGAGATGGCAATCCTTTCTCAAATGGCTGATATCTGACTGACCTCTTGATGCAGGTCCTCTGCATGGGAATAGTAATTCGGAGGTGTCAGATTGGTTGAGTCAATGAGTTGACTTAACGAGATCGAGATAACCAAAGACATATGTTGAATGATGTCACAGCAAAGGCAAGCATCCTCTGACCGGAGACAGATGTGTTGATATATGTCTAAGTATGTACATTTGGCAGACCAATAGGTTGATGACCTAACCAAGGTATATACACCGACGAGCTGGTGTGCATGTAAGGACATATGAGTAATACGATCTCTCAAAGGGATCATACAGGTTCACTTATGAACCGGGAGACATGAGCTCACTCATGAGGTTTTGGGATTGATCAAATTCCATGCATGGTCGTCATGCTTTGGAAGCATGACATGAATTTGAAGGTAAGATATATGCTTTAGGAAAGCATATGATCTATACCAATTCCCAGTAACCAAGATTGAGAAATTTAATGATCAAACCCTGAAGATGACAGTGTAAAAGAGATGTTTATCTTCAGAATGATCATAGGTCTTCTAGTATGCAGGATGTACAGGTATTGGGAATACCTGAGGGTGATGTGATCATAAACGATTGTATAACCATGACGCTTCCATTCCGAGGGAGTGATGAAACAGGTTTGGATTTTAGTGACTCCTCTCATTAGAGAAGTGACCTAATCTTAGTCCATGTACTGGACATTGATCTGAATGAGATTCAGATGCAATGAGAAGATTAGGTCTACGGTCTTGATTTGATCAAGCATCTGTGGGAGGTCCAAAATACAATAAAAACCCCTTTATTTAATTCATTCATTGTTCATTTTGGGACCTATTTGTAGTTCCACCTTTTATACTCCAAATCAATAAACTTTGTACATGAAAGTTGTAGATAATTAAATAAAGAAAATACAAAATTGATTTCACTCAAGAATACTGTACAGATAAAATGTTATGATCTGGATAAAAATCCAAAATACCAACTTCCCGGACCTGTATCTCTCAAATAAAAGCTCGAAATGCATCAAACTCGCCTTTAATTGTATATAATTTTAAATAATCTATTTAATGAAGGTGGTTTCGCATTTGACGGAGCTACGGCTTGAAAGTTGAGTTTTGGACCCTTATTGTATACTTGTACAGATTAAAATATTCTTTTTATTATTTATTCATTATTTTCATAATTTTATATTTTCATAATTTTGTAAATATTATTGATAATATATATGTATATCAAAATCAAAATAAAAACTCAAAGAAAACACAAAATAAAATACTTGGAAAATAGCATACCTAGGTATAATACCTATACATATACCTATAAAATTACTATTTATATTTTATTAAGTGTACAAAATACATCCAAAAAATCAAATAAAAATATATTTAAGTGTATAAAAATATTCTATAAATTTATAAAATAATAAACAAAAATAAATAAAGTAAATACATAAAATAAAAATAAAATAATAAAATATATAGATATGTATACCTATATAGGGCATAAAAGGTAACTTGTAAATATATACCTCATAAAAAGAAATAAAAATTACCATAAAATTCTTTATAAAACAAGGAACATTTTTCATTTTATATCCAAAAATTAATAAATTCATTTATTATTTTATTTCGAATTTACAAATAATTTTGACCTACATTTTTCTGGTTGGTCCACGTGGACCAACCAGCGCCGGTCAAGTGTTGACCTCGGTCAACTCCCTGACCGAGGCCTGCCAGCCTTCCGATGCCGTGATTTCGCCCCATTTTCGAGCTATTTTGGCGCCTCATCCTTCCATCTTCTGGCCTCGATCCCTTCTTGGGAATTCTTCCCCGATCATCACTGAGCCACGCCTTGCATCACGATCACGCAAAATCTCCATCATTAGCGCGTGGCCCTCGCTTGAAGGAGACGCCACCACCTTGTACATAATCGACCCGCCACCTTCGAGCTCGAGTTTGAACCCTTTCTGTCTAACAATCCTCCTCCTTTTGGCGTGCTTCGTGTTGCTGGAGGTGACAGCTCCACAACCGGACCTTCAGGCGAGTCGAGGAGGCCTCAAGGTGGCTCCACCATCTCTGCCGACCTCCGGCATTGAGGTACCCCTCCTCTGGTCTCCAACCATCGAGGTATCCCTTCTCCCCTCTTCCCTTTTCTCTTTTCTTAGTCCCTGTAGTCATAGGACCCGATTAGACCATTTAGATCCCCTCGTCGATCGTTATCTCGCCCTCCATGATCGCCTCACCGGAGCGCACCTCCGGCCGAGTTTCCCGTTCACCGCTTCGCCAGCCACAACACCTCCGCGGGTCGAGACAGTTTTCCCTGGATCCTCTCACTCGTTTTTGCAGGTCAAAGCTCCTTGAATAGAGCCTGGAGCTCATTTTGGAGCGTCGCCGGAGATACTTGGAGCTCAAAGCTCCGCCGCCTTCGCGCCAGCACCACAGAGCTTCTCCGATGACGTTGAGCCTTCCAGCACCTAGATCGACCTTCCAAGAGCACCCTGGGCCATTTTGCACGCTTCTAGACCGTCAGAGGCCCGAGATCGAGCTCGGTGAAGTTTGCCTCGTCGGTGTTCTTCCCTGTTCTTCCCCTTGGCCTCTCAGCCGACCGATTAGGCCCCCGCTCCAGTTCGATCCTCAGCCGTTGGATCTTGGCCCGCATCAACCGTCGATCTCCTCACCAGATCTAATCCCAACCGATCATCGCCGAATCATCATCAACCGTCCTCGACGCGCCACGTGGATAAGTGAAGGACGTTAACCGTTGGATCATCAGGCTGTGGGTATTTTGCACCTCTGACCTCATCCATTTTGCATTTTATTTTTAGTCCATAAAATTTTATTTGTATTTTAAATATTTCCGTAATATTTGCATCCGGACCCCTGTTCTTTCATTATTTGCATTTAGGTCTGAGCTACATCACCTCACGTGACCCGTGCATGTGGGGTGGTGGACATTTTGCAAGTATCCCCCTGGGGTTTTCTTATTTCATTTCAGTCCATGAACTTTGCATTTACGTTGTAATATTTTTGTAGAATTGCATCTGAGCCCCTGGAACTTTGTAATGTTACACAAATACCCCTACCAGGTTCATGTGCCCCGTGCACGTGAGTTTAGACATTTTGCAGAGAACCCCCTCTGGGTCTGGGTATTTATGTTTAATCCAGAAAATTGTGTTTAATGTTAGATATTTTTGGAAAAATTGAAACTAGGCCCTTGGACTTCTGTGTATTTACATTTATGCCCTTGCGAGTGTTGTATTTTTGCTTGGATGTTTGTATTTATTTCATGCATCATTTTAACTCGAAAAATTATCAAACAAATACCATAGACTCCTTTCGCATTGTAGTTTAACGCTATATTTTTAGTTTGCATTTTTATTGCATTTTATTATTTATAAAAATTCAAAAACATGCATTTTCAGCACTATTTGCATTAGAAAACACCAAAAAATATTAAAAACCCTAAAAAAATCCCCCCAAAAATATATTTTGTGTATTTTAGTGTGTTTTATTTTGTGATAAAAAATCCCTATATTACAAAAGAAAACCCCTAAAAATAGCAAAATTCTCAAAATCTTCATAAAAATCTAAAAAATTCATAAAAACTCCAAAAATTGTGTTTTCTATCTCTGAAATTTCCTTATCCTGTTATCTATCTATAAAAATTAACTTGAAAGTTTTTTACTCATGTTTGCTATTTTATTTCTATATTTTTGTCTCGTATATATATTGTATTCACTCATTACTAATATTTTTGCCCTTAAAAATACCAAAAAAATTAGAATAAATCTAGAAAAATCACAAAAACATTCCATTTCCTATATTTTGAGCATTTTCCCCTAATTTTATCCCTCTCTTATCTCTAGTGTACATATATATTCCTTATATACATTATATCTTTATTAAAAGAAAAAGACAATACAAAAATACAAAATATAAAAAGAAAAATATAAAAGCAGTAAATTAAAAACCAAAATTTAAAAATATAAAATTAAAAATTAAATAAAAAATATAAAAGTCAAAACCCACAAAAATGGCACTTGTAGGCATTAACCACTTTCACATTTCTGAGCATTATTGCCTTATTCTACATGTTTGCTCCCTGTGTTCGACACTACATACTTGCACTATACACATATTTTGTAGAGTTATAATAAATTTTAACTCCACGCTTTGATTTCCATTGCTTGATATTATTCGTAGGTTAATTGTTGACTTAGCCGGGATTTACCGAGGGTCGCCGCAGCGACTTTGTCTCCGCCTTGTGTGAGGCATTTAGACCCTCGTATCTCGCGGTTAATCATCATCCCGAGAGTTTCAAAGAAGATAAAACCCAAATTTACAGGACACCGTCATGAAAGAAATCACTAAATGGTGTGACACATGCTTCACTTATCCCATCTCCGATTCAAAATGGGTGAGCCCTCTACATGTAGATCTGAAGAAATTTGGGCTTACTGTGGTTACAAACGACAAAGGAGAGGAGATTACTACTCGGGTCTCAACATCCTGGCGTATATGTGTTGACTACCGCCACCTTAATGTTGCAACCAAGAAAGATCACTTTCCCTTGCATTCATTGATCAAGTATTGGAAAGACTAGCCGGCAATGAGTTCTTCTGCTTTCTGTATGGGTACAACCAAGTGGAAATCATCCTAGTCACTTGCTCGTTTGGCATATGTGATTTCAAAAGAATGCCCTTTGCTCTGTACAAGGCACCTACTACATTCAAGAGATGCATGCTTGCCATTTTTGCCGAGATGGTTGCCAGTTTCTCAAGATGATTATGGACGACTTCTCCATCTATGGTGACAGTTTTGATTCTTGCCTTGAGCATCTGGACCGAGTACTTCAGAAATGTTGTGAAGTCAACCACGTGCTATCATAGGAAAAGAGACACTTCATGGTCACAGAAGGGTTTGTGTTGGGTCACGTCATTTCCAAATGTGGCATGGAAGTCGACCTGACAAAGGTGGATGCTATCAACAATCTTGAGCCACCTCAGAATGTCAGACATGTGAGGTCATTCTTGGGGCATGTGGGTTTCTACAGGAGATTCATTAGATATTTCAGTCTCATTTCCTGACCTCTTATAGAATTGCTGTGCAAGGAGACTGATTTTAATGTTTATCAATAGGTCCTCCTTTCATTTAATCAGTTGAATGAGCTAATCCCTCAAGCTCCAGTCCTATAGCCACCATATTGGTCTCTTCCTTTTGAGATCATGACGGATGCATCAGACGTTTCCATTGGGGCTGTGCTAGGATAGAGTAAGGACAAGTTTCCCTATGCCATTCACTATTCTAGTAAAACACGAGACTACGCTCAGAGAAATTACATTGTCATAGAGAAAGAATTGCTGGCTATGGTATTCGCCCTTGAGAAGTTCAGATCCTATCTGCTGGGATCAAAAGTCTCTGTCTACATTGACCACTCTGCTATCTGATACTTTCAACAGAAAAAGAATGCAATGCCTAGACTGATTAGATGGATACTTATACTCCGAAAGTTTGACATGGAAATCAAAGACAAACTTGAGGTTTAGAATGTGACAATAGATCACCTCTCTAGAATTAAGCAACAGGAGCCTCCACTAAGCAGTGCGCCCATCACAGATACCTTTCTGGTCGAATCGATTCTAGCAGTGGATTCACTCCCTTGGTATGCTGATATTGTGAATACCTCGTCTCCGGTTAGTTCCACAAGACTGAACGAAGATAAAGGACAAGTTCTTGTCCACTATCCATTTCTACCAATGGGAAAATACTTTCTTATTCAAGGAAGGAGCGGACTGCATTTTACGCCAGTGTATCCCTTAGGAGGAGAATCATAGTGTCCTCAAACATTGTCACTCGCTCAAATCTGGTGGACACCACTATGGAGATAGAACAACAACAAAAGTATTACAGTGTGGCCTCTAGTGGCCTACACTATCTAAGGATGCCGCAACATACATCAAGCACTGTAGTGACTAGCAAAGACTGGGAGGCACCCTTATAGCTAAAGATTTCATGCCCTTGAAGTTCATTCAGCTTTCATATGTATTCAATGCCTGGGGCATCGACGTCATGAGAACCTTTTCCAAGAGTCAGGGATACGAGCACATCCTTCTCGTCTTTTATTATATGAGTTGTTGGGTTGAAGTGATCCCGCTCGAGCCGTAGACAGACGTACCGTTTTTCATTTTCTGAGAGAAAATATCATATCACGGTTCGGGATTCTGAAGATACTAATATCAAACATGGGTAGTCACTTCATTAATAGAGGTTAAGAAATTAACGAAGGAGTACAACATCAAGCATCGAGTCGCATCTCATTATAATCATTAGATCAATGGCATAAATTATCAAACAGGGAAATGAAGACGATCTTGCAAAAGCTTGTGAAGCTAAACAGAAAGAATTGGTCCCAACTCTTGGACTCTGTCCTTTGGGCATACAAAACTGCTTACAAGTCTCCCTTGGGCATGTCGCCTTATTGTCTTGTATATGGAAAGCCATGCCATCTACCCCATGGAGTTAATTCATAAATCATTGTGGGAAGTCAATATTTGTAATTTGGAATCACAAAAGGGTGGTTAGAAAAGAAAAGAGGATCTGAATAGGCTCTCGGAATTCAGAGACTATGCATATGATAACACATTGATGTACAATGAGAAGGTTAAATGATGGCATGACCAGCATATCACACGAAAGATCTTCAACACTGGACAGAAAGTATGGCTATTTGACACAAAGTTGAAGATATTCTCAGGGAAACTAAAGAGTAAATGGACATGGCCATTCAAGCGTAAGAAATGCGTGACAACGGAAGCATTGTGACATCAAAATTGTCGTTTGACACACAACCGTTTGTCATCAATGGTTAGTTACTGAAGCCTTACCTTGAGTATGATACTTTCCTAGACGTTGTCGATTTTGTCCAAGTGATATGCAATGAAGGAGCATCCACAACCTTAGCAGCATTGCAAAATTTAGATAATGTCACTTAAAAAATCTTCCTTAAAGTTTTCGTATTTTCGTATTTTCTTCTTTTTCTGTTGAAATTCCCATTTTCTGCTTTGTTTTCTGCATTCATTTCTTATATACTTAGGATATGCTTCATCCTAAGTATGGGGGGGGTGAGTGATGTAACTTGTCCATTCTTTGTCTCATCACATGTCTCCTCTCTTGTTCATTTATTGTCTATACTTAGGGATATCTTATCACAAGTCTGGGGGGTAAGGATGACTCATTGAGTTGCTCATTCCCACCCTCGACCCTCCTCGCCTTGTGTAGAGTCTTCTATACTCGGGGTTCTTTGATCTTAAGTATAGGGGGACGGTTGACTTCTCATTCTTTCGTCCATCATTCTTTATTCGTTGTTGTAGTATAGGCTTTTCCATACTTAGTACGAGTTCTATATTTTCTTTTCTCTCCGATATATGAGGACATAACTCAATCTAAGTATAGGGGGTCATATATAGTATGTATATACTTTATTCATAACTCGTATTTTTGTATTTTAAATAAATATGGAAATAATGCTATATATACATATACAATTAGTCAAAGTCACTAATTAAAAGATGCATATTATTCCTCAAATTCTTTTGTATATACGGATTAATAAATCATGTAAAAATGTCTTGCAAAATGTTTGAAAATTATTTGAAAATCTAGTTGAAAAATATTTTGAAAATTGTTTGAAAAATAATTTGTAAAATGTTTTTAACTTTTTATAAAATGTTTGGTTTGTGAAAAAATTCTTTTCTTTTGTAAAATAAAATGTCTTCAAAACCTATTTGCAAATGGTTTGGAAAATGGTTGCAAAAGTATTTGAAAAAAAATCTATATATACTATTTAAAAATCTTTGCAAAATGGTTTTCAAATGTTTGTAAATGTTTTTAAAGATTATTTGCAAAAAATATTTTAGACTATAGTTTTCAAAATTGTTTGTAAAACTCTGTTCAAATAAGTTTGAGGAATATATACATCCTTCAAATAAATTCTTTACAAATTTTATAAACGTACCTATAAAAATAACTCACATTTGATCTGTAAATCCTCCAACGTAAATTCTTGTAAAGAAAAAGAGGCATGCCCATGTAAATATCTTTTCATACTTCTTTTTTGTGCCAAAAGTCCTTTTGTTTTGAAAAAATCCCTAAAAATTTACAAAATACTAAAATTCTAAAAATATTTGCAAAAATATTCTTCAAAAGAATTACATGAAAATTTGCAAAACTTTTTCTAAAATCTACAAAAGGTTCAAAATTAGAAAATGGCATCACAAATATATTTTTCTTACTTTGTACATAGCATTCACATTTTTCGGAATAATATATACAATTGAGAAAGTCAAAATAAAGTTTGGAGATTGGAGCCTGGAATATACCTTAATACTCCTAATTTTAGAGGAACCCATTGAGGACTGGAAGTGGATATGTTTATGGTTACCTTGACTTAATTCTTTAGGTTCCATAAGACTATGTTCATGAGTCAACTCAATGTGCTTAAATAGAACCCTTCATATCATCCATACGACTCTTGAGAAAGTGACTTGACTGGAAACTTTGCACCTAGCACTTAGCTCAATTCAGATGGACTATTGAAAAATCTTGGAGTCTAAGTCAGGATGATGCAAGGTCGCTTCGTCAAGGATGGCTCAGGAACCATTCTTGGGGATTGTTGACACCAGTATTCTAACCCACTTCTTTTGGTAACAATGATATCTAAAGACTGGAGATGGATTGAGACAATGCTTTGAATGAGGAATGGTCTACCGGTGTAACTTTTCCAAGACCCTAAAACAGTGGGTGGAACAAAAGATACTATATCCACCAAGGCATGAACAAGAATGCTGAAGCTGTACAACGTCAAAGAAAATATACAAAGAAGCCTATACCAAAATCCTACCAAAAATTTGAGCTTCAGAAAAAGCCTGCTTCTTGGTGAAAAATCGATTACACCGACCGACTTTACAAGGGAATGAAGACTACACTAGTCCATTCCCACTTCTCTTCCCATTCTTCTAACTTCTCTCCCTCATCAGTTGTAAAGACCGAGAGTGCCTGACCTTAGAAGGGAATATCTATCTCCACGAGGATGAGCTACCAAAGGAACATACACCTTGATGGTTCAACGATTTTGTCTGGGAAGAGATAAAATATTCACAGACATGGTTCTATCATTTCAAGGTAGCAAGAGTATGCGACCGGGAGGATGGTTCTGACCTAGCTATGAATTGGATTTGATGATAGAAGTATGGAATCTGAGGGTTGTTATGTCACGCTTCCCGACTTCAATATGGTTCTGAACACAGCATTAATCCATAGGCCTCCTCTAAGATCTAAACTTTGACTTTATTAGAGATTAGTTTAAAAGTCGATAATTATTCCACGTTATTTCCTTTTCTTTTCTTTATTTTTCATGATATGCAATTATTGCATAGGTGTTTGCAAAGGACTAGAAAAAACAAGTATGGGGGTGGGGGTGATGAATCTTCATTTCATCACCTTTATTCTACTATTTGGCCTTAAAAACTTTATTTAATGCATGCAAATAGCATTATTTTGTACATATTAATATTCATTATGTATATAAAATACTATTTTTAATACCAAAATTATAGAATAAAGGAAAGTAAAGAAAAAGAATAAAATACCAAAGGTATTTATGACCCTCAACCCCGAGACCAAGTCAAGAATTTATTTGATCGATAAAAAATAAAGTATGCAGAGATAAGTACCAAATACACATTAAAATCCCATTCTTTTATTAATCAATATGCATTTTTGGTACCCATTTTATTTTTTATTATTTATTCATCAAATCAATAAATGTTATACATAAAATTTGTAGATAATAATACATAGAAAAATACAAAATTGAGTTTATACAAGAATAATATACATTGTAGAAGTTATGCTCAAAATAAGAATCCAAAATCTCAACTTCCCATACCCGTATCTCCTAATAAAAACTAAAAATGTATCAAAATGACCTTTATATCTTTTACTGATCAATTCAATAAAGGTGGTTTCATTTTTTTGGAGTTAAGGTGTAAAAGTTAGGTTTTGGACCCCTGTTGTATAATATACCTGAAAAAAATTCATTTTATCTATTCTTTATTATTTTCACAATCTTATATTTTTGTAATTTTATAAATATTATTTATAATATCTATACATATATATATATAATATAATCATAAAGAAAACAATAAAATAAAATATGTATACTATATATATGCATTACCTATTTTTATATATGTATATAAATAAAAGGAAATTCATTCTTTTATTCTTTTTTCCCTTATATTTTTATACTCTTGTAAATATTATTCTATTTAAAATATAAAGATAAATAAAGACCAAGGAAAATACTCTAAAACAAATAATATAGCTAAATGCATAGATACCTATACCTATATAATATATACCCATATTTATTTAACTGTATGTAATACATCAGAAAATTAAACAAAAATATGTTTGTAAATATAAAAATAAGCCATAGATATATAGTAAGAAAATAAAAGAATAAAATAGAAAGTACAAAATAAAAATAAAACACCCATAACATAGATGAATATAGCTATAAGGGCATGTTTGGTTGCTGGGTTAGATTGGGTTGGGTTGGGTTACCCCTGTGAATAGTAAATTGTGAGGAGGGTTGGGAGGGTTGGAAGGAGGGGTACACCGGTGTACCCCAACCCAACCCACCAACCAAACAGGCCCTAAGTGTATCCTTAAAAATTAACTTGTAACAGACAAACCCAAAAAAATAAATAAAAATCATATTAAAATACTAAATAAAATAATAAACATTTATATACTAAAAAATTAATAAAATCATTTACTATTTTTAAAAACATTTATTTTTTGAATAAAAATAATGTTTTATCGCGACTTGGGCCGACGTGCCCCAATCGTGTCATTCGTTGACCTCCGGTCAACTGGCTCCTCTGGCATCTGACTTGACGCAAATATCACTTCCCCGATTTTGCACCCTTTTTCCTAGGCTTCTCATCACTCAGATCCGAAGGGATCATTCACCAAACACCTCTCTGATCATCCCTAATCCACACCATGCCCTCTAAACCCTTGAACATATCATCGATTCATCCTAAATCACCAGACAATAAGGATCCTTATCTCTATTTATAAGTAAGACCCAAGCTTGTTCTTCCCTCTTGGTCCCCCTTTGAGCTTTGTCTTGTGTTCTTGCGTGTGTGTTGAGGTCCGGGTGACAGTTGAGAGTCTACACATGCTCGTAGGCGGTAAAGCAAGGACGAGGCGACGATCCACGACGGAGCTTTGACCTGCCCTGGGTAGGTATAAGAGCTACGTAATTTATGTTCGTAGGGTAGATTTCATTCTCGTCTTTGAATTTTTGCATTCAATTTTTCTCTTGAGTTAATGATTTAACGTAACTTAGGCTAAGTAGCTCTCAGGACCTCCAGTGCTCTGCCTATGTTTCATCGTATCCCTCGATTGTCTTTGATATCTCCGAAGACCTCCACACGTTCCCCAGTGCCTTCTCCGTCTCCCCAGCCCATTTTACTAACAGATCCTAGTGGTTTTGCGAATCGGAGCCCCTCCTCCGCCATACGCCTGAGCTCCTTACATTCCATCCATCTCCTTTGCATTTCCGCTTCACAACGGGCCAAGGACCTTTGCATGGAGCCATGGAATCTCCTTGTGTAGGTCTTGCACTAAAAGAATCCCTCATGGGTGGATTTAAACTTGGATAAGGCATTCCAGGTGCTCTAGCTCCTTCGGCTAACCAGGACCCCATCATTGGGTCCTGGACCTTCTCGAGCACGTCATTACCTGCGCACAAGCCTCCCAGATGATTAAAGACCAAGAGCAGCATCAGAAACTGTCGGATGGAGGAGGAATCAAAGGATGAAAGTCGGGGAGGCATCATTCTTCCACGTTCTCCATGAAGAACAGATGCCGTCCGATCTGGGAGGCACCCCAGATTCATGAGTAGCTGTTGGATCCACACGCGCACGATCGTCAGATCCTCACCTTGGATCTAATCTTGAGCGTCCACAACTGAAGTGTCCTCGCATGAGGAGGAGTTGTCACGTGGTTGAGTGGAGAGATCTGCATCGTTGGCCTGAGCGCAAATAAGGGGTAAAATACTACGAACTTCTCTTCCTTTTACATTTTAATTTTAGTCTAGTAAATAACACCTGGGGTGTAAAAAGTTTGGGAATTTTTGTAATAAAGCCCCTTATGTTTTATTTATTCACCTATCTGTTTGCACCGACTCAACTTACGTGGGGTCCCCAAGTGAGTTGGGTATTTTGCATGAATAACCTCGCGGCTTTTGTTAATTATATTTTGTCCAAAAGTTTTAACATACAATGTATATTTTTGTGTGAAAATTATATAAAGGACCTGTAATTTTGTCGATTTGCACTTTTGCCCTTCCTAGGTGCGCACATGTCTCTATTTTGTGTAAAATTGCAACAATGACACTGGATTTTGTATTGAGGGTTCAAAAATGGAGAAAACTTTTATTATAATTGTAAGTTGGTCCATGCTAGTAAATGCCTTGTATTTTCTTGGGATTTTTTTTGTGAAAATAGCTCCTGTTCAATTTTTATTTTGCAAAAATTATGGCGAATGCCTTGTATGGTGTATTTAATCATCATTATTTTTAATTTGGTTCTGTGTATTTAATTATTTATTAAAAATCAAATAGTTCCTTTATTGTCCTTATTTAGACAAAAAATAGAAAAATATTAAAATGCCTTGAAAATCATAAAATATATGTCATTTATTATACCCTAGATTAACTCCATACTAAAATGCCCTAAAACTAGAAAAGGGAAAAAGAAAAAATAGAAAGCTCTAAAATTCGATAAAAAATTAAAATATTACCTAAAATTCTAAAAACATTTATTTTTATTTTTGATTTCGCTCCATACTATTAATATATATTAAAATTGATTTGAAGCATTTTGGACATTATTTACTATTTTTAAGCTTCAATTCAATTCGTCTTTTCTATTTAATCCCTGATTTGGGATAGTTTTGACTTTAAAAACCCATAAAATCTAGCAAAAATTCCAGAAAAACATTTGAAAATTATTTAAAACCCTAAAAATATTGTATTCCCTTTATTTTATTTGTTTTTACCTGTACCTATATTTATCTAACCCTATATTGTATACCACCCTTATATATCCTGCATTATATACTTGATTAAAGAACATATAGTAAAAATCAAAGAATATATATATATATATATTACTACTACTGATATATATATATATATTATGAAAAACATAAAAAAGTATAAATATAAATCTCTGTGTATACATAAATATGTGTTGCACTTATATGAATATCTTTACCTATGTGTACACACACACCCATATATATATATATATGTATTAGTCTAATATATGTAGATTTTATTATTATCGAATATACTTATATATTCATTATTAATTTTTATTCAAAAAGAGAAATAAATAAAAAATAATATAAATATATAAATGAATAAAAGAAATCTACAAAATGAATAAAGACACTCCTATGCATAATGTAAATTGATTAGAAATAATCATACGATGCCTAACTTGCTCTTTGTGGATCGACCTCTATATGCTTGCATACTATACATTTTGTGTTGTAGAGTATAATAAATTTTAACTCACATTCCTGCTATTCACCGGTTAATTTATAATGTGGGTTAACTATTGTTTGACTTGGAACCCTTGAGCAGTCAATGCATCGACTGCAATCTTGCCTTGTTAGGTCGTGCAATTCTCGAGAAATCCTCTTCATTAGTAGCTGAGCATGAATAATTGAGATCATGACAACTCATCTTACATGGACATTTGAATTGAGAGTTATCTTGAAGAGGTAACCATTCCAAGAAAAGGACTATCCTCCGGCGGATAACCCTTTTATGTGTCTTGATGTTTGGATAAAGGACTATCGAGAAGGTTTGTTCTGATGTACTTGTATTGAAGTTTGGAAAAATAATTATAAGTTAAGCATTTTTATTTTTTAGATGAAAAGATTGTAACTATAATATTTTGTTGTTGGAATGGATGAAAGAGAAATATGTGATTTGATGTATTAAATGGGAGAGAGGGCATTTTTCAAGGGGGCCCACATGATGGGGAAGCCTACATGGTGTAAATGAGGGTTTATGGAGGTCATCCAGGGGAAACCCTGAATTTTGGGAGGTTTCCCCCACAACCTAGCCCAGAGTGTTCTTATACGTGTTTTCAATATTCAGAGAAAATATTTAATAAGAAATCCATATTAAAAAAACAAATAGAATAGGAAATCTAGCTGACTAGAATGCGATAAAGTTGCGGATTTAATCTTAAATCTCATTATGTGTAGTTAAAACGAAACATGCACATGGATCAGATTGGATCATATTATAGCTTAATCCATGTACAATCCAATTTTAATGAATGAATTTTAGCTTTAATTCAATGCAATCTATCAATAAATCTAATCCATCTGATTTCGACTTTGATCGGATTTTTTATGCTTACATATTTCTCTCAAATAGTTTACTCTCTTATGTGTATAATTTGTAGGACGTTAGCCCTTGACATTTGAATTATTTCTCAAAAATCCATAATAGGGTAGATGTAAATAAAAGAATATTTGAAGATCACACAATCAAACTAAAGTTGAGAACAATTATTCCATTATAAAAAGTTTAAGATCACACAATCAAACTAAAAGATTGTATTGAATTTCGAATTTAAGTTTTCTCTCTTTTTTTATAAATGGTGCATTGGTATTTCTACAAATGGTTCATATAATTATACAAGTTATCAAGTGAAAAATACAAAGACAAGTTATATTAACAAAACAATCTGTTCTATGTGGTTGGACATTATAAAGTCTACAATTAATTTAAGGGATATTTACCCGGTAGACCCTGTAATCTTTTGCAATTACCGCTACGACCTCTGAAACATCCTAATTCCTCTGTCGACCCCGTAAACTTGCTCCGTCTTACCCAATAAACCCTGCCGTCAATTTTAACTATATTTGAGTCAAAGACTTGAGTTAGTCTTGAGCTAACCTAACTAATTTGCCATCGAACGGTTAGGATTCGTCGAAATAAAATAAACAATAAGAAAAAAAAATCAAAATCGTAACGCGGCAAGGAGGAGGGCCTCCAACCCGAGGGGAGGGGGCAAAGCGGCGGCGGTCGGGGGTCCATCGTCGGTCAGGGGCATAGGGGGCGGGGGTCCGAGGGAGGGGGAGGAGCAGCGGCGCGGGGGGTCGGGCGAAGCAGCAGCGTGCGCGGCAGCCTCCATCGTTCAGGGGAAGGGGGGCTCCATCGCGAGGGCTCCATCGTCGGCAGGGGCGCGAACGGGAGGGGAGGAGCGAGGAGGCGGCGGCATCCATCGTTCGGGGGGAGGGGGGGAAGCAGCAGCGCAGGGGTTGGGGGTGGGTGGCGACACCACCCCAATTCAAACCCTCCAAGCTGTCGCTCCTCTGTTTCCCAGATGCCCCCCTCCCCATTATCCCCACCACACCAATCCCCATTCCACAACAATACATGGCTCGCGTGAGGAGATCTTGGCTCTTCACATGCCTCCTCTTCTGGGTCGCAGCCTTCTTCCTGCTGCTGCAAGGTTGGTGCCTCCCCAGGTCTTGCAGCAGCCCTGCACTGATGTTGCAGTGGAAGAATCCCGCGTACGGTGGAGGGAGAAAGATGCTCGTATCGACCACCTTCGACTTCTCTCCATTCCGGGCCCCACAACACCAGCACCACCACCGGCATCGGCATCGAGACCACACGCGAGAGGTCGATCCGAGGTACGGGGTGGAGAAGAGACTGGTGCCGACAGGGAGGGGGAGAAGCAGCAGCGCAGGGGGTGGGGGTGGGTGGCGAAGTAGTAGAGCGCGCGGGGGGGGGGGGGGGGTGGAGGGGGAGGGGCGGGGTGTGCAGGGAGCACATCGCCGGGGGGAGGGGGGACAACGGCGACGAGGAGGAGGGGGGAGCAGGGAGCACATCGCCGGGGGAGGGGGAGACAACGGCGACGGGGAGGAGGGGGAGCAGGGAGCACATCGACCGAGGGGGGAGGAGCAATTTGGCTGAGGGGAGCAGCAGGTCGGTGGGGCGGCGGGGGGGGGGGGGGGAGCAGCATCACTGGAGATGATGGTAGAGTAACCGGGGGGGTCCTATGATGGAGTGGCACTCCATGTAAATTTAATAAACAAAATGGGTATAATATAAATGAATATAACGGAATCTGGTTAATTTTAACGGGTTAATTAACGGACCTTAACCGCAGGGTCT
Source organism: Ottelia alismoides (assembly GCA_037367405.1). Taxonomy (NCBI): domain Eukaryota; kingdom Viridiplantae; phylum Streptophyta; class Magnoliopsida; order Alismatales; family Hydrocharitaceae; genus Ottelia; species Ottelia alismoides. The sequence continues at coordinate 1,085,398 of JAZKJV010005966.1, read as the reverse complement.
GTAGGATAAGAGTTAGCAACTTTACAGGGTCGGGGGAGGAATTAGGATGTTTCAGAGGTCGTAGCGGTAATTGCAAAAGATTACAGGGTCTGCCGGGTAAAAATCCCTTAATTTAAATTGTTAAGCTATACAAAAACCAAGTGATTCCTAAAAAACATTATTCAAGGCCCTATATATATCATTAATATATGAGAAGAATAAAAAATCATACTCGATTAAGTACCGAAGACAAAACCAGCTTAACTTAAATATATCCCACCAGTTGAGCAACATGCCTCTCATTTAAAATGGACTGGAAATAGAATTTATTTGCCAGATTATACCGTTAAGAAAAAATATATCATTTTTTTAAAATAAATCAAAATCATATATCAAATTCAAAAATAAAGGAATTCAGTACCGTTATTAATTCTTTAGATTGGTGGGGTATATCTGAACATGTAGCTGATACAATGTCATCCTTGGGATAAGGTTGCAAGATGGACAAGTAAAAGGTTGGAAGCAAAAAGGCCAATAACAAGTGGGCATGCCATACAAATGTTCCAGATGTATTTTCTTTTAACAGAGATCGACAAGTGGTAGTAAGATGGTACCATGTGGGAGGGGTCAACACTGAGCAAGAAGGGAAACAACATCACGAGTGGAGTGGTGGGAAACAACTTTGCTGGAATGCGCTGGTGGGGGACAATAATAACGATCTTTTTGAGAGTAGTGAAAAAATATGCAATTACAACTCCCGTGTAATAATAGTTTGTCAAAACTGTAAATAACAAAAGGTATTATATACAATCAATAGACTTCAAAACACTAATGATCGGTTAGTTATATTGTATATAATAATGTAATAGATTTTAATAACTGAAATGCAATTACTATAATTATATAGGGAGGTCCTCATAAAAGTAGCATTGCTTATGTACGTTCTTGGACATGTAGATGTTACTATAGCAATATCTAAATTTAATATCATCTATACCCATTAATCCATCTCATAGGAACTGTTTCGTGTTAATATAATGAAATCTAGGTCCAAAATCCATGTCTACTCATATACTACAATTATATTAAATGGGACTTGTAGATATCATCATCATACTCGTTCTGGTTGTAATTAATCATCAACATAATCATCATTTTCTTTCATCAATGTGAACCATTTCTACAATAAATGTTATTGTAATTATTTAATATGTCAACAAAATTTATTGATTTTCACTCCTTGTCTGAGATTAATGAATCCATACACATATAAGAACCTTTAGTACAACTAAGATTATGTACCATGGCCATCAAGATAATCATACAGTTGTTGATCTAATGGTTAAATCATAGAGGCTGGTACTAATATGATATCTAAAGAATTAGATTGAGGACTCATAGAATCGTCAAATGATTGTCTAGAAAAGATCTCCAGCGTGAGAAGGAGATGGAATCCTTACTCCAAGGACTGATATCTGACCAACATCATGATGCATGTCCTCTAGATTAGAATATAGATTTAGAAGTATCATATAAGTTAAGTCAAAGAATTAACTTATCGAGATCGAGATATCAAAGACTTATGTTGTCACGACCCTAATTCTAGGTCGTCGGATCCTCCCATATTCAGGTCTGGTTACTCAACAATAATTTATTCAACAATAACAACTAATAGGGAACAAAATGCAATTAAAATACTAAGAAGGAAGTATTTCAACATTTTTTTCATTCACAAAATAAAGTTTATACAGTACATTATCCCACTATAACTATTTACATGTACATCATCTGGAAAGGAAATGCATAAAAAGGTTATTAACTACCTTATAAAGTAACGATACTGTGGCTGGATCGATGGTCACTGTCTCTGTGATGACTCTTCGATGCCTGTTGGGTTTTCAGAAAATATAGGAAAGAGATGAGCAAATGCTCAATAACAAAGAAAATAAACATAGACCAAGCATGATATTTGAAAGGTTCAACAAAATGAATCATATAGTTGTTCATTTATTCTATTTTTGTTTTAGTTCTTATCCATTCTAATCCACATCAATGATTGGTCCTCTCCGCTCCACGAACCCCAAAGCTGTAGACACTCCGATATTAGAGATTACATTGATCTAGTGAGCTTATGTCACCGCACATTGCCTCGACCAATCCTCCAATACTACCCTGACAATTTTTTATTTTATTATTTAGGGTTCTAAACCCTCAGCCTGACAAACAAGGAAGTACACTATCCTCGAGGACCCGATAGTCACATGCCAACCTTTAATCACCAATTACTAGCAGCTTTAAGTGCATGTTATCGTAACCCAGCTGCTATTGAACCCCCCGTGCCTCCATATGGCACGACCTCATCTTTCGTCATTCAACCCAAATATATCGGCACCCAATACCACGCGTTGCAAACCGGTCATTCATTTCACGCGCACTTATCATAAAAGGGAAATTATGTACCACTTAGGTAGGGCCATGCCAATATGGGTTCCTTTCGACAAACGTACATGTTGCATGTCCAACCTGCATTTCTACTCCCAATCATTCTTAACACAACACATGATCCATTTAAGAATCCAAATCAATACACGTAAATTTCCATGATGTAGTTCCTCTCTTAAGCCTTCGATTTGCATATTCATCAATATTGAGTATAAACTTACACACGTACACACACACACACATATATATTAATTCCTATGCATATATATTCATATTTATACTTATTTGAACGTCCAAACCCTATGTTTCTAAGCCACTACATCGATTCAATCTTAGCCGTTATTTTAGTGGGAATCAAAAAGCAACATTTCATATTTTTTCAAAATAGCTAAATTAGGGTTCTTCCTAGAAAAGAATATAAAATTAGGAATTTCAAAGATCCCATATGAAAATCCAACAACAAAAGGTAGGATTTCGTTACCTAATTGAGCTCTCTCTCGTGTGTACAGTGCTTTATTGTGATTCAATTTCAAAAAAATGTGATCTGAGACTCCTGAAATTATTGAATTTCACTAACACGAAGAACGTGCCAAGAACATGAAGAACTAACGAAGAACTTGAAGAACGTGAATAATATATTTTCTCTTGTAACTTCAGCAGAGCTTCCCCTTATACGGGTTGATATTTCTAGAAAATTTTTGGCAGAAGTTCCCCTTATATCGGGACATATTTCTATGAAAATTTCAGCATAATTTCCCCTCATATCAGAAATTTTCTAAAGAAAAATGAAATAGTTTCGTCTATAAAATCATCAAGAGGAAAAACAACAATGAAATAGAAAGATTATAATAGAACTCCAAGTGATGGAGAATCAGTAGATACCGCGTGTCTTACGTGAGTAAAGTGTGTGACGAATCACATGGTTTATTGATGTGCTTAGGCGTCTCACCTAAGTAGAGTGTTGCACAGATTCCTCCATCAAAACAACTATAAAATCTATAAAAACAATTGAATCAGCCAGTCTTTTGTCAAGGGTGAGTGAGACATATGAAGAACATGTACGCTCACTAACGGCCTAGCCACTCGCATCTGAGCAAGGCTATGGTTTGATTCGTCCTTGAACCATAACATAAAATGAATTGGAAAGGAAGTTGAATCGAAAACCTATCTCAAGTTAGAGATTACTTACCTCCTACACGAAGCTGACTATGAGAGGACCACACCGTCTTCCACCTCACCATCCTCTCGACAGTGCTTTGCTAATGTTTCTTCACCACCTCCCTCTCCTCTTGTAGACCTCTCGACCCTAGTCCTCAAGGAAATGGTGGTATTGGAAATCATAGAGAATGAATGGGTAGGGGGCTATTTATAGGATTTAGAAAATCGCTAACCATGATTTGTAAATCATGGTTTTTCCCTTAACCATGGTTAATAACCCATGATTTTGGCCCGTGGTTTTGACCAAAGCTTATTCAAAACATAAGGCTTAAGTTAGAACCTTCCAGAAGCTTCTAGATTTGCTAATGATGCTTAATTAGCACTGATCGTGACTAACTTTCATTAATCATGATTTAAATTTCGTGACTCGTGATTAGCTTGTTGTTGTTCTTTGATTAGAATTCGCTAATGGTGATTAGTGTTCCTTAATTTATCATTAGTTTCCTTAACTATTATTATTCAGTCTAATGACATCTTAAGCTTCCTTACATCTCTTTCTTCCGAAAATCATAAAAATTCGGAACGAATGATTCACACAAAACATATTCTTTTGGTTTCCAATTGACAAGCCAAATCTTATGATATAAGATCCGAGAGATGGCCATGTTCAAGGCTTTACAACTTAAAGGAAGTATCGTCCTCAAGATTGATGAATCTCCATTTCATCACCTTTGTTCTTTCATTATGACCTTAAATCCCTAGCTAAATGCATGCATATATCATTATTTACAAAATAGACACCTGATGGTGCAAAATACTGTAAAAATTTGATGTATTAACTTTTAAAATAAAAGAATAAAGGAAGAAAAGAAACCGAAATAAGATATCATAGGTGTTGAGTGAGCCTACACCCTAAGACTCAATCATCATGATGTGACAAAGAATAAAGTAGGGGGAGATATGGCAGATGAACTGTACAGAAAAGACATAAAAAATGTAATTTTTAATTCTTCTATAATTAATTTTGGGAACTTTTGTATTTTTATTATTTATTATTTATACCTCAAATCAATAAATATTGTACATGAACATTGTAGACAGAAATACATAGAAAATTCAAAATCGAGTTCATAGAAAAATAATGCGCAGTGTACTCGGCACAAACAAAGTAAAAACTTAAAGTAAAACTTTGTAGATGTGTATCTCCTCCATACTAAATCAAAATGGACCAAAATATCTTTAATTGTATATATCTTTTAATAAGCTATTTAATAAAGGTGGTTTCATTTAATTTGGAGCTAAGATGCAAAATTTAGGTTTTGGACCCCTATTGTGTAATATACTTGTATATTTTATTCAATATATTTATTATTTTTTATTTTTTCAAATTCTTTTATTTTTATAAAATTATATATTATTTAAACCATACTTACATAAATAAAATAAAATAAAACATTAAAATAAAATCAAAATAAACAATACATGTAAATACATATAGGTAAAATATACATGTATATATCTATAATGTACATATACACAATTAATTAAGTGTACATATTAACTCAGACAAATACAGTAAAATATCTAATTGTGTATTAAAATAACTCCAGAATATATAAAATACTTGTATAACATTATAAAACATATATTACAAATTTAAAATAAAATACCAAAATACACGTATTTATGCATATATTTTACATATAAATATTAACTTATAATAAAAAGCCTAATAAAAACAAATAAAAATAAGTATAAAATACTAAATTAAGTTACAAACATTTTTTATGTTTTAACAAAAATTTAGTTATTTCATTTATTATTTATTCTTGATTTTACCAATCTTTTCCTCCAGGGATTTTTCTGGTTGGTCCACGTGGGCCAACCAGAAGCCTCCGTCGGTTGACCTCACCCCATATCTTTCTCGAGCTTCGACCTTTCAGAACTCAATTTTTCACCCATTTATCCTCTTGAGCTCTTGATGCTCTGTCTTGGCGTGTTGTGCATTTCGTGGAAATTGAACTTCCATATTTCATGCCATGGCAAGAGATCTTGTCGATCGGCCTTGATTAAATCAACATCTTCAGTCGAAGTTTGCCCCTTTTTGCAACCTCTATATTTGCTCCTCCAACGCCGCCTCCCTTTTTGATCCTTCTTTGGAACCTCTTAGCCCCTCAGACCCTATTCATCCCATTCCTATTGGTGATAGCTAAAGGATAAGGTATAATCCTCAAGCGCATCGCGGAATGGTGAGCATTGTATCAAATACGACGAAGAACGACTAGTCACACTAGTTGTTCTATGTAGCGGAAATTATTATTTTTTTCATGCGACGAAACCACATGATCAAGGAACACTTCTTGGATCATTTCGTCTAAACCACAAACAAGTAATAGGATTACCTCTTGAAGCGTGGTTGCGATCGAGCCTCTAAACGAAGAGACCTCCCGTCTCAAGTCTGATTCGACGGAGGAGACGCTTGCGAGCGCGGGGATGAATCGTGTGCTTCTCGCAATCCATGTTGATGATCCAAGCGGTGGATCTCCTGATCTTGACACACGAGATCCGACGTCTTCTTCATGAGCGAGGCACACCGAAGGTGACAGAGATCTACGAGCAAACCATCGGGCAACATAACGACGACGCCGCAGCGATGGAGACTCTCTCCAGAGCATCCATGGTGGACAACCATAAGAGAGGAAGAGAGAGTAGACATGTAGAGAGAAAGAAAGAGAGAGAGAGTTGTTGTCTCACTTGTTGTGTTGTGTAAAGAAGAGCAAAGGGGTGCCCTTCTATTTATAATATTTTGTGATCCATGGATCTCAATCCATGGGCAACACAAATCCAATAGCTCTCATTGATTGTGTTTCTTTTAATGGCCAAGATTTATGTTGGTAAAAACCAACAACAATTAATTTAATTTAGATTAAACATATATTGATAAATCAATATAAATCAAATCCAAAATTAAATCAACAATATATGGAGATAATGAAAAGGAGAGTGCCTCCTTCCATATACATGGAGTAGACGACCACCCTTTCCTAAAAGGAATAGGTGGTCGTCCCTCCTATTAATATGGAAGGAGCATCTCAATGTAATCTCCCTTGATTACATTATTCCATGTATCTCTAGTTTATTACAACAATAATTGTTGTAAATTATTCTACAAAAATAATTCATAATTATTTTGTGAATTTTGCAATCTTGCCATTGGAAATTTGTGAATCACATTCACAACCCAAAATAAAATGTGAATTACATATTCAATTAATTGTCCAATGTGAATCTAATTCACGTCAACATTTAATTAACAAATGTAAATTACAAATAGCTCTCTCTTATATATTATAAATCACATTTATAATATATATGACTATTATGGATATTGCTATTCACATTAATCATATCCATGATAATTAAATCATATTTAATCATCTTGGATCTCTTTTCTCTTGTTCTCAAATAATATGAATCACATTCATATTACTCACATCTTTGATAATTAAATCACATCTAATTATCTCAGATAACTCTCTTTATAATATGAATCTTATCTCATGATAATTGAACCACATTTAATTATCCATTTTCTCAATGCTCGGATACATATATCAACAATAGAATTATCCATGAACTCCTTCAAGGATAATGCACTTTCTCCGCGAATACTTGGAGATAAGGACAGGGCGATTGTATTGTTCCACGTATAGTGACTTGGATATTGAGATCATATCTCAAATCCAGATCGCGGGCCTCCCATAGATGCTTGATTAAATCAAGACCACAAATCTAATCTTCTCATTTCATCTGAATCACATTCAGATCAATGTTCAACATTTGGACCAAGATCAGATTACTTCTCTACTAAGCGGAGTCACTAAAATCCAAACCCGTTTCATCACTCCCTTGGAATGGAAGCGTCATGGTTATACAATCGTTTACGATCACATCACCCTCAGGTATTCCCAATACCTGTACATCCTACATACTGGAAGACTCAGAATAAACATAAAGTATTAGATCAACTTTACACTGTCTACTTCAGGGTTCTATCAATAAGTTTCTCATTTGATCATTGGGAGTTGGTATCGATCATACACTTCTCAAAAGCGTATATCATACCTAGGTCTTGATCATATACTTTCCAAAAGTATATACCAATCCTACAAATTCAGTCAAGCTTCCAAAGCGAGACGACCCTGCGCGAATTTGATTCTTCCCAATATCTCATGAGTGAGCTCATGCCTTCCGGTTCAATAAATGAACCTGTATGATCCCTTTGAGAGATTGTACTACTCATATGCCTTTATATGCACACTAGCGCGCCGGTGTATAGACCTTGGTTAGGTCATCAACCTATTGGTCTGCCAAATGTACATACTTAGACATATAGTAACACATCTGTCTCCGGTCAGAGGATGCGTGCCTGTATCGTGACAGCATACGATATAGGACTTTGGTTATCTCGATCTCGTTAAGTCAACTCTTTGACCTAACTAATCTGACACCTCCGAATCTCTATTCCTATGCAGAGGACCTGCATCAAGAGGTCGGTCAGATATCAGCCTAAATGAGAAAGGATTGCCATCTTCTACTCAGGCTGGAGATCATCTCTTAACAATCATTTGACAGTACTTGATGAGTCCTCAATCTAACCCGTTAGATATTCATCCAAGCGTCGGCCTCTATGATTCAATAGTTGAATCATTAGCTGTATGATTATTAAGATGGCCATGGTACATAACCCTAATTGTACTAAGGGACCTATTATGTAAACTATTTATTCTTTATTTCAGATTAGGGAATGATAAGTGCAATAACATTTATTGCATAATGGCTCGCCGTGGGCTCGCATGTCCAACAGTTTCCCACTATCCCAAAGAGCCATTAATTGGCTAATCATTTAAACCCACACTCATGTGACAATCATAGGCTATTTAGAAAATAGCTAGGTAAGCTGACCAATCACTCTGTTCCCGCGAGACTATGCCAAGTCCTTTTACGGCACTTGCATATCCCTAGTATCAGTGCTCGCATCTAATGCGAATGTTGCATCTCATGTAACCAATACTCAATCTTGTTTAAGGTATTATGGTGTCCTTGACACTATAGCTTAACAATTGTTATAACCAGTATTTTCATAATCCTTATCAGAATACCCTTATTCCTAGAGATCACTATCTCTTAAGATATCTACAGTTAAGACCTTTTAGATCTCTATCTATAAAGTCTTAAGTTTTTGAAGATAAGACTTTGAGATCAATATCTCAAAAATCTTGTCATCTATGAAGATTTTGTTATTACTGTAATCAAGTGTTTTCTCTCCATAGTAGGATTAGCAATACTTTACTACTCCCACTGCAGGGCAGATATCTGGCTTTTGTACACATCTAGCATACACTCAGCTTCTCGTAACTGATGTACAAGTGCAAGCAGTACTAGCATTCACTTCCTCAACTCTTTGAGGTGCTATCCCTTTAGATAGGTCAGTACCATATCTTAAGGGATGGAAGCCTTTCTTGGAATTTCTAAGAATAGAATATGTCCAAGGTGTACTACAAATGTGACAGTCCCATTATCCTCTTCTCTTTGGTTCTGAACAACTTTAGAACTAAGATCTAAGAGGTATCTTTGAAATCATATTTCAAGATATGGAATAGCCAGTCTATAAAACACTTATTATTATCCTTATATCATTTTAAATGATTAGGATATCATCTACATTTAGCATGTTGAACACAAAGGCACTCCCACTAAGCTTCACATGGCTCATCCAGATTCTATCTGAAATAATAACACTTATAATTTCATCAAATCTTATGGTCCAACTTCAAGAAGCTTATTTGAGTCCATAGATGGATTCCTTAGCTTTCCCACCTTGCTTTTCTCAACCATGAAGCCCTGGGTCTACTTCATGTGAATATCCTCTGAGAGGTATTCATAGAGGAATGCAATCTTGATTTCTTTCTTTTTGAAGATCCATTTACATCTTTATGGGTCTTACCCATATAGGTGGATCCTCGAGGGTCCATATACAACACTTGTATATGAAGTCTACTTTAGACTTTATTGCTAACATCCATCTTTCCATGTCATGATCCTTAGAGACTTCATCACATGAAATCCGATCATTGTCAGACTTAACTAGCATACGGAATACATCCTCAAACTCATTAGAAGAGGTATACGTGTTTCATCTTTTAATTGTTCTTTTAGTTTCCAATTTCAGGAGCCTCATTATCTTCTCAAGATTAAATGAGTTCCTACACTTCATTTTCATTTTGATTCTAAAGAGAGTCATCCTCTAAGAATCACATTCTCAGAGATGAGATCCTTTAAGAATCTCAAGGTCATAAAGTAGGTATCCAATACCATCCTTTATTTTCCTAATGAAGCTGCACTTTCTAGTGCTCAATTCCATCTTACTTGCATGGAATCTCATTAAGGATATATAATGTAGTCTCTACTACATATATACCTGAAAACTATGAGGAAATTATGCTAAAATTCATCATTGATCAAATCATATCACACATGATCCAATTGTATCTCCCTATAACTCTATTGAGTCAAGGTGTATTAGGAGGATTGAGATAGAAATGATATTCATATCTCCATAAGGTATTCCATGAATTCATCTAATAGGTACTTGTTACCTAGATTAGATAAAATTCATTTTATCTTCCTTCAAACTTTGGTTCTAAACCAAAATTATGAAATCTTTGAACATTTCAAAGGTTTCTTAGGTGAAGAGAAGAAATCTCATATCATACATAATCATCAGTAGATATCACATATCCATAATGTTTACTATGATATAGATGATCTACATACATCAATATGTATGAGATCCTGAATACCTTGACATCTTACACCCCTTCCAAAGGAGGGTGTATTGGACATTTTACTTTGAATACAATATTCATAAGTATGTAGGTTTTGAAATTTTAGACATTTTAAAGTTTCATCTCTTACTAGTCCATCGATCAAACCAACACATAAATGTCCAAGGTTTGATGCCAGATCATTATCAAATGATCTTCATTCTCCTATTTATCTTTTAAGCTTTAACTTCAGTATTAGAAATGTTAATGAACAATTCATTAATTTTCTAATTTAGTAGAGTACACAAGATTTTAGATTACTATCTGAAATATCTCCATCATAACTCTTTATGATAGATCTATTCCAGAATTCATGTTTATTTCCAACATTTAGAAACAAACATTGAGTGTATTCCAATGTCTAGGTCGTAGAGACATTCTCTAAGACAAAGGGCTCTCCCACTGAAATTAACAAGTCTATCAATCCAACAGAGATTGTTGCAACAATTGCATTAATATCCATGTGGATAACTATAAACCTTAAGATCAAATTTTCCAGTCTTCTAAAATATATGCAACCCATTGCAAGTGTTGTTAGAAGATTGAGATACAATTATTAGACTCTATCTTATCAAATAAGAAAGTCAATTTCAAGGATTTATGTAGATTATTTTGATTCTCTATCCGAGTCCTTCTCTAAGGATTCTAGACAGACTTGATAGTCATACTATCAACACATCAACTTATTGCAGTATTGGCATTCATCCAATTCTTTGGATGTCATATGGAAGTCACAGAAGTACAGTCAACTCTTTGACTTTCCTTCTTACTTGGGTCCAACCCATGCTTCCACTGAGCTCCTTTTATCTATAAACAACCATTACTTAAGACTAAGGATCTCTTACGTTAAATTCAAAAGAATTCAATGTAAGAGCATTTCAACATTTATACATGCTTCATTAAATTCATACAATATGAATATTATGAAGCTTCATGAATGACTAGAGTATAGACATTAGAACGATGACACTCATCGTATCTACATCCATCTAAACTCTTGAAATATTGGTTCAGGTAGGTATTCAAACATTTTGAATACATCATCTCTTATAGAGCTACCATGATGCAGTGAACCATGTCATACACGATAAATGTCAAGAGCACATATGTATCCCATAATATCTTCATTGATTTTATAAGGATTATTTGACAATTGCGCTCATCATTGACATGTCACTTCCAAAGTACATCCGATGAGAGATCAAGACTATACAGATATACAAACCCTAGGGTTGTAGTCCTATTATCTATTTAATTGTCATTCCTCATTATTATGAGAAAACTTGCACATTGCAACCACATACATTATGTGTTCAATTGCAAGTACAATATCTGGATCATGAGTCCAATCCATGATATTTTACTGAATATTATTGAGTATAACAGTGAGTGGGTTTAATGAAGGATTATCTGAAATAAGAAATTTGCATAAGTGTATATATTTATATATACATATTTTACTTTGATTTAGGAATTTTTATATCAAAGTTGTCTTGCCTTGTCAACACTCAAAGTTAATTCCCTTAATCACTTTCAATGTAAGAGATACACTTACCATTATATCTCAAGCAAGATCTGGGATCTCCTTCCTTATCTTTGTTACATCCCAATAATATGAGAACCTGCAACTCGGATAAAAAGAAGCGGGAACACATTCCGCCTTGCAAGTCCAACTTGCATCTCCCAATTCGGTCTTTAACACCCGAGCCCACCACCCCTAAGGCGATGTTGACCCTTCATTAATCGAACCAACCGTCAGCAGGAATACAACTCACTATGGGGTCACTACGCATACGTCCTTACTCTTTCGAGAAGCGAAGAGCCCGATCCAGATGCGCTTGCATATAGGAGCTGTCACTTCGGACATGCGTCTCCTACATACAATCCCTGGCGACGGAACCCTCTGCCTTGACGGGAGACCATGGATGTCACTTAAGTGATCCTCCATATCATATTCAAATTCTAATTAATCATTATGAACCATATTCATTATGATTAATTCTTCCAAGGGAAATAACATCTTTATTCATAATAGAGTGTTTTAATTTTAATTGGATTCCAATTAATCTAAATTAATGATCCAATTAATATCCAACAAACCTTCTTTATTGTTACTTGAATCATGGTATTATCTCAAATACGTATTATTTAGAATTTTAATAATTAGAGATACATCGTGATTTCTTAAGCATTATACTAACCCTACCCGCTGTCATGGCCGGTACCGACGAGAGTGGGACGGACCACATACGTTGCAACCCGCTACTCCAATGCTCTCCGACTAGACACCATATCCACCTCGGGAAAGGATAATGCAAAATAGATCATTTTGTACTTGAGATGATCATCGATTCTTCAACCGAAATTATACCATATAATAATAATCAAAAATAATTTTGATTAACATTATAATGAGATTTGCTAAACAAATCCGAAATCCTATTCAAGCAACATGTTTGTTGGAATGTAGATCATGTAACCAATTAGTGATCTAGATCACATCTAATCAATTATTGGTTAAGGCAATGTCATATAAGGAAATAATTATCATCAAATATTTCACAAATATTTATGCACAATTATTCCGGGAAATTAAACAATTTAATTTCACTAATTAATTAAATGACAATCACTAGGTTCTTGATTAGGAAAGTATTTCCAGCAGTGACCCTCACTTACTAAAAATACCATATCTCAATCAATTTAAATCCAAATTAAGCAAAATAAGTTCCCAAAGTTTGCTAATTTGATGTACAACAGAACCTAAGTTATTTGCACGCATTTCAAGGCATTTCAAATCCGCAATTAATATCTTAATTTCGTTGAGATTCGCAGTCCCCGAAACTGTGGATACTTGTTCACAAAAATGAGCATAATTTGAGAAAACGGAATCGTTATCACGTAAACTCAGATCCTACAGTTTTCTTATTTAATGGAGAACAAAATCCAATTATTATTTTCGTGTTTAAACAATTTAAACAGTGCCGAAAATAATCTCAAAATAGAGATGCAAAAATGAAATGCAAGAAAACTTTCGCAAACCCTAATGAACCCAAGTCGTCCTCGGTTCATAGATCGTATCCAAAAACCACCGACCTAAGGCTCTGATATCACTTGAAGGATATGGTATAATCGTCAAGCTTATTACGGAAGCGTGAGCATCGTATCGAATACGACGAAGAATAACTAGTCACATTAGTTGTTCTATGCAGCGGAAATTAAAATTTTTTTCATTCGACGAAACCACATGATCCAAGAACACTTCTCGGATCGTTTCGTCTAAACCACAAACAAGTAATAGGATTACCTCTTGAAGCGTGGTTGTGATCGAGTCTCTAAACGAAGAGACCTACTGTCTCAAGTCCGATCCGATGGAGGAGACGCTTGCGAGCGCGGGGATGAATCGTGTGCTTCTCGCAATCCATGTTGATGATCCAAGCGGTGGATCTCCTGATCTCGACACACGAGATCCGACGTCTTCTTTACGAGCAAGGCACATCGAAGGAGACAGAGATCTACGAGCAAACCATCGGGCAACATAACGACGACGCCACGGCGATGGAGACTCTCTCCAGAGCATCCATGGTGGACGGCCAAAAGAGAGGAAGAGAGAGTAGACGTGTAGAGAAAAAGAAAGAGAGAGAGAGTTGTTGTCTCACTTGTTGTGTTGTGTAAAGAAGAGCAAAGGGGTGCCCTTCTATTTATAATATTTTGGGATCCATGGATCTCAATCCATGGGCAACACAAATCCAATGGCTCTCATTGATTGTGTTTCTTTTAATGGCCAAGATTTATGTTGGTAAAAACCAATAAAAATTAATTTAATTTAGATTAAACATATATTGATAAATCAATATAAATCAAATCCAAAATTAAATCAACAATATATGTAGATAATGGAAAGGAGAGTGCCTCCTTCCATATACATGGAGTGGACGGCCACCCTTTCCTAATAGGAATAGGTGGCCGTCCCTCCTATTAATATGGAAGGAGCATCTCAATGTAATCTCCTTTGATTACATTATTCCATGTATCTCCAATTTATTACAACAACAATTGTTGTAAATTATTCTACAAAAATAATTCATAATTATTTTGTGAATATTGCAATCTTTCCATTGGAAATTTGTGAATCACATCCACAACTCGAAATAAAATGTGAATTACAAATTCAATTAATTGTCCAATGTGAATCCAATTCACATCAACATTTAATTAACAAATGTAAATTACAAATAGCTCTCTCTTATATACTATAAATCACATTTATAATATATATGACTAATATGGATATTGCTATCCACATTAATCATATCCAAGATAATTAAATCATATTTAATCATCTTGGATCTCTTTTCTCTTGTTCTCAAATAATATGAATCACATTCATATTACTAACATCTTTGATAATTTAATCACATTTAATTATCTCAGATAACTCTCTTTATAATATGAATCAAATTCATATTACTCATGATAATTAAATCACATTTAATTATCCATTTTCTCAATGCTCGGATATATATATCAACAATAGAATTATCCATGAACTCCTTCAAGGATAATGTGCTTTCTCCGCGAATACTTGGAGATAAGGACATGGAGATTGTATTATTCCACGTATAGTGACTTGGATATTGAGATCACATCTCAAATCCAGATCACGGGCCTCCCATAGATGCTTGATTAAATCAAGACCACAAATCTAATCTTCTCATTGCATCTGAATCACATTTAGATCAATGTCCAACATTTGGACCAAGATCAGATTACTTCTCTACTAAGAGGAGTCACTAAAATCTAGAATCGTTTCATCACTCCCTAGGAATGGAAGCGTCAAGGTTATACAATCGTTTATGATCACATCACCCTCAGGTATTCCCAATACCTGTACATCCTTCATACTGGAAGACTCAGAATAAACCCGAAGTATTAGATCAACATTACACTGTCTACTTCAGGGTTCTATCAGTAAGTTTCTCATTCGATCATTGGGATTTGGTATCGATCATACACTTTCCAAAAGCATATATCATACCTAGGTCTTGATAATATACTTTCCAAAAGTATATATCAATCCTACAAATTCAGTCATGCTTCCAAAGCGAGACGACTGTGCGCACAGAATTTGATTCTTCCCAATATCTCATGAGTGAGCTCATGCCTTCCGGTTCAATAAATGAACCTGTATGATCCCTTTGAGAGATCGTATTACTCATATGCCCTTATATGCACACCAGCGTACTGGTGTATAGACCTTGGTTAGGTCATCAACCTTTTGGTCTACCAAATGTGCATACTTAGACATATAGTAACACATCTGTCTCCGATCAGAGGATGCGTGCTTGTATCGTGATAGCATACGATATAGGACTTTGGTTATCTCGATCTCGTTAAGTCAACTCTTTGACCTAACTAATCTGACACCTCCGAATATCTATTCCCATGCAGAGGACCTGCATCAAGAGGTCGGTCAGATATCAACCTAAATGAGAAAGGATTGCCATCTCCTACTCAGGATGGAGATCATCTCTTAACAATCATTTGAAGGTACTTGATGAGTCCTCAATCTAACTCTTTATATATTCATCCAAGCGCCGTCCTTTATGATTCAATAGTTGAATCAACAGCTGTATGATTATTAAGATGGCCATGGTACATAACCCTAATTGTACTAAGGGACCTATTATGCAAACTATTTATTCTTCATTTCAGATCAGGGAATGATATGTGCAATAACATTTATTGCATAATGGCTCGCCGTGGGCTCGCATGTCCAACAATAGCTTGAGAACTGGAGGATATGTAGCAAGGAGGAAGTATAGGGGAGTGATCCACCACCATCATCGACGGACTTCCGCCGACAGGTCCAGCTTCCTCGACTCCAGTCGAGTCGAGGCCCACCTATTTATTCCTTGGTAATTTTCTATTCTGTTTCATTTTTCGCATCTTCATTTTAGGTTTTATCTCATATTTTGCCTTAAATCAAAAAATGCCAAAATCCCAGGAGCTTGAGCTCCAGGGTAATTCATTGTGATCTGACCATCAATCTGACTCGCGGTTCATCTCGTTATCCTCTCATTCAGCTTCTCCTTCAAATTCCCCATATGTACTCTCCAGATCCATTGTGGATTTGGGAGTTGAGGCTCCTTCCTCTACCCATCGCCGGAGCCCCATCTCCATTCCATATCCTTTGTTCTCTTACTGTAACATTTTGGTGTAGGAGAAGGGACTCAAAGGCTCCTTTGGTTCCTACAGGAACACCTGGAGCAGATCTAGGTGCTCAGACGCAGTCTAAGCCCTCAGAGCTTCATCTTCCCTATATGAGTAGCCCTGCACATGTAGATAGCGCCAAGGAGCTTGGAGCCACCTTTGGACCATGAAGCCATCACAGAACAATGGAGAAAGATGACTTTTAATCTCGAGAAACCAGTGTTCTTGTGAGTTCTTGCAGCTTGCCCAATTGCTGTTGGATATGGTAAGTGTGCCAGGCCTAATCACAGTCGTGCGATCCAATCAAACTGTTTTTGCTCTCCAACCGACCGATCCTCCATGTGAGAGAAGATGACAACTCGATAAGCAAGCGTTAAGTGGGTAAATTGCATAACCATACCCCCATACTTTTTTGTATTTCAGAAATAACATTGTTAATATTTAATGAAGGTCAAAACTTTGGGACATTTGATGAATCTGCATTTCATCATCTTTATTCATTTATTTTAGCTTAAAATCCCTTATAAAGTACTTGTAAAGAGAAATAAATCCATTCTTTAACTAACCCTAATTCTTGCTTAAATATTTTATATTTATTACCATTCTAACCTAAAATAAATAAAGAAAGAAAATTAAGGAAAATAAATAAAATAGAAGATTGTATATATACAATAGATACATGATGACTTTGACCCCGAGAGAAGGTCAAGACTTGACCCGTTTGACAATGAATAAAGTAGGGGGAGATAAGGCCTAGACACTAAAATTCAATCTCCATATATATATGCTCGTCATCTGTACAATATTGTCTATACTACACATACTTTTATTTAATTTATTCATTACCAAATTCTTTTTAAATAAAAATAATTTATTCTGAAAATTGTGAATAAAATTATTCTAT
This sequence comes from Ottelia alismoides, assembly GCA_037367405.1. Classification (NCBI taxonomy): domain Eukaryota; kingdom Viridiplantae; phylum Streptophyta; class Magnoliopsida; order Alismatales; family Hydrocharitaceae; genus Ottelia; species Ottelia alismoides. Next base: position 1,067,815 of record JAZKJV010005966.1, on the reverse strand, counting down.
AAATAATAAAAATAATTACAATAAAAATCCGTGTATATTGTATAATTATAGTACTCTCCAAAAAATTTCAAAGACCAACTTTCACGATCAATATCTTCTCCACCAATGCTCTAAATTCATCAAACTCACTTCCGTCGTACTCCAAAATAAATATTCTTTACAATTAGGGTCAAGGAGTGTAATATGGCAAATTAGGGTACTATTATATAATATACCTATGTATACTTTATACTTTATTTATTTATTTTTATGCATATTTGTAAATATTATATTTTTAATTAATTATGAATATGACTTATATAAAATACTAATAAAAATTACAAAAAATAAACAAAAATAAAATCATGTATATATTGTATATGTATCACTATGTTTATATTATACATATACCTATTTATTTAACCTAATAAATTAATTCCTAAAAATCAAATAAACTTACATTAAAGCCAGTGTTATTGAAACCAGACCGGTCCGATTTACCAATTTTTGTCAGTTCGGTTCGAATTAAAAATTTTAAACAATCCATCTCGTTCAACATGTTATTTTTACCCAGTTTAATTAGGTTCGACCAAAGTTGAACTGCATTTAATTTTAATTTATTGATAAATATTTCTAATTGTGGGATTTGTACCCATGACCTTTGGTTACCAATTTTAAACTCCTAACTAACTAGTCTAACATAACTTCTTGCTTGTAATGGGTTTTAAATATAATTAAACTACTATTATGTTATAAAACAACTAGTACACACAATATATATATATATATATGATATGTATAACATTTGATGGTGCATACGAAAAACTATTCTATGTATAGTGTCAAATATATACATTGTCTATGTATTTTATTTATATTTCAAGTATATTTAAGTGTATAATATATATTGTTTCATTTCGGTTTGATTATCTGATTCATCCACTTTTTTTCTCAGCAATCTGGTTTAATCTGGTTTTAAATGATGATGTCATCATCCGGTTGAACCAGTTTAATTACATGGTTCAACTTGATCTGACCATTTCGATAAGGTTTCCGACTCGATGTCCAGTTCGATTTGAAAAACATTGATTAAAACCCTTGTAAAATATTGAAAATAAATAAAATCTTTAATTATGTACATATTTGTATAATTAATTAAAAATCAAGACATTTTATATATAGGTACACACACCTACAAATAACACCGTATATTTATTTTGACCCATGTATATACTTATTTAATTAATTAAAATTAACCTAAATTAACTTTATTTTATGCTCAACAATTTCTATTTACATTATTTATTCATTTAAATTCATTTTTATTTTTTATTCAATCATTTAACTTTTTTTTCCTATTTTGTCGTCTAGCCTATTTTGGTGTTTTCCTCCACGCTTTTTGAGTAGCTAGCCTGGGTTCGTTGACCCGAGCCAATTGTTTGGTCTGCTTATGAACTATGCTCATCTCACATGCCCTTACACTTGTCCTTTGCCAATTTTCCCCTCATGCAACACTCACTAACAACCTCTGCTTCATTTTCCTTTGTTTTAGCCCATTTACTCCTCTCCCTCGCAAACCTTCCAGATTCACCATCCTCGCCTCAGATTATACTCACTTTGAATTCAAAAACTTGCCGGAGTCTGTTCTATAAATAGACACCCTCCACCTCCACCGCTAGTATTATATATCTTTTAGCCTGAAAATCCACGAGATCGAATGAGAGAGGTCTTCTTTGGTGTTTGGGAAGTCGATCTCCGATCTCTCCGCCAGACAATCCATGAAGGTTAGAATACACAATCCATCACTCATAGGAGATCCTCCACTGTAGTTCCAACTCTCTGCCAGACATAGCGGATCACGGCCGATCTTTTTCTGCCATGTACTATAGAGTAAAGTAGTGTTATTTATATTTAATTTCAGCTTTGATTTCATTACATTTCGCTTTAATTCCTGTAAGTTAGATCCACCACCTTCAACCTCCGATCACAATTATAAACCTCCGACTCAACCATACCCTTCACCCGATCCTTCTCTAGCTCTTGCACCATCTGAACCCCTTCATATCTTCACCGATATGGAGAACGTCCTCCTCTCCGACAACCTACATCGGAGGCATTCATTCCCTCACCATCTCCTCATTTTCTGCTCAATATCATTGCCGAAGATTCGCCTCCGAGCAAGCTTTTCATTGCTGGCAATATGGGAACACTTGGGAACAAGATCAGACATCTATGCAGCTCTGAAACCTCAGACCTACAGATATCGGATTGAGCGTTGTCGAACCCCATCGTAACATCCAATCAACGTCAAACCTTCATAGGAGCAAGATGGGCCTCTCTAGAGGGAATGCGAGTAAAGATTGAGCAAGATATTGCTGATTGAATTTCGTTAAGCAAGACCTTCATCGCAGTTCTTCCAGATGCCCTTATACCCGTCCGATCAAGAACATCCGCTCCAGACTTGATCTCAACATTTTGTTTTACCAGGGGCAGACCCATGCATATATCATGGGGGGCACACACCGTTCCTAAAGTTTGAAAACTTATTATATCCCTCCTTAATATTCCAATCATTAAAATCAAAATCACACCATGGTGCCCCCGTACCTGATTGGAATTACGGAGTTTGTGCCCTCCATACCTCGTCACCTCCTTTCTCACATTCTCTATGGATGTCCAATCCAAGCCATTGCACCTCCCCTCCCCTGCCCATGGTGCTGGTTCCCTATCGAGAAACATTGCCAGTCCCCATTTCCCTTGCACAACAGTAGTTCCTTCCCACCCTCCGTCCATCGAGTAACGTCACCTTCTCTTTCGCATTTCCTATGGATGTCCAACCTGAGTCGATGCACCTCCCTCCCCATAATCCCAGCTCCTTGCTCAGAAGTATCCCCAACTCCCTTGCACATTGACAGTACATATATATACATAGGTGGGTCGTGCGTCCCTATTAGGGTTGTAAACGGATGGATACAAATATCTATAAATTTTTTACCATGTCCTCATTCATTTTAAATACGAATACTAACGTATATATAGATATTGATGGATATTAAATCATGTTACCATATCCTTAAAAATAGATACATATATAAAATAGATATTAATCGCATACGAGTAATGTTATAAATACTTTACAGTTTGAGTTAAATATACATGAAATGAATAGAAAGCATGTTATATAAATATACTAAATATACTTATATCATAAAAAGTATAATAAATATCGTGAAAGCAGGTATAAAATTATGTTATATGGTTTAAATAATTTTACAAATATATATATATATATGAAACTAGATAAAAATATACTGATACAAATGTTTGCAGATATGAAAATGACACCCATATCCGTATCTACTATCGTTCGTTTGTGAGTGTTCCCCTTAGTCTGTAATCCTAGGCCCACCACTGGGTTCTACCCTAATTCTTCGTCGTGTATTGAAGTCCTAGATTGGATCATCGCCACTCATGCTTGATTCATCTACAACCATCTGATCAGAGAGTCAACACATCAAAGCCATCCAGAGTGCCATGCCAATTAAGGGTATAATTATACCCATACCCTCTGCGTTTATTTTATTTTCAAATAAGTACTTTTGGACACATGTTTGCATGTAATAAATTGAACAATTGCATTTACATCATGTACTTTATTTTAATTGCATTTATGTTCTATTTAAACTGCAAGCGTGCCTAGCATGTGTTTTCTTGGGTAAATTGCAATAAAAAGTCTGCATTTTTGTGTTATTAATTCATCCATGAAAGTATTTAAATTGTGTATAGATCCAAACCAGCGGGGCGCACGTGCTTGTGCACGCATTTTCTTGGATAAATTGCATAATTTGCTCCGTAATTTTTATATTTGTTATCATTTAGTCTTCTTACATTAAATATTTGTATTTTGGCACATGTGTGATTGCATTTATTTTGCAAGATAAAAATTAAATAAAAAATATCAGAACATCATTAAAAATTCCACAAAAAATTATTTTAGCATTTTGATAATTATATCTTTCATCTATAATTTTTCTTTTGGCATTTTATTGTTTTTATTATTTTTAAAAATTCAAAAATCTCATAAAAATTCCCACTTTGCATTTGAAAATAAGTAGAAAATACAAAACTCTTTTGAAAAATTATAAAAATTTTTGTTTGCTTCTTTTGACTATTTTAGCTTTTATATAATTTTGGAATTTTTATCACTTATAAAAACAATAAAAGTTATAAAACACTGAAAACATTTAAAATTCATTAAAATTTGGAGAAAATTCCAAAAAATTATAAAAGATCTTTCTGGAAAATACAAAAATTCCCTTTTCATCCTATATATATTTCATCCATTTTTGACCTAAGTTGATATTTTAAAATCCATAAACATTCATTTTGTGTTCTATTTATTTTATTTTCTATTCCTGATTTTTAGTCGCTTTAGAAATTGTGAAAAAAATCTGGAAAATAATCAAAAAAATTAAAAATTATCGTAAAACAAAAATAAATTTATTATATTTTCTATGTATTTTAACACTTTGTAAAAATCCAAGAGTTGTCTCTTTCTTTCCTTTTTATTGATTCTTTATTCATTTTTATTCATTCAATTCCTCTACAAAATTAACATAAAAATTAAGAAAATAAAATAAAAATATAAAATTAAATTTCAATAAAACCATATAAAATTCAAAACACAAAAACCAACACTAGTGTGCATAGAAATTCCTTGATTCTTTTTCATTGATTTTTCACTGAATTGAATAACCCTTGGGATTTTTGTAGCCTACCTGAGTTCGACCCTGTACGTTATACATGTAAATTAAATAACAAATTTATCTTGCTACATTTTATTTATTCATTTTAACTTTAGAATTGAATAAATTTTTGTTGAGGGATTTTTAGGGTTGCAACGACACTCTATATTAATTTCAATTTTTTAAAACCTCGATTTCCCTGCTCAAAAAATGGCACCATGTATATGTATGTCTTTGGTACTTTTTAATATTGCATTTAAGTCCAATGCCAGATCACCTGACATAGACCCCCACTTAAGGGGGCAGTTTGCAAATGTACCCTTGTGGTTATTGTTTTTTACTTTTTAGTCTATTAACATCAAGTTTCAGTTCAAACTTTTGGATTATTTTGCACGTGCTCCCATGGAATATATTTTATTTACAAAAATACACCTGCCAATATGATTTAATTTTATTTATGTATTTTTTATTGAAAATAACACCCATTCTCTAACAGATCTCAAAAAATAGTTGTAGGTATTTGATTGGTTGTTCATTCATGCTATAATTTTTATTTCCATTTTGCAAACATTTACTATTTATTAGAAATCAATTAGAGCTATTTTATTCCTTGCTTGACTTGAAAAATACAAAAAAATACAAAAGTTTTTCTAAAAATCTAAAAATTTTCCTACTGTATATTACCTTATTTTATAATTCTAGAACAAAATTAAAAATCTCTAAAGAAACCTTTAAAAATAACAAATCCTTGCTAACCCTAAAAAAATATAAAATACTTTCAAAAATCTCAAAAATATCAATTTCTATCATTTATTTTTATATTTACTTATATCTATGTATTAAATTTATTTTGAGAAATTTTGGACCCATTTCCTATTTTTAATTCTGAAATCAGTTCATCCTATTTAAATAGTCCCTATTTTGTTTTATTTTTTATTTTACAAATGCCAAAAATTGAAAAAATCCTCCAAAAATCCATAAAAATAGAAAAATATTTGAAAACAAGTAAAAAAGATTTTATTTGGACATTTTGCATATTTTTATTTATATTTCTAAATACTACACCCTATATAGCATATATCTATCTATATATTAATATATAGTTTATATTATTATGAAATATCATAAATATTATAATTATATTTTAAAATCTTTAAAAAATAAAAAGGATTGTTCTTTTGGATATTTCTTGATTTATGGGTATTTGTTATATATTCTATTATATATTACTTACCTTGTTTATATACCTTACATGTATATCCCTATACATTATTTATATATTATTAACTTAAAAGGAAATTAAAAATCAAAAAATTTAAAATAATATATATAATTAATAAAAAAGAGCTATTTTATTTAATTGAAATCCCATAAAACAATGATTGATATTGTGCATACCCATCTGCATACTTGCATTGTTTAATCATTTAAATAACTGCTACATCCAATGTTCTCTATGGTCGACCCCTCCCTGCTTGTCCACTATACACATTCATCGTAGGGTATAATAAATTTTTGCTACACTTACCTTGATTTCGTTTCTTGATTCCTATATTGTGTGGGTTAATTATTATTTGAATATGAGATCTTTGTTAGAAATCACTTCAGCAACTTCAATCTCGCCTCGTGAGATCATACGACTCTCTCCCTTGGATTCTTGGTTCGACATAGACTTGAAGTGCATGTATAAAAACCTTAAAGAGGATTGAAACCACCACAACCTTAAAGACAATGAACGTCATTTCATTTATAATGAAGATATACACAATACATAGTGTTATCATTCAAGCAAATAGGGGCATTTCGCTCTCATATCTACCTAAGATTCTCATGTCGCTTCTTCATACTCTTGGTTCCACCACAATACTTTATCTAGAGGTACTTCTTGTTCAACCTGTCTAACATAAAAGGAGGGATTCATACACTCCACACAAGGTGGGAGCGATGTCATTGAGCTGACCCCTCACAATGCCCTAGGTGGCCGAAACAACAATCAACCCACACAGTATAAATCAGTCAATCAAGAAGAAGGTGTGAATCAAAATATATTACAAACCCTATAAAATGATCCTATAGGAACAAGAAGAGTAGGGTGTCAAACACATGGAGCACATGATGTATCACTCAATATTATTTTATAAATAAATAATTAATAAATAATATCTGGATGTATATATCGTTATGCTCAATATTAACCTAAGGAGGTGGGTTTTTAGTTTTTAAATTTCTATCTTTTTGTTTTTTATTTTATATTTTGTTTTTGATTTTATATTTTTGCATTTTCTTTTTTATTTTTATATTTTTAGATTTATTATTTATAACTAATAAGATAACGATATATATAGAAGGATATAAATAATTTAAAGTAGTATATAGATAATATATAATAAATACACAAAAACAAGAAAATACCTACATGTACTTTCCTTATTATTATTATTTTTTAAGATTTTGAAATTATATTAAGGTTGTTGTAAGATTTATAATAATGTAATAATTATATGGGTATATATACATTTTATAAGGTGCTATGTATATAGAAATATGTAAAAATGACCAAAATATAGAAAATAAAGTATTTCTAGGATTTAAATATTTTTCTAATGTTTTTGTGAATTTTCAGTAAATTTTGCTAATTTGTAAGATTTTTTAAATTTCAAAGTACACAAAACCAAGAACTTTTTAATTAGACCGAATGTTTTTGATATACAAAAATACTTAACAAGTCCAAAAATCCTCAAAACTATTTTTAATATATACCAATATGCATAAGTGAAAATTTAGAGCATGAACAAGTATTTTTGGATTTGAAGAATATTTTTTATAATATTTATAGGATTTTGGGGTTTTTTTATTTTTTGGTGCTTTCCTTATATATTTTTTTAGGGATTTTCGGTCTAAAGTTATTATACACTATAATAAGCTTGTACTAAATTTTGGGGAAATTTTAAAGACAAATGTTTTATTTTTAGGATTTTTTAAGATAAACAGGGAATAACCGTGGAGTTTTTGATTTTTTTAAAAAAGGGAAAGGGCATAAAATGTAAATATAATCGTACATCATGAACAATGCATCCATTTACCTACTCCTATTTTTTGGTGATTTTTGAGGCATGGGATCTCTTTTAATGAACAGGAAATCATAGACATAGATATTTATACTGGTAGGGTTATAATTGTAAATAAAATTAAATGTGAGGGGTACAATGCAATTTCTCTCAAGTTTAACACCTATATTCAGACTTAATAGATTAAATGACATTAAAACAACCCACGAGGTGTTCATGCAATATTTATAACATAAAACGTTCGCACACACGTGACTCTGGTAGGGACTAATTATAATGTACGAAAAGTTCCTGGGGCTACATGCAATTTACCCACTACCTTAGAAACTACATATAATATTTAATGTCATTTTAGAAATTACCAAAAATGTGTTGGGAGGACTACGAAATTTACCCACTAACGTCTCAGATCCAGCTGCTCTGGTGCTACCACGTGACCTACCCAACGGTCTCCTTCGCATACTCCTTCGCAAATATTCAACAGTCCAGATTAGATATGGATCATTGTTCTTGATCAAACGACGTTGAGGGGCATTGTAAGAATGTCGATGAACTAGACTCTAGCGAGATGCGATCCTTCGTTCCTTTGTGATCAGGTGTCCGAATACTCCTCTAACAGGCCCAACAGGGAGTTGGGTTTCCTCCGCATGTAACAACAACCTCCAAGGATGACGAGGGTTCCCGCAGCACTCTGGTGAAATCGAGGATCTTGGAGCTACTCCAGGTGGTCGTCAAGGTCTCAGACGCGTTCCTAGACCTACAAGTTAGCACCAAAATGTTCCTGGGTGCGAGGTCTATCTCCTCCATCTAAGAATTGATCGAGATAATGTGGGGTAATGGAATGGAGGAGGGAGCTCTGATGACGGGAGGCGGAGGGAGCTCCGAATCCCAGATGCACAATGGATCTGGGTTGGATGAAGTACGGGTACGTTGGAGAATGCGAGGAGGAATGGGATAATATGAAAGTCGGGGCAAGTCAAGGGTTAGATGCTTCTAATTTTACCCTAGAGTCTTAGCTCCAGGAATTGAGGATTTGTGAATTCAACGTTATCCACTTAATTGAATCTCAAATATACTATGCAGAATGAAAGATATACCACCACAATACCTAGGAAGGCATAGAAAATGGCCCGACCGAGCTAGAGGCTCAAGATCAGAACCATGGACTGGAGGTCCCGTAGGTGGTTGGATGCGCCTCTTGGGCCGTCCTCCTCGCTACAAACCCACACCTAGAGCTTCTTGTCACCAAGCCGGAGATGTACGGAGGGATTTGAGGGGCTAAAATATACAAAGAGCGATTAAAGAGCTAAAGAGGATCTAGGGTTTTATTTATATACGTTTTTTGAGAAAGTTTCAAAGATTGATTGTGTGCATTTGATCGAGGGTTGGGGGAGATTCTAGGAAGGGTGTGGATCTAGAACGAGATGGATATAGGGTAGTGAAAGTCTCGATGGCAATGGGTGAAGAATAGAGGCATGATAATCGACGTAGTAGTGCCCTCGTGATGTTCTAACAGAATTCAGAGGGAAGCGGTACAATTGACCTAGGTCAACGAATGTACCAACCATGAAATTCCAAGGGAATGGTAATTGATTTTATTATTTTTAGGTTATAAAATGAAACTGTTTCTAATTTTCTTCAGTATTTTATATTTATTTTTCGAGGTGTTTTATTATAAGTTAATTTTTAGGGTTTTATTCATAGGTAGATTTGCCTATGTTTGAGTATTTTATTTTTATCATGTAATTTTAATTTTATTATTTTTTCTTATTTAAGTATTTTTAAATTATTTTTATACACATAAATATATTTTTTTATTATATTTTTCTGATGTAATATATACACTTATAATAAATAGGTGTATTTATTGTGTAGGTATACATATAAGAAATTCATCTATGTGTTTTATATACATATTTAATTTTGATATTTATTTAAAAGTTTTATTCCAGTTTTAATATGCATGTATATTATAAATAATATTTACGAAATTTTAAAAATATAAGGTTATAAAAAATAAAGAATAAATAAAATGTATATTTTATTCGGGTATATAATACAATAGGGGTCAAAAACATAACTTTTACACCCTAACTCCAAAAAAATATGGGACCACCCCAAATTAAATAACTTACTAAAATTATATACAATTAAAGGTGATTTTTATACATTTTGAGTTTTTATTTAGGAGATATGGGTCTGGGGAGTTTCCTTCTCTCCTTTTCTTTTCTTTCCTTTATTCTTTTATTTTGGCAATAAATACAATAAATGTACAATATTTTATATAGTATTTTGTACAGATTAATGAATGTTTATTTTGACAAATTAGTGATATATTCATGCATTCATCTAGGGATTAATGGCCAAAATGAAAGAATAAAGGTGATGAAATGGAGATTCATCACCCCCTATACTTGTTTTTGCTAGTCCCTAGAAAACACTTATGCTTATAAGTACGGAGGAGAATATAAAGAAAAGAAAAAGAAATAACTTGGAATAATTTTTGACTTTTAAACTTGTCTTAATAATGTCAATATCTCGAGCTCAGAGAAGATGTTTGGATTAATGGTGTGTTCGGAACCACTTTGAGGTTAGGATTTGTGACACAACAACCTTTAGGTTCCATACTCCTATTATTCTGTCCAATTCACAACCAGGTCAAAACCATCCTCTCAATCGCATGCTCTTGCTACCTTAAAATGATAGAACCATGTGTGTGAAATTATTTAGCTCTCAACGGACAAAACCATTGAACTTCCAAGGTGTCTGCTCTTCTGATAACACATCCTTGTGGAGGAAGATATTTCCTTCTTAGGATAGGTGCTCCTGGTCTTTACAACCGAATGGGTCAAGAAGTTAGAAGAATGGGAAGAGAAGCGAGAATGGACCAGTGTAGTCTTCGTTCCTGTGTGAAATCGATCAGTGTAACCAGATCTTCACTAAGAAGTAGGTCTTTTTAAAGCTTATATTTGTGGAATTTTTGGTTGAAGGATTCTTTGGATATTTCCTTTGTCTTTTCATAGCATCTGCATTCTTGTTTGTGTCCTTGTGGATATAGCATCTTTTGTTACACCCACTTTTTTGGGGGCTTGGAAGAAGTTGCGCTAGTAGACCATCCCTCATCCGAAGCATTGTTTCAATCCATCTCCAATCTTTAGATATCATTGTTATCAAAAGAAGTGGGTTAGAGTACCGGTGTCAACAATCCTCAAGAATGGTTCCTAAGCCACCATTGACGAAGCAACCTTGCATCATCCCATCTTAGACCCCAAGATTTTTCAACAGTCCATCTAGGTTGAGCTAAGTGCTAGGTGCGAGGTTTCCAGTCAAGTCACTATCTCAAGAGTCGTGCAGATGATATGAAGGGTTCTATTCAGGTGCATTGAATTGACTCCTAAACACAGTCTTATAGAATCTAAAGAATTAAGTCAAGGTGACCTGAAGTATCTCCAATTCCAGTCCTTAATGGGTTCCTCTTAAAGTAAGTGTATTACGGTCTATTTTAAGCTCCAATCTTCAGACTTTATTTGGACTTGTTCAATTGTCTTGATTATTTCGAAAAATGCACATGCTATGTACAATAGAGGAAAATATTTCTGTAATGTAATTTTCAAAAAAAAATTTGAACTTTTTATGGATTTTTGAAAAAGTTTTTGCAAATTTTTTGCATTTTTTCAAAAAGATTTTTGCAAATGTTTTTGGTATTTTTGTTTTTGCAAATGTTTTTTTAAAATAAAAGATTTTAGCTAGGGATAAATATTTACAGGGGGTGCATCTTATTATTTACAAGGGTTTGGGGTTTCAAAAATTACTAGGGATATGATAGTTAATTTTATAGATATGTTTATACAATTAAGAATTTGGTGTAATGTATATATTCCTCAAACTTATTTGAAAATGATTTAAAAAATAATTTTGGAAAGTATTATCCAAAATAATTTTTGCAAATATTTTTTAGACATTTAAAATTATTTGAAATCATTTTGCAAAGGTTTTTCAAATAGTATATAAATTTTCCAAAATATTTTTGCAACCATTTTCAAAACCATTTGCAAACAGTTTTTAAAGAGATATTTGCTTCATACAAAGAAAAGAAATTTTTACAAACAAAATATTTTACAAAGGTTGAAAACATTTTACAAAATATTTTTCAAACAATTTTCAAAGGATTTTTCAAATAGAAATTCAAACTATTTTCCAAACATTTTGCAAGATATTTTTACCTAATTTATTAGTCAGTATATACAAGAAGAATTTTGAGGAAATATAAACATATTTTTTTATTAAATAATTTAATGAATTTGTATATATATTTACAACATTTTATCCATATTTATTGAAAATTCCAAAGTATGAGTTATGGTAAAAATATATACAAAGTATATATTGACCCCCTTATACTTAGATTGAGCTTTGTCTTCATTGGTCAGAGAGAAAAAGGAAGACATAACTCATACTAAGTATAGGAAAGACTATACTATAACGACTAAAGTTTAGGAAGTCTGCCGTCCCCCTTATACTTAGGATCAATTAATCCTAAGTATAGCAGATTGTATACAAATGTAGGAAGGGTCGAGGGTCAGAATGAATAAATGAATAAATCAACATCTCGGCCTGTCTCCCTATATACTTAGTTAAAATAACCCTAAGTATAGAAAGAATGTCAAAAGTTGAGGAGATAGGTGAATGATCAAAGAATGAGCACCTGTATGCCCTCATCCCTCAATTCTTACGATGAAGCATCAATGATGTATGGGATAAATCCGACTCTATGGAGGAATAAAAGAATAATAAATGAAAAGAAGAAAAAAGAAAAGAAGAAAATGATTAACTATTAAAAAATGTTTTGCTGGCCTCATCTGATTGAGTAGATGCTACGGTTGTGAGTTATTCATCATAGACCACTTGAATCAACCACGGACAAAAATGTATGATGTTCAAGATACGGCTTCAGGAGCTGTCCGTTAATCACGAATGGTTGTGCGTTAGCTGACAAACTAGATATGACTATACGTCCATTGTCACACACATGTTTCACTAGGAAAGGCCCTTCCCACTTGCTTTTCAAATTCCTTGGGAATGGTTTGAGCTTTGCATCGAACAACCAAACTTTCTGTCCTGGTTCGAAGGTCTTGCAGTGGATGTACTTGTCACGCCACTTCTTGTCCTTTTCTTCATATATCAGGATGTTGTCATATGCATAGTCACAAAATTCAAGGAGACGATTCATATCCAACTTTCTGCTTTGTCCTACCTTTTTCAAATCCAAATTACAAATATTGAATGTCCATAATGATTTGTGAATAAGTTCCATGGGCAGATGGAATGGCTTAGCATATGAAAGGTCGTAGGGAGACATTCCTAATGGTGACTTGTATGCAGTCCGATAAGCTCAAAGTACCGAATCCAGCAACTGTGACCAATTTTTCTTATCAGGGTGTACGAGCTTCTGCAAAATTATCTTTATCTCCCCGTTGAACATTCGGCCAGGCCATTGGATTGTAGGTGGTACGGAGAGTTGAAACTATGTTCAATGTAGAATTCCTATTTCAGCTTCTTCACATCTCTATTGATGAAATGACTACCCCCATCTGATATAAGAATTTTGGGGATCCCGAACCGTACAATGATGTTTTCCATCAGGAACCGACAGAAGATGCGACTATCGACGACTCAGGATGGGATAGATTCCACCCAACGTCTTACGTAATCGACAACAAACGAAATATACTCGAAACTCTGACTGTTAGGGATGTGCACATGAAGTCAATGTCCCACGCATCAAACACATCTGAAATCAGAATATACTTCAAGGGCATTGTGTTTCTCATTCCAATAGTACCATCTAGTCTCTGGCAATCAGTACATTGTTTGACAAGGCCTTTTGCATCCTTGAATAAAGTTGGCCACCAAAGGCTGCATTGCAAAATTTTTGCTACGATTCTTCTTCCATAGTGATCTACTCCTGATTCTCTGGAGTGACAATGCTCAAGGACACTGTGGACTTCCTCCTGAGGAATGCATCTTCTCCAGATGCAGTCAACTCCTTCATGACATAGATATGGATCCTCCCACTGGTAGAAATGGATTTCTAAAAAGAACTTGTCTCTCTTTAGCTTAGGCCAATCTTGTGGAGTCTTATTGAATACAAGAAAGTTCACAATATCGGTGAACTAGGGGAGAGAGGTGACTGACAAAATTGCTTCATCTGAGAAAGTCTCTGTGATCGGAAATAGGCTCTGCTCAGGAGTGTCTAGATCTGGCAATCTTGACAAGTGATCAGCCACCACATTTTTGGCTCCAGGTTTATCGCGAATTTCAAGGTCAAATTCTTGGAGCAGAAGGATCCATTTGATTAACCATGATTTGGCATTATTCTTGGCTTGTAAGTACTTAATGGTCGAATGGTCTGTAAACACTATAACCTTGGATCTAAGCAAATGGGATCTGAATTTCTCCAGGGCAAATACCACTGCTAACATCTCTTTTTCAATGACAATGTAGTTTCTTTGAGATTCATCTAGAGTTATGTTGTCATAGTGAATGGAAAATGGAATATGATCTCTCCTCTATCCTAAAACTGCCCCAATAACATAATCAGAAGCGTATGTCATGATATTAAATGGTAGAGACCCATAAGGAGGTGAAGGACATGGGCCTGAGTGATTATTTCTTTCAACTGAGAAAGGGCTTGAAGTATCTTTCATCTACAATAAAGTCGACCTCCTTGCCCAGAATTTCGGTCAAGAGTAGGGCAATTTTGCTAAAATTTTTGATAAATCGTCGGTATAAACCGATGTGCCCTAAGAATGATCTGACCTGCTTTAAATTTGTAGGTGGCTCTAGCTTTGAATTCACTTCCACCTTCATCGAATATACCTCCATGCCATTCTTAGAGATGACATGGCCGAGCACAATACCTCCGATCATCATAAAATTGCTCTTCTCCCACAAGAGCACAAGGTTTACTTCACAAAATCTTTTTAGGACTCGGTCTAAATAAGATAAACATTGATCAAAGCTGTCTCTGTAGATCGAGAAATCATCCATAAAGACCTCGAGAAGACTTCCAACTATACATGTGAATACTACAAACATACATCACTGGAACATCGCTGGAGCGTTGCATAACCCGAACGACATTTTGTGAAAGGCATAGGTCCCAAATGGACATGTGAAGGTTGTCTTCTCTTGATCTTCATGAGCAATTATGACTTGATTATAACTACACTATCCATCCAAGAAACAGAAATAATCCTTTAGGGCCAGTCTTTCCACTATCTAATCGATGAAGGGAAGCGGAAAATGGTCCTTCTTGGTCACTAAATTTAGACATTTGTAATCCACGTAGATGCACCAGGATATTGAAACTCTGGTTGCAATCTCCTCTCCTTTATCATTATTCACAAGGGTGATCCCGGATTCCTAGGCACAACACGTAGGGGGCTCACCCACTTTAAGTTGGAGATGGGATATATGAATCATGCATCACACCATTTCATGATTTCCTTCATCACAACCTCTCGGAGATATGTATTCAATCTTTGCTAGAAGTCAGTGATGGGTTGATCCCGTGGAGATCTGTAATTTTCCAACCATGGCCTTGCGGTTTCTCTCTATAACCTTGAGTAGACAAGATTCTTGTTCCTTGGTCAGTTGTGAATTGGTGATTATAGGGAACATGTTTGGCACACCTATAAGGAAGGCATGCATCATATTTGCAGGAAGTGGATTGAGCTCAGTTAGGGCTGGGTTCATCTTAGTGGTGACTTCAGCTACTGTGTAGGGAGATGGTGTCGTGTCTTTCATCTATAGTGTGTTCACCATTGGCATTGCAGGCCCTTGGTGCAGTGTTGCACATAATTCTACGATGATCGAATCTTGTTTACAAAAATCTGCAATGATGTCCTCTTGCTCTGCCAAGGACATGTGGCCATAAATACATTCATCGGGAAACTTAGCAAAAATCTTGTCATCAAGGATATCTGGGAATTTGAATGTGCTATCCATGACTTCCTCGATGGAAAGGAATGCCTGGGTCTCGAGATCATCCATAAACAAATTTGTATCACATATTTCCGCTAAAATGTCATAGTCTTCTATTTGTTGCTCTGCCATCTCAATCTCATTTGATGCATATGCTAAATGTTTAGGCATGTGGATCATCTCAATTGATACTTTATCACTGTTTTAACGGAATGTTATCTGCCAAGTGCCATAGTTTACTACTGCTTCGGTTGTTAGAAGGAATGACCATCCAAGTATTATTGGGGTATGTAGAAGAGGAACTAAAGTGTCCATATCAAGAACTATGAAGTTTGAAGGGAACTGCATTCCCTGAATGGTGACGAAAGCATCTTCCAGAATTCCTCTGGGCCAATTACTGGATGTGTCTACGAACAATAGAATCATTCTAATGGACTTGAGCTGTCCCAACCCAAATTCTTTGAGTAGTGAAGCATGCATCTGGTTGATTGAGGTTCCATTATCAAGTAGAATTCAGTTGAACTTTTGAACAAACACATGTCATCTGGCCAAAGGAGTTCCATATCCTTCTTTTTCATTAGGAGATTGCTGATTGCATTCACTGTAGCCGTGGTGAGAATGTGCTTCATTTCTTTCATGAGCTTTATGTGGTTGTCTCTTCGAGGTACATGCCTCCTTTAGATCTTTCTTGATATTCGACATGTATCTGATGGCTTTGAGAAGAGGAATTTCAAGAACAAGGTTCTGAGTTATTTCCACCACATCAGGGTCAGATAAGGTAGTTCTCAAATTTCAATTTTTTTGGAGTTTCTCATTGTGTTCGAAAATGGAATATTTACAGAATAAAAAACAACTATAGGAATATATTTATTAATCACATTAAAGTTTATGCCCACATCAGGCTGTACATATGGATGAATAAAATGAGCAGAGTCATCTAGAAAAGGTGGGCATCCAAAATCTTCAAGCGAGGCTCCATCGACCAGTGCCGAATCAACTATGGGTGCAGTCTCCTCCAAAGATGGCTGGCTGGTTCTTCAGTTGTTATTGCTGGTGCTATCTTTTTGGCATTTTTGCTTTTCTTATTTTTTTTGTATTTTTTAGTGGTGCTTCTCCTTTTTCTTCCTTACCCATCCAGGCTACTGGTCCGACTGATGTAGAAGAAGATGACAACTTTCCCATCATTGCTTTATTTTTCCCCTTGCAAGTGGCTGATGGATGCAAGGTCCTACTGCTCCTGAGAGTGACAACATTAGATAAAAACAAATCATTCATATCTGACTATGTAAGAACAAAGGGAACTTCGTAGACTACCTGCTCTTTCTTCTTAAAATTATTGGGATTTGCCTCCACTTGTGCAAGAATGGAGGTCTTGGCTACGGTAAGATCATTCGAATTCTGGCTAAGCTCTGCAAGGCCCTTGACAAGCTGGTCCAGGAAGTCCAAGGCAGCTTTCACAAGAGGTGCAACCTCAGATACTTCAGCATGCTGGCCACGCTGATATCGCTGATGGTGTTGAGACTGCTGGCTGGGGTACTGAGAATGATAATGAGGAGAAGGGTGATGCTATTGGTACTGCTGAGGAGGGTGCTATTGATATAACACAACCGCGTACTGCTATTTTTGCTAGTTTTATCAGTAATGTGATTGCTGGTATTGGTTATGTCTCCAATTACCATGGAATTGTGGAGACTACTGGTATTGCTGGTGTTGAGGATGTCTGTTTTGGACAAACCTCCCTCCCAGCTGTTGAGGGAACTGGAAGGAGTTAACAACCTGACCCTGCTGACCTCTGCCTGGATAGGTCGGCTACGCATCATTCGACCATATGCCATTCACCTCTTCTATGAGAGACGGTGGAGGGGAAAACTGATCTGGAATGTACCGGGGCTCTGGCTGGTAAACGACCAGCTACTACTGTGACTGCTGTGGAGTAGATGGCTTTGGGGCTTGCACGTAGTAAGACGTGCTGAACCATTGGTTGGTGTTGACTTGGCTGAGGAGGCTGTGGCGGTGCTTGTTCCTTCATCTCAGCAGGAGTGGGAGCTGATGTAGACACGGAGTTGCAGGAACTGATTGTGCTCACCAGCAACTCCAACTGCTTGGTGATTTTATCTATTTTGTCCAGATGTTGCATCCACTGTTCGATCGTAACAAGGTTTTCCAAGTCCTATGATCGCTTTTCGCATATGTCTACTTTGGACAGGTGGCTCCCAATAATGCTTAGATTGGAGCTCTCATCCATGTCTGGCTCGTGGGATGCTGCCATATGCACATGCTTTTGAATATTCTGTGGTTGGCGCTGATAAGAACAAGATGATGATAAAGCAGCCTCTCCTTCGGCCATTTCTTCAAAGATCAGCCAGACGACGTCCTCATCTTTATTAAAATGTGATCTAACACATGTGGCATCCACAAGCTTCTGACTCTCTATTGTATGTATCCTAAATAAGTGTTTGACCATGCTAGTCCTAGGAATCTCACGATGGGGACACTTTTCTTGCAACTCAGTAAACCTCTCCCAAGCCTCATGGATGGACTTGTGAGTCTCTTGAGTGAAGTTTGCAATACAAGCACACATCTAATTAAGTCTCCCAAGAGGTTAGTATTGTGTAACGACCTGTGTGACGACTTGTGTGTCACTCTCTATTGTGAAGTTTGTGAGACGATTTGTGTGACGACCTTCCCTAGGTGGTTGATCCAATGAAGGGCCTTATCCTGAAGGTTGAAGGGAAATGTCGTCATCTTGACTACGCCTAGTGGTATACCAGGGTAGTGAGTTGTGCCACAGATGAGCCCGACTTGTTGTAGATGAATATAAGGTTCTTCATTGGCATTTCCGTGGAAGGTGGGTAGGAGTGCTAGTAGTTGAGGAATCAATTCAAAATGAGCATAGATTGCGGAAATCTGGACCTATTCAGTGATTTATCCCGCCACAGGATTGCATGTCTCTTTGAGATTCAACTTGGGCCGCTCTACTCTAGACTCGTCTACTAGTCCTCTATCGCCTCCACCTTCGGGTTCCTCGTTAAATCCTCCCTAGTTTTCTCCTCAAGTCACTGAGCATGTCTTAGAAAGCGACTTGTGCTAAAGCCTGGTTCGTGAGTTGCTGGTGGATTGCCTGAATAGGGAAGGGATCTAGGCATTCACTACATTCTGATCCGGCTGCGAACCCTGATCTGGCTGAGGTGGTGGTTGCCATCCCTTCCCTTTTCCTCCAGGAGCCATCTCTTTCTAATCTCGAGTCTGATTCTATCACAATTTCTAGCTCTATATTGGGCTCTTGATCTGCAAATGGAATAATGCCCTGATCAATATGTATGGAGCACCATATGTAACGAATTGGTCTGTGTTAAGATCAACACATAACATCATTAAGGATGGCGATGTGTAAGGAGTAAATCAATTTCCACCCAAAATGAATAGATTTTGGGACAAGAGTGATCTTGATTTATTGGAGAAGTTAGGGAGTTTGGAGATCAGTTCATGGAGTCTGAACCAAATTCTCAAGAATCACCCCGAATTATTGGAGGTGAAGAGAATATGGAATCGATTTTGATGTTGGCGGGGTCCTGACTGAGCCATCCATGTGTCACCATCTTGAAGGTTTAGAGGAGATCGAGAAAGGAAGAATGATACAGAGGTCAAACAAGGAATAAAGGGAGTGTAAAATAGTAGAAGTCTCTAAATTAGCAAGGGATCAAAGGAGGATTCGAATAGAAGAAAGTGAAAAAAGAACACAATATCCAGGATTGATATTTGAACCTTAATATAATTCAAACAAATAAAAAACAAGGATATCTTCGCCCACTCAACACATGGGAAGCCATAAGAGTTGGGCTATTTTTATATTTTCAATTTTGTTGTTATTTTTAGGCAATCTTATAACAAGTCCTTAAATACGCTAACCCTATAGGAGCTTGTGTACTACTAGGAAAGTGCCATGTAATTCTTCCAACTTCTTTGTAACATGTGATCCACGCACTGAAAGATCCTTGATCACATGCTTGGGCAGCTACTCAGCCAAAGAAGTAGAGAGAGGAAGCTGATAGGAGAAACTAATACTTCAAACCTCACTTGCAATGGAATCGCTTGTGAGCGTGCAAGGACCGACTTGGACGCAAACCGATGAGACGGACACACCGTGAGGGCATGGCCTAATCTCAGTATTTCAGACCAATTAGGATGCTCCACACAAGGTGGGAACACAGTGCTCGATGAGGCCCTACTCGATCACGTAAGATAGAAGCTCCAATACTTCGCCAACCTAGGTGATAATCAAGGCGCAACAGATCGGGATTCGGGCTCTTATCCTCAACGGGTCATGCCTCACTTAGTCTGGAGTGTACCTGAAAAATTGTGGGCTTTATGAACCCCAAACGATGAGTGGTTTGTTACAAATTTTAATTAAGGTCTAGTTTATTTAGCAATACCTTTTTAAATTTTTGGGCTTATCATTTTTTGAGTATTTTTTTCTGAGCGAGCCACCTGATGATTTTTTTATATTTTTTATTTAAATCCTAAGTGATATAAACACAAAGGGGAGAGGACGAAAAAGCCATACAAGTCGTCACTAAGATATAAATCTTACCTTAATGACTAATGATGCATGTAAAGTGAGAATTACTTACAGTGCTTCCCAATTCTCTCCATGCAAGATGTAAGGCAAAATTAAAATATTTGCACTATATGGTGATATGCAAAAATAAGAAAACATCTTAAATAGTAGCTGCTATTATCGTGAAGAACCAAATTCTAACCACTCAAAATGGATCCTATATGTCCGATCTTGGAGACCTCTCGGTGCCTGCCACAATGGGTCCTGGAAGTACTGTATGAGGTCTCTCACGGCTCGTCGTTCCAAGTTCAAGTAATTAGTAATTAATTTTTAACTAAGTCCAAGCAAAGTATAATATAGGTGCATGCAATGTTGTTAGGGCTTTTGACCTAGTTACCTAGTGAAACATCCTACTATCTATGGGCTCACTCATAGAAAACAGATATAAACGAAGGTGGAAATCTCAAATCATGAGATATAATTAAAATAAATGCAATAAAACACGAAAAATCTAGTATGAGGCCCTTAGGTGAACAAACACATAGGCATTGGACCTTGTGTGGTGGAGAGAGTAGTGTCCAAGTTAATTACAAATTATTTTGCTAAAAATTAAATCTCTCTCTTTCTCAATACTATAAAATGCTATGCTAAGTCTGCTCTTTTCATCCTTCCCTATTCTTATCTCCCTCTCTCTCCTGGTCGGCTCACAAGGAGAAGGCCAACCTCTGCTCGCCTCAGGTGCACCCATCTCCTAAGAGATAGACTTCGTCAAGTGGTCCCTCATAAGAAAGATCAACAAGAAAAATGGATTAGAACAATCAAATAATTATCAAAGAATAAATAGCAGAAAAATACAGGCAAATAATGAACAACTATATGTAAAAAAATGTGCTACAATCTGTTGCTCCCCGATAACATCTCCGTTTTTTGACCCGTCTAACACAGAGGAGGGATTCATACGCTCCACACGAGGCAGGAGCGATGTCGTCGAGCTGAACCCTCATAATGCTCTAGGTGGTCGAAACAATAATCAACCCACAAAGTATAAATCAATCACTGAAGAAGCAAGTGTGAATTAAAATTTATTATAAACCCTATAAAAATGATCCTATAGTGACAAGGAGAGTAGGATGTCGAACACATGGAACACATGATGTAGCACTCAATATTATTTATTATAAATAATGAATAAATAATATCCATATGTATATATAGCTATGCTCAATATTAACCTAGGGAGGAGCGCTTTTAGTTTTATAATTTTTATCTATTATTTTTATATTTTTATATTTTGTTTTTGATTTTATTATTTTGTATCTTCTTTTTAGATTTTTAGATTTTTAGATTTCTTTTTTATAAGTAATAAGATATATATATATATAGGCATATATATAATTTAAGGTAGTATATAGATAATATATATAATAAATACATAAAAAAGGAAAATACCACAAGTATAATCCTTATTATTTTTTAAGGTTTCAAAATTATATTACGGTATTTGTAAGATTTATAATAATGTAATAAGTATATGAGTATATACACTATATAAGGTGCGATGTATATTGAAATATGTAAAAATGACCAAAATATAGAAAATAAAGTATTTCCAGGTTTTTAATATTTTTCTAATGGTTTTGTGATTTTTCAATAAATTTTGCTATTTTTTTAGGATCTTGTAAAGTTCAAAGTACACAAAATCAGGAACTTTTTAATTGGGACGAATTGTTTTGAGATTGAAAGATACTTAACAAGTCCAAAAATTCTCAAAACTATTTTTAATATATACCAATATACATAAGTGAAAATATAGAGCATGACAAGTATTTTTAGATTTTTAAAATATATTTTTTTTATTTTTATATGATTTTGGGGTTTTTAATTTTTAGATGCTTTTCTTTTATATTTTTGTAGGGATTTTTAGTCTGTAGACACTATAATAAGCACATATTAATTTTTTTTGAAAATTTTAAACACAATTTTATAACTTTTTAGGGTTTTTTAAGATAAACAAAGACTGGCCGTAGACTTTTTGATTTTTAGAAATAGGAAAAGGGCATAAAATGCAAATATAATCATACAACGCTAACAAGCATGCATCCAGGTACCTACTTCTATTTTTTAATGATTTTTTGGAGCACGACAACTATTTTTTATTGGACATGGAAGCCCACGGTAAACCATTATGCAATAGATGTAATTACGAATATCATTCCCTGATCAAAAATGAATAATGATTAATTTTCATGATATATCCCTTAGTACAATTAGGGTTATGTACCATGGCCATCTTAATGATCATACAACTGTTGATTCAATTGATGAATCATAGTGGCTGGTGCTTGGATGAATATCTAAAGAGTTAGATTGAGGACTCATCAAGCACTGTTAAATGATTAGTAAAAGATGATCTTCGTCCTGAGATGGAGATGGCAATCCTTACTCTAAAGGCTGATATCTGATGAACCTCTTGATGCAAGTCCTCTGCATAGGAATAGAGATTCGAAGGTGTCAGATTAGTTAGGTCAAAGAGTTGACTTAACATGATCAAGATAACCAAATACCTATTGATGAATCTCTGATTCATCACTCTAAAAGTTGAAAATAGAGCTTTGTTCCCGACTAATTAGCTGCATGTTTCCATTATATTGCATAATTAGCATTCATGCATGCATTAATAACGTCTGCATTTTAGCATTCATATTGCATAAATAAGAAGCCCAACTCACTTGTAAATATTCACCATATTTCACCTATTTGTATATATTTTATACTAACTCCAAATCCAATAACATCAACTCCATATTGTGTATATTACTAACACTAATTAAAGAAAAATATCAAAAAAATATTAACTTGTAAAATTACCCAATAAAACCCCAAACCTAGTTGGAGACTTTAGACCTTAAAATGCACATATCTCTCTCAAACAACTTCTGAATTAGGTCAACTCACTTTTAAAGTAATATACATTCAAAGACCTTCCAAACAAGACCAATTTCATCAAAATATGAGCTCGTATGCAAAACTTGGGTTTTGGGCCCCTTTTGTATATTATACATATTGACCGTTTTGCCCTTCATTTTATCCTTTTATTTTTTAATTATTAAAAATAAAAAAAATTAGATTAAGGTGTAAATATTCTTTTCACATTTTCTCTATTTTTATTTTTTCTCTTATTTAAAAATGACAAAAAATTGTAAAAGGAAAATATGCTATTTTATACCTATAAGGTACCGCCCAAAAATACATTTTTGTACAGATGATTTCATTTGATTTTCATCCCTTCACAAAAGTTGTAGATCTCATTGAGACGAGTAACTTTCGTGTTTATCACCTTTTGATTTAATCCCTTTTGTTATTTCTTTTTGAGTTTCTTTTAATTTAATTTTTGAATTTTTTAGGAGCGACATGTGGCAGCTCCTGGAGACGCCACATGTCACCCCTGTTTTTATTATTATTTTCGGATTGATTTTATTTTTTTCGTCTTTATTATTATTATTTTACTATTGCTATTTTATTTATTTATAGTAGCCTACTATATTATTTTATTAATAATTTATTGTATCCCCTTTTACCTCTTCTCCCTTACTTGCCTTCCACTCCAAGCCACCATTTTCTCCACTTTCTCCACATCTTTTCTAACTTCCCCCTCCTTTTTATATTCTCATCTCCTCCTCCATTGTTCATCATACATCATTTCTTCGATTGAGAGGGAGAGACCACCAGCCCCCAAGTGTTGTCGGTGACACCGTCAATATTTTTCAGTCGACCAACGACGGTTTCAAAAGCGAGATCCACGAGGACTCCTCCTCGTGTCGTTGTGCATCACTTTATGTCACAACCAAGTTTATTCGATTTTTCGTCGAATCGAATCGAGGCCACGAAGAAAGCTGCACACCGTGACTCACTTTCGGTGAACCACAGGTAAGTAAACCTTCACATTCTCCTTGTTATTTTTTTATCTAACAATATTTTCTTCTTATTGATCACCATTACTATTACTACATCATTATCATCATACCTCATCATCACCACATTTCATTTTTACATCTTTTTCGTATTTAAAATTACAAAAAAAAACAAAAAAAATTCCAGAAGCATCTGCTGCCCCAGCTCCGGCCGTGTCTTCCTCCAACCACGTCACCCGCGCCGCCCAGCTTCTGGCTGCTGCTCCCTTCGCCGTTAGGCGCGCTGCCCAAAGCACGCCGCACATCAGCAGCAGCCGCCTCGACGCGCGCTAGCCCGTGCGTGCTGCCACTTGGACGCCCGTCCACTCGCCAGCAAGCGGCCCGCGTGGCCGAGCTCTGCCGCCATCCCCGTTGCCTAGCGGCAGCGCCTCTGCGACCTCGAGCCACACCACCCACGCGCCTCCCCCCCTCGCGCCTCCAGCAGGCCTACAAACTCCTTCAACCTAGCCCGCCAACCCTTCACCCTACGCGATCCTCACGCACGGCGCGTACGCGCGCCGCCCACCGTCGTCAAGCTCCTTGCCCCTCCGCCCACGCCGCGCCGCCGTCAGCCGCCGTCAGCCCCTCGCCACCGCCGCCTTGTGCCCCTGCACGCCTCTTTTGCCCTAATGTTAGGGTGGAGAAGGTCATTTTGTTTTTTATATACTTTGTGAAAATTGCATATTTCACCCATACATTTTCTGTATTTACAAAAGTGCTCCTGTGTACAAATTGCATTTTAAGTTTTATTTTCTATCTTTCGAAGACACCCCTGCATTTACACATCATTTTGGACAGTCATATTGCATCATTTTATTTAATGAAAAATATCATGTTATAGAGCACCTAAATCTTTATCTCTTGGCTATTTATATATATTTTTGTGAGCATCATATTATTTATTAAAAATCAGAGATTGAAAATCAGTGATAATTTGCTCATTTACACTTGAAATTCTCACAGCAAAATTTCTTGCTCTAAAAATTGTGAAAAAATTGTAGATGATGTATCTAATTGTGCTTTATTTATTCCAAATTTCGTCCAATCAGGAGTTGTCTTATGCATAAAATAAATTATAGAGTGATTTATGTAATTGATTTTTAATTAAATCCACGAATAAGATTTTTGAGAAATTTCAAAGCTCTTGGATTCATGATTAAAATATCTATTTGAGATAAATAGCTCTCTGGATAATTTGACTTCGTGGATATATTAGGAATTAAAGACTCACAATCGCTCTGTTTTCAGTAAAAAAACTCATAAAAAATTCATGAAGTGTCAGAAAATTCCAAAAAAATAGTAGCTTCATTTCTTCATATTTAACTTCCAGTAATTTTTTCATAATTTTTGCATATCATTTGCTCAAAAAACTGCATAAAAACCCTAAAAAAGTTTGCATTTTTCATTTGTGCATCTTAAATCCAAAAATCCCAAAAAAATCCATTTTGCATTAATCATTGGATTAGGTTCACAGGAAAAATACAATTTGGTCAATTTGGATTAATTTCACATTAAAAACAAATTTGTCAAAGTTGTTGATTTTCTTAATAACCTAGTTCATTTGCATCAGTGCATCTTCATTTTTATTTGCATAAACTAATTACAAAATAATCCCACTTGGAAAATCACAATCTAATCCCTCTAACCTGATCCCGAGTTGTTCCTTTGCCTCCTTAAGTCGACCCTGGGGCTTGCCCAGGCTAAATAAACATAAAACCGCGCGTTAATTTCATTCGACGATACATCAATTTGTGCAGCTATTTTTGATCGATCCGGATTTATCTGACTGCAACGAAAATGTCAACTCGACAACATTGAAAAGGGTAGATCCGCGGTTCATCAAATGGCGTCGTTGCCGGGGAGGCAAACGGCTTAGGATCACTTTAGAAAGTTAGATTTATGTTTTCCAATCACTCGGGTAGTTTGACCCTCGAGCCATCTTGTAATTATCAATTTTTAATTGTTTTTCTAACCATTTCTGTATATATCTCTTTCTGACATAATTTTTATCTTTTTGTGCGAGGGCCCGGTGTACTTGGAGCGGCTTTATTGAAGTCGACACATCTCGAAGTGCATCGGAGGCCGATGATTCATGGATCAAGTCGGTTGTTGAGACACCAAAAAGAGTTTTGTTAACTTGTAAAAAAAGTGTCTGCATTTACAGCGGTTCCCGTTTGGGATCTCGTGCGTGTAAGTCATAATAAAACCAATCCCCGTGTGCTGTGTGGTTGCTTTATCTAGAATAGGACCTGCACTTGCGACTAGGGATGCAAACGAACGAATACGAATGCGAATTCAGGTCATACCATAACCATATTCATTTTATATTACGAATAAGAATACGAATACGAATGTTATACGAATGTAAAAAATCAAGATCCATATCCTCAAAATACGAATACGAATACGGATACGAATCTTTTACGAACGAATACGAATATCAAACGAATATTGCAATAAAAAATTATATATAAAAGCGTACATGGTTGTTT
This sequence comes from Ottelia alismoides, assembly GCA_037367405.1. NCBI lineage: Eukaryota > Viridiplantae > Streptophyta > Magnoliopsida > Alismatales > Hydrocharitaceae > Ottelia > Ottelia alismoides. The sequence goes on along the minus strand of JAZKJV010005966.1, from coordinate 1,041,037 downwards.
GGTGATCACTTCCGCATTAAAAGCGCACGAATATTGGATGGGTCGGTATTCATTATTTTTCTGCAAACATTTAAGTTAACAATCAAGCAAGCACAAATAACATTCCAATTTATTTAATCGCATTAAAATTTTCTGTCTAAAAAATCTTCTAATAAGTTCAATCATATTCTAATTCTTTCTAACAAAATAATCCATACACAAAAAACATTACAAGAATATGAATTTAAGCTTTGTTACCAGATCGGTTGCAAATGAAGCCGGAGGGTGGCAGGGGGGACGCCATCCTTGACTTCCCGAGGGTGATGGACGGCTGCAATAGGAGCGTAAGGGGGTGGCAGTAGCGCAAGGGGCAGAAGGGGCAGGGTAATGGCGTAAGGGGGCGGAACGGGCGGTAGGGGAAGGACAGGACGCAAGGGGGAAGGGGGGGAAGGGGGCGGGCCGCAGCAGTGGTGCAAGGAGGGCGGAGGCTGCCTACAGGGGTGGCGGAGGCGCAAGGGGACGTAAGTGCGGCTGGGGGCGGAAGGGGGCAGAAAGGGTGGCATGGACAGGGCCGCAGGGCAGTGGCGCAGCCGCGCAAGGGGGTAGAAGTCGCAGAACTGCCAAGGCGGATGGGGCGGCAGGGGGCGGGCCGCAGCAATGGCGCAAGGGGGGCGGAGGCCGGCTGCAGAGGTGGCGGTCCTGGCGGAGGCCGGCCGCAAAGGAAGGGGGAGACTCGGGAGAGAGGTCGGGGCCATGGGGTGGCAGCGTAGGTCGCGGGTCCGGGTGGGGTGGGATGGGCGGCTGTGAATTAGGGGGGGAGGGGTGAGGAGAGGAATAAACCCTAGGTAAAAAACCCATTAACCCTAAAATAAATAACGAATATTCGTATTCGTAACCGTATCCGTTATTTTTTTCATATTCGTATTCGTATTCGTATTCGCTAACTAAGGATTCGTATTCGTATTCGTATCCGCAAAAAATTCATTTCGAATATTCGTATTCGTATTCGTATTCGCCTGTTTTAGAAAAACAAGATCCATATCCTCTTAAAAACGAATACGAAAACGAACGAATACGAATATAACTGCATCCGTTTGCGTCCCTACTTGCGACTCTTAGAGCTTCCTAGGACTGTTTGTGCTCATAAAATTTAGGACCACACTTCACATGTAAAAGACGTACTTAGACCGCAGGACTTAGCGAAATATAATTTGTTCTTCACTTGCTAATAGAACTGCCTGTCTAGGAGCGGCTTTTCATCGATTGCATTCATTTAGTGTAAAATTTCAATTCAGTACGGCATCCCACATTGTAGAGAGCTGGAGGCACTGTAAGTCTTCTCACTCAAGCATTCATCATCGTTTTCTCAATTGCATCGGCTTTTTCCGATTCTCTCTCTCTCTCTCAGTTTTCTAACCTAAGATAAAGGAATTGGGACTGGACGGTAGACGTGATTGCTTGTGTGGATTAATATCAGTGACAACTATTCTTTAAAATTGGGGCTGCTAATTGAATTGGACCAAAAAGATTGACTAAAATTAACACTTGTTTGCGGGAGAGTAACCCCGACCTTATTTTCAGGCTGAGTGAGGGTACTTGAGTGTGTGTGAACACCTTAAGGCAGAGCCCAAATCCCCGCCTTCCATATCACGTACCAACTGATCCTAGCAAATATCATGAGTTGAATATTTTTAGATTCATTGACTAGTACCAAGTAGCCTCCGCATGTTCACAGGTAGTCAGGGGTGAACCACCGGTACTTCGCGACAAGTTGCTAGTAACCCTTCGGGGCGAAGTTCCAGCCTTGTCAGCCTCCGCCTGCTTGCAGGTAGATAGGGGCATGGTCTTTGAATCCATCAACTTGGGATAGGAGCGAAGAAAGGAAGGACGCAGATATCTTAGGCGACAGGTTAAACAGGGGAGACGCATCTGACTTTTTAGCCGAATCCCCTATAGGCCGCGTAAACTTTTCTACTTGTCTGAAAATTCACACTTAAAATCAACCAGACTAATCAGACTCGATTTCGGGTCCTTCACCATGTTGAGTGCGAACTCAGGGTTTGCTCTTGCGTTTGTCTTTGTGTTTGTCCATGTGTGTTATCCTGTGTAATTGCACATTTTCTACCTCAACCTACTTACATTCATCATTTCCTCTTCAAGATGTCGGGATATTGGTCCCCATATCCTATGACCTCTGGTCATTCCTCCTCTACCATATGCCGTTCATCTTTGCCTTCTCCTTCTTCCATGTATCCTCAGCTACCCACGGGAGAACCTTACCCATGGTCGGTTCCACCTCAACCCGATTATGAAGTCAGAACTTCGACTGACTTCTCTACTTCTTCGCATTTCTTACCTACTCCATATTCTAACAATCCGAATCCACTTCCACCTTGGGTTGACTGTCCTTACTCTCGAGAGCTTGCAGGAATCAAAGAATCGAATGAAGAGCAAGCCACTGCTGAGACAGATGATTGGCAAAATTATATGCTCCCACATACTTCATACTCACCTCAAGTAGGGACCACACAACGATTTACATATACACATCCTGACTTGACCTTAGGGCATAACTTGATCAATCGAAAAACCCGAATGGAGAGGCCTATACATCATGATTTTCCAGACTTGATTGACTTCAACGATCAAGCTTCCATTAACCAGCCTTCATTCGGAGAGCCTATACATTCACAGGAGTGGCCTTATGAGCTAGACTTACCAGTTCCCCTTTCATTGACTCCATCATATGAGACTCCAACCAATACATGTCATTCGGATGGTCCGTAATCGACCCAATATTACATGCTAGAGTCTAGGTATGAGTATGAGACCCCAATATCTCAGCAGTATCCTCCAATTGAGCAGAACTCTCCCATGATTTGTCATGAGAATTTGTGGATGATGACATCTCTAGACTTATCAAGAAAAATGAATCATTTGGTAACGAGTTGAGAGATGTCATGGAGATATTGCACTCAATTTCTGCCAGCCTGGGTATGAAAGTGGAGAAGGAAGTAAGTAGATTTGATGTTGAAAATCGAGCGAACATTAGGAAACCGACACTGTTTATACAGCTGGAGTCCATTCTATCTCCCTCTTCTACTAACCACTTACACTCCAATCCAGAGTCTGATCATTCGTCCACCAAAAACACCAAAAAAATTGAAAAATCAGAAAAATCCATAAAAATTAAAAATGAAAAAGACCAAGAAAAATTGGATCCTACCCTAATGGAAGCACTCGATGAAGAATTGATCTTCAAACTTCCCTTAATAAAGGTCATAGATCACTTCCCCGACTTCAAGAGATTAGTAAAGAGTAAATTGATGCCCAAGAGGTCGGGTACTAAGAGGACAAGGACTGAAAGACACATAGTATCTATGGCCACCTCCTTGGTGATGGGGAGAAAGACCAAGAGCCACAAAGTGAAGCAGTTTCCCTGAGTTGAGTGTGAAATCAAAGACACCATCTTTACCCATGCGAGAAACGATGATGACTCTTCGATAAATATCCTCCCGACCTCTGTGTTTGACAAACTCAAACTCTGGCCAATCAGAAAGTCAAGAGAGATCATTCAACTGGCTGATCGATCCATCAAACGATCTAAAGGAAATATTTCAGTTATCGTTACTTTCGAAGGTGCTCTACTCCAGGTAGACTTCACAGTCATTGACATTGAGCACCGAGGAGAGTTCACCCAGTCTTCGATTATCCTCGGGAAGCTGTTCTTAGCCTCAGCTAAGGCAACTAAAGATTACGAGACTCGGGAGATCGATTTTTCAGCATTGGGAGCGCTTCGTCCTCACCCATTCTTTGATATACTCTACTCTAAGGTGACCCGCACATCCGCTGACAGTCGTGACCATTGAGAGGTAGATGAGTCCCACCTCTCTGCTACGCCTGAGAGACCGACTGCCCGGACGACCATTTATTCTGAGACTCCCCACACATTCACTTCATCAACTGCTTGCACCACCACCGTGATAGCTTCTGAGGAGGACTCACGACCAGAAGCTATCATTAAGTCGTACACGACCTTTTTTGATTGCCTTGACCATTTTTATGATCCGACACAAGAGCCCAATAATGAAAAGCCAACTGTGGCCACTAGAACCTTCCCGAGACATGTGCTGACCCTTCAGGAATATTACAATCTATATGGGGACTCGTCTGATGAGGAACCCATGGTCAGCACCACACCATGTCCTGGACCTTCAAAGGAAACAACCAAGACTAAATTGACTCCACATAAAAACACGGTTGCTCCCTCTTCTAGTCGGCTATCAATGAGAGGAAGTCGAGAATTGATTACTCGAGGTGTTCCCCCGAACCTCTCAAGGCACGTCGCTCTCATCTCCCTCTCAATGATTCATGTTCTAGAAAACCGACTAAGAAAGTTTCCTTCAACACACCGGAGAAGGAATTTTCTGAGGACTCCTCATCTGGTCCGGATAAGGTGATTTATATGAGTGAGCTCAGTTCGGTTGTTCTCAAGCATTATCTGAGCAAGCAGCCGTGTGTCGACCCTCATTGGACGATCCCTACACCTAACTATTATTCATCTGAGGATGATTCCGATAGTGACACATATGTATATTATCCACCTCCTCGCGTCCGTAAGAAGGTTCGTCACAAACCTTCTTAATCCTTGTATATTTTCACTCTTTCTTGTACATTCTCTCCCTCCCTTCCCAGTGATTCGAATCACTTACCCCAGTTCCATATCGTTTCATTTTATGACTATACTTAGGATAACCATATCCTAAGTATAGGGGGGAGAGTGACCCACATCTATTCACTGTACATCCTCCAGATCACATCGGTTCTCATACTCACTCCTGTCCTATACTTAGGCTGACCAGAGCCTAATTATAGGGGGGACCGATGCCCGTCATGTATATACTCATCCATTTCCCCTCTTGCCCTCGTCCGCCCCATTTTTTATCTTCTTCTACACTTAGGCTGCTAGAGCCAAAGTATAGGGGGGCGGAGCGACTTCTATACATTTTGTAATTTTAGCTCTCCTAAGCTTAGCACAAGCTGTCTTTTTCCTCTCTTTTCGTGCTCTGAGGACATAACACACGCTAAGTATAGGGGGGCATGCATATATTGCATATATACTTTACCCATAGCTCGTACTTTCGCGTATTTTAGCGTTTTGTATATATTATGCCATAATTACGGGGTGGGTAAAAATTGATTTTTTTTTAATTTTGTACTATATGTATAATACTGGTATAAAGTTGTAAAATTCTTGTAAAACATACTTATGTAAAATTTGTTATAAAATAGGATGAATACCAAAAAAAACTTGTATACTATGTTGTAAAAAATGTTGTATAACAGAAAATAAAACAAAAATTTTGAAAATAAAGGCTTCTTATTTACTCTTTCATATCACTCTTGCAAAAAAAGTCTTGCATTTCATTCATCTCTGTAGCATGTCATAGTCTACTGGCTCAAGAGGAAAAACTCCTGATGTACATGCTGCACCTTGTATATAGTTCCAAAACAAAAGAAAAATAAAGAAAAAAAGAGAAAAAAATGCAAGAAATCCAAAAAAGTAGACAGGCCAGATAGAAAATAAAATACCCGTCGGAGTATGTATATTAGCAAGAAGTCTGCAGTCAGATGATGACTATACTGGTCCGGCATCCCGGGATAGGTAGCTACACTGGCTACCGTCCATTCTTTTCTCTACCCTCTCCTCTTGAGCTGGTAGCACTTGAACTTAGAAGGGAATACCCCGCTCCTTGAGGAAAGAGTTACTAGATCGGGGAATTAGAGTTACCTTATTAGAGGAGGCTGCTTCTTAGCCATTTCTGATGTGGAGAGAGATTTTACACTTGCACAGTACAAGTAAGAATCATAGTCATCAGAAATTTGCATTTGAGGATTTGTTCTGACGTGACTGTTGAGGCGTCTTGAATAGAAGACTTGTGGAACTTGAAGTCTGTTAGGTCTCAAATTCAGATCCCAATTAGGTTCCACCACACAATTAATCCAGTGGTCGAGTCAAGCTCCATTTTCAACTTTTGTTCATGACCTTGGTATGGAACCCAAAATCATTTCACTCTTGCATTTCATTTTAGTTGCTCGGGGACGAGCAAGGTTTAAGTATAGGGGGTTGATGAATCTCTCATTCATCACTCTAAAAATTGAAAATAGCGCTTTGTTCCCGAGTAATTAGCTGCATATTTCCACTTATATTGCATAATTGGCATTCGTGCATGTATTGATAACATCTGCATTTTAGCATTCATATTGCATAAATAAGAAGCCCAATTCACTTGTAAATATTCACCATATTTCACCTATTTGTATATATTTTATACTAACTCCAAATCCAATAAAATCAACTCCATAGTGTATATATTACTAACACTAATTAAAGAAAAATATTAACATGTAAAATTACCAAATAAAACCCCAAACCCAATTGGAGACTTTAGACCTTAAAATGCACATATCTCTCTCATACAACCTCTGAATTAGGTCTACTCAATTTTAAAATAATATACATTCAAAGACCTTCGAAACAAGACCAACTTCATTAAAATACGAGCTCGTACGCAAAACTTGGGTTTTGGGCCCCTTTTGTATATTGTACATATTGACCGTTTTGCCCTTCATTTTATCCTTTTATTTTCTTAATTATTAAAAATAAAAAAATAGATTAAGTTGTAAATATTCTTTTCACATTTTCTCTATTTTTAGTTTTATTTTTTCTCTTATTTTAAAAATGACAAAAAATTATAAAGCAAAAATGTGGTATTTTATACCTATAAGGTACCGCCCAAAATACATTTTTGTACAGATGATTTCATTTTATTTTTATCCCTTCACGAAAGTTGTAGATCTCGTCGAGACGATCAACTTTTGATTTATCATTTTTTGATTTAATCCCTTTTGTTATTTCTTTTTTATTTTTCTTTACATTTAATTTTTGAATTTTTTAGGAGGGACATGTGGCAGCTCCTAGAGCTGCCACATGTCACCCCTTTATTATTATTATTTTCGGATTTATCTTATTATTTTAGGATTTGTTATTATTATTTTACTATTGCTATTTTTATTATTTTTAGTAGCCTACTATATTATTTTATTAATAATTTATTGTATCCCCTTTTACCTTTTCTCCCTTACTTGCCTTCCACTCCAAGCCACCATTTTCTCCACTTTCTCCACCTCTTTTCTAACTTCCCCCTCCTCTTTATATTCTCATCTCCTACTTCATTGTTCATCATCCGCCATTTCTTCAATTGAGAGGGAGAGACCACCAGCCCCCGAGTGTTGTCGATGACGGCGTCAATATTTTTCGGTCGAGCAACGACGGTTTCAAAGGTGAGATCCACGAGGACTCCTCCTCGTGTCGTTGTGCATCACTTCAGGTCACAACCGAGCTTCTTCGATTTTTTGTCGAGTCGAATCGAGGCTACGATGGAAGCCACACACCGCGGCTCACTTTCGACGAACCGCAGATAAGTAAACCTTCACATTCTCCTTGTTATTTTTTTATCTAACAAAATTTTCTTCTTGTTGATCACCATTACTATCACCACATCATTATCATCATACCTCATCATCACCACATTTCATTTTTACATCTTTTTCGTATTTAAAATTACAAAAAAACAAAAAAATTCCCGAAGCAGCTGCTGCCCCAGCTCCGGTCGTGTCTTCCTCCAACCACGTCACCCGCACCGCCCAGCTCCTGGTCGCTGCTCCCCTCGCCGTCAGGCGCACCGCCCCAAGTGCACCACGCATTAGCAGCCGCCGCCTCAACGCACGCTAGCCCGTGCGTGCTGCCACCTGGATGCCCGTCCGCCCGCCAGCAAGCAGCCCGTGCGGCCGAGCTCCGCCGCCATTCCCGTCGCCCAGCGACAGTGCCTCCGTGACCTCGAGCTGCACCACCCGCGTGCCTCCAGTAGTCCGACAACCTCCTTCATCCCAGCCCGCCGACCCTTCACCCTTCGCGATCCTCACGCACGGCGCGTGCGCGCGCCGCCCACCGTCGTCGAGCTCCTTGCCCCTCCGCCCACGTCGCACCGCCGTCAGCTGCCGTCCGCTCCTCGCCGCCCAGGCACGTGGCCGTCGCCGCCTCGTACCCCTACACGCCTCTTTTGCCCTAGCGTTAGGGTGGAGAAGGTCATTTTCTTTTTTATATATTTTGTGAAAATTGCATATTTCACCCATACATTTTCTGTATTTACAAAAGTGCTCTTGTGCACAAATTGCATTTTAAATTTTATTTTCTATCTTGTGAAGATATCCCTGCATTTACAGATCGTTTTGGACAATCATCTTGCATCATTTAATTTAATGAAAAATATCATATTATAGAGCAACTAAATCTTTATCTCTTGGCTATTTATTTATATTTTTGTGAGCATTAGATTATTTATTAAAAATCAGAGATTGAAAATCAGTGATAATTTGCCCATTTACACTCTGAAATTCGCACAACCACATTTCTTGCTCTAAAAATTGTGAATAATAGTTGATGCATCTAATTATGCTTTAATTATAGTCTAAATTTCGTCCATTAGGAGTTGCCTTGTACATAAAATAAATTATAGAGTTATTTCTGTAATTGATTTTCTATTAAATCCATAATAAGATTTTTGAGAAATTTCAAAGCTCCTAGATTCCTGATTAAAATTTCTATTTGAGATAAATAGCTCTCTGGATAGTTTGACTTCTGGATTTATTAGGAATTAAAGACTCTCAACCGCTCTGTTTTCGGTAAAAAAACTTATAAAAAATTCATAAAGTATCAGAAAATTCCAAAAAATAGTGTAGCTTCATTTCGTCATATTTAACTTCTAGTATGTTTTTCATAATTTTTGCATATTATTTGCTCGAAAGATTGCATAAAAACCCCAAAAAAATTGTATTTTTCATGTGTGCATTTTTAATCCAAAAATTCCAAAAAAATCCATTTGGCATTAATCATTTCATTAGGTTCATAGAAAAAATACAATTTGGTCAATTTGGATTAATTTCACATTAAAATTAAATTTGGCTAAGTTGTTGATTTTCTTAATAACCTATTTCATTCGCATTAGTGCATCTGCATTCTTATTTGCATAAAAAAAGTACAAAAAATCCTACTTGGAAAATCGCAATCTAATCCCTCTAACCTGATCCCGAGTTGTTCCTTTGCCTCCTTGAGTCGACCCTGGGGCTTGTCCAGGCTAAATAAACATAAAATCACGCATTAATTTCATTCGACGATACATCGATTTGTGCAGTTATTTTTTATCGATCCGGATTTATCCGACTGCAACGAAAACGTCAATTCGACAACATTAAAAAGGGTAGATCCACGGTTCGTCACCTATGTTGTATACTATCATGATATAGACACACATCCTCTGATCGGAGACAGATGTGTTACTATATGTCTGGATATGTACATTTGGCAGACCAATAGGTTGATGACCTAACCATGGTCTGTACACTGACGCACTGGTGTGCATGCTAGAGCATATAAGTAATACGATCTCTCAAAGGGATTATACAGGTTCATTGTTGAACTAGAAGACATGAACTCACTCATAAAATATTGGGAAGAATCAAATTATGTGCACGGTCGTCTCGCTTTAAAAGCTTGACTGAATTTGTAGGTTTGATATATGATTTTGGAAAGTATATGATCAACACCTGGGTATGATATATGCTTTTCAAAAGTATATGATCGATACTAACTCCCAATAGTCAAATGAGAAATGATAAAACCCTGAAGAAGACAATCTAAAAAGATCTAAAACTTCGTGTTTATTCTTGGTCTTCCAGTATACAGGATGTACAGGTATGAGGAATACGTAAGGGTGATGTGATCATAAATGATTATGTATCCATGATGCTTCCATTCTTAGAGAGTAATGAAAAATGTCTGGATTTTACAGACTACTTTCAGTAGAGAAGTGATCTGATCTTGGTCCAAATGTTGGACATTGATCTGAATGTGATTCAGATGCAATGAGAAGATTAGATTTGTCGTCTTGATTTAATAAAGCATCTATGAGAGGTTCACAAGATCTGGATTTGAGATATGATCTCAATATCCAAGTCACTATACGTGGAACAATATAATCACCATGTCCTTATCTCCAAGTATTCGCGGAGAAAGCGCATTATCCTTAAAGAGTTCATGGATAATTTCACTATTGATATATGTCTCAGAGCATTGAGAAAATGGATAATTAAATGTGATTTAATTATCATGAATAATATGAATTTGATTCATATTATAAGAAGAGTTATTTGAGATAATTAAATGCAATTTTATTATCAAAGATGTAAATAATGTGAATGCGATTCATATTATTTGAGCACATGAGAATGGAGATCCAATATGATTAAATGTGATTTAATTACCATAAATATGAGTAATGCGGATAATACTATCCAATTATTCAGATATATTATAAATGTAATTTATATTATATTAGAGAGAGCATATTGTGATTTGTATTTGTTAATTAATTATTTATGTGAATTGGATTCACATTGGATGATTAATTGAAAATATAATTTACATTTTGTTTTGGGATGTGAATGTCATTCACATTTTTTCAGTGACATGATTACGATATTTACAAGATAATAATGAATTATTTATGTGAGATAATTTACAACAAATGTTGCTGTAAATCTTGGAGATATCATTAGATAATATGATCTCATGATATGATTGAGTGGTCGTCTTCCATTTTTAGGGGATATGGTCAATCTTCTCATTATCTCCGTGATTGATTAATTAATTTGATTTGAAATTAATTTATATTGATTTATCAATATATATTAAATTAAATTAATTATTGTTTTGTTTTCATAACAATATCATGGCCATGAAAGAAACACAAATCATTATCATCCATTGATTTTGTATTGTCCATGGATTGAGATCCATGAATCCCAAAATACTATATAAGAAGATGCACCCCTTTCTCTTCAGGTTACATCATCGACAATCTCTCTCTCATTCTCTACATGCCAAGCCTGTCTCTCTCTCTTTCACATTGTGGCCCTCCACCATGGAGCCCTTGAGAGAGTCACCATCGCCGCAACATTGTCGTTATCCTGCCAGATTGCTTGCTCATGGATCTCTGTCTCCTTCGGTGTGCTTCATTCGTGAAGAAAATGTTATATCTCGTGTGACGAGATCAGGAGATTTGCCGCGTGGATCATCAACATGGATTGCGAGGAGCGCACGTCTAATTAACGCACTCGCAAGCATCTCCTCCATCTGACCGGACTTGAGATAGGAGGTCTCTTTGTTTAGATACTCGATCGCAACAACACTTCAAGAGGTAACCCTAGTACTTGTTTGTGGTTTAGATGAAACGATACGAGAAGTGTTCTTGGATCATGTGGTTTCATCGGGTTAATTTTTTTAAAATATGCTTCCTTGAGAAACTAGTGTGATGATTGCTCCCGATCACATTCGATGTGATCCTCACACTTCCATGATGTGCTTAAGGATTTTCCCATACTCTTCGTTTTTAATAAATATGAAATCACACACAAAGATATTTGAACTTATAGGGCTATAATTTCAAATAAAATTAAATGCGAGGGGCACAATGCAATTTCTCTCGAAGTTGAATGTCTATATTTAGACTAAATAAAATAAACAGTAATTAAAGAAACCTAAAAGGGTGTTCATGAAATATATTTTCAACATAAAACATGCGCACGCACATGACTCTAGTAGAGACTAAATTACAATATATGAAAAGTTCCAGAGGATACATGTAATTTACCCACTACCTTTTAAACTACGTATAATAATTACATGAGTTTTTAGCTATTACTAAAAATGCAAAGGGAGGACTATGAAATTTACCCACTAACATATCAGATCCATCCACTCTAGTGCTACCACATGTCCTATCCAGCGGTCTCCTTCGTGTACCCCTTCGCAAATATTCAACGGTCCAGATTAGATCTCGACCATTGTTCTTGATCGAATAATGTCGAGGGGCATTGCAAGAACGCCGATGAACTTGACCTAGAGCTTCCTGCCTTCAAGCTTGAGATGTATGGAGGGATTTGAGGGGCTAAAATAGGCTAAAGAGTGATCAAAGAGAAAAAGAGGACTTGGGTTTTTATTTATAGATGGCTTTTGAGCAAGTTTCGATGATTGATTGCGTGCAATCAATCGAAGGTTGGTGGAGATTCTTGGAAGGGCATGGATCTAGGACGAGATGGCTACATGTTAGTAAAAGTCTCGATGGCAATGAGTGATGAACGGAGGCATGATAAATCGTCGAAGTAACGCCCTCGTGATGTTTTGACAGAAGTCGGAGGGAAGTAGTATAGTTGACCTAGGTCAACAAATGAAGGCACCTGGTTGGTCCATGTGGACTAGCCAGGAAATTCCAAGGAAAAAATCCTTGAAAAATGAATAATACATAATAATATATACACTTAAATAAATAGGTGTATTTATTGTGTAGGTATACGTATTGGAGTTTCATCTACGTGTTTTACACATATATTTTATTTTAATGTTTATTTAATAGTTCTATTCTAGTTTTAATATGCACATGTGTTATAAATAATATTTACAAAATTATAAAAATATAAGGTTTTAAAAATAATAAACAATAAACAACATAAATATTTTGTTCGGGTTTATTATACAATAGGGGTCCAAAACCTAACTTTCACATCTTAACTTGAAAAATATGAGATGCTCCAGAAATAACATGCCTTAGAGATGAGACCTGGGATAACCAGAACTCACACTTGCTCAACTTGGCATATAGCTTGTGCTCCCGCAATGTGTCCAGGACAATCGGTAGATCATTCGCATGATCCCATTCATTCCGTGAGTATATGAGCATGTCATCAATGAACACCACACCACTACAAACTTGTCCAAGTATGGACCAAAAATTCTGTTCATCATATCCATGAAAGCTACAGGTGCATTGGTGAGCCCAAACGGCATCACCACAAACTCGTAGTGTCCATAGCGAGTCCTAAAAGCAGTCTTTAGAATATCAGACTCTCGTATCCTCAACTGATGGTAGCCTGAGCGAAGATTGATCTTCGAGAACACCGAAGATCCCTGGAGCTGGTCGAATAAATCATCGATGCGCGACAAAGGATAACATTTCTTCACCGTTCTCTTGTTCAGCTGCCGATAATCGATGCACAGTCTCATGGATCCATCCTTCTTCTTGACAAATAGAACCAGAGCAACCCAAGGTGAAGTGCTCGATCTCACGAATCTCAAATCAAGTAACTCCTATAACTGCACCTTCATCTCCCTCAACTCAGCCGGTGCCTGATGATCGAGATATCACAAGCTCACTATCAGGCCAAGTAAAAGTGTTCGGTGTTGTTGCGACCCGAATAGAGAGACTCGTTCAATCAAGAAAAATCAGGAACCACCAAATCAAAAGATTATTCAATAAAATCAAATAGCGGTCCTCGCTATTTTATTAACCTGGTATAGCGACCAGGGTCGAACTCAAGGAGCATGGGTTGGCCGAATCAACCTACGAAGTAGTCAAAAAGATAAAAAAAAAATGAATAAAATATTTTTGGTGGATTTTTAAATGTTTTTAATTTTTTTGTGTTTTTAATTATATAAGAAAATATAAGAAAATGTATAAAAGGGCAACTACAACAATTTATTTAAACACTAAAAAATGCTCAGAAAATCAAAATAAAATTATTTTTGTGTTTTTTATGTTTTTAAGTGTTTTTGGTGATTTTATGGGAATTTTATAATTTTTAGTTGATTTTCTAAAAATCAAGAAAGGGGAAACAATGGATCAATGTGCAGCCAGAATTGAAAGGCCGAGTAAAAATATAAAATTGGCCTATAAAAATCTGGAGGCAATTTTTATGAAAAATATATACAAAAACTTAGCTACAGAAAAAGAGTTTGCATTTTTTGAATTTTATAGAATTTGTAATGATTTTTATACGATTTTTAGGGTTTTTAAATTTTATGGGTTTTATAAATCCAAATAAGCCAAAAATTGGACAGAAGGTAGAAAACAACAAAACAAACTATCCTTAATTTTTTTTAGAATTTTTAGAAAAGTTTTTATATTTTTCTTTGATTTTCTTTTCCAAATAGTAACAAAAATACGTTTTTTTTAATTTTTTAAAATAGTAAAAAGCCACAAAAATGTTCCAAAAAATTAATGAAATTTTTACATAGTGGCAGGAGCCAGGCTATTACGAAACTTGACGAATGAGTTAGGGAGTAATAGAAGAGTGCTGACCAGATAAAGACAGACTGCATACTTTGCAAAAAAATCTCTTTGAGTACAAAGAAAAGCAGAGTGTGCACTCACTCATTGTTCTTGTCCTTACTGCGGGCGTTCCAAATTTCACTCAATTTGGAGTTTATTTGCTATTTTATTCAACCAATAAAAGAGTTGCATCACATAGGGACCTATTTGCAAGAAAAGAAAGTTCGGAGGACTAACTGTAACACGTGCAAAAATCTTAGGGTTGAAAGTGTAAAATTCACAAACAATCAGCATTGTTCAATTAAATCCACGCACAGGGGTATAAATGCAAATATAGAAATTAAAACTTCATTTCATAACATAGCAGAAAACCCAAGCCCATACATGCAATTTGTCTAAAAAATCACGTGTCGATGTACGTATTCCACGTAGACAGGGACTAAAATGCAAATAAAACAAACATGGGGGGTCCAAAGTGCAAATTATCCTAATTAAAAACAACGTACTAAAATATTTACAAGACTATTCTATAAATGCCAAAAGAGAAGGGGCCTAAGTGAAATTACCCCTATCACTCAGATCTGACAGACGAGGGGAGTCCACGTGCTAATCGGACGGTGGAGAACTATGGATACCCCTTCGTTGATCGACGCTCCAGATGAAGGACTGGGCTCGATCCAACGGCTGGACCACGACCCTCAGATGGATCGATCGGCTAGAAACGCTCCGCGGATGGACGGCCACGATCAGAACTGGCGGAGGGGGTCGATCGGACGGTATCTGGAGCTCCTCCAAGAACAAGCCGCCGGCGAAGTTCGTCGGCCCAATGCGCGCGGTGGAGGGATCCTATGGAGCTGCTGAGATGGTGAGAAGAACGCCGACGCTGGTCCGCAGCTGGTGGGTAGCTCCGATGAGACTAAGGAGCTTTGGAGAGCTCCGACGACGAAGAAGGCGCGAAGCTGCTGTGCCCGAATGATTCGACCTCAAGATGAGGTCGATTTGACCTGCAAGCTGCACAGAACGAGAGCTGGGTTGAGGGCAAAGTGCCTCGACCCGTTAGAGGGCGAAGGGGGTGGTCAGATGGGTCAAGTCGTGGGTCTCCGGCGAGGCGATGGCGGAGGGGACCCGAGATACCTGCTCCGGGGTAAGTCAGGGTGAATAAAAGGGTGGAGAAGGTGGAGGGAAGTTTGACGGAGGTGGTAGGGCGGTCAGAAGGCTAAGTGGGTGACCGGAACTACGTGGATTGGCCGACGGAGGCCAGCGGCGCAGATGGGGGAAATCGAAAATTAAACGAGGCTAAGAGAAATCTAACCTACTGGATGGGCGCATTCGTCTAGGTTGGAGGTTAGGGACCTCCGGGGTCATCGCCTCGATGACTCGACAGGGCTAGAGGCTCAAGCTCACCTCGCGACGGAGCACGGCCGTGTGACTGCCGGATCAATGGTTCCCGGCTGCCCGTGCCTCGCTACGACCCTCTCTCACAAAGCTGTCACTCGGGCAAAAGAGAGGAGCTCACTGGCGACGAGGGGGAAGGCCAAAGATGCGAGAAAAGTGTGGTGGAGCTGAGGTTTTATAATGCCAGGGGTCCGAGAAGATGGGAGTCGGGCACGCTCGTCGATGCACGGACCCCTAGGCAGATCCCCGGGCGAGGGTCTCGGATCAATCGATGATAATCGGGGCCGGGGTTTGAATGAATGGAGGTCGGATCATGGCACAAAAAATCTGAGAAGTCGGGTCGAAATTACGATCCGCCTGGAAGTGGTCCGCTGGGGAGAGTTGACCGGGGGTCAACAATCCCCCGTGGACCAATCAAATTATTGCATTTTTTAATTATTTGTAAATTCATCTAAAATTAGTAAATGATTTTATTTCAAAAAAAATTGAACATGAAAAATGTTTAATATTTTTCAAATTATTTTTTAGTAATTTTTATTTATTTTTTTGAAAATTAAAAAATGTATTTACATTATATTATTATTATATATAGGTATATGTACATATGTATTTTTGAATTTTATTTTTATAGTTTTATTTTTATATAATTATTCCAATTTTATATTTTATTTATTTACAGCATAAAATTTGGAATAAAAAGGTATTTTTATTTTATTTTTATGATTTATTTACACTAGTTAAATAAATAGATCTATATACATCTGTACATGGTATATATACAAGGTGGGAAATGAATTTTATTATTTTTCTTTTTATTTTTATTTTTCTGATTTTTAATTTATTTTCATAAATATGTACATAATATGAGAAACACCTTTTTATTTTTATTTTGAGGAAAATAAAATTATTTATATACATAGGTATATGTGCAAGCATGATTGACCCTATCTCCCTCTACTTGGTTTCTTTTGCGATCAGGCCCATGCTGAGCCCTCCTTGGGATTAGGTCACTCAATAATTATTCTAAATATTTTCCTCTTTTTCTTTTATTTCTTTATTCCTTTATTTTTACACAAAAACATGTTAATTATGAATATTTACATGATGGATGTATTTTTATAATTTATTGTATTTACATGTATTTACGTAGTATTTGGCTAAGTTTTCTAGATAAAAAAAAGGAATAAAGAGTGATGAATGGGGATTCATCACCCTCCTATACTTTACTTTTGCTAGTCCCTTAGCAAACACTTATTTGAAAAAGAAGTGCAAAAGAGAAAGAAAAAGAAAAAGAGGAGAAATCAAGGTTGATTATTAAACTTTCCTTCATTAAATTGAAATACGGAGCTCAGTCAGACCTTTGGATTATTAATTTGTCGGAACCTTATTTTGACTTAAGCTCAAAACTTAACAACCTCTAAGTTCCACCAATCTATGGTCAAGACTCCTCAATAAACCAGATCAGAACAAGTCTACATACACAAACTCTAATGACCATGAATCTTTCCTTGTACTGTGTAAGTGATATGTAACTCCCCACCTCAGAAGTAACAAAGAAACAACCTCCCTCAACTTGGTAACTCTAATGCCTCAGTCTAGCAACTCTTTCCTCGAGAAGCGGGGTATTCCCTTCTAAGTTCAAGTGCAACCGGCTCAAGAAGAGGGGGAAGAAGAGAATGGACCATGACCAGTGTAGCCATGTATCCTTGGGAGCTCTAACCAGTGTAGCTGAGTCTCCCGCTGCAAGCTTCATGAGATGGTCATATATAACATAAGCTTTGCTTTATTTGACTATATGCACTCCGGTAGGATTATTAAAATTTCAATCCGACCCACCACTTTTTTGGAGTTCTTTTCATTTTGCACATTTTTTTCATGTGCATCTGTACAACATATCAACATGGTGCAGCATATATACATAAGGAGTTTTTCCTCTTGAGCCAGTAGACTATCCCTCTTTTGAAGCTTTATTGCAACCCACAACTTCTGTCTTTAGACTTCATAACTACCAGACCAAGTTGAGACGCACTTCCTTCACTATAAGAAGAAGAGAGGTTCTGCCTAGAAGTACTACCCTCATATGCTACCCCAAGCCAAAGGAAACTTCCTCCTCACCACCTCATCCGTGGAGAGCTATGTGTAAAGTGCTGGTGCAAGTAAAGCCATTGTCTCTAAGAGTCATGCGTGTGTTGTTAAGTGCTCTACTTAGGCTCATCAAGATGACATATGCTCATAGCCTAGTGGACTCAGAGAATTGAGTCCCAATGGACCTGAAAAAGTCTCAATCCTAAGCCCTATAAGATTCCTCTTATAATTAGGTGGATTAAGGTCTTAACCGAGCTCCATTTGTCAATTTAATTCCCGGCCAGTTTAAATGTCAACTATGATTTGAAAAAAACTGTGCAAGAATTTACAAAGATGCTTTTTAGAAAATATTTACACATGTGCAAATTTTTTAGAAATGTTTGAAAACATGGATGTATGCATGAATGCGAAGTTTTGCAAAATATTTACAAAACTTTACACGAGGTTTTTGCAAACTTTTTGTTTTCCAAATATTTTACAAAAATTTTGTACTATATACATAATTTTGATATGAAAATATGTACAAGCTATTTACACAAATCTTTTTTTACAAACATTTGTACAAAAATAATTTTTTTAAATAATTAGGTACGTGTAAGAAGAATTTTATGTACAAGGGAAAATTTTTTAAATTTTTATGAATTTTTAGCCATTTTTATTTATTAACACACTCACACAAAGTACGAGTTATGGCTAAAGTATATATGAAATATATACGGCACCCCCCTATACGTAGCTCGAACGATGTCCTCAGAGTGATCAAGAGCGATGAAGAAGACATAACTCATGCTTAGTATAGGGGAAGTGAAAAGGAATGGTATGTACAAAGACGAATCAAAGAATAGAATGAAGAGGACTCGGTGTTTCCCCCTATACTTAGGATCAAGTAATCCTAAGTATAGCAAGCTGTATATGAAGGGAGATTCGAGTGGAAGAATGTACAGGGTCTACCCCCCCATACTTAGGGTAAAATATCCCTAAGTATAGTCAGCAAAACAGAGGTAGAAAGAGACGAAGAAGACAAATATATACAAGATGGAAGGACATCACTCCCCCTATACTTAAGGTGAAGGATCCTTAAGTATAGGCAACAACAGGAGTAGTGAAATAGGACGATATGAACAACTCGCTGTTTCCACCCCCCATACTTAGAATAAGGTATATCCTAAGTATAGCAAAGATAATCCTATACGAGACCTGGGGTGAAAACAAATACGGAAGAAAGAACGATCAAACCAAGACAAAACACGTATATACAAAAGGGTTCAATGTTGAGGTGCCTCTCAACAAGCGCTAGATTTTACGACCCTAGCTGGGCACAAAGGCTAGGATAAGGTTGTATCAAGGTTCAGGACGACATCTGTAAGGCGAATGCCATACTGTCGTTGTAGTCGTGGTGGATGAACTGCAACAAAATCAATAGTGTAAAAATTGACACCCAGGTAGTCAATCAAGCGGGTGTCTGCTACCAGCCAAGGATATGGAAATATGTGATCGGGATCCGGTAACACAAAAGAAATCATCGGCTCAGGATCAGAGTGGAGTGGAAGTGTAGAGCTGAAGAAATTAAATGTGGAGAAGGATGGATCAGTCATAGAATCCTCCACGTCAGTCGGTGTCTCAAACAGGTGTGGAAAATCAAGATCCAGAGACTCTCTAATAAAACTGATATCTGATGCATATAATAGAGCAAAATCAGAAATATCATCGAATATCTCAAAGATCGGCTCATCCTCGTGGGGGTCGTCGAGGTGAGACAACTCAGGAGTCGAAGTATCAGAAGACTTGGTTTCGTGGTCTGACAGATCAGATACACTCTCAGTAGATGAAACCGAGTACACATCGTGTATGGCATTTTCCCGTAGATAACCCTCGGGGAGAAATGCAAGATCATCAGAGAGGAGTAGAGGATCAGGATCTATAAGGGCATCTGCGCTGCTGTCAAGCATACACTCTGTGCACCATGCTGCATCATCATCTGAAGTATGGCTCTCGGTAATCTAGAAGCAGGAGAAGGTACTGGTCATCATCGCGGAGGTTATTAAGGTGACTGCGCCTGATCCTCGCTCTGCGGCAATGCTAGCTGTCATCTGGTCCTCAAAAAATGTATCTGTCTCATCAAAGTGGAGGACAAAAGGCTCAAATACGGGACTCTCTATGTATGGCCTCTCAAAGTGGTGTCCCATATCAAGCTATGGCTGCTGGGCTGAGTCAGGGTATCTGTCTGACTCTGAGAAGTGTCTCTGCAGAAAAAAAGCTGAATCATCCGGGTCTGGACTCTGAAATGGCTGGATCGCTGAATGTAGTAGCTGGGGCTCCTCCGTGACTTTGAATATCAAAAGATCTGATATCCAAGAATCGTCAACTGAAAACTCTGGGGCTGACTTGAACTCTAGCTGGAAAACCAACGGGAACTCGAGTAGACTCTGGGTCAGAACCTCTACTGTAACAGTCGTCTCTCATGCACTCTGTGGTGCTGCAAAATCCAAATCCTCGGCTGGTGTGTAGAAGAAGAAGTGTCCTCCTGAAGTGTGACATACGCCACTGGTACTGCGACATCCTCATGTGTTGTCCCAACTACAGCATCTCGTGAAGATGGTCTCTGTGAAAGTAACCTCGAGATGGCATCCAGTAAGTCAATGTCGGAACTACAGTGTGAACCGCCACATGAGGTAATCACCAGTGCTGACTGCTCCGCGGTCATCCCCCGCATTGAATCTCAATAAGGTCAGTCAGTGAAAGTCTGTACTTGAGAAATCTCCTCAAGAGGTCAAGAAACCTCGGCCATGCCTCATGTAGTGGCTCCTGGGGGTCTACTGAAACCTCTGTGATCAAGAACCGCATTATCTCTACTCTACTATGGGGAAAGTATCTCTATAGAAACTCAAATCGTAAGTCTCCCCACGTAGCGAATCTCCTTCCCAACCGTCGGTGCCATCTCATGGCTCTATCCTGAAGTGTGAATGGGAAGGTCTTCAGCATCATCTCCTCTACAGCGATATCTGAATAAATCTGTGTCCTGTAAAACTCCTCGAAGTCGGACATGTGAAGATATGGCTCCTCGTGCACCTCTCTTGAAAATGTCGGCAGTCTCTGAATAAGCTCCAAATCCAGAATGAATGGACCTAATGTATAAGCTGACTCAGCTCCCTGTCCTATCTGCTCATCCGCCATACTGGCATAGGAGACATCTAATACTCGCATATGCTCTCTATGATCGTGTGCGAAGTACACTCTCAACTCAGCAATGGTATCGTCCGGGCCTCGCATTTGCTCTATCTGATCTCTGCGGATGTGTAGTGCAGCATGTTCAGAGTAGTGAAAGGGATGGGAGGGTGGGAACGGGAGGTTGGTCGGAGATTCGACCTCCCTTAAAGGTGGACTGGACTGATGATCATAAGATGGAGAAGCCGCAAGAGTCGGCAAGAAGTGAGGGGGGTCCATCATCCAGGGGTAAAGAAGAGGAAGAAGTAGAAGACTGAAGGGAGGGTGGGAGGGAGAAAGATGAATGACTGGAGATAGAAGAAAGCGGATGAGACCTAGAAAAGCAAACAAGATCGGTCAAGCATAATCCCAAACTCACCTACGTACCCAAAGCTGATGACCGTAAGAGATCGGTCTTTTATCTTGCCAGTTTTACTTAGGTGATAAATTCAGTTTTTCAGAGCGATTAAGCGAGCTGATAGGGATCCAATACTCCTAACAGACTGTCCCAAATAAGAAACCAATAGTCTATCAGGAAATCGGATATGGCTCTAGCCTAGGATGCGGGTCACTCTCTCGCTCATCCAAACCAGACAATGAGGGGATTACACTCCCAAGACAAATTATTAGGTCAATGTCTTTTAAGATCAAGATTGATTAACAATCCCAATTCTATAGTTTTCCTTTTTATGTGTTTTTCAAGAAAACAACGCCTAACAAATTTTTTGGTTCTCCTGATTATTTAAGTCTGAAAACAGGGGGGAGAAGACAAAAAAACCGATGCGCGATAAAATCAATGATGCATACAAAGTAAGAAATGTGTACCTGACTCCAGCGGTCTACATGCAAAATGATCCGCACATAAAATAAAGACTGAAATAAAACTACCTATATGATGCATGAGGAAAATGACCTTAGACGAAGAAATTCTATACGTGAAGAACGGTAGCCGAGTACTCAAGCCTAAGTCCAGAGTCCTATCTTGGGAGCCACTCGGTGTTCGCCACAACGAATCCTGCAGGCGCTGTATGTGACTCCTCAAGGCACGTGGACTAGAGCCTAAGTAATCCGACTTTTTCTTGTGATTTAATTAATTAGGTCCATCTATCGAGCTATAGGTACATGCAGATAATTAAGTGTTTGGATCCTAATTAATTACGTCACAATCAGTGAAAATCTTAAGCTAAGGCCAAAATCGCATAAATCAGATAAGTAGTGAAATAAATGCGACAAAAAGCAAAACCAGCAAAAAACCGCGGTGAGGTCCCCTGAGCACATCGGTGCTCGACGAAACAGACCCTGATAAGTCACCAAAGTCTAAGTCTCTGTCCCTGTATTATTATAAATAAATGTTTTACAGAAAGTAAAACTAATCTAGACTACGGCTATTCCGCGGCTATTCCGCGGCTCCCGCACTTCGGTTCTCCTCCTTGCGCTCTCCTGCGGCTCCGTAAAGAAGAGAACCGCCTTTGAATCCCGTGGTTGCTTCGGCATCTGAAAAAGCCGCCTCGATCCTCGGGCCCTCGCAAGAAATAGAAACAGAAGTGTGTCAGACCAAGTTATTAGCAAAATAAGAAAATAATATCAGATAGACAAATATCTAGAAATATGCACAAAAAGCCGTGAAAAACCACGAAAAATCTAAATAGACTACTGAGTCGTGCTCCCCGGCAACAGTGCCATTCTGATGACCGAAAAAATCAAAAGATCTCTATCATGCCAAGGTAAAAGTGTTCGGTGTCGTTGCGACCCGAATAGAGAAACTCGGTCAATCAAGAAAAATCAGGAACCACTAAATCGGAAGATAAATCAATAAAATCAAACAGCGGTCCTCACTATTTTATTAACTTGGTATAGCGACCATGGTCGGACTCAAGGAGCACGAGATGGCCGAATTGGCCTACGAAGTAGTCTAAAGATAAAATAAAGAAAGAAAATGTTTTTGGTGGATTTTAAATGTTTTTAATTTTTTTGTGTTTTTAATTATATAAGAAAATATAAGAAAATGTACAAAAGGGCAACTACAATAATTTATTTAAACACTAAAAATTGCTCAAAAAATCCAAATAAAATTATTTTTGTGGTTTTTATGTTTTTAAGTTTTTGGTTATTTTATGGGAATTTTATAATTTTTAGTTGATTTTCTAAAAATCAAGAAAGGGGAAAATAGTGGATCAATGTGCAACCAGATTTGAAAGGCTAATTAAAAATATATAATTGACCTATAAAAATCTGGAGACAATTTTTATGAAAAACATATACAAATACTAAGCTACGGAAAAAGAGTTTGCATTTTTTTAATTTTATAGAATTTTTAATGATTTTTATACGCCTTTTAGAGTTTTTCAAGTTATGGGTTTTATAAATCCAAATAAGCCAAAAATTGGATAAAAGGTAGAAAACAACAAAACAAACTATCCCTAATTTTTTTAGAATTTTTCAAAAAGTTTTTATATTTTTCTTTGATTTTATTTTCCAACCCGTAACAAAAATACGTATTTTTTATTTTTTAAAAATAGTAAAAAGCCACAAAAATGTCCTAAAAAATTAGTAAAATTTTTACACAGTGGAAGGAGCCACATTTCCAAATTTCACTTGATCTGGAGTCTATTTGCTATTTTATTCAACCAATAAAAGAGCTACAACACAGGGATCTATTTGGAAGAAAACAAAGTTCGGAGGGCTAAACTGTAACACGTGCGAAAATCTTAGGGTTAAAAGTGTAAAATTCACAAACAATCAGTACATGTTCAATTAAATCCACACACAGGGGTATAAATACAGATATAGAAATTAAAACTTCATTTCATAACATAGCAGAAAACCCAAGCCCATACATGCAATTTGTCCAAAAATCACGTGTCGACGAACATGTTCCGCGTAGACAGGGACTAAAATGCAAATAAAATAAACATGGGGGGTCCAAAGTGCAAATTATCCTAATTAAAAACAACACACTAAAATATTTACAGGACTATTCTATAAATGCCAAAAGAGAAGGGGCCTAAGTGAAATTACCCCTATTAGTGAGATTTGACAGACGAGGGGAGTGCACGTGCTGATCGGATGGTGGAGAACTGCAGATACCCCTTCGTTGATCGATGCTCCAGATGAAGGCCTGGGCTCGATCCAACGCCTGGACACGACCCTCAGATGGATCAATCGGCTAGAAACGCTCCGCGGATGGACGACCACGATCAGAACTGGCGGAGGGGGTCGATCAGACGGTATTTGGAGCTCCTCCAAGAACAGGCCGCCGGCGAAGTTCACCGACCCAATGCGTATGGTGGAGGGCTCCTCTGGAGCTACTGAGATGGTGAGAAGAATGCCGACGTTGGTCCGCAGCTGGTAGGTAGCTTCGATGAGACTAAGGAGCTCTGGAGAGCTCTGGCGAGAAGAAGGCGCGGAGCTGCTGTGCCCGAATGATTCGACCACCAGATGAGGTCGATTTGACCTGCAATCTGCACAAAACGAGAGCTGGGTCGAGGGCAAAGTGCCTCGACCCGTTAGCGGGCGAAGGGGGTGGTCATATGGGTCGAGTCGTGGGTCTCCGGCGAGGCGACGGCGGAGGGGACCCGAGATACCTGCTCCGGGGCGAGTCAGGGTGAATGGAAGGGTGGAGAAGGTGGAGGGAAGTCTACGGAGATGGTAGGGCAGTCGGAAGGCTAAGTGGGTGACCGGAACTACGTGGATTGGCCGGTAGAGGCCAGCGGCGCAGATGGGGGAAATCGAAAATTAAATGAAGCTAAGAGAAATCTAACCTACTGGATGGGCGCATTCGTCTAGGCTGGAGGTCAGGGACCTCCGGGGTCATCGCCTCGATGGCTCGATGGGGCCAGAGGATCGGGCTCACCTCGCGACGGAGCACGGCGGTGTGACCGCCGGATCAGTGGTTCCTGGCTGCCCGTGCCTCGCTACGACCCTCTCTCACACAGCTGTTACTCAGGCGAAAGAGAGGAGCTCACTGGCAATGAGGGGGAAGGCCAAATATGCGAAAAAGTGCAACGGAGCTGAGGTTTTATAATGCCAGGGGTCTGGGAAGACGGGAGTCGGGCACGCTCGTCGATGCACAGACCCCTAGGCAGATCCTCGGGCGAGGGTCTCGGATCAATCGATGATAATCGGGGCCCGGGGTTTGAATGAATGGAGGTCGGATCATGGCACGAAAAATCTGAGAAGTCGGGTCGAAATCACGATCCGCCTGGAAGAGGTCTGGGGGGGAGAGTTGACCGGGGGTCAACAATCCCCCGTGGACCAATCAAATTATTCCATTTTTAAATTATTTGTAAATTCATTTAAAATTAGTAAATGATTTTATTTCAAAAAAGTTTGAACATGAAAAATGTTTATTATTTTTCAAATTATTTTTTACTGATTTTTATTTATTTTTTTGAAAAATAAATAACGTATTTACATTATATTATTATATATATAGTTATATGTACATATGTATTTATGAATTTTATTTTTATAGTTTTATTTTTATTAAATTATTCAAATTTTATATTTTATTTATTTACAACATAAAATTTGGAATAAAAAGGTATTTTTATTTTATTTTTATGATTTATTTAAGTTAAATAAATAGATCTATATACATCTGTACATGGTATATATACAAGGTGGGAAATGAATTTTATTATTTTTTCTTTTTATTGTTATTTTTCTGATTTTTATTTTATTTTCATAAATATGTACAAAATATGAGAAACACCTTTTTATTTTTATTTTGAGGAAAATAAAATTATTTATATACATAGGTATATGTGCAAGTATGATTGACCCTATCTCCCTCTACCTGGTTTCTTTTGCGGTCAAGCCCATGCTGAGCCCTCCCTTAGGATTAGGTCACTCAATATTTATTCTAAATATTTTCCTCTTTTTCTTTTATTTATTTATTCCTTTATTTATACACAAAAACATGCTAATTATGAATAATTACATGATGCATGTATTTTGGTAATTTATTGCATTTACATGTATTTACATGGTATTTTGCCAAGGTTTCTAGTTAAAATAAAGGAATAAAGAGTGATGAATGGGGATTCATTAGTGCCATGCGGTAAGGAGCCATTGAGATCGTCTGTGTATCTGGTAGTAATGTGATCTCGAACTCAATCTCTCTCTCAGGAGGTAATCCTGATAGGTCATCAGGAAACACATCTGGGTATTCTGATACTATTCAGATGTCCTGTATCATCGGCTCCTGATCATATACCTCCCGAACAAATGAAAGGTATGAATCACAACCCTGATCAACAAGTCGCTGAGCTCACAACACTGAGATGTACTCTATGGTGGAGTCATGTATAGTACCCTCAAAAGTGAACTCGGGTAAATCTGGAATCCTAAAGACAACTGTATTCCTACAATAATCAACCAGTGCATGATGAGTAGATAGCCAATCCATGCCCAAAATCAAGTCGAACTCATCAAGCTGTAGGAGTAGACAATCTGCGATCATCTCATGACCACCAATCAGTATAGGCAAGTGCTTGACTATCAGGGAAATGACAAACAACTGGCCACCTGGCCCTCGAATGTGTTATGGAGAAGATAGCGTCTCTGCAACTCTATTTAAAGAAGCTAGTAGCCTCGAATCAAGAAAAGAGTGTGTCGCACTAGAATCAAATAAAACATGGAAAGATTGGCCTAAGACTGAGACCATACCTTTCACCACAGTAGCCGTTGAACGTGCCTGCTCCTTAGTAACTGCATGTAACTGTCCCTGCCTGGCTGGTGCAGCACTGGAACCTGCCACACTCGGCGTCTGTCTCTGCTGCTGTCACCTAAAGTTGGAGTTCTTGCAACGGAAACTCCCTGAAAGCGGTGCCTGAGGCTGCGATGACTGTGGCTATGGGCGAGGCTTGTCAGAAGCCTGTGGGCAGTGTAATTGGTAATGTCCCCACTCGTGACATTGGTAACATTGGACTAGTCTGGTAGGTGGAGTAGTCGTGTCTGTGCTCCGGGCTGGTCCTGCAGGTGGCCTGTATGCTCGTTGCGACCAAGATGGTCGAGCAAAATCTGTGCCACATCCGGCAAATGCTCCTCCTAAAGTAGTCGATGGAGAAGAGCGAGCACTGCCGGAGAATGTCGAACCTATAGGTCGGAACCGTCTGGATGACCGTTGCTTCTAAAACGGTCGACGTATCGGTCCAAAATATCGTCGTGGTCCAGGCGGTGCCCCAGACGAGCTACCGAAACGTCTCCCTCTGATGTCCTCAAACTTCTCCGCTGCATCAGTAGCCTCAGAGATGGATGTGATATGTAGTCCGGCCAGCTTCTCCTGTACCTCCTCTTGCATGCCGCCAATGAACTTTTCCAGATTCTCCTCTGGAAATGCGCCATCTACTCGTGTATGTCGTGACAGCTCTGTGTATATGATAAAGTAATCCCTGACTATCATCTATTCCTGATGAAGCTCTGCAAAAAGTCAGCGTTGGGACTCCTTCCACTTCGCAGAAAAGAAGTGGGCTCTGAACCTCATCTTGAAATCATCCCATGTAGGCTCTCAGCCTAACTCAAATACTGCGGCTTCCCACCATCTCTCGGCAAAGTCTATCAATGAATACTCCATGAAAGATAGTCACATGTCTCGTGGCACACGAATCATCCTGAGCACGTTCATCACTCTCTTCAGCGACTGCTCAGCAACATTTGGTGAACCTGTGCCCTAGAACAAGGGTATATTGGCCTGCTGATAGGAAGTGAAGACCGACTGGTGCCTGTGAATAGTTGAGTACTCGTGTGCACCCTCGTCTGCAAAGTCAACAAGGTCCTGCTCCCTGTCAAAGTCTCCATCCTCCTTAGCTCCGTGCTCTGGTATGTCCTCATGTGGATCATCGAAACGAGGCTCCTGTACCTCTACTGACTGTCGCTGGTCGTGGCGTGTGCCATCATGAGTTTTTATTTAGGAGATATGGTCTGGGAAGTTTGGGTTTTAGGATTTTATTCTACGTATAAAATGTACATTATATATTATTTTTGTATGAAATAAATTTTGTATTTTCCTATACATTTTTAGCTACAATTTTCATGTACAAAGATTCTTTATTTGATATATAAAAAATAAAGAATAAAATAGGTTCCAAAAAGTAATTATTGGCCTATTTTGTAGAGTGATCCGTTTGTGTTTTCTGTACAACTAACCACCCTATCTCCCCCTCCTTTATTCCTTGTCAATTAAGTCATCATGATGATTGAGTCTCGGAGGCTAGGGTCACTTCCGTGTCCTTCACACTTCGCTCGTTTTCTTTTCTTTCCTTTGTTCTTGTATCTTGGAAATAAATACAATAAATGTATAATATTTTATACAGTATTTTGTACAAATTAATGTATGTTTATTTTGAAAATTAATGATATATTCATGTATTAAGCTAGGGATTAAAGGACAAAATGAAAAAATAAAGGTGATGAAATTGAGATTCATCACCTCTTTATTCCTCAGCTTCTTGATATTCATGTCTAGTATTTGCACATGTTTTTCTAGGTATGTCAAGTCAGGTTCAACATGCAGATCATCATAGCTTATCTTATGTTTAGGATCCTTAATGTAATTTCTCAAATTTAATTCATTAAAAACATCATGTATTGCCAAAAGATGTGGATGTAGTGCAAGTCTATATGCAAGTTTCCGAATATGCTGAATAATTTTAAAGGGACCCACGAACCTTGGTGACAACTTCCCACACAAGCCAAACCTCTGAATTCCCTTCATAGGTGATATTTTTAGAAATACAAAGTCACCTAAATCAAACTCAAGATCTTTTTGCTTGGCATCACTATAGCTTTTCTTGCGATTTTGAGCAGTTATTAGTCTTTTTCGAGCAAGCGCTACAACTTCACGTGTCTCCTGTAGTCTATTTGAATCATTATGGTTCTTTATCCTGACCTCTTGCCAACATAGAGGAGTAGTACACCTACATCCATATAGTGCTTTAAACGGTTCCATGCCAATACTTATATGGTAACTATTGTTATAGGTGACTTCTACAAGAGGCAAATGTTTAACTCATGGTCCCTTCCATTCTAATACACATGCTTGTAACATATCATGCATAGTATGAATAATACGTTCTAATTGACCACCTTTTTAAGGATGATATGTTGTGCTCAAGCATAGCTATGTGTCTAAGGATTTCATGAAGTTCTCCCAGTAGTGTGAGGTGAATCATGAATTTCGATAGGAAGCTTCCTCTTTTGGATTGCCATGGAGACATATTACATGTGGAATATATAATTTAGCAAGCAACTCTAGAATGGAAGATAAGCTTATTGGAATAATGTGTACTACCTTGGTCAGACGATCTATTATAACCCATATATTGTCTTTGCTACCGGTCATTTGAGGTAACATGATAACGAAATCCATGGAAATGTTTTCCAATTTCCATTTGTGGATAGGAGAAGCTGCAACAATCCCGGTGACTTTTGAAGTGAAGCCTTTACATGCTGGCAGGTTAAGCACGAGTTCACCAACTTAGCAACATCATTCTTCATTCTTGGCCACCAAAGGTGTGAACGAAGATCCTTATACATCTTTGTAATTTTAGGATGAATAGAAACTATAGAGCAATGTGTTTAATATAAGATGTCTTTCCTCAATTTGGGTGTGTTTGGTACATAAAATCTTTGATGGTTATATAGTAACACATCTTGTATATGGAATCCCTCTATCTAATTTTTCTTAAGTTGTTGTCTCAAGTCTTTAAGGACTAGATCGTCCTCCTGTATTTTCTTTATTCTATCCCAACCCAGGTGAATGAGTTCTTCTGCTAAGGGCATCTTCTATGACGTTCCACTTACCGAGATGGTAAGAGATAATGCAATCATAGTCTTTCAATAATTATAACCACTGTATATGTCTCGTATTGAGATCCTTCTGGTCAAACAAATATTTCAAGCTTTTATGATTAGTGAAAATCTCAAAAGTAGTAACATATAGGTAATGTATCCATATATTCAAAGCGAATGCTACAACATATAGTTGAAGATCATGTGTTGGGTAGTTCCTCTCATGTGTCCTGAGTTGTCGTGATGCATAAATAATTACCTTGCCATGTTGTAAAATAACTACCCCAAGCCCTTCTTTAGATGCATCAGTGTACACTGTAAATCCTTTAGTCCCGGATGGTAGAGTAAGGATAGGTGTAGATATTAGGCATTATTTTAGTGTCTGAAAACTAGTTTGCATGCATCATACCATATGAATGGAACTTCCTTCTGAGTTAGCCTAGTCATTGGCAATGATATTCGTAAAAAGTCCTTCATAAATCTTCTATAATACCCAACTAGACCCAGAAAGGTCGTATTTCTAAGATAGTCTTCGAATATTCCTAACTTATCAGTGCACAAACCTTCGAAGGATCAACTGATATACCTACCCTAGAAATAACATGGCCTAAGAATGATACTTCAGATATACAGAAGTCATATTTTCTATATTTAGCATATAGTCTGTTATTCCTTAGTGTTTCAAGTACCTGTCGGAGATGGTGTAAATAAGCTACTAGGGTATTTGTCAGTCGAAAAGACATAACTAAAAATCATAATGTCCGTATATAGTTCAAAAGGTTGTCTTGGGAATATCCACATCTTTAATTTTCAACTAATGGTATCTAGATCTTAAGTCAATCTTGGAATACACAGTTGAACCCTACAACTCGTCAAAGAGATCATCTATTCTTGGTAGATGATACTTGTTCTTTATTGTCCTCTTGTTTAATTGTCTATAGTCAATGCACAACCGCATTGACCCATCCTTCTTCCTCACAAACAAGATAGGTGCACCCCACGATGAAGTACATGATATGAATCCTTTATCTAATAGTTCTTGTAATTGTACATTAAACTCATGTATCTCAACCGATGCCACCCTGTATGGAGGGATAGAGATAGGCTGAGTATCATGTGTGAGAGATATTTTAAATTTAATCTCTCACTCATGTAGTAATCTAGGTAGTTCATCTGGAAATACATCAAGAAACTGATGAATCCCATATTCATCTACATTATTCTCTATTATTATCTCTCTAGCTTGAGAAAAAAATAAAAATAAGATAAAAACATTCTCACACATTTATCGCATACTATCTATTTTTGCATGATTTAGCTGTTTCTTTTTTACCTAGATTATTTATCATTCACTTAACATTAATATTATGGATCAATTAATTATATTATGTCTCGTGTTCCTATGTTCGACTTGAACTTATGCAGGTGTAAATTAAAGCTTAGAACTCTTCATGGATATCTTCTCTCAACTTTATTGAGTGTCACTTGTCCCATGCTACAACGAGAGCATTTTATTATTACCTTTTGACCCTTCATTAGATGGCATTGTTTATGAGGATGTAGCACATGATTTTATTATATTTAGTGTTAATTTTTTATTCATGTGATTTTTAGAGATTTTTAGTTATGCTTCCACTTTCCTTCTATCCGCTTCGCTCTCGACCTTTGGATCATCAGATCCAACCATTGAGAGCCATCGTCCATCTCCAACCATCTCGCTTAACATACATGACTCTTTGCGTTGCCTTAACTTCTCCCATTTTCTCCACCAACCTCTGATAACTAACACTTCAACCCCGACACCTATCTCTACCCCATTCAACCGTCATCCTCACCAAACCTCCTAATCCCCTCGTCCACATCATGTGTCCGTGTGGTAGTTGAAACCACCATAATCAACCACCAGAACTGCCTGGAACCACCGCTCTTCCTCCAACAAAGCTCCTCTACTAGTAACTACACATGGCATCTGCCACTTAGGAGAGAGTCCCTAGCCTTGATGCTTCACATGTGATAGAGAGTGAGTGCTACCAAGAGTGATAAAGGCGCCTTCTTCTCCGGTGAGATCCTTGGTGATATCACGAAGTTGTAGGTCGTCGACTGACTGCTCAAGCTTCGATTCATAGCCAGAATCATTAAGTGAAGACTGGTGAAGTTTTTAAGCTTCACATTGGCTCAAGATTCATCTGAAACCAACTCCTTCAACTTCTTCATCTCATCCCACGTAAGATGTTCTAGTGCTTATTTTCTTTATGTTTCACTGATTTACAAGTAGTGTTCTTATATACATGTCTCACGTCTGAGACTTGGGAATGCATCACTGACCATCTACTATCTACGCGTTTATCCCAGTTAATCTCCTCCATTTCTGCATCTTTGTGATCACCTGATCATTTCCTTATTTTTGAACAGAAGAAAGACCAACTTAGGGTCTATTCCTTCATTATGAATCAACCCTCAATTATGTATTCATCTGATGAATGGTCAAGAGGCAATGACAAAATGGTCTCGTTGTAGCACGTGCCAAATGACAATCAACAGAACTGAGAGAAAATCTCCATGAAGAGTTTTCGGCTTTAGTTTATACCTGGGTAAGTCTAGGGTTGAAAACAAGGATGCAAGAAATTATTCAATCAAATTTAAATATTAATCAAATAATTTAGTGATTTCTTGGCCCAAGGTTAAGCTCAATGCTAATGCACACAAAAAGAGAGCAATTTTTGAAATCATTTATATGCCTTTATTTAATATGAAAGACAATGATGCAATAAACTCATCGAGAAAAATAACACAAAACTATGATCTTGATTAAATAAAATAAATACTTGTGGTTTAAATTAAATTAATTGATGATAACCCACTGCCAAGCAAAGCTAATTCAACATATGAGTAATTCATTTTAATTCAATTACGAATGCTGAATAGACCAAGTTGATCCTCTAAAATTCAATGCATGAAATATATATTGAAATTGTTATTTAAATGCACTAAATTAAATAGAACGAAACAAGCTTTCCAAAGACATCAAATTTATTAAAATCAGAGCTATGGCTCACAAGTTATAATTAAAATATTGTAGGGGCATAAATGAGAAGAAACATGTTTACTTTATTAGAAAAGGGTCCAAAATGGACTAAAATGCTATTACATATACCTGTTAGGGTTGTTTTGCAATTTTTCCGAAACAAGTGGACTTATATGCAAATCTAAAGAGTTCCTAGAGCAAAGTTGTATTTTTTTTCCAAAAATCGCATGCGTTGCATGCTGTTTGGTAGCGGCTCGGGTACACGTGGCTTCCTGGGGAGCTCTGGCTTAGGCTCAGGTGGACCGAGCCATATGGTGCTGAAGTATATGGGGAGATCCTTACACGCATCACAGAAGCGTGAGGATCGCATCGTATGCGATCAGGAGCGACTAGTCACACTTGTTGCTCGAGGCAGCGGAAATTAAAAATTTTCATGTGACGAAACCACATGATCCAAGAACATTTCTCGGATCGTTTCTTCTAAACCACATATAAGTATTAGGGTTACCTCTTGAAGCGTGGTTGCTATCGAGTATCTAAATGAAGAAACCTCCTGTCTCAAGTCCAATCCAATGGAGGAGATGCTTGCGAGCATGTTGATGAAACGTGTGCTTCTCGCAATCCATGTTGATGATCCAAGAAACGAATCTCCATATCTCGTCACACGAGATCTGACATCTTCTTCACGAGCGAGACACATCAAAGGAGATGGAGATCCACGAGCAAAGAGTCCGGCAGCATAATGGCGATGCTGCAACGAGAGTGACTCTCTCTAGGGCTCCATGGTGTACGACCACAAGGGAGAGAGAAAGAGAGGGCATGTAGAGAATGAGAGAGAGATGTTGTAAAAACATGTAACTCTTGAAGAGCAAGGGGTGACCTTCTATTTATAATATTTTGGGATCCATGGATCTCAATCCATGGACAACACAAATCCAACGACTTACATTAATTTGTGTTTCTTTTAATGGCCATGATCTTGTTGTTAAAAACACAACAATAATTAATTTAATAAAATCAAATATATATTTAATATAACTTGATTTATATTAAATTAATCTCTATTGGAGAAATAGGAATGAGGCAAGCCTCCTTCCATAAGAGGAGTGGACGACCACCATATTCCATGTAGGAATTGTGACCGTCCACCCTCTCTACAAGGAAGGTGGCGTTCTCCTCTTATTTCATGAGATTCCATTATCCCATGAATTTCTCCAATATTTTCAGCAACTTTTGTTGCAAATTATTTCATTAAAATAAATCCAATTTATTTTGTGAACATTGCAATCATGCCATTGGAAATTTGTGAATGACATTCACAACCCAAAATAAAATGTTAATTAAATTTTCAATTTAATGTCCAATGTAAATCCAATTCACATCAACATTTGATTAACAAATGTAAATTACAAATAACTATCTCATATATTATAAATAATATTTATAATATACATGATTAATGAGGATAGTTCTATCCACATTATTCATATCCATGATAATTAAATCACATTTAATCATCTTGGATTTCTATTCTTATATTCCCAAATTATATGGATTACATTCACATTATTTACATCTTTTATAATTAAATCACATCTAATTATCTATGATAACTCTCTTTATAATATGAATCAAATTCATATTATTCATGATAATTAAATCACATTTAATTATCAATTTTTTCAATGCTCGGATACATATATCAACAATGAAATTATCTTGAAATCTTTCAAGGATAACCACATATACTTGGAGATAAGGATTGGGCGATTGTATTGTACCACGTATAGTGACTTTGATATTGAGGTCACATCTCAAATCCAAATCTCGGGCCTCTCATAGATGCTTTATTAAATCAAGACCACAAATCTAATATTCTCATTGCATCTGAATCACATTCAGATCAATGTCCAACATTTAGACCAAGATTAGATCACTTATCTACTAAGAGGAGTCACTAAAATCCAGACATGTTTCATCACTCCCTAAGAATGGAAGTGTCATGGTTATACAATCATTTATGATCACATCACCCTCAGGTATTCCTAATACATGTGCATCCTGCATATTGGAAGACTTGGAATAAACATGAAATATTAGATCAATTTTATATTGTCCACTGGAGTCGGTATCGATCATATACTTTCCAAAAGCATATATCATATCGAGGTCTTGATCATATACTTTCCAATAGTATATATCAAACCTACAAATTCAGTCAAGCTTCCAAAGCGAGAGGACCGTGCATGGAATTTGATTCTTCCCAATATCTCATGAGTGAGCTCATGTCTTCCAGTTCAGTAATGAACCTGTATGATCCCGTTGAGAGATCGTATTACTCATATGCCCTTACATGCACACCAGCATGCTGGTGTATAGATCTTGATTAGGTCATCAACCTATCGGTCTATCAAATGTACATACTCAGACATATAGTAACACATCTGTCTCTGGTCAGAGGATGCATGCCTATATCATGATAGCATACAACATAGGACTTTGGTTATCTCGATCTCGTTAAGTCAAATCATTGACCTAACTTATCTAACACCTCCAAATCTTTATTCCCATGCAAATGACCTGCATCAAGAGGTCGGTTAGATATCAGCCTTCAGAGAGAGGATTTCCATCTCCTCCTCAGGCTGGAGATCATCTCTTAATAATCATTTGACGGTGCACGAGGAGTCCTCAATCTAAATCTTTAGATATTCATCCAAGCACCAGCTTCTATGATTCAATTCTTGAACCAACAACTGTATGATCATTAAGATGGACATGGTACATAATCTTAATTATACTAAGGGACCCAATATGCAAATTAGTTATTCTTCATTTCAGATCAGGGAATGATATTGGCAATAACATTTATTGCATAATGGCTCACCACGAGCTTGCATGTCCAGCAATCTCCCACTAGCTCAAAGAGCCATTAATGGGATAATCTTTAAACATGCACTTATGTGACAATTATAGGCACTCTGTTGCCAAGTTATTTTACGACACCTGCATATCTCATGGTAACAGTGCTCGCATCTAATGCGAAAGTTGCATCTTATGCAATCAATACTCAATTTTATCAGTTATAGTGTCCTTGACACTACATCTCAATAAATACTATAACCAATATTCCCATAATCCTCATCAGAATACCTTTTTTCAGGAGACCTCTATCTCCTAAGGTATCTGCAATTAAGAGATTTTAGATTTCTATGTATAAAGTCTTAAGTTTTTGAAGATAAGACTTAGAGATCACTTTTGCGAAAGTCTTGTCACTTTTTGAAGATTTTGTTATTACTGCAATTAAGTATTTTATCTTTATAGTAGGATTAGTAAAAGTTCACTACTCCCACTGCATGGCAGACATCTGACATTTGTACACATCTAACATACACTCGGCTTCTCGTAACTGATGCACAAGGGCAAGCATTTCTAGCATTCACTTCCTCAACTCTTTGAGGTGATTTACCTTCAGATAGGTAAGTACCATATCTTAAGGGAAGGAAGCCTTCCTTGGGGTTTTCCAAGAATGGAATATGTCCAAGGTGTACCATAAATGTGACGGTCCCAATACCCTCTTCTCTATACTTCTGAACACCTTCAGAAGTAAGATCCAAGAGGCACCCTTGAGATCATATCTCAAGTTATGGAACAACCATATTGCAAAACACTTATTATTATCCTTGTATCATTCCAAATGATTAAGATATCATCTACATTTAGCACAATGAACACAAAGGCACTCCCACTAAGCTTCACATGGTACACCAAGATTCTATTTGAAATCATAACATTTATAATTTCATAAAATCTTATGTTCCAACTACAAGAAGCTTATGTGAGACATAGCTGGAGTTCTTTAACTTGCACATCTTGTTTTTCTCAACCATGAAGCCCTAGGGCTACTTCATGTGAATATCCTTAGAGAGGTATTCATAGAGGAATGCAATATTGACTTTCATCTTATATATGTCAAAGTCAAGTTATGTAGCTATAGTTAGAAATATTCTGATGTGTTTAAGCATGGTCACTAGAGAGAAAGCCTCATCGCAAGCGATGTCTTCTCTTCGATGTGTAGCTCATGGCTACGATCCGTGCTTTGAATGTCTCTACCTTCTCATCATGTTCCCTCTTTCTCTTGAAGATCCATTTACACCTTTCTAGGTCTTACCCATATAGGTGGATCCTTGATGGTCCATATACAACACTTGTATATGAAGTCTACTTTAGACTTTCATTACTAAAATCCATCTTTCCATGTCATGAGCATGAGGAGCTTCATCACATGAAGTTCGATCATTGTCAGACTTAACTGACACATGGAATCCATCCTCAAACTCATTTGAAGAGGCATTAGTGTTTCATCTTTAATTGTCCTTTTAGTTTCCGATTTTAGGAGTTTCACTATCATCTCAAGATTAAATGAGTTCCTTTACTTCATTTTTATCTTGATTCTCAAAAGAGTCATCATCTAAGAATCATATACTTAGAGTTGAAATCTTTTAAGAATATCAAGGTCATAAAGTAGGTATCCAATACCATCCTTTATTTTCTTAATGAAGTAGCACTCTCTGGTGATAGATTCCAGCTAACTTGCATGGAAATTTATTAAGGATATATATTGTAGTCTCTACTACATATATACCTGGAAACTAGGAGATAATTACACTAAGATTAATCATTGATCAAATCATGTCACACATGATAAATTGTATCTCCCTACAACTCTATTGAATTTAGGTGTATCAGGAGGAGTAAGATAGGAATGCTATTCCTTTCTCCATAGGGTATTCCATGAATTCATATAATAGGTACATGATACCTAATTTAGATCAAATTCATTTTCATATTCCTTCTAACTTTGGTTATAAACCAAAATTGTGAAACCTTTGAACATTTCAAAGCTTTCTAAGGTGAAGGAAAGAAATCTCATATCACAAATAATCATTAATAGATATCACATATCATTAATGTTTCTTATGATATAGATGATCCGCATACATCAATATGCATGAGATCTTGAAT
Source organism: Ottelia alismoides (assembly GCA_037367405.1). Taxonomy (NCBI): domain Eukaryota; kingdom Viridiplantae; phylum Streptophyta; class Magnoliopsida; order Alismatales; family Hydrocharitaceae; genus Ottelia; species Ottelia alismoides. The sequence goes on along the minus strand of JAZKJV010005966.1, from coordinate 1,003,309 downwards.
ACCTCTGCATCTAACACCATTCCCATAGAAGGGTGTATTGGACATTTTACTTTGAATACAATATTCATAAGTATGAAATTTTAGACATTCTAAAGTTTCATCTTTTACTAGTTTATTGGTCTCATCAATAGACATATGTCCAAGGTTTAGTGCCAGATCATTGTCAAATGATTTTCATCCTCATATTGATCTTTTAGAGGTTTAATTTCAATATTAGAAATCTTAATAAACCATTCCTTAATTTTCTAATTTAATAGAGTCCACTAGATGTTAGATTACTATCTGAAATATATCCATCATAACTCTTTATGATAGGTTTATTCCATAATTCATGTTAATTTCCAACATTTAGAAATAAACAATGAGTGTATTCTAATATTTAGGTCACATAGACATTCTCTAAGACTGAGGGCTCTCCTACTAAAATTTTGAAGTCTATCGATCCAATAGAGATTGTTGCAACAATTGCATCAATATCCACGTAGATGACTATTAGACCTGAAGGTCAAATTCTAGTCTTCTAATACATATGAAACCAATTGCAAGTGTTATTATAAGATTGTGATACAATTATTAGACTTTGATATTATCTAATAAGAAAGCCAATTTCAATGATTACATGTAGATGTAGATTATTTCGATGCATTATCCGAGTACTTCTCTAAGAATTCTAGATAGACTTGATAGTCATACTATCAACACATCAGCTTATTGCAGTATTGGCATTCATTCAACTCTTTGGATCTATATGGGAGTCACAGAATTGTAGTCAACTCTTTGACTTTCCTTTTTGCTTGGGTCAGACCCATTCTTTCATTGCGCCTCTCTTCATCTATAAAAAAACATTGCTCAAGACAAAGAATCTCTTATGTTGAACTCAAAAGAATTCAGTATAAGAACATCTCGACATCTGTACTTGCTTCATTCAATTCATACCATATGAATATTATGAAGCTTCATGAATGACTAGAGTATAGATGGTACAATGATGATACTCATCATATCTACATTCATCTAATACTCTGAAAGACTTTGGTTCAGGTAGGTATTCAAACATGTTTGAATACATCATCTATTATAAAGACACCATTCTGCATGATGCAGTGAACCAAGTCATTCATGATTAAATGTTGAGAGCACATATGTATGCCAGAACATCTTCTTAGGATATTTTAAGGATTATTTGACAATTGAGATCATCATGGACATGTCACTTCCAAAGTACATTCAATGAGATCAAGACTATAGAGACATATAAACCCTAGGGTTGTAGTCCTATTATCTATTTAATTGTCATTCCTCACTTTTATGAGGAAACTTGCACATTGCAATTATGCGTTTAACTGCAAATATAATATCTTGATCATGGATCCAATCCATGATATTTTACTGGTTATTATTGAGTATAGCTTTGAGTGGGTTTAATGAAGGATTATCTGAAATAAGAAATTTGCATAAGTGTATATATATTATATATACATATTTTACTTTGATTTAGGAGTTTTTATATCAAAGTTGTCTTGCCTTGTCAACACTGAAAGTTCATTCCCTTAATCACTTTCAATGTAAGAGATATACTTACCATTATATATCAAGCAAGATCTGGGATCTCCTTCCTTATCTTTGTTACCACTCCTCTTATGGAAGGAGGCTTGTCTCCTTCTCATTTATCTAATAGAGATTGATTTAATATAAACCAAGTTATATTCAATATATCTTTTATTTTATTAAATTAATTATTGTTGTATTTTTAACAACAAGATCATTGCCATTAAAAGAAACACAAATCAATGTAAGCCAATGGATATGTGTTGTCCATTGATTGAGATCCATGGATCTCAAAATATTATAAATAGAAGGGCACCCCTTTCTCTTCGAGATTTACATGTTTTTACAACATCTCTCTCTCTCTCATTCTCCACACGCCCTCTATTTCTCTCTCTCTTGTGGTCGTCCACCATGGAGCCCTACAGAGAGTCGCTCTCACCGCAGCGTCGCCATTATGCTGCCAAACTCTGCTCGTGGATCTCCGTCTCCTGTAGTGTTACTCACTCATGAAGAAGATGATGGATCTCGTATGATGAGATTAGGATTCATTGCTTGGATCATCAACATGGATTGCGAGAAGCACACATTTCATCAATGCGCTCGCAAGAGTCTCCTCCGTCGGATCGGACTTGAGACAGGAGGTCTCTTCATTTAGAGACTAGATCACAACCACGCTACTAGAGGTAACCCTAATACTTGTATGTGTTTTAGATGAAATGATCCGAGAAGTATTCTTGGATCATGTGGTTTCGTCACATGAAAATTTTTAATTTCCTCTGCCTCGAGCTACTAGTGCAACTAGTCACTCCCGATCGCCTATGATGCAATCCTCACGCTTACATGATGCACTTAAGGATCTCCCCATATATTTCAAGCGGTATCAGATTCTTAGGTCAGAGTTTTTGGATGCGATCCATAAACCTAAAACAACTTGGGTTCATTAGGGTTTGCGAAATTTTTATCGCATTTCAATTTTTGCATCTCTATTTAGTGCATTTTTTCAGCCCTGTTTAAATTGTTTAAACACGAAAATAAAACTTGTATTTTGTTCCTCATTAAATAAGGAAACCGCGGGATTTTAGTTTACTTGATTTCGAATATGTTTTCTCAAGTTATGATCATTTTAGTGAACATGTTTCCACTATTTCGGGGACTGTGAATCTTTACCTAATTAAAGAGTTATCTATGGTTTTTAAACACCTTGAAATACATGAAAATCACTTAGGTTATATTTTAAATAAATTAGTAAACTTTGGGAACTTATTTTGCTTAATTTGAATTTAAATTATTGAGATATGCCAATTTTAGTAAGTGAGGGTCACTGCTGAAATTAATTTCCTAATCAAGAACCTTGTGATTGCCATTTAATCAATTAGTGAAATTAAATGGCTTAATTTCCTGGAATAATTATGGATAAATATTTGTGAAATATTAGATGATAATTATTGCCTTAAATGGCATTGCCTTAACCAATAATTGATTAGATATGATCTAGATCACAAATTTGGTTACATGATCTATATAATCTACATTCCAAGAAACAAAGTTACTTCAATATGATTGGAGATTTGTTTAGAAAATCTCCGTATAATGTTAATCAAAATTATTTTGATTATTACTATATGGTATAACTTCGGTTGAAAAACCGATTATCATCTCAAGTACACAATGATCAATTTGGCATTATCCTTTCCTAAGGTGGATATGGTGTCTAGTCGGAGAGCGTTGGGATAGTAGGTTGCACCGTGTGCGGTCTGTCCCACTCCCATCGGTACTGGCCATGACATGGAGTAGGGACTCAATAATGCTGTAGAGATCACAGTGTTTTTTTCTAATTATTAAAATTCGAAATAATACGTATTTGAGATAATACCATATTTCAAGTAACAATAAAGAATGTTTGTTGGATATTAATTAGATCATTAGTTTAATATGATTAGATTAATGGTAATCCAATTAAAATTAAACACTTTATTTTCAATAGAGATGTCATTTCCCTTGGAAGAATTAATTATGTGAATATGATTCATAATAGGGATAAATGGGGTTGCCCCCTAGGGGGAGCTAACTTGGCTCCCCCCGTCCCATTTTCACCATTTTTTATTTTTTTTTTTTGAAAATTTCTTCCATAAATATTCATCACTATATCCCTATATTACGCTATTAAAATTTCGTGCGAAACAGAGACTCCTACGGCCTGCCTCCATCCAGACAGTCATTTTTTTAACGGTAACCGGATTTTTTAAATCGACCCCGTTTGGATGGAGGTCGTAGGAGTCTCTGTTTCACTTGATATTTGAATGACATAATATATTGATTTAATAATGAATTTACACGGTTTTGGATTTCAAAAAAAATAAAAAATTATGTCAAAAAGGGGCGGGGGAGCTAAGTTAACTCCCACTAGGGGGCATACACATTTTTCCCTTCATAATAATTAATTATAATTTGAATGTGATATGGAGGATCACATAAGTGACATACATGGTCTCCCGTCAAGGCGAAGGGTTCCGTCACTAGGGATTGTATGTAGGAGACGCGTGTCCGAAGTGACAGATCCTATATGTAAGCGCATCTGGATCGGTCTCTTCGCTTCTTGAAAGAGTAAGGACGTATGTGTAGTGACCCAATATCGGGTCCCCATATTATTGGGGAGATATTAGATTGCGCATAGCGAGTTGTATTCCTGTTGACGGTTGGTTCAATTAATGATGACGACCACCATATTCCATGTAGGAATTGTTGCCGTCCACCCTCTCTACAAAGAAGGTGGCTTTCTCCTCTTATTTCATAACATTCCATTATCCCATGAATTTCTCCAATATTTGCAACAACTTTTGTTGCAAATTATTTCGCAAAAATAAATCCAATTTATTTTATGAACATTGCAATCATGCCATTGGAAATTTGTGAATCACATTCATAACCCGAAATAAAATGTAAATTACATTTTCAATTTAATGTCCAATGTGAATCAAATTCACATCAACATTTGATTAACACATGTAAATTACAAATAACTCTCTCTTATATATTATAAATCATATTTATAATATACATGATTATATGGATAGTGCTATCCACATTATTCATATCTACGATAATTAAATCATATTTAATCATCTTGGATTTTTATTCTCATATTCCCAAATAATATGAATCACATTCACATTATTTACATATTTGATAATTAAATCACATTTCGTTATCTATGATAACTCTCTTTATAATATGAATCAAATTCATATTATTCATGATAATTAAATCACATTTAGTCATCAATTTTCTTAACGCTCGGATACATATATCAACAATGAAATTATCCTGAACTCTTTCAAGGATAATGCGCTTTCTCCATGGATACTTGGAGATAAGGACATGATGATTATATTGTTCCACGTATAGTGACTTGGATATTGAGATCATATCGCAAATCTAGATCTCGAGCCTCTCATAGATGCTTGATTAAATCAAGATCGCAAATCTAATCTTCTCATTGCATCTGAATCACATTTAGATCAATGTCCAATAATTGGACCAAGATCAGATTAGTTATCTACTGAGAGGAGTCACTAAAATCCAGACGTGTTTCATTACTCCCTAGGAATAGAAATGTCATGGTTATACAATCGTTTATGATCACATCACCCTCAGGTATTACCAATACCTGTACATCCTGGATACTGGAAGACAAAATAAACCCAAAGTATTAGATAAATTTTATATTGTCTACTTCATGGTTTTATATTTAAGTATCTCATTCGATCATTGGGAGTCGGTATCGATCATATGCTTTCCAAAAGCATATATCGTACCTAGGTCTTGATCATATTCTTTACAAAAGTATATATCAAACCTACAAATTCAGTCAAGCTTCCAAAGAGAGACGACCGTGCACAGAATTTGATTCTTTCCAATATCTCATGAGTGAGCTCATGTCTTTCCGTTCAGTAATGAACCTGTACGACCCCTTTGAGAGATCGTATTACTCATATGCCCTTACATGCACACCAGAGCATCGGTGTATAGACCTTGATTAGGTCATCAACCTATTGGTCTGCCAAATGTACATACTCGGACATATAGTAACACATCTGTCTCCGGTCAAAGGATGCATGCCTATATCATGACATCATACAACATAGGACTTTGGTTATCTTGATCTTGTTAAGTCAACTCATTGACCTAACGTATCTAACACCTCTGAATCTCTATTCCTTTGCAGAGGACATGCATCAAGAGGTCGGTTAGATATCATCCTTCAGAGAGAGGATTGCCATCTCCTCCTCAAGCTAGAGATCATCTCTTAATAATCATTTCACGGTGTTTGTTGAGTCCTCAATCTAGCTCTTTATATATTCATCCAAGCACCAGCCTCTATGATTCAATTCTTGAATCAATAACTGTATGATCATTAAGGTGGGCATGGTACGTAACCCTAATTGTACTAAGGGACCTATTATGAAAATGAGTTATTCTTCATTTCAAATTAGAGAATGATATTCACAATAAAATTTATTGCATAATGGCTCGTCGTGGGCTCTCATGTCCAACAGGTGCAACCGTTGCCTCGGGTAGAGGCTATAGTCTACTACTAACCATTAGATCTGATCTGAGAGATCAAATCCAACGCGTTCTGCTGTGTGTGTTCCTCCCCTTCCTCTGTATGAAACGAAGGTTGAGTAGCGCTCTGGTGAAGCTAATTCTCATCGTCTGAGCATCTCCTATAGATTTGAAGGTCGCAAGACCTTCCTGGCTCCATAGCGAAGGGGAAGGAGGTGTGCTAAAGGTCCGACCCTGCATGGAAAGATGTTATTGATGAAGTATTTCTGCTAGAAAAAGTCGAGATCGGAGAACAATAATTACTGATCAATGAAGCTTTCCCCTGACCTGCAATTGTTAGACGACAAAACCCTGGGCTTTACGAATCTATTGGGATGTTTGGAATATGAAATGAAGGATTGATTTGTAATGAAGGACTAAACCCTAATGGGTCCTTTTTCTGTTCAAGAAGAAGGAAATGACATGTGAACACAATGATGCATAAATGGAGGAGATAAACTGCGATAAATGTGTGGATAATGGATGGTCAGTGATGTATTCTCATGGCTCAAACATGGGACATGTATAGAAGAGTACTAATTGTAAATCGACAAAACACAAAGAAAATAAAGATCAAAACATCTTACCTGGGATGAGATGAAGAAGTTGGAGGAGTTGATTTCTGATGAATCTTGAGCCAACATGAAGCTTAGAAGCTTCACTAGTCTTCTCTTAATGATTCTAGCTATGAATCGAAGCTCAACTAATCGGTTGACGACCTGCAACTTGGTAATATCACCAAGGATCTCGCTGGAGAAGAAGGCACCTTTGTTGCTCTTGGTAAGAACTGCTGGCACGAGATCCTCGAGGATCGAACATTAATGATATGAAGTGTCGCTGCTATCCCTAAAATCCCATGACAAACAAACAATTTTTTTCTTCTCTCACTGCAGAATAATTACAAAGAATAATGTGGAGCAAGAGAAATTTTTACTACTTATTTACTTGTATATCGGACATGATCGAACTTAGGAAGGCTACAATTTCCGAGGGTTATTTAATCAATCGAAAAAAAATCAATTAAAAGAAAAAACAGGAATCTCAAAGGCAAACTATCCTTATTTTTTTGCGGAAAATTTCTCTTTTTATTTTCTCTTTTTAATTTTTTGTTTCTATTTTTTTCTTTTTTTCTGATTTTCCAATTTTTAGTGATTTTAATTTTGCAGATTTTTTATTTTAAAAAATAAGGAGCAATATTCATAAGATAAGAAATACGCACACCAACTCTTTTTGTATTTTTCAATTATATAAAAAATGCTCAAAAAAATCTAGAGAAAATATTTTTGTGTTTAAAGATTTTGAATTTTTTTGGATTTTTTAGAATTTTCATTTGTTTTGTATTTTTTCTAAAAATCAAACAGTGACAAAAATGAGAAATAATGCACAAGCTGGAGTACTTTGCAACATAAAAATAATTTATTTGCTTAAAATTCTTGGCAATTATTTTTATGATAAAATACGGACAATTATCTACAAATAGAAACTAAAATCAAGATTTTTGGATTTTTGTAGATTTGTTTATGATTTTGATAAGATTTTTAGTATTTTTCAATTTTTTTGGGTTTTATAAATGATCTAAGCACACAAATTGGATATATATTAAAAGACACCAAAATACACCTACAGTAATGGTTTTTTGAATTTTTAGGCAAATTTTCGAATTTTATGATTTTTTAAAGTTCAGACGTACAAAAAAGACACTATTTTTTATTTTTAAATAATCTTAAATGATGACAAAATGCAATGAAAAAATTATGTTAAAAAGATAAGCACATCAGGAACATAGCATGATTTTTGGGAGATTTATTGATCAAAGAAAACGTTTATTTTAATAAGAAAAGCTAGCAAATAATGGTCTGAAAACACATGGACTAAAATGTAAATGATTCTTGTTTTTGCCTTGAAAGGTCACATAAATAAATGTAAGAATAAAAATAAAAATTACTTAGGTACATGTGTCACGCACGTGACGTTCTGATCTGGCGGGGGCTCGATTGCAATTTTGAAAAATTCAGGGAGCCGGTTTGTATTTTTTTACAAAAGATTCTTTTATTTCAAAAGCCCCCTAGGGCTTCATATAGCTTGAGCTCGTTTCTCTTCAAAGACCAACAGGGCAGGGCGTCGCTGCCGCCCAAGGTCATTGCGGGCACATCGGCGCGCTGGGAGGAGATCGCCGGCCTAGGGGTGGGCATCGACGGCCTGTTCTGTGGGAAGAGCGTGCAGTCGAGCGTGACGTCATGCGGCTGCGGAGGGCAGCAAGCTGGAGGGCGCGACGGGAGTAAGGCGCGGAGGGGCGCATGCCCGCTGGCGGAGGGGGGACCGTATGGTGCGCAGCCTAGTGAAGAAGCACCGCGCGTGGTCTGGCAACAGTCGCAAACTAAGGAGGTGCGCGGGACGGCCTGGACAGGCAGTTGTACGGAGGAGCTCCACGCGGGGCTGCGGTGTTCTGGCGGGAGGTCCGCCTGGAGCGGGAGGCACCGCTAGGGTACTAGGAAGGCTAGAGGGGCGGCTCCAGCAGTCGACGGAGGAGGGATTTCTCCAGGCGGTTGGAGACAGACGTTCAGCGGCAGGTGGCGCGGTCGCTGGGCGGCGTCGTGTTGCCAATTTTTTTTATTTTTTTCCAAATGTAATCAGTAATGAAAATAATTTTTTTTATTTTTTATAGTAAATATGAAATATAGAAATGAAAAACAGAAATTAAGAAAATATTTTTTTTTTATTTTTTACTTTTTAGATGATCCTGCAAACAAATGTTAGAGAGAAAGAAAACAAAGATATTTTTTGTATTTTTTATTTATAAATAAAATTCAAGCTAACTCTCCGTGGGGTAACTCTATGAGTTTTCAAGGTAAAAGGGCGCCTGACCAGTTAGAAACAAAAATAAATAGGAACATAGTTCCAATAAAGGGAACCCAATGACCATATTCTTCCCCAATCTGAGTTTTGCTTAAGTAATGAATTCAAGGACATATTCGAAGAAATTTTGACCGTCGGTCGGAATGGTTTGTGGATTCCGAACAGCTATAGTGATCGAACCTAACTCGAGCATGATGACTCGAGCCCAAATCAAAACGGAAGATGTGAATGAGGATCCGACGAAGAATGAGGAATAGATCCATGTCTCCGACCACCATGCATGGCCAAAGTTGAGAGATCGTGATGGGTAGAAAAATGCGTAGAGATCGAAATATGAGATGAAAGTCGGAATCGGAGATGAATCAAAATTTGTGATGGATTTTTAAGATCTAGAAAAATAAAATGACAACGAAGAATAAATACGAGAAAATAAAACTACGATTAATCTAGGAAAAAATAAGAAAAAGAATGGATCTCACCTTAGAAGCGGAAATGATCGTGATCACCTCGACGAAGGACGACTTGCTATCACCGGACGACTCGGAGGCTAGGCACCTTTCTCGACAAGAAGACTCTCGGAGATTGGGCTCCTCTCATCAAATATTAATCCAATTGGAATGCCGGAGAAGGAGCCATATAAATAGAAAAGATAGAGAATGAAATTTGAATTTTTGGTTGAAGAGATAAGAGAGATGAAAATTGGAGTGAGATAGAGATAACAAGATAAGTGTCACAAAATATTTACAAAAATTAACTATTTTTTTTAATTTTTGTTACTTTATTTATTGGAAAATTAAAAGTTAATTTTTTTATTTTCTTGTGGTAGTTAGTTAAGAAAACTGAATATTTACATATGATATATACATATATGACATTATCTACAAGGGTAAAAAAACAAATTAGTTTTTTTAGTATATATATATTTTTTAAATAATTAGTAAAAATATTTACATATATATACAAATACAATATGTACAAAATACATGGGAAATTTGCACAAACCAACCTAGAAAACTGACTTTGTACTCGTAACTCCAAAAATTATGAAAATAAAGATAATTTAATTTAAAGTATAATGGAAGTGAGGTTGGTTCAATTTGAGTTCATATGGAGCCGTAACTGGTCTTTCAATTAGTGCTTAGTGCCTTTTTCCAAGTGTGGTTGCTTTTATTCTGTACATGATTTAATTGTGCAATTATTTTTATTAATTAGAAGACATTTTTATTTACCACTTTTGTTTTGAAAACTATTTTGTTTGAGGTTAAGTAATGTACAAATAAAATAATGAAGTATACAAATATACAAAACACATAATTTTTTTGGGTTTTATGATTGAAGACCCTATCTCCCCCTACTTTATTCCTGCTCGATCAGGTCAAGTCTTGACCTTCTCGGGGTTCAGGTCAGCCTCTTTCTATTACATATATACAGTCTTCTTTTCTTTATTTTTACTTTCTTAATTTATTTATTTTAGGTTAGAATAATATACAAATATACAATATTTACACACATATGCAAGTTAGTAAGAATATGAAGTTACTATTATGTACAGGTGTTTTATAAGGGATTTTAAGATAAAATAAATGAATAAAGATGATGAATTGCAGATTCATCATCCCCCTATGCTTTACCTTTGCTAGTCCCTTAGCATACACTTATTTGAAAGAATAAGTGAATAGAAGCAAAAAAAGGAAGGAAAAATAAAGAAGTTAGGACAAAATTGAGTATTAAACTTTTCTTCATAAAATTGTAGTTTGGAGCTCTGCCAGACCTTCGGATTATTAGTGTGTTGGAACCTTAATGGGAGAAGGATTTAAAACCTAACAACCTCTAAGTTCCATAAGAAGACTCCTATTCAGGTCACCTCAACAGTCAGGTCAGAACAAGTCTACATACACAAATTCCTGTGACTATGAATCTTTACTTGTACAGTGTAAGTGAGATATAGCTCCCCATTTCAAAAGGAGCAAAGAAATAGCCTCCCTCAACAAGGTAACTCTAGTTCCCCACTCTTGCAACTCTTTCCTCGAGGAGTGGGGATATTCCCTTCTAAGTTAAAGTACAATCAACTCAAGAAGAGGGGATGAAGAAAGGAATGGATGGTAACAAGTGTAGCTACCTATCCTTAGATGCTTGACCAGTGTAGCCAAGTCATCTGCTGCAAGCTCAAAAAAATTGTCTTGAAGCTCTTATTATATATTTTAATCCATGTATATACACTACGGCAGACATTTTACTTTTCAATCAGGTCTGTCCACTTTTGGAGATTCTGCATTTTTCCATACTTTTTTTTGATAGTATATACAAGGTGCAGCATGTACATAAGGAGTTTTTCCTCTTGAGCCAGTAGACTATCCCTCTTTTGAAGCATTATTGCAACCCCACATCTCTTGTCTTTAGACCTCAACATCTCTAGACTAGGTTGAGACATAATTCCTTCCTTAGAGGAAGATGAGAGGTTCCGCCTAGATGTACTACCCTTGTATGCTACCCAAAGACATAAGATTCTGCCTCCTCACTACCTCATCCATAAAGAGATACGTGTATAGTGCTTTGTCCAAGATAAGCCACGATCTTAAAGAATCATGTGTGTGTTGTTAAATATTCTACTTAGACTACTCAAGATGACATGTGAACATAGTCTTATGGACTTAAAGAATCAAGTCACTAGGACCTGAAAAGTCTTAACTCCATTTATTATAAGGTTCCTCTGAAATTAAGTGGATTAAGGTCCAACTAAGCTCCCTTCTTCAATTTTATTCCAGACTTAGTTTAAATGTCAATACCATCCTGAAAAATGCACATGCAAATGCAAGAAAATATGTAAAATGCAGAGAAAGTTTTTTTTTTTGAAAAATGATGCACATGTGAAAAGAACACATTTTTTTGAAATAATTTTCTAATTTTCAACTTTTTATGGATTTTTGGAGAAAAAATGCAGATGTAAAAGAAAGTTTTTTTTGTAAGTACAAGGGTTAGTAGAATATATACAAGAGTTTTTTTGTTTTGTTGTTTGTTTTTTGTTTTTTGTTTTTTGTTGTTTTTTGTTGTTTTTTTGTTGTTTTTTTGTCTGTTTGCTTGTTTTTTTACCAAAGAAAAAATTTTTTACACATGTGGATTTTACAAAAATATATACATATCCCCCAAAGTAATTATATTAAAAGTACGAGTTATGTCTAAATTATATATACAATATATACGACACCCCCTATACTTAGCTCGAATTATGTCCTCATAGTGATCAGAGAGTGACAAAGGAAGACATAACTCGTGTTAAGTATAGAAAAGTGAGAAGACTCCTATGATACAATGACTTAAAGAAAAGATAAAAAGAAAAGAAGTTGGTGATCCCCCCTATACTTAGGACCAAATAATCCTAAGTATAGTAGAGTGTACAAAAGGGAAAACCGATGAAGAGAATGTACAGACTAAAAAATAAAAAATATGATATGAACAACATCACCCCCCTATACTTAGGGTAGAGTATCCCTAAGTATAGGCAACAACAAGAGTGATAAACAGGGCGAATATGAACAACACAAATCCTTCACCCCCCTATACTTAGGATAAAGCACATCCTTAGTATAGCATATATATACACGGAAAAGGGGTGAACGATAAGACGGGGGAAGAAAGAGTGAAGCGAAAGGATATACAAGAGGTAGTGAGCTCATGTATCAGACACAGAAGATGGAATCAAAAGATCATCGTCTGATACCAAAGATATAGAATCCACAACGGACAAGAATGTATCATGATCTAGATATGGCTTCAGCATCTGTCCGTTCACAACAAATGGTTGTGCGTCAGATGACAATCCAGATATGACAATACTTCCATTGTCATGCACATCTCTCACAATGAACGATCCTGACCATTTGCTTTTCAATTTTATTGGAAACAACTTCAACTTAGCATCAAATAACCAAATTTTCTGATCAGGAGAGAAAGTCTTCCTTCGAATGTGTTTATCATGCCAACACTTGACTTTCTCCTTATACATGAGTGAGTTATTATGCAAAAACTCAAAATTCTAGTAATTTATTTAGATCTAACTTCCCGTTCTTTCTTGCCTTCTCATAATCAAGATTGCATACACAGAGTGTCCATAAAGATTTGTGAATTAATTCCACTAGCAAGTGGCAAGGCTTTCCATACACCAATATGTAGGAAGACATACCCAAAGGAGACTTGTACGTCGTCCGATAAGCCTATAGAACTGAGCCAAGCATCTGGGACCAGTTCTTCCTATCTGGACGTACAAGTTTTTGCAATATCATCTTTATCTCCCTATTTGAATTTTTTGCCAAGCCATTAATCTGAGGGTGGTAAGGAGATGCAACTCTGTGCTCAATGGCATACTCCTTCACAAGCTTCTTTACTTATCTATTAATGAAATGGCTTCCCCAGTCTGAGATCAATATTTTGGGAATCCCGAACCATGCAATAATGTGGTCCTTGAGAAAGGAACATACTGTATGACTATCTGCGGCTCAGGTGGGGATAGCCTCCACCCATCGACTAACATAATCCACGGCGAGCAGGATGTACTGAAATCCCTAACTGACAGAAAATGTGCCCATGACGTCCATCCCCCAAGCATAAAAAAATCAGAAATCTGTATGTATCTTAGGGGCATGGCATCTTTGGAACCAAGAGTTCCTCCCATTTTCTAACAGTAGGTACAACCTCAAACAAACTCTATAGCATCCTTAAACAATGTGGGCTGCCATAGGCTGCTCTGTAAAACCTTTTTTGCCACGTGTTTCCCTGAATGATGCCCACCAGATTCTAATTTGTGACAATGCTCAAGTACACTGGTGTGTTCCTCTTGAGGAATGCACTTTCTCCAGATATAATCCGCACCTTCACGAAATAGGTACGGATCCTCCCACTGGTAATAATGAATCTCTGACATAAATCTGTCTACTTTGTACTTCGTCCAATCTTGTGGAACTTTCTTGGAGATAAGATAGTTCACAATATTAACATACCATGGGAGTGAGCCCACAGATAAAATGGCCTCATATGGAAAAGTTTCAGAAATAGGGATCATGTTCTACTCAGAGATCTCTACATCCGTGATACGAGAAAGGTGATCTGCCACAATAATTTTTACTCCAGGTTTATCTCGAATCTCTAAATCAAATTCCTGGAGAAGAAGGATCCATCTTATAAGGTGTGGTTTGGCATCCTTATTTGCTTGCAAGTATCGTATGGCAATGTGATCCGTGTATACAATAACATGGGAACCAATGAGGTAAGATATGAATTTCTCTAGACCAAACACAACTGCTAACTTCTCTTTCTCTGTAACTGTATAATTTCATTGTGCTTCATCCAGAGTCTTGCTAGCATAGAGTATAGAAATGGTATCCCATCCCTTCTCTGTACTAAAACAGCTCCAACTACGAAATCTGAGGTGTCCATCATGATCTCAAAAGGAAGAGACCAATCAGGTGGCTGTGAGACAGGATCGCTATTAACCATCTCTTTCATCTGATTGAATGTAAGGAGAACTTTCTCATCAACAATAAAATCAATCTCCTTACACAGAAGCTCAGTCAAAGGTCTGGCGATTTTGCTGAAGTCCTTTATGAAACGCCTATAGAATCCTACATGTCCCAAAAATGACCTCAACTACTTCAAATTCTGTGGTGGCTCTAACTTGGAAATCACATCAATCTTAGCCGGGTCAACCTCCATACCATGTTTGGAGATGCCATGACCCAATACAATCCCATTAGTCACCATAAAGTGACTCTTCTCCCACGATAGCACTAGGTTTACCTCACAGCAACGTTGAAAAACTCGGTCTAAACAAGCAAGACATGTGTCAAAGCTATCCCCGTAGACCAAGAAATCGTCCATGAAAACCTCAAGGAAACTACCCACCATGTCGGCAAAAATGGCCAACATACACCTTTAGAATGTAGCGGGAGCGTTACATAATCCAAAGGGAATCTGTCTAAAGGCGTAGCAGTCAAATGGACAAGTAAAATTAGTTTTCTCCTGATCTTCAGGAGTGATAGAAATTTGGTTGTATCCTGAGTACCCATCCAAGAAACAAAAGAACTCTTTCCCTACCAACCTTTCAATATTCTGATCAATAAAGGGCAGTGGAAAGCGATCCTTCTTGGCAATTGAGTTCAGGCATCGATAATCTACACATACATGCCATGAAGTAGGTACCCGGATCGGAATCTCCTCACCATGACCATTCTTTATGATAGTTCACGTGTAAAGGGCTGACCCACTTGGAATCCGAAATGGGATATATAAAGCCAGCATCACACCATTTTCTGATCTCCTTCATGACAACCTCCCTTAAATTTGGATTTAAACGATGCTGACATTCACGAGAGGGTTTACAATCATCCTCTAGGTAGATATGATGCAAGCACAAAGCTAGATTGATCCCACGGAGATCCCAGATATTCCAACATATGGCCTTGCAGTTTCTTTCATGAACCTCTAGCACGCGAGATTCTTATTCAGCGGTCAACTGCGAACTGAGGATTACCGGAAACATTTGGGAGGGGGGAGGGGGCGCAAGGAAGGCCTATTTCAACTTTGATGGTAAAACCTTGAGCTCAAGTGGGGTCTGAATCGGCTCTACAATAACCTCTGCTACTGCACTAGTAGATGGCCTATGATCTGTACTCTATGGACTGTCCACCTTGGCTACTAACTGTTCAACAAGTAAAATCTTTGATAGATAAGCAATGAATGATCTCTGCTCAGAAAGGAGGGGTTCATCAGGGTGTTCAGTATTCTGATCAATTAATGGTTCAGATAGATCTCAGAAAGATGTCTCTCATCTGTGCATAAATCTAGAATTTCAACGCATGGCTCAGATATATGTACTTCAGAATTCTCACAATCAGGCCTATTGAATCCCACGTCATCACTCTTTATTCCTTTATTTTAGCTAGAAACTTGAGCAAAACATCATGTAAATAAGTGTAAAAGCATAAATTACCAAAATACATGCATCATGTAAATATGCATAATTAGCATGATTTTGTGCCAAAATAAAGGAATAAATAAACACAAGAAAAAGAGGAAAATATTTATAATAAATATTGAGCGACCTAATCCCAAGGGAGGGCTCAACATGGGCCTGACCGCAAAAGAGTTCAAGTAGAGAGAGATAGGGAAGCTCAATTGTGTGTACATATACGTATGTATATAAATAAAAATTATTTTCCTCTAAATAAAAATAAAAATATGTGTTTATTAACTTGTACATATTTGTAAAGGAAAAAACAAAATAAAAATGGAAAAATACAAGAAAAACAAAAAGAAATAAAATTCCTTCATCAGTGTACACGTACCATGTATATAGAATAACCTATCTATTTATTGTCCCCTTGTAAATAATTAATAAAAATCTAATAAAAATTCTTTCACATTCCATATTCATGGTGTAAATAAATAAAATAAAAATTAGAAAAATAAAAATAAAATAAAAATAAATAAAATAAAAACCAAAATCCACCTTGTATATATACCATGTAAACATATATATAAAAGTATTTATTTAATCTATGTAAATAAACAATAAAAATAAAATAAAAATCCCCTTTTATTCCAATATTTATTCTATAAATAAATAAAATATAAAATTGGAATAAATATACAAAAATAAACAACTAAAAATAAAAATAAAAATACATATATGTATATACCTATATATAATAATAATATTTTGTAAATTTATAATTTATATTTCAAAAAAATAAATAAAAATCACTAATATTAATTTGAAAATAAATAAACATTTTTCATGTTTTAAGTTTTTCGAAATAAAGCCATTTATTATTTTTAATCGAATTTCCAAATATTTAATAAACGGCGAGCTCTGATTGGTCCACGGGGGATGTTGACCCCCGGTCAACTCCCCCCCGGACCATTCAAATCGGATTTGTGCGCCCCGACCCGACTTCTCATAATTACCCCCGCATGATCCGAGCTCTATTCGCCTAAACCCCGGGTCCTAATCATACTTCCTACATCTGTGATCCACGCCCGGTGGTTTTTTCTCGGGGTCCGAGCTCCGAAAACCATGCCCAACCCATTCTTCTTGGACCCCTAGCGCTATTTAACCCAACCTCTGCCGTACTTTCTCACTCATCCTTGGCTACGCCCTTTCGTCCCAGGACCTCCACCTTACTCCCCAGAGTGACAGCTGCGCGAGGCAGGTGTCGAAGAGAGGAGAAGGAGCCTCCAGCCATCGATCCGGCGACTCCATCACCGTGCGCCACCGCGAGGTGCGCTGAGCCTCGGACTTCGACACTCCTTGAGGTCAAGACCCCCCCAGAGCTTCCTTATCTCTTCCCCAGTCTACCACCTTCATCAGTTACCCCCGATTCCTCGTAGTTTGGCTCAATTTAAGATTACGCCCAAATCGCCCCTCCGTCGTCGTCGATCAATTCACGTCACCCCACTCATCGATACGATCATCGGACGACACCATCAACCCCACGATCCTTCTCTCCACGTTCTGCACCCACTCACTCCCCTTGGCTCGCCCTGGAACAAAGAACTCGACCTCCACCGTCGTCGCCTCGCCGAAGGTCATCCACCCGACTCACCCGCGCACCCATTCCACCTCTAACCGGGTCGAGGCAATTTGCCCTCGACCCAGGAGCCTTTCTGTGGCGTTTAGCAGGTCCAAGCGACCCATCTGAGGGTCGAGTCGATTGAGCACAGAGGCCCAGCTCCGCCTTCGTCGCCGGAGCTCCTCGGAGCCCCCCGGCCTCATCGTAGGAGTGCATCAGCTGCGGATCATCTTGGCGATCATTTCCACCATCTCAGCAGCCCTGGAGGAGGTCCCTCGCACCCGTGGTGCTCCGGCGAAGTTCGTCGGAGCTTTGTTCAGCCAGGACCCTCCTCCGCCGTCCGTTCAGCCTCGACGCTCCAGATTTGATCCTAGCCATCTATTTGAGGAGCATCCGTCACCGCTCAATCCTTCTGAGGCTAGATCGGACCGTCCATTCAGCGAGGGTTAGCCACACGTACCCTAGCCATCCGATCCTCCACGTGGCAGGCCTTCAACCGTCAGATCAGATCCCGAGACCTTCGAAGAGGCGCAACGCTTCTTAGCCGTCCGATCTCACACGTGGCATGCCTCCAGCCGAAGATCTCAATAAGGGGTAAATTTCTATTAGGCCCCTCTTTTTATTGCATTTAGCGTTTAGTCCTGTAAATATTTAATTCAGTTGTTTTTATTTTGGTTAAATTGCACTCTAGACCTCTATGTTTATGTCATTTGCATTTCAGTCCCTGTGTTGAACCACGTGCATCGATACGTGAGGATCTGGGCTTTTTGCACTTTCTGTCCTATAGTTCTGGAATGTTATTGTTTGATATTTTATAAATAGGATTTGCACTTGTACCCCTCTGTGTCTGGATCACGTGTGTTGCGCGTGTACTTTGGGCTTTTTGCATGTTCTGCCCCTAAGTCTTTTACACATTTTATTATTTGGCCCTTGGAACTACTTTTTCTTGCATTTAGGTCCTTGTGCACTATGAGCCTTTATTTTATTTAAATAAAATAGCAAATTAAATCCAAATTTTGTGAAATTTGCATACATGGCTCCTGCCACTGTGTAAAAATTTCTCTAAAAATTTGGTACATTTTTTAGGCTTTTTGATATTTTTAATAATTCAAAAATAGTATTTTTTATTATTGTCTGATTTAGAAAATCAAAGAAAAATATTAAAACTCCTCTAAAAATTCTAAAAAAATTAGTGTAAGTTAGTTTTAGTGTCTTCTAATTTCTTTGCAATTTTGGTGATTTTTATACATATAAAAACCTTAAAAATAGAAAACCCTAAAAAACTCACAAAAATTCTAAAAAATTCTATAAAAACCAAAAAATATAGACTCTTTTTCTAAATTTTAGTTTTTATTTATATTTTTCATAAAAAATACTTCTAGTTTGTTACAGATCCATTTGATAATATAGACTCTTTTTCTAAATTTTAGTTTTTGTTTATATTTTTCATAAAAAATACTTCTAGTCTGTTACAGATCCATTTGATATTTTTCATGGGTCTTTTAAGTCTGGCTCTACAGTAGCACACTGTTTTGGTCTTTCTTGATTTTTAGAAAATCGCATAAAAATTATAAAAATCTGAAAAATTCACCAAAAACATTAAAATACCTAAAGAATATAAAACATTTTTGCTTGAATTTTTGGAGCCTTTTTGCGTGATTAAATAATTTATTGAAGTTGCTTGATTTTGCCTTTTTCCTATTTTCCTTCATTATTAAAAATCCAAAAAAATATAAAATCTATTAAAAATCCACCAAATATATTTGTGTTTCCTTTATTTTGATTTTGACTACTTTGTAGGCCACAAGGCCAATTCGTGCTCCTTGAGACCGACCCTGGGTGCTAAACCAGGTTAATCTTTTAGCCAGGACCACTATTTTTGTTTTGATTGATTTATCTCTTTATTTGGTGGTCTGATTTTATTTTTTCTTGATTGAGCTTTGAGTCTCGAGAGTTGAGGTCGCAACGACCATTGACACCCGATTTACCTTAGTCGCTCGGGATATTTTTCGCTCATCAGAATAGCGTCGTTGCCGGGGAGCACGGCTTAGTAGTCTTTTTCGAGTTTTCGCGACTTTTTCTTTTCCGTGGCTTTTTGTGCATATTTGTACATATATTGTTCATCTGATTGATTTATTATATTTTTTGCACTGACACACTTCTGTTTTTATTTCTTGCGAGGGCTCGAGGATCGAGGCAGTTTTTTCGAAAGCCGGCGTTATTGCGGGAATTGGAGGCTCTCTTCTTTACGGAGTCGCAGGAAAGCCGCAGGAGAAGAACCGAAGCGAGGGAGCCACGGAATAGCCACGAAATAACCGTAGAATAACCGTAGAGTAGCTTAGAGTAGTTAGTTTTTATTTTCAATAGATTATTAATTTGTAATAATACAAGGACACACTTGGACACTTGACGGTTTTCGGGGTCTGTTTTGCCGAGCACCGGTGTGCTCGGGAGACCCCATCGAGATTTTCGCAGTTTTCACGGTTTCCTTCGACTTTTTGACCATTTATTTACTACTTTGTGATTTACGCGGTTTTCAGCCTTAGCTTAGGATTTTTCTTGATTGTGACGTAATTAATTAGGATCCAAACACCTAATTGCCTGCATGTACCTATAGTTCGAATAATTGGACCTGATTAATTAATTCACAAGAAAAAGCCGGCTTATTAGAGCTCTGGTCCACGTGCCTTGAGGAGTCACATACAACGCATGCAGGATCTGTTGTGACAGACATCGAGTGGCTCCCAAGATAGGACTCCGGACCTAGGCTCGAGTACCCGGCTACTGTTCTTTCGTGTAGAAAATGCTCTGCTAGGGACGGTTTTCCGCGTGCATCATATATGTAGTTTATATTCAGTCTTTTATTTTATGCATGGATCACCCTGCATGTAGACTGCTGGAGTCAGGTACGCATCTCTTACTCTGCATGCATCATTGATTCCCGCGCATCAGCTTTTTCGTCTTCTCCCCCCGGTTTTTGGACTAAAAATAATCAGGAGAACCGAAAAATTCATTAGGCGTTGTTTTTATCTGAAAAATACCTAAAAAGAAAAACTATAAAATTGGGACTGCTAAATAAACTTGACCCTAAAAGACACTTCACGTAAAAATCTGTCTTGGGGAGAGCAACCCCCTCATTGTCTGGTTTGATTGCACGAGAGAGTGACCCGCACACTAGGCTAGAGCCACATCCGAGCCTTGATCAGACTACCGGCCTTTTATACGGGACAATCTGCTTGGCAGATTGGATTCCTACCAGGTCACGTAACCGCTCTGATATCCTGACATGATCACCTAAATAAAATAGACAAGATAATTAATCGAGCTCTTACGGTCTTCAGCTCAGTGTGGAGTAGGTGAATTTGGGGTTTGTTTTCTCATCTTGTTTGTTTCCAGATCTCATCCGCCTGACTCGCCAGGTCAAGATGATGGGCAGGAGGTCCCTTAGGCAGTCTCTGGCTGCACTGCTTTTCAACACTCCAGCCCACTCATCTAGGTTGGTCCGTGAGAGCTGATGAACCGCTAAATCGGCTCTTTAAGAGTGTTGAATTAACACCTGAAATCGTCATTGTAGTCGGGCCGAGATGGGCTCATCAAAAGACCATCTGATTGATATGTCAAATAAGAATGAGATGGTCGTGATTTATTTTTTACTTCGTAAGAAACCAAGGTCGAACTTAGGGACACGAGCCTTTCTCGTATTAATCAGATTTTTAATCTATCTAATTAAGTGTTGAGTTAGAGATATATAGGTCAAAGTATGCAAGAGGACACAACAATGCAAAGCATTAAATTGAAACATGCATTTTTTTAATTTTATCATGCAAATAAATGCAATGCGATGCAAAGCAAATAATATGCCCTAGTACGAAAATGATGAGCAATTTTAACTAAAGTCGATTTCAGGTTCAAGTAAGCAATCAAGCTTGATGGAAAAATTAAACTAGGCACAAGTTAAAGCTTTAAGAGACACAGGGTGAATGAAATAATACATCAGAATTAATGTGTCCAAAAATGAGAATTAAACATGCCATTAGAAAGTGCATCAAACAAGCTTCGAAATGAAACTGAAATCAACTTAATCGGAGTTACGGTGCTCATGGTATGCAAGAAAGAAAGCAAGGGCATAACTGAAAGGAAACATGAAAGCATAACTACAAACAGGTCCCTGGAAGGGACTAAAATGTAATAAAAATAAAGAACGAGTCCTTCCCTGTAAATAAACCACACGTGCGGGGGCATATTTGCAATTATTTAAACCCGCAAGGGTATGAGTGCAAATAACCCCAGGCGCGCAGGGTGCTGCACGTGCTTCAGGACCTGGTTGCAAATTGGAGAAGATGGTTGGGCCTCTGTGCAAATTACCCAGAATGGCACGTGCAATGCACGGACGCGGAGGTGGCTCGGACTGCTTCGGGCTCTGGCTCGTGCAGGCTCGGTGCTGGACGAAGCTCCAGGAAGTTTGGAGTAGGCTCGGGAGCATCTAAGCCTATAGCTTTGGCGAGGAGGCTTGGTATTGGTTCTCGCGATGCCATGTGGAGGATGATGGGCCATTCGATCCTGATGATAGAATGGCTGCTGAACGCGTAGGCTGACGTGACGTGGCTGCTTGAAGGACGTTGGATCGAGAAGATCCAACGGTTGCTGAAGTCGATGGCGTGGCCTCATCTGGGCCGTTGGATGGTTGCTGAGAAAAGACCATCCAACGATAGCTATGCTTCCTCCTCCATCTTCGGCTGGCGGCGAGTTTCGAGCTCGGCGCAGGAGCTCCTCCTCCGCCACTTCCATTCGACGTCGTTGAACCTCCCCAGAGCTCCAAGAAAGGTCGTCGGGGAAGATAGGATCTCGGGGAAGTTGCTGGTCATCCTAAATAGCTCCATCGGAGCTCACGTGATGAAGGTGAGGCTGACGAAATTTGCTTCGATGGCACTCCGGCCATTGAGTGAGATCCACCTGCATATTATTAATGCATAGCCGAAGCATACATAGACATGTGCGTGAGTGAAGTGGGAGCTCAGAGGGCGGAAGCTCAGAGCTCCTCCGCCACGAGGGCGGATGAGATGGGTCGGACGCGGTCTGGGGGTCTGGAGGAAGAGAAGCTTGGTCGGAGGAGTACGCGTGAATGGGGTTTGCGAGGCGGATCTTGGGAGGTGATCGGTAAAGGGCGGGGAAGGGTGACGAGGCCTAGGTAATTAATAGAAATTAAAAAAAACAAGAGAAGAAGAAGAGGCTTACCTGACGTCGGGCGGCCGGAGGGCTTGTGCTCGAGCTCCGAGGAGGAGCTCTGGGTCATCGCTGAACTCCCCCAGCCTAGGGGAGTAGCTTGGCGGGCTCGGAGCACCGCAACTCCGCCATGGATGGCGGAGGGTCTCACCGGGCAAGATGGTCGTCTTCGCTCGATCTCTCCGCCTCCCCCTGACACAGAGAGGCGGAGGAGGACTGGGCCTCCCACCTCGTAAAGATGGACAAGGGTTATAGGAGGGGGAGGCGCGGTATTTGAAGGAGGTGATGGTGGAACTGGTGCGTGGAGTCATGGGTTTAGTGGCAGATATGGAGTGCGTGGAAGGGCGACGCGGGATGAGGGAGGACTCGCGATGGTGGTGGGTGATCGGGGAAGGACGTAAGGTGGTTGGCGAGGAGAGATGTGGTCGGAGGAGGTAGAGATAATGGAAAGGGCAAGGAGTGTTCGTGCGGTGGAGATCGTGTGAGAGAGGGGAGCCGGAGGTAGAAGACGGAGTCATGGCCGTTGGATCATGTGATCCAACGTCCTGGATCGAGGCACCTAAGAACGGCGCTGATGAGATCTCTGGCGATGTGATCAAAGGCGAGTGGTGCGCCACGTGTCGTGGTATGGGAGCAGAACTAAAGGACGGTTGTGATGCGAAAGAGGCGCATATCGAATGACCAAGGCGCACGTTTAGAAGAAGCGGCTGTGATGGAATCAGGGGTGGCATGATCGAGGGTCAAGATCTTGCCACGTGGAGCAAGTAGGAATAGGCGTTGATGGAGGGCTAAGATGGGGACTGGGGATTGATCGGGTGGTTGAGAGTTGGTGTGGAGATAACGGCTGAGATGGAGAGCTTTTAAGGTGATCGGAAAGCGCACAATGCGCCACGTGGAAAACTGTGGGAGAGGCGCGAACGGGCGGATCAGATCTGAGATGGGATAAGATCAGACGGCTGGGAAAATAAGCGTGCGTGGAGAAGGCTGAACCGTTGGATCAAAAGTAGATCCAACGGCCAAAAATGCGGGTGGATGATGCAAAGAGGAGCGGGCCACGTGTCTCACCCAGAACGGGCCACGTGGCCCAATCAGATTATTCAGAGAGAATTTTTTATTTTTGAGGGTTAATTTCGCCGAGTTTGAGAAAACTCAAAACATGAAAGTGTAGATCTTGACGAGATCTACAAGTTTCATGTTGTCAAAACTGGAGATGAGATCAAACAAAGACTCAAAATATTTTGGAGGGTATTTTTAAGGCTAAAAATACCACAGATTTTTGTTTTGCCATTTTTTGTGGTTTTTAATTTATTTGGGACTCTGTTAATTACAGGACATTATCTGGATTTTATTGACAAATAGCTTAAGCAAGTGAGTTAATAAATGGAAATTGTGATGATGAAATTGGGTTTCATCACCCCCTATACTTAAACTATGCTTGTCCTCGAGCATCAAAGAAAAATGAATAAGCTGGATTAACCCCCTTGTTCATGTGAGTACATGATCTAAGCTGGTCAAGTCTACTCAACTTTAGAGGTCCAAAATCCTAAAGTTCAACCCAGCCTTAACCAAGAGGCACCCAATTCCTCTAATTCTCCAGACTCTCTCTGATGTACGTATAATCTAAAGGATATGAACTTTAGTGTTGACTGCAATTCCGAGAGTAGAGTCAAATCTTCACCCAAAGTCTTGGTCCAAGAAATTTTCCTTAGGACCCAATCCTCAACACTAGGGAATAAATCAAATCCTGCATCCAGTCCACCGTCTCTTTAGTTATCAGACTTAAAATGTAGATGGAGGGCCAGTAATGAAGGGCATGGGTTTGTGTCATTTCTTCTCTCCCTCCCATTGGAACAAGGATTCTCTCTAGTGCCTTTATTACGCAACACAATTTTTGGTGTTGATCAGTGCGTCCGTCAAGAGAAGTTGGAGCCGTCTGCACTTGTTTTCCTGTGAGTACACCGGGGTGTGTCTCTTTTGAGTACCTATCGTACCTTCGACACCTATACTTGTAACATTTACAATGCAGAGCCCTTTTTTTGGTGCAAGCCCGACTCCTGGTCCTAATAGTGGTGGTCCAAGTGGACACTTTGAAAAGTTTGGGAGCGCTCGCCTTTGGTGGAAGCTCTTTGATATTTGACTTTGTGGAATGAGAGCTTTTCTTTGACATTTCATTTATTTGTGGAATTTTTGGCTAGCTCCACTGCTTTTACCAAGAGTTGGCACACACTAATCAACATTTTTTTATTTATTTACACCCTGGCACTTAGGTCAATGTAAAGAGATTAGTACAAGAGCCAAGTTCTCATACTGGCTAATAATGCTGACACTCAGGTTTCATGAAGCCTTCAAAGATTTTATCCCATCCTCGAGCATCATTAGATCAAATCCAAACTCGAATTCCTCATCCCAATCCCTCAGGTGAAAAATCAACTCATCTCATCGAAACCGCAGTCGTGCATGTTTTGTGCTGATCATATTCTTTATGTTTTAGACTAAGCATGGAATATAGCATGCAAATCTAGAAACCTAGGGGAATGTGGATGATTAAGTCTATAACCCTGATGGCTAAGGCTGGTTAACCTAAAATCTCAAGACCTCATAAAACTAAGTTTCCTTGAACATTTTAGATCCTGGGTGGAAGTGTAAAAGTAGAAGATTAATCCAACTCCTTCATTCAAAAACTTTTTTTTGCCTTCAAGAGATATTAAGACTGCCTAATCTCAATTAAATAGTTGCATCTGCATTCAACCAGTATGGATGTAAGTACAGGCCAGAGCCCGTTGCTTGAGGACGGGGCCTTACGCGATGTCCTCTAAAACATCCAATCTGCTAAGGGCGAACCCTCACTGAACGCGTCTATTTAATTGGGCTTAGTAGTCACTTAATGACTCCTAAAGGATTTTTGGATTTTTCTTATTTTTATGGGTTTTAATTTAAAGGTTAAAACACAGGTCGCATCCTTAAGTGATCAAGGGCCCTGCCACAAAAACAATGGTTAGAGATCGATAGAGAAGAAAATTTTATAATGAAACATAAATGAACAAGTTGACTTATAAAAAATGAAACACTTAATAAAATAAATAAAATTCCAAATAATATAAGAAATGAGCCATGTCCCCGGCAACGACGCCATTTGATGAGCCTAAAAATTGGCCCTCTAAAAGTGTTGAATTAACACCTGAAATCGTCATCGTAGTCGGGCCGCGATGGGCTCATCAAAAGACCATCTGATTGATATGTCAAATAAGAATGAGATGGTCGTGATTTATTTTTTACTTGGTAAGAAACCAAGGTCGAACTCAGGGACACGAGCCTTTCTCGTATTAATCAGATTTTTAATCTATCTAATTAAGTGTTGAGTTAGAGATATATAGGTCAAAGTATGCAAGAGGACACAACAATGCAAAGCATTAAATTGAAACATGCATTTTTTAAATTTTATCATGCAAATAAATGCAATGCGATGCAAAGCAAATAATATGCCCTAGTACGAAAATGATGAGCAATTTTAACTAAAGTCGATTTCAGGTTCAAGTAAGCAATCAAGCTTGATGGACAAATTAAACTAGGCACAAGTTAAAGCTTTAAGAGACACATGGCAAATAAAATAATACATCAGAATTAATGTTTCCAAAAATGAGAATTAAATATGCCATTAAAAAGTGCATCAAACAAGCTTCGAAATGAAACTGAAATCAACTTAATCGGAGTTACAGTGCTCAAGATATGAAAGAAAGAAAGCAAGGGCATAACTGAAAGGAAACATGAAAGGATAACTACAAACAGTTCCCTGGAAGGGACTAAAATATAATAAAAATAAAGAACGAGTCCTTCCCTGTAAATAAACCACACGCGCGGGGGCATATTTGCAATTATTTAAACCCGTAAGGGTATGAGTGCAAATAACCTCAGGCACGCAAGGTGCCGCACGTGCTTCAGGACCTAGTTGCAAATTGGAGAAGATGGCTAGGCCTCTGTGCAAATTACCCAGAATTGTACGTTCTATGCACGCGCCATCCAGGCTCAGACAAAGGCTTGGGTGCGGAGGTGGGACTGCTTCGGGCTCTGGCTCGTGTAGGCTCGGTGTTGGACGAAGCTCCAGGAAGTTCGGAGTAGGCTCGGGAGCATCCAAGCCTATAGCTTTTGCGAGGAGGCTTGGTATTGGTACTCGCGACGCCACGTGGAGGATGATGGGCCATTCGATCCTGATGATCGAATGGATGCTGAACGCGTAGGCTGACGTGACGTGGCTTCTTGAAGGCCGTTGGATCGAGAAGATCCAACGGTTGCTGAAGTCGATGGCGTGGCCTCATCTGGGCCGTTGGATGGTCGCTGAGAAAAGACCATCCAATGGCAGCTGTACTTCCTCCTCCATCTTCGGCTGGCGGTGAGTTTGGAGCTCCGGCGAAGGAGCTCCTCCTCCGCCACTTCCATCCGGCGTCGTTGAACCTCCCCATAGCTCCAAGAAAGGTCGTTGGGGAAGATAGGAGCTCGGGGAAGTTGCTGGTCATCCTGAATAGATCCATCGGAGCTCACGTGACGAAGGTGAGGCTGACGAAATTTGCTCCGACGACACTCCGGCCATTGAGTAAGATCCACCTGTAGATTAGTAACTCATAGCCTAAGCATAAATAGACATGTGCGTGAGTGAAGTGGGATCTCAGAGGGTGGGAGCTCATAGCTCCTCCGCTGCGAGGGTGGAGGAGATGGGTCGGACGCGGTCTGGGGGTCTAAAGGAAGAGAAGCTTGGTTGGAGGAGTGCGCGTGAATGGGGTTTGCGAGGCGGATCTTGGGAGGTGATCGGTAAAGGGTAAGGAAGAGTGCTGAGGCCTAGATAATTAATAGAAATTAAAAAAAATACAAGAGAAGAAGAAGGGGCTTACCTGACGTCGGGCGACCGGAGGGCTTGTGCTCGAGCTCCGAGGAGGAGCTCTGGGTCATCGCTGAACTCCCCCAGCCTTGGGGAGCAGCTTGGCGGGCTCGGAGCACTGCAACTCCACCATGGATGGCGGAGGGTCTCACCGGGCAAGATGGTCGTCTTCGCTCGATCTCTCCGCCTCCCCCTGTCACACGGAGGCGGAGGAGGGCTGGGCCTCCTACCTCGTAAAGATGGAAAAGGGTTATCGGAGGGGAAGGCGTGGTATTTGAAGGAGGTGATGGCGGAACTAGTGCGTGGAGTCGTGGGTTTAGTGGCAGATATGGAGTGCGTGGAAGGGTGATGCGGGATGAGGGAGGACTCGCGAAGGTGGTGGGTGATCGGGGAAGGACGTAAGGTGGTTGGCGAGGAGAGACGTGGTCGGAGGAGGTGGAGATAATGGAAAGGGCGAGGATTGTTCGCGCGGTGGAGATCGTGTGAGAGAGGGGAGCCGGAGGTAGAAGACGGAGTCGTGGCCGTTGGATCATGTGATCCAACGGCCTGGATCGAGGCGCCTAAGAACGACGCTGATGAGATCTCTGGCGATGTGATCAAAGGCGAGTGGTGCGCCACGTGTCGTGGTATGGGAGCGGCGCTAAAGGACGGTTGTGATGCGAAAGAGGCGCAGATCGAATGGCCAAGGCGCACGTTTAGAAGAAGCGGTTGTGATGGAATCAGGGGTGGCATGATCGAGGGTCAGGATCTTGCCACGTGGAGCGAGTAGGAATAGGCATTGATGGAGGGATAAGATGGGGTCTGGGGATTGATCGGGTGGTTGAGAGTTGGTGTGGAGATAACGGCTGAGATGGAGAGCTTTTAAGCTGATCGGAAGGCGCACAATGCGCCACGTGGCAAACTGTGGGAGAGGCACGAACGGGCGGATCAGATCTGAGATGGGATAAGATCAGACGGCTGGGAACATAAGCGTGCGTGGAGAAGGCTGAACCGTTGGATCAAAAGTATATCCAACGGCCAAAAATGCGGACAGATGATGCAAAGAGGAGCGGGCCACGTGGCTCACCCAGAACGGGCCACATGGCCCAATCAGATTATTCAGAAAGAATTTTTGATTTTTGAGGGTTAATTTGGCCGAATTTGAGAAAACTCAAAACATGAAAGTTGTAGATCTTGACGAGATCTACAAGTTTCCTTGACCAAAACTGAAGATGAGATCAAACAAAGACTCGAAATATTTTGGAGGGTATTTTTAAGGCTAAAAATACCAAAGATTTTTGTTTTGCCATTTTTTTATGGTTTTTAATTTATTTGAGACTCTGTTAATTATAGGACATTATCTGGATTTTATTGACAAATAGCTTAAGCAAGGGGGTTAATAAATAAAAATTGTGATGATGAAATTGGGTTTCATCAAGAGCCCAGACCCGCTCTCCGAACCCGAGTTCGATTCCGCCCTGTTCCCCCTTGACCACCCTTCTGCTATACCTGAGATGTCAGTGCCAGATGCGAGACAACATACTGATGATATTTCGGCACCTGATTTGGGTCTTTTGCCTTTGCAGAGGCCATGGCCAATAGCGAGGAGCGCACCGATGGTCCGAGGCCAGAGACGACCACATACGTACTGGACCAGGGTGCGATCAACACCACCATGATAGTTTCCCTCAAGACGATGCAACGACAGATTCAAGAGCAGGTGACTTTCATGATGGAAATGAGGAGAGAGATGGAGAGACTGAGAGCCACAGCAGTGTTAGCAATGTGAGCCCCGGGTGAACCATTTCTACAATAAATGTTATTTTAATGAATAAATTATCAATGAAAGTTATTGATTATTTTTCACTCCCTTTCTGAGATTAATAAATGAATGCACTATAGGGTCCCTCTGTACAATAAGGGTTATGTACTATGGCTAACTTGATGATCATACAGCTGTTGATTCATTGGATGGATCATAGAGGCTGATGCTTGGATGAATATCTAAGGAGTTAGATAGAGGACTCATCAAGCATCATCAAATGATCATTAAGTGATGATCTCCGGTCTGAGTACGAGATGGCAATCCTATCTCATATGACTGATATCTGACTGACCTCTTAATGCAGGTCCTCTGCATGGAATAGTGATTCAGAGGTGTCAGGTTAGTTAAGTCAATGGGTTGACTTGACGAGATCGAGATAACCAAAGACCTACGTTGAATACTGTCACAACATAGGCATGCATCCTCTGACTAGAGACAGATGTATTGCTATATGTCTGAGTATGTACATTTGGCAGACCAATAGGTTGATGATGTCTTGGCTAGGTGCTATATCCTAGGTTCTCTCTCCAATGTTCTGCAGAAGCAACATGTGGAGATGAGTACCTGTCAGGAAATAATGCAGAATCTTAAGGATATGTTTGGTGACATTAACCGCACTCAGCGGTACAATGTTATGAAAGACCTCATTCGCTGTAGAATGTAGGAAGGGACTTCGGTCCGTGAACATGTACTCAAAATGTTTGGGTACTTGTCGGAGCTGGAGACTCTTGGGGCAACGATGGATGCAAACATGCAAGCTATTTCATTCTGCTGTCATTGCCCAAGTCTTTTAATAACTTTGTAGTGTCATTCCACATGAACAAGCTGGAATTGACAAGTGCTGCTCTCCTTGCTGCATTAAAGTCTGCAGAAGACGTAATGAAGAAGGATGGTCCCACTGGCAGTGCAATGGTTGTACAGGTCAAAGGGAAGCGCGGTCGGAAGCATGGCTCTCGGAAGGGCCCGACCCAGAAGAGAAAGAAGAAGGGACAAAGTGTTGGCTCTTCTTCTAGTGCATCCACTCTCATGGCGTCGAAGAAAATCGACGTCTGTCACCACTGCAAGAAGCCGGGGCACTGGAAGCGTAACTGCCCAGATTACCTGAAGTCCACAGACAAGGTAAAGCCCCAGCAGGTATGAAATCTACTTTCATCATTGAAACTAGCTTTCTCGTCGGACGAGAAGGAAGTTGGGTTGTAAATTCTGGTGCTTCTGTTCATGTATGCAATATGTTGCATCTGTTTCAGGAAACTAGGAATCTTGAGGAAGGGGATATAGTCATCCAGATGGGATCTGATGCAAGTGTTGCAGCAGTAGCCGTCGGGACTTGCAGACTATCATTATCTAGTGGAAGAGTCCTTATACTTAAAGAATGTCTTTATGTACCCGAAGTCAGAAGGAACTTGATATCTGTATCTAAGCTTGTTAGAAGCGGATATTCTTTCCTTTTCTGTAATAAATTAGTCATAAGTCGTTATGATAAATATATTGCGGATGGTGTTTTGACTTCTGGTGGACTCTATGAATTGTGCATTGATAAATGTATTATGAATGTGACAACCACTAATAAAAACCCTAAAAGATCCAGAGAGGATAAAAATATCTCAAATGATATATGGCATCAAAGGCTTGGTCATTTATCTGTTGATAGGATCAATAGATTGATAAAGGATGGACCTCTAGATTTTCTACAGGTTCAACCTTTGCCCACTTGCAAACATTGCATACAGGGTAAAATGACTAGGACGCCTTTCCGTAACAAGGTTACAAGATGCGAAGGTATTATTGACCTAATACATACCGATGTATGTGGTCCCTTCAGTACCGCGACTCGAAATGGATACCAATATTATTTGACGTTTATCGATGACCATTCGCGATACGGGTTTATCTTCCTACTACGTCATAAGTCTGAAACCTTTGAAAAGTTCAAGGAATTCAAGGCTTTGATTGAGAACTAAACGATAGGAATATTAAACGGATTCGATCTGATCGAGGTGGCGAGTACCTGTCAGATGAATTCAAGGAATACCTTAAGGAGAATGGAATTGTTTCCAATCTCACTCCTCCTGGAACTCCCCAACTAAATGGTGTTGCTGAAAGACGCAACAGGTTCATCATGGACATGGTCCGTTCAATGATGAATAAAGCAAATTTACCTCTTAGTTTCTGGGGATATGCAGTAGAGACTGCAATATATATCCTGAATAAGATTCCTAGCAAATCCGTGCCTAAGACTCCTCATGAGCTATGGTATGGAACCAAACCTAGTGTTAATCACTTGAGGGTTTGGGGTTGCTTGGTCTATGCGAAGAATGTGGACGCAAGTAAGCTAGAATCTCGCTCTCGTGAGTGTTACTTCATTGGGTATGTTAAAGATGGTATTGGATACCAACTTTATGACCCTGAGACCCAAAAGGTTTTTGTTTCTAGAGATGTGAAGTTTCTGGAGAATGATTTCCTTAAAGGTCAAGACAATAATGAAGTAGAGGAATTCTTTGAATCCCCTGAGGATTCTGAGCTTCCTAGACCAGAAACGAAAGAGATAAATAAAGATGAAACACCCATACCTCTTCGAAGGAGTTCGAGGGTGGTTGCACCACCTGAAAGGTATGGATTCCATGTGTTAGGTGAAACTGACATTGATCCTACTTCATTTGATGAAGCACTCGCGGATCAAGACATGGATAGATGGATACTAGCAATGAAGTCAGAAATTGACTCCATGCATAAGAATGGTGTATGGACCCTAGAGGATCCACCTAAAGGGGTAAAACCCATTGGGTGTAAATGGATCTTCAAGAGAAAGAGGGGACCTGATGGGAAAGTAGAGACTTTCAAAGCACGGCTCGTAGCCAAGGGCTACACACAGAGAGAAGGCATCGACTACGATGAGACATTCTCTCCTGTGGCTATGCTTAAATCCATCCGGACATTGCTAGCTATAGCTGCATATCTTGACTACGACATCTGGCAGATGGACGTCAAGACGGCTTTCCTCAATGGATACCTCGAGGAGGATATCTACATGGAGCAGCCCCAGGGCTTCATGACAGAGGATGGTAAAGTATGCAAGCTGAAGAAATCCATCTATGGGCTCAAGCAAGCTTCTCGTAGTTGGAACATCAGATTTGACGAAACCATAAAGAGTTATGATTTTGTGCAGAATCCTGATGAACCTTGTGTATACAAGAAGCTTAGTGGGAGCGCCATTGTGTTCATCGTGCTTTATGTAGATGACATCCTTATCATTGGGAATGATACAGGGATGATGACCAGTGTAAAGATTTGGCTGTCCCATACCTTTGAGATGAAAGATCTTGGAGAAGCCTCTTATATCTTAGGCCTGAAGCTGTTCAGAAACCGAGAAAAGAGGATTTTGGGATTGTCACAACATGGATACATTAAGAAGATTCTTGAACGATTCCGTATGGATAGTTCTAAGAAAGGATTCCTACCCTTAAGACATGGTATCCACCTGTCTAAAGGAATGGCTCCTCAAACAGTTGAGGAAAAGAAAACCATGGCTGGATGTCCTTATGCATCAGCCGTAGGAAGCTTAATGTATGCCATGATGTGTACTAGGCCAGATATCTGCCATGCAGTGGGAGTGGTAAGTCGTTACCAATCCTGCTATGGAGAACAACACTGGAATGCAGTAAAGAACATATTCAAATATCTAAGACGGACGCAAGATTACATCTTGGTCTATGGAGATGGTGATCTCCAAGTCTTGGGATATACAGATTCTGACTTCCAATCGGATGTAGATGATCGAAGTCGACATCGGGGTTCGTGTTCTTGTTGAATGGTGGTGCTGTGAGTTGGAGAAGCAAGAAGCAGGACACTACTGCAGATTCAACAACAGAAGCCGAATACATTGCCGCATCGGATGATGCAAAGGAGGCGGTGTGGTTGCGCAAGTTCGTGCTGGAGCTTGGCGTAGTTTCCTCTGATACTCCCATCCCGTTACTCTGCGATAACATGGGAGCCATTGCCCAGGCAAAGGAACCCAGATGGCATCAAAAGAGCAAGCACGTGGAAAGGAAATACCACATCATTCGGGAGATACAAAAGCGTGGTGACATCATCATCACCAAGGTGGCCTATGCCGACAACGTTGCTGATCCTCTTACCAAACCTCTGACACAGAAGGTTTTCGACCAGCATGTAATGAGTATGGGTTTAAAGATTGTACTTGAATGGTTCTGAGGGCTAGTGGGAGATTGTTAGCAATGTGAGCCCCGGGCGAACCATTTCTACAATAAATGTTATTGTAATGAATAAATTATCAATGAAAGTTATTGATTATTTTTCACTCCCTTTCTGAGATTAATAAATGAATGCACTATAGGGTCCCTCTGTACAATAAGGGTTATGTACTATGGCTAACTTGATGATCATACAACTGTTGATTCATTGGATGGATCATAGAGGCTGATGCTTGGATGAATATCTAAGGAGTTAGATAGAGGACTCATCAAGCATCATCAAATGATCATTAAGTGATGATCTCCAGTCTGAGTAGGAGATGGCAATCCTATCTCATATGACTGATATCTGACTGACCTCTTGATGCAGGTCCTCTGCATGGAATAGTGATTTAGAGGTGTCAGGTTAATTAAGTCAATGGGTTGACTTGACGAGATCGAGATAACCAAAGACCTACGTTGAATACTGTCACAACATAGGCATGCATCCTCTGACTAGAGACAGATGTATTGCAATATGTCTGAGTATGTACATTTGGCAGACCAATAGGTTGATGACCTAATCAAGGTCTATATACCGGCGAGCTGGTGTGCATGTAAGGACATATGAGTAATGCGATCTCTCAAAGGGATCATACAGGTTCACTTGTGAACCGGGAGACATGAGCTCACTCATGAGGTATTGGGACTGAACAAATTCCATGCATGGTCGTCGTGCTTTGGAAGCATGACATGAATTTGAAGGTAAGATATATGCTTTGTGAAAGCATATGATCTATACCAAATCCCAATGACCAAGATTGAGAAACTTAATTGATCTAACTCTGAAGATGACAGTGCAAAAGTGATCTTTATCTTCAGAATGATCATGAGTCTTCCAGTATGTAGGATGTGCAGGTATTGGGAATACCTGAAGGGTGATTTGATCATATACGATTGTATAACCATGACGCTTCCATTCCGAGGGAGTGATGAAACATGTTTGGATTTTAGTGACTCCTCTCATTAGAGAAGTGACCTAATCTTAGTCCATGAACTTGACATTGATCTGAATGAGATTCAGATGCAATGAGAAGATTAAGTCTACGGTCTTGATTTGATCAAGCATCAGTGGGAGGTCCATAGGATCTGGATTTGAGATATGATCTCAACATCCAAGTCACTATACGTGGAACAATACAATCGCCCTGTCCTTATCTCCAAGTATCTGAGGAGAAATAGCATTGTTCTTAAATGGTTTAAGAACAATTCCATGAGATCTAAGCAAGGAGAAGTTGATAATTAAATGTGATTTAATTATCATGATGTATGAGAAGTTATCCAACATGATTAAATGTGATTTAATTATTTTGGATAAGAATAATGTGGATAGAAATATCCAATTATTCATAATATATTATAAATGTGATTTATAATGTATTAGAGAGAGTTAATTATAATTTATATGTGTTGATTAATTACTATGTGTATTGGATACACATTGTGTAATTAATTAACAATATGAATTATATGTTGTTTTGGGTTGTGAATATGATTCACAATTTTTCCATGGCAAGAATGCAATATTCTCAAAGATAATTGTGAATTATTTTTGAAGAATAAAACCCAATAAATTTGTTGCATAATAAATAAGAGAGATTGCAAGGAGATATGAAATCTCATGGATTTCCATGAGATTGCAATCCCCATGCAATCTTATGGGCGGCACACCATTCGAATATGGAATGTGTGGCCGCCCACTTGGAAGGCACATGGAGATGAAATCTCCATGTGTCTTCTGTCCTTATTTGTTGGGTTGATTTAGGAATGAATTATATTTGATTTTGTCAAATATATTTTAACCTAAATTTGTTGTTTTTGTCAACAACAATCTTAGCCATTGGATAAACATAAATCAATCTCATCCATTGATTTTATGTGTCCCATGGATTGAGATCCATGGATCCCAAAACCCTATAAAGAGAGAGGCATACCATGCTTTCTCTTTACACATGCTATTGTAGCACAAATTCTCTCTCTCTTTCTCATACTCGACAGCCCTCTCTCTCCCTCTCTTCTTGGTGGCAGTCCA
Organism: Ottelia alismoides; assembly: GCA_037367405.1. Classification (NCBI taxonomy): domain Eukaryota; kingdom Viridiplantae; phylum Streptophyta; class Magnoliopsida; order Alismatales; family Hydrocharitaceae; genus Ottelia; species Ottelia alismoides. Next base: position 967,560 of record JAZKJV010005966.1, on the reverse strand, counting down.
CTTTGGTTGAGGGAATCGTCGACGACTGCGCCATCGTGCTGCCGCTTCGACTCTCTGCGGTTCTTCGTCTTCTTGGAGTGCTTCACTCACGAAGGAGACATTTGATCTCGTGTGACGAGATCAGGAGCAACCGCGCTTGGATCAACTTGGATTGCGAGGACTCCGCGACTCATCTCCGCGCTCGCAAGCCGTTACTCCGACGATCGGACTTGAGACAGGAGGTCTCTTTTCGTAGAGACTTGATCAACCACGCTTCAAGAGGTATTGCATTATACTTGTTGTGGTTATAGATGAAACGATTTGAGAATAGTTCTCGGATCATGTGGTTTCATCGGTTTAAAAATTTTTAAATTCCGCTGCACCGAACAACTAGTACGACTAGTCGTTCTTCATCGTATTCGATACGACGATCACGCTTCCGTGATGCGCTTGAGGATTTCTCCATATCCTTCAAGCAGACCATCCGCGAGCCGATGGCCGCAGGGGTTCGGATCAGCCAGATCAGCCAGACCAACCGGTAGCAGTAGCAGCAACAGAGTAGCCAAGACCGATGCGGGAGTTGCACAACCTCGGATCGACACTGACACATCGGTGGGTGGTTCTTTCGGCTATCGTGGGGGACTTCAAGTTCCCCCCGAACACACTTCAGCTTCTACTCTGCTTCCACGGGCTCGCCACTGAGGAGCCCCATCTCCACCTCCAGGAATTTCTGATGATCTGCAGCACCGTCCACGACCGATAGGTGGACGAGGACACCATCCGTATGATTGCCTTCCCCTTTTCACTTGCAGATAGAGAAGCCACCTGGCTGAAGCATATGGGGAAGTTTGTGTACACCTGGGAGCAGCTCCGCACCGAGTACTTGCACAAGTACTATACACTCGGGCGGACGAATGCAACGAGGGCCCTAATCAGCAACTTCTCCATGCTCCCCAACGAGCAGTTTCACGAGGCATGGGAGAGGTTCAGAGAGCTTACAGACCGATGCCAGATGAATCCATGATTCATTATCTTTTCTGTCGTATTTTGTCTTAAAACCCTTAACAAATGCATGTAAATATTCATTAATTTCCATCTTTTAACAAATCGTCATTCATGAATAATTATTCACTTTTAACTATCAAAAGCATGTAAATAAATAAAGAACAAGAAAAGAACAAAAAAGCAGATTGAATATATGTATATATGTACAATATGACTTCAAATATAAATATAACTGAAAGGTATATTTATAGCCTAACCCCCGAGACCAAGTCAGCACGGATTGGTCGACAAACCAAAAAGTAGGGGGAGATAAGGAAAGAAAACATCAAAAATAAATTAAGTCATACTGTATACATTTCTCACTATTTATAAAATAAATATAAAATTTCAAAGATTTTTAATTAACTCATATGTACATATTTTTCAACAAATCCTTTTCCTAATTATTTCTAAAAATCTATATAAAAATATATAAATAAGTTAAAAATATTACTTTGTATATATGCCAAGAAATCCAGCCTACAAATTGTCAAAATCTCAACTTCCGAACATCATAACTTCCTCATACAAACTCCAATTTCACTCTACTCACCTTTAAATTCATAAAATAATATTCTCTAATTAATAAAAAGGTTTCATCGAATTCAGAGTCTGTTTGCAAAAAGTCGATTTTGCGACCAAAAGACAACGGCATTTCTGGGCTATTTATTTTATATAACACACCTTATTTATAGTTTTCTTAATTTTATAATTTTTAAATTATTTCATGATCTTTTATTTTCACCCTAAATTATTTCATAATTTTTGGACCTTATTTATTATTTTAATAAAATAAAAAACCCTAAATTATAGGTATAAATGAACTAGATTACTTATACCTCTATTTATAAAAATATGTAAATTAATTTAATAAAATCTATAAAAATTTACACAAGCCTTACTTATTATTCTAATAATTAAGAAAATATAAAATTAATTTTTAGTTATTTATTTATAAAATTTAAAAAACTAAAACCTATTTATAAATACATATCTATTAATGTAATATTTATATTTTAGATAAAATTTATTATTTATTAAAAGTAATTATTCCATAAATTAGATAACTAATTTATTTACAAGTCTTGCATTTATACTTATTTAAAATAAGATGATTTACTATTTAATATCGATTTTATAAAGAATTAATCATTTCTGGCCAACCAGGTGCTGACACTTGTCAGCACCTGGGTTATCTTCTCCAAGAATCAGTTCTACCGAACTGTTCTGACCGACCAACTTCCTTGATTTATTCCAAGCGCATCCTAACCATTCCAAGCGATCTAAGCCCTCGATTAGATCCTCCTAACAACCAAGAATCTCGCTGGCCATTAGATCCTGACTTGCGGATCAAGCAATCCACCTATAAATATCCCCAAAGATCCGCCATTGTAAATCCAACCTTCCAACTAACCTGAAGCTCCAGCTCCAGTATCCGACCCCCCATCTTTCAAGCCTCGTACCGGCCATCCTCGGTGGTGACAGCAGCTAGGAGACGCCGCGCGTAGAGGAAGGACGTCGGAGGAAGAGTTCCAAGGAGGCCTTCTTCCTTGCATCGTCGCAACCGCCGCGTGGAGCTCCGGCCAAAGGTCGACCGTATAGCGATTCAGTCCAGGTAATACACCTTGGCTCCCCAGACCTAATCCCTCTATTTCTCGAATTCGTTCTCGATAGTCATGCATTGATTAGCAATGCTAAGCGCGTGATTAGATAGATTGATCTTCTAGGTTAGGCACGCATCAATTTTCCATTTCAAATTCGATTCGAATCCATTTCCATTCGCGATCCATTTCATTACCATATTCACGCTATCTTCAATAAATCTGGAAACCAACTTTTTTCTCCATGTTTGATCTTGCAACCTTTAAACCATAGGCTGATTCCTCGTGAATCGAGCACGTATATCTTTTATTTGCAGATCAAACTTCATTAGGAGCCATCTCTCCAGATCTGGAAGCCTTTGAGCATCATGGGAATCGCATCCAAAGATGGCATGACCATCTGACCTTCAGACGATACTGCACCGGACAGTGATCTTCATCACCGGAACACCGCCGCTCGGAGCTGCCGCCGACCACACCCTACCGCGGGCGAGCTCGAGGGGTGGAGCAGCCACCCCTCTGGCCCTGCCGGAGAGCCCAAGTCGCAGCTGATCGTCAAAGGAAAGTCGGAGAAGACGCATCCTTCTCCAGACTTCTAACAGACTCAAGAACATCTGAGGTACAGGTGCGCGACACGTGGTGCACCCACGAGCCGTCCGATCCATGCCTGAAGCTTATAATCTCGACCGTCCGTGCTGAAGCGGTGGAAATTTTGCACAATAAACCCAGCGAGTTTTCCAGAGTTTATCTCCGCTCCACAAGTTTCCAGATACTGCATTAGGTCCCTCCGTAGGGACCTAAATGTAAAGATCTTTATTTTTTTCTTTCAGAATAGTGCTGATGGACCTATCTGAGAACAATTTAAATAGTTTTTTATGCTTATGCCCCTAGGCTATAGGGGTTGTTTTGACCACGTTTGACCTTGTTTCTTGATGATTTCTTTAGGGTAGTTACACAACTACCCCATCTAGTTTGTATTAAATTTTCGTGAGTTTTTGTCGTGTTTTGATTTTTCGAAAACCACAATCGATTTGTTTTTTTTGTGTTGTTCGAGCTCGCTGCTCGACCCGCTTCCACCTACTATATTGTATCACCTACATATTTCCACCTATATTATATAATAAATAAACCTTTTTGAAAAATATCCCTTTGTGAAAAATAAATAAAAATTTGAAAAGACTAAGATCAAATAAAAAATAAAAAGAGTAAAAATCAAATAAGAAGTGTTTTCTTGCTCTGATCACTTAAAGAAGAAATAGAATAAAATCGCAAAAATATCTCCGAAAAAAAATCGAAGTCTTCTATTATGCCTCCTTGAGTTCGACCCAGGCACACTTACCTGGATAAAAATTTAGTGTAGGTTTTCCTTTCAAAAACCAAATTTGTTTGATAGACTGAAGATCTTGTTTTCGCGGCTTTTTCTACATCGACCATGTTTCTTTAAAAAGCCGCGAATCTGATTTTTAGCCTTATCAAAATGGCGTCATTGCTGGGGAGGCGTTAGACTACTTTTTTTGATATCTTTGTGATTTTATTTTTTCTCTTCTTTTTGTATCGTTTTTCGTAGATTTTTCGTACGTTTTTTTCGTACAGCTTTTTCTTGATTTTCTTCTTGTTTTGTTTTTTAATTTCTTACGATTTTTCTTACGGTTTTCTCGGCTTTCTTCTAGACCGATTTCGTACAGCTTTTTGTACATCTAACTAGTTTTGCAGGGCCTGCAGGATCAGCCGGCTTCTTCGGAAGTTGAATCAGTTGAAAGAGCAGAGGCTGACTCCTTCTTCACGAGTCGGCTGCAGAGGGCAAATTTAGTTAGCTTAATTTTTTAAAAGAGAGAGAAAGGGAGAGAAACTATAATAGACAATAAACAAATCCCCCCCCCCCATTTTCTTCGGGGACTGATTTGTCGGATACCGTGTGTTCGAGGGATCAGAGCACCCACCGTGGTTTTCTCACCTTATCGGTTTTTCCGTGGCTTTTTCGATAGATGCATGTTTAGGTGTTTTTATTCTATCTGATTGTGCTTCTGGCTAGTTTTAGGACTTGCAACCTAGGTGCATGATTTTAGGATCCAAAAAATAAAAAAATTAGACGTTTGTTTGAAAATACTCAAAAAAATTATAAAACCACAAAATAAAACCGGGACTGCTAAAATATCTGACTTTAAAAATCGTAAAACGATTCATCTGATTTGGGAGAGTAATCCCCGCCATTTCTCAGAGTGTGCGAGCGAGAGCCGACATTTAATCTAAAACCCGATATCTTTCAACATACTACTTAGTTCATACATTGAATCACTGCTTTTCAGTGGGTATGCTCGGGTAGCCGAAAACGGTCCGAGTTTACTTATCAGAGTGGGGGATTTAGAAGACACTGCGTAAAGCTCCGTCCTCAAGTAACGCGGGCCGGAATCAGTCTATGTACTTGCCACCATACTGGCTGAGAGCAAGTGGTTCTTTGTAAGGACTCGGGACAGTATCACGGGAGATAAAGCGGGCACCTATCAGCTCGCACAGCGCACGATAACCACACTATTTGTTTGCTAATTTAAACCCTAAAACTGACAAGATAAAAAGACCGAACTCTTACGATCATCATCGGGTTGAGTTGGTAAAAAACAGGGTTTGCTTTGTTTTTGCTTGCGGAGCGTGAGTTTCCACGGCTTTCGCATTTTCCTCTCTTTTTGAATCGTACATCGTGCTCTCCCGATCAAATCTCTTGACATCGAGGATGACGTCTCGACAGCTTTTCTGCTCAGACTCTGTAAGTTTTCGACCGTCCACCGTCGAGCGTACATCTTCACAAGTTCGAGATGTCCCTCTTCTCGAACTGGTCCATCTTATCTCGAGGAGAGTCAGACCCAGACTCCCTCGCCTCCTGGCCAGAAAATTGAGATAGACCCTCGTCTCAATAAATCATCTCCAGCTGAGTTTTCGCTGAGTGCTTACGAGAGTTTCTCTTTTCCAGACGAATCGAAGCCGATGGCTCGTGGTAAAGCACCAGCAGCAGAAGAGAGGGCAGCAGCTGAAGAGCAAGACGAAGGAAGAACAGATGCCATAGATGTTACCGTAGGAATTCTCGAGATGCTTCAACAAATGAATCTATAGATCCGAGATCAATTTAGAACTCAGAATGAGTTGCGGGATGAATTAGCCGTGCTGCGAGCAGGCGCCGAGAACCAATTACAGCCTGCGGTTCCCGCGACTTTACGGGATGAGTATGACCCGGGTGCTAGAATGCTCCACCATTGGATTCGGCTACCATCGAATCAAGCGCCATACGAGCTGAGACCGTCCTTCATTTCTTTGCTTCCCAAGTACTATGGGAATGCCGCAGAGGAGCTGTTCACATTTTTACAGCAGTTCGAAATGATTTGCAGAATGGCTTGCTATCCAGGAATCATGCAGGAGGTCGTACGCCTCAAGGCCTTTCCCTTTGCCCTAGCCGATAAGGCTCTTTACTGGTTGAGTTATCTGGGGAGGGAAATCTCTACATGGGACGATCTGAAGTCCACCTTTCCTCGCAAATATTTCCCTCTAGGAAGGACGAACATGATGAGGAGCCAGATCTCCAACTTCACGCAACTCCCGCACAAATCATTCCATGAGGCATGGGATCAATTCAAGGACCTTACGGAGAGATGCCCGCATCATGAGATCCGATGAAGGTGCTCGTACAGAATTATTTTGGAGGACTCCAGCCGGAAATACAGGTGTTGTGAGTGCCGCATGTGGCGGTAGTTACATGAATAAGGATGTCGAGTCAGTCTGGGCCATCTTTGAAGGGGTGGCCAAGCATTCAAGAGTTGTAGACTCTACTCGGGCATTTCAGAAAGCCCCGCAGCCACCACATCACCGAGAACATCACAAGGTGGCTAACATCTCAGATTCCGAATCCAACACCAACATGGGATACATTAGCGAGAAGTTAACGTTGGTGGATGTGATTCACAAGCAGGTCCAAGACCTACAGCCGCTGCGAGAGTTGGAGAAACTCTCATCTCTACCTCAGCAGCTGAGTGATCTGTCAAAGAAGGTGGCCGACCTTCAGCTCCAGTATCAGCAGAGCCAGTCTTCTTCGACCATACAACCTACACAGAGGATCTTAACCGCTCCGCCCACCCGTCCAATCCACTTTGTACAGAGCGAGCCAGAGACTCCGCAACTTGATTGGCATGAGGATCAGTCTCACGCCAATCCCGACCAGATCACCAGCACCGCAGAGATGGAGGTGGAGCCGTAATCCACTCTCGAGATCAATGGGATTTGCTATACTCCGATTCAGCAGCCGAGTATACCAAATCAGCAGCTGCAGCCGTACGGTCATCCGCATCATGGATGTCCAAATTTCCAGCACCGTCAGACTTTCACGCCACAGCAGTCTCACCCCGAACATTTATCACCAGAGACCGCATTCATATCAGCACCCTTCTCATTATTCATCGAATTATCCTTATCAGCAGTAGTAGTCTTCCTCCACACCTCAGCGATATTCCCAGCCTTCCACCTCTCAGCATTACATGCCAAGGCAGGAGAGAGGAGCAAGCCAGGGACACCACACCGAACCAGAGATGTCTTCACAGGCCCAGTCACTCAACTAGATCATGGACATGCTAAGTACGCTCCAGATTGCACACAAGACTAAGATGGAGCAGGTTAACCGTCGTCTGGACGAGTTAACCGCACCGAAGACCACTCTCCCAACCCAGCCTCAGATGAACCCGAACAACAAGAGGAGGCATCCAGATCAGGTAGACACTACAGGTAAGATCTCGTTTCCTGAATTTTTATCTAACTTCATTCATCTCAGGAGTGGTAGATCACCACAAGCACATGTAGGAGAAGAGGAGAGGGAATCAGAGGAGCACGAGCAGATCCATGAGCCGCAAAATTTTGAAGCCAAGGAGGAGAACCAACTGGATGATGAGGACCACTCTGTAGATTCGAGAGATGGGAGCGATGCCAATACAGTAGATATGGACACTGGAGAATCAGACGATGACATCACGCCGGATCAGGCAGAGAGCCCCGAGAAAAATCTTTCTTCCCCAGTCTTAGAGAGTTTTGTAAATAATTCTGAGACTCTCGATGTACACGCTGATTCCACAATCAATAAAAATTCTGATTTTCTGACCTCTGATTTTGTTCCTTTTCCCGATGCTTTGTTTGGCAAAAGGAAAGAAAAATACCAAAAAGAAAGTTGATCATCCAGAGATCGAAAAATTACTCAAAGATCACATATCCCGCTTTACGAGGCCTTAGATCAGTTTCCTACGCAAAAGAATCAATTGAAAAACCGATGCACCACGCGTAGGAAAAAGAGATCCCGAACAGAGAAACATGTCTTGACTAAGGCTACATCCTGTGTGATACAGAATAAGTTACCGAAGAAGAAGAAAGACTCAGGTGCACATTATGTCAGATGCGAGATTGCAAAAGCCGATTTCGATCGCACTCTATTAGATAACGGTTCCTCGATCAATCTGATACCCTCTTCTTTACTCGATAAGCTCGAGTTAGGCACTCTTTACAAATCCCACGCGATCCTTCAGTTTGCTGATAGATCCGTAAAGAGACCTAAGGGTATACTTAGGAACGCTATTGTAACCGTGCTGGGTCTGCAATTCCCAGTGGACTTTACGGTCCTAGACATGGATTGCCCTACACAGTTACACCTTACCCCGATCATTCTCGGGAGGCCTTTCTTAGAGACCGCAAAGGCTCTCTTCGATTATGATACAGGGAAGGTATCTTTTCGCGCCGAGGGCGAGAAGGTACATACAGAGATGGTGAGAGAATCGAACACCTCCAGTGATGCATCTTCTGATTTTCTGAGTTCTTTAGCCTCCTGTGATTACATGGATGAGGTCCGTCTTGACGACCTCGAAAGGTATCAAGTAGAGACCCAAGATTTCCTAACTGAGGACGGGTCCGAGACCATAGGAGGTGATTCTTTCGACGGAACTTTGTATTTTAGTCTGGATGATGAGAAGAAAAGGGATCAGAATTTTGATGAGTTTAATGCAGATCTTTCAAATTCAGAAACTTTACTCGTTCCTCCGTCTCAGATGATCCAGAGACAGAGTTTCATCTAGTCGAGTTATTTTTCTCTGATCATTCTGAGGAGTCGGATGATGTCTTGAATATCTTCTGTAGTCCGACTCTAGAGCACATTGAGATGATGGAGAACCAAATCGCAGACACATCCACAACCGATACAGATCCCCATACACACACAGAGATGTTTCAGCAGATCTAGATCTTACCTTACCAGAGTTAAAGAATTTACCACCAAACATGAAATATGCTTTCCTTGCGGGTCTACATCAACGGTTTCCAGTCATTATCAGCTCATCTTTGACCGACGATCAAGAATCTCGACTGATGGAGATTCTAGAAAGAAACCGCAAGACTATTGGGTGGACTGTATCCGATCTCCGCGGGATTAATCCTGCTTTGTGTTCGCATCGTATCTATCTCGATCATGGCAGCAAACCCTCCCGAGAGTTTCAGCGTAGGCTGAATCCGGTTTTGCGAGAAGTTGTCAAGAAAGAGAATACGAAATGGTGCGATGCAGGCTTCATTTATCCCATCTCCAACTCCGAATGGGTTAGCCCATTACATGTTGTCCCAAAGAAGTTGGGAATTCAGATGGTTAAGAACGAGAATGGAGAGGAGATTCCAAAGAGAGTAACCACGTCGTGGTGAGTATGTGTTGATTACAAAAAGCTGAACACCGTGACGAAGAAGGACCACTTCCCTTTGCCTTTTATAGACCAGGTCATAGAACGGTTGGCAGGGAAGGAGTACTTCTGTTTCCTTGACGGTTACTCCGGATACAACCAAGTTTCAATTGCTCCAGAAGACCAGGAGAAAACCACCTTCACATGTCCGTTTGGCACGTATGCCTTTAGACAGATGCCCTTTGGACTGTGCAACGCTCCTGCTACTTTCCAGAGGTGCATGCTTGCTATTTTTATGGACATGGTCAGTGATTTTCTAGAGGTTTTTATGGATGATTTTTTGGTCTATGGTGAGTCTTTTGATGATTGTTTAGCGCACCTAGACCAGGTTCTGAAAAAGTGTTGTGAGGTAGATCTCGTTTTGTCCTGGGAAAAGAGCCATTTTATGGTTACTCACAGGATCGTGTTGGGGCACGTCATCTCCCAGCGAGGCATGGAGGTTGACCCTGCCAAGGTGGATCTCATCAAGAAACTCGAGCCACCATCCAACATCAAACAGTTACGGTCATTTCTGGGGCATGTCGTCTTTTACCGACGATTTATCCAAGACTTCTCCAAAATTGACTGATCGTTAACTGAATTACTAGGCAAAGACATCGAGTTCGTGTTAAATGATAAATGTCTTAGTGCCTTCCTCACTTTGAAAGAGAAGATTATCAGTGCTCCTGTCCTACAACCACCTGATTGGTCTCTACCCTTAGAGATCATGACAGATGCTTCAGATTTTGCGGTCGGGGCTGTATTAGGACAGAGGAGGAATGGACTTCCCGTTGCTATTTACTATGCCAGCAGAACCTTAGACGATGCTCAGAGAAATTACACAGTGACAAAAAGGAGATGTTGGCAGTAGTGTTTGCATTAGATAAGTTTCGATCATATCTACTTGGCTCCAAAGTCACAGTTTACACTGATCACTCAGCTATCCGATTTCTGATGGAAAAGAAGGATGCTAAGGCACACCTTCTTAGATGGATTCTATTATTTCAGGAATTTGATTTGGATATCAAAGATAAACCTGGGGTAAAGAATGTGGTAGCTGATCATCCCTCCCGATTACAGTCAGATCAGCCTTTAGAGGAGTATACGCCAGAGATCGCAGAGAGATTTCCTGATGAGAGCATCTTTGCAGTTACCGAACTTCCGTGGTATGCAGATATAGTGAACTTTCTGGTCACACAAAAAAGTACTCAGGGTTGGCCTAAGAACCGAGTTGATAAACTAGTTTATGAGGTACGGTACTACCATTGGGAGGATCCGATTCTTTTTCGCGAAGGACCGGATTGCGTTTACAGGCGTTGTATTCCTCAGGAGGAATATAATATTGTCCTCACTTTATGCCATTCTTTAGAGTCAGGAGGACATCATTCAGGGAAGAGGACATCACAGAAGGTACTACAGAGCGGATTATGGTGGCCGACTCTTAGTAGAGATGCCTGCACATTTGTAAAGAGTTGCCCAGATTGTCATAGAGCTATAGGGACAATCACTGCCAGAGATGCAATGCTTATGCGACCCATCATTATTTGCAAGATCTTTGACGCATGGGGCATAGACTTCATGGGATCGTTCCCTTCTAGCAGCGGCTTTGAGTACATTCTTCTCGCTGTAGATTATGTTAGCAGATGGGTGGAGTCTATACCCACACGAACCACAGACAGTAAGACCGTTTGCAAGTTCTTAAGGGAACATATTATTTCGCGGTTCGGGATCCCACGTATTCTCATTTCTGATGGGGGAAGCCATTTCATTAATAAGGAGGTGAAAAAGCTAGTGAAGCAATACGACATTGATCACAGAGTAGCTTCTCCTTACCACCCACAGACGAACAACATGGCTGAAGTCTCAAATAGGGAGGTGAAATCAATTCTCCAGAAATTAGTACGACCGGATAGGAAGAATTGGTCACTGCTTCTAGATCAGATTCTTTGGGCATATCGTACTGCATACAAAACTCCCTTAGGTACTTCACCATTTAGATTGGTTTATGGAAAGCCGTGACACTTGCCCGTAGAGATCATGCACAAATCCAAATGGGCAAATCGAGAGATATTGATGGATGCACAGAAAGCAGGGGCCAAGAGAAAGATAGATCTGAATGAGCTGGTAGAGATTCGAAATCAAGCATACGAGAACACACTCATCTATAAGGACAAAGTGAAGAAATGGCATGATAGACATATTCGGCACAAGATCTTTGTCCCTGGGCAGAAAGTCTGGTCGTTCAATGCGAGATTAAGAATTTTTCCCGGCAAATTAAAAAGCAAGTGGAAAGGACCGTACATAGTCAGAACGATGCACGACAAAGGTAGTATAGTAATATCAGATGTGTCACCTGGTGTAGAGCCGTTCATGGTTAACAGGCAGATGCTGAAGCATTTCGTCGAGACTACTGATCATCCGGCCCGTACTGAAGTGATCTATTTTGTACAGGAATCATGATCATTCTTTCCCTTCATCTCATCCTGTACAAATTCTTTTGAGCCATTCGTTTCTGGAAACTCACAACACTTGTATATTCTTCGTAGACCACAATCGTCCCTGTTTTTGCTCATCTTCTATGCTTAGGATACCGGATCCTAAGTATAGGGGGGACCGATTGTTCGCTGATTTACGTTTTATTTTTTGTTCTGATTCTTTTTGTATAGCCTTTCTTTTTCACAAATCACTGATCTCCGATTTTTGGCTACATTCTTTTCTATACTTAGGATGCCTTATGCTAAGTATAGGGGGGACCGAGTGATTTCGACGATTTCGTATTCTTTTCCTTTTTGGACTTTCATTATTTATTCTTTTTCATTCAGTCATCCCGTTTTTGCTCTCCCGTGATACTTACGATGACCTGATCGTAAGTATAGGGGGGTTGACTGACTTGTACTCGATATCCTTTTTCACCCACTTTTACTTAGCACGAGTTATGTCCTCCTTTTTCTCTTTTGACGCTATGAGGACATAGCACAAGCTAAGTATAGGGGGGTGCATATATATTGTATATATACTTTCGTCCATAACTCGTACTTTGATGTATTTTCTATATGTATAAAATCCATAAAAAGTGGGTAAGGGTTAATTTAAAATCCATTTCTATATTTATCTATTATTTATAAAATCCTTGTAAATAAGTAAAATATGTTTAAAACTTGTATTTAAAAGCCGTAACTAAAATATGTATTTAAAATTCATATAATATTTACTTAAAAACTTATTTATTAAAACATGTGTAAAAATTACTCAATCCTTGTAAAAATTTTCTGTAGATTAAAACCGTAAAAATTATTAGGTACTTAACCCAAATAAAAAATATATATTTTAAAAAACCCGTAAATAAAAATAATTTGTTTATAAAAATCAGAAATCCATAAAAATACAAAACCCTAAAAGACATAAAAAACCCAAAAGCCGTAAAATTCATAAAACGAGTAAAAATCAGAAAATATACTTCACAAAAACATGGTTGCATTTGCATTCGCATTTTTTAGAATAAGTTTGATTTCTAGAACTAAAGATTGAGTCTAGTCTAAAGGATGGATCTTGGTTAGGACCTTTAACTTTCGTTGTAAGGAGCCTGGTTAGGATCTGGAATTTAGACTCTTCAGGTCTTGTGACTTAAAATCTTTGGGTTCCGTAAGACCATATTCAAGAAATCAAGTCATATGTGCTTAAGTAGACCATTTGGAGTCATCCGTACAACTCTACACCAGTGAACCAATCTTGAACACATGCACTCTGCACTTAGCTCGACTCGCATGGAGTTCCGAAGGGCAGTACATCTTGGTAGTGCGTTTCTATCCTTATCTTTGCGGCGTTGACGTCTAAAGACGGGAGAGATTGGGGTTGTGATAGTTACTTCGGATGAGGGAAGGATCTGCTGACACAATTTTTCTAAGACCTCAAAAAAGGGACGGAATAAAAGATGCTATATCCGTCGAGGCATAAAAGGATGAATGCAGTGCAAGCAAATTACAAAGTCAAAGCAAAGAAGAAGCCACCAAATACAAATACGACCACAATGGTCCAAGCTTCCACCAAAAATGCCTGCACATCTTAGTGGAGACTCAGCTACACCGGTTGAGCTTCACAAGGAGATGCGTCTACACTGGTCGTACTCCACTTCTTTTCTCATTCTTATATCTTCTCTCTATATTCGATTGTGGACATAGCAGAACTGAACTCAGAAGGGAATACTTCCCTCCCCGAGGAAATAGTAGCTGGATGAGGAAGCAACAAAATTGTATAGTCGGGATTGACGGTTTCTTCGGTTCTCTAAGCAACAAGAGCTGAATCAATTCACACACTGTACAAGTTTACTTCAAGGATGATATAGTTTGCGATATGGATAAGTGAGTCTGAACTAGCCGATGAAGTGATCTTGAGTAAGGATTTGTGGAACTTGAGGACTGTTGAGGATAAAATCCTTATCCTAGTTAAGGTTCCGACAAAATGCTTGTTTCAGGCCCGATCGAGCTCTGTCCTTTGTCTATTCTCATGAATTGGTTTAGGAAAACAAATTCATTCTAACTTTCTTTCTTTTTCACTTACTTTTCAAATAAGTGTTTGCTAAGGGACTAGCAAAGTTTAAGTAAAGGGGGCTGATGAATCCATGATTCATCAACTTTTATGTCGCATTTTGTCTTAAAACCCTTAACAAATGCATGTAAATATTCATAAATTTCCATCTTTTAACAAATCATCACTCATGAATAATTATTCACTTTTAACTATCAAAAGCATGTAAATAAATAAAGAACAAGAAAAGAACAAAAAGGCAGATTGAATATATGTATATATGTATAATATGAATTCAAATATAAATATAACTGAAAGGTATATTTATAGCCTAACCCCCGAGACCAAGTCAGCATGGATTGGTCGACAAACCAAAAAGTAGGGGGAGATAAGGAAAGAAAACAGTAAAAATAAATTAACTCATACTGTATACATTTCTCACTATTTATAAAATAAATATAAAATTTCAAAGATTTTTAATTAACTCATATATACATATTTTTCAACAAATCCTTTTCCTAATTATTTCTAAAAATCTATATATAAATATAAAATAAGTTAAAAATATTACTCTGTATATATGCCAATAAATCCAGCCTACAAATTGTCAAAATCTCAACTTTCGAACATCATAACTTCCTCATACCAACTCCAATTTCACTCTACTCACTTTAAAGTTCATAAAATAATATTATCTAATTAATAAAGGTGGTATCATCGAATTCGGAGTCCGGTTGCAAAAAGTCGGTTTTGGGACCAAAAGACAACGGTGTTTCTGGCTATTTATTTTATACAACACACCTTATTTAGCAGGGGTCCGTTTTTTTAATCCCAACTGTTTTCTTAATTTTATAATTTTTAAATTATTTCATGATCTTGTATTTTCACCCTAAATTATTTCATAATTTTTGGACCTTATTTATTATTTTAATAAAATCAAAAACCCTAAACTATAGGTATAAATGAACTAGATAACTTATACCTCAATTTATTAAAATATGTAAATTAATTTAATAAAATCTATAAAATTTACATAAGCCTTATTTATTATTCTAATAATTAAGAAAATATAAAATTAATTTTTAGTTATTTATTTATTAAATTAAAAAAAACTAAAACCTATTTATAAATACATATTTATTAATATAAAATTTATATTTTAAATAATATTATTATTTATTAAAAGTAATTATTCCATAAATTAGATAACTAATTTATTTACAAGTCTTGTATTTACACTTATTTAAAATAAAATGATTTACTATTTAATATCGATTTTATAAAGAATTAATCATTTCTGGGCAACCAGGTGCTGACACTTGTCAGCACCTGGGTTATCTTTTCCAAGAATCGGTTCTACCAAACTGTTCTGACTGGCCAACTTCCTTGATTTATTCCAAGCGCATCCTTACCATTCCAAGCGATCTAAGCCTTCGATTTGATCCTCCTAACAACCAAGAATCTCGCTGGCCATTAGATCCTGACTTGTGGATCAAGCAATCCACCTATAAATATCCCAAAAGATCCGCCATTGTAAACCCAACCTTCCAACTAACCTGAAGCTCCAACTCCAGTATCCGACCCCCCATCTTTCAAGCCTCGTACCGGCCATCCTCGGTGGTGACAACAGCTAGGAGACGCCACGCGTGGAGGAGGGACGTCGGAGGAAGAGTTCCAAGGAGGCCTTCTTCCTTGCATCGCCGCAACTGCCGCGTGGAGCTCCGGCCAAAGGTCGACCATCGAGCAATTCAGTCCAGGTAATACACCTTGACTTCCCAGACCTAATCCCTCCATTTCTCGAATTTCATTCTCGATAGTCGTGCGTTGATTAGCAATGCTAAGCGCGTGATTAGATAGATTGATCTTCTAGGTTAGGCGCGCATCAAATTTCCATTTCAAATTCGATTCGAATCCATTTCCATTCGCGATCCATTTCATTGCCATATTCACGCCATCTTCAATAAATCTGGAAACCAACTTTTTTCTCCATGTTTGATCTTGCAACCTTTAAACCATAGGCCGATTCCTCGTGAATCGAGCACGTATATCTTTTATTTGCAGATCAAACTTCATCAGGAGCCATCTCTCCAGATCCGGAAGCCTTCGAGCATCATGGGAATCGCATCCAAAGATGGCATGACCATCTGACCTTCAGACGATATTGCACTAGATAGTGATCTTCATCGTCGGAACTCCGCCGCTCGGAGCTGCCGCCGACCACACCCTACTTCGGGGGAGCTCGATGGGTGGAGGAGCCACCCCTCTGGCCCCGCCGGAGAGCCCAAGTCGCAGCTGATCGTCGGAGGAAAGTCGGAGAAGACGCATCCTTCGCCAGACTTCTAACAGATTCAAGAACATCCGAGGTACAGGTGCGCGACACGTGGCACACCCGCGAGCCGTCCGATCCACGCCTGAAGCTTATAATCTCGACCGTCCGTGCTTAAGCGGTGGAAATTTTGCACAATAAACCCAGCGAGTTTTCCAGAGTTTATCTCCACTCAACAGGTTTCCAGATATTGCATTTAGGCCCCTCTGCAGGGACCTAAATGTAAAGATCTTTATTTTTTTCTTTCAGAACAGTCCTAAAGGACCTATCTGCAGAACAATTTAAATAGTTTTTTAGCTTATGCCCCTGGGCTGTAGGGGTGTTTTGACCACGTTTGAACTTTTTTATCGACGATTTCTTTAGTGTAGTTACACAACTACCCCATCTAGTTTGTATTAAATTTTCGTGAGTTTTTGTCGTGTTTTCGTCGTGTTTTGATTTTTCGAAAACCGCATTCATTTTCTTTTGTTTTTTTTGTTGTTCGAGCTCGCTGCTCGACCCGCTTCCACCTACTATATTGTATCACCTACATATTTCCACCTATATTATTTAATAAATAAACCTTTTTGAAAAATATCCCTTTGTGAAAAATAAATAAAAATTTGAAAAGACTAAGATCAAATAAAAAATAAAAAGAGTAAAAATCAAATAAGAAGTGTTTTCTTGATCTGATCACTTAAAGAAGAAATAGAATAAAATCGAAAAAATTTCTCCGAAAAAAATCAAGTCTTCTATTATGCCTCCTTGAGTTCGACCCAGGCACACTTACTGGATAAAAATATAGTGTAGGTTTTCCTTCCAAAAATCGAATTTGTTTGATAGACTGAAGATCTTGTTTTCGTGGCTTTTTCCTACATCGACCACGTTTCTTTAAAAAGCCGCGAATCTAATTTTTAGCCTTATCAATGCTTGCACCACGATATCACGAAGCCGAACCTTGTTCAGAGCTTCTTTTGCGGGTTGACACTAGAGCTGCAAGGCCTGGGTGAACGTTTCTTGTGGCGGTCCTACTTCACCAAGGATGAGGATCAGGTCTGGGCCATCTACGAGGAGATGTCCAAGAAGTACACTGTGATGTCCCAGACCCGACTCTACACCCAGGGACGCCCTCAGCCACAGACCATGCAGTTTCAGAGGATAGCACGGGTCGACGCCGGTCCTTCTACTTCGTCAGCGACAGTCGCACAGGCCGAGTCCATAACCGCCGACATGGGCATCATTAGTAAGAAGTTGGATCGAATGGAGCTGATCGAGAAGAAGCAGTGTCAGAGCATATCGCAGATGGAGCAGATGGCACAGTTGTTGAGTGACCTGAAGACACATGTCATGTGTCTCCAGGAGGCACAAACGACTTCTCAGCCCCGTCTTCAGGCACGAGGGGATCCGAGTAGCAGCGGCGGTTCGTACCAGTGCTCCACGCAGCCTAGACAGGTTCACCTTGTATAGGCAGAGCCGTACCAGCAGCCGCAGCAGTACTACCAACCACCACCATCTCCAGACACTCAGATGGTGGTCTACCAGCCGGATCAGCCTCTGGCAGTACTCCCGCCACCCCCTTACGAGCCGGAGCCGTTGATGGATGTCAACGGGATTTGGTACGACCGACCCCAGCTTGGTATCCGACAAGACCATCCCGGATTCCATTGGTCGACCGGAGGTGCCAGTTCCCAACAGCAGCCTCCAGTTCAGGGTGCCAGTACGACCATCAGCGAGATCACCAGCAACAGCAGCCCCCAGTACAACAACAGTCATCCCAGCCCCCACAACAGTATAGTCCTCGTCCCTATCAGCAGGGACATTTTTGGAGGCGTGATCAGCCTCAGCAGCAGCATTAGCAGTACCCCTCTCACCAGCTGCAGCACCAGCCTCATTACCAGCGAGGCCACCCGTCAGGTTCTCATGGGCCATCCTATGAGAACCCCGCCTTAGACGACCTAGCCCGCCTCATGATCGAGCATCATGCTACATTCAGACGGGAGATGGATGAGTTCCGCCAGGAGATGCGGGATATTGTGAGAGGGAAGGCTGCCATCCCTGCCCAGATCGAGCCTAACCCGAACAACCTGAAGAGGAAGTCTGAGCAGGTAGAGTTTACATAGATTACCACTCCAAGTGATTCTTTTGGTGATTTGTCTGCATACATGTTTGATGCTGATTTTGTCACACTTAGGAGCAGTAGGATGCCAGCTGGCGGCGCCTCGTCTGAGCGACGATCCCACGCCACACCAGGAGCGCCAGATGAGGAGGAGCGCGGTATTGAGGTCGCGAGATATGATGACGGTGGTACTGATGCCACCATGGACGTTGATCCAGCTGATGGTACTGAGGTCGTCACTTCACCAGTTCGAGGAGGTGGTACTGACGCCACCATAGCTGCTGAGCCAGAGCGCGGTACTGATGCCGCAAGACATGCCGAGGGTGGTACTGAGGCCACCATTTTCACTTCTGCTAGTCCTGTTGTTTTTCCATCTATATCTGTATCTCAGGACATTTCTGGAAATAAAGAAAAGGGTATGTTATTTTCGAATCCACATGTGTTGATTGATGATGTTTGTGTGGATTCTGCTGTTCATGAGCATGCCAGACCCTCTCCTAGTCCTTCGTATGAGAAGGACCCTGTGATCCCCTTTCTACGAGCACTTCACATGGGAAAGGGGAAGAAAATAGAAAATCCCAAAAAGAGTCATCAGATAGAGTTCAACCAGCAGATGATAGATCGATTTCATATTCAGCTGACTCTACAGGAGGCCTTGGAGCACGTCCATCTACTCCAGAGATCACTCAGAGATAAAACCACAGTTAGGAGGAAGAGGAGGAACCATCAGTCTGAGATCCATGTGTTGATCAGAGCCACTTGTTTTCGCGATATAGAACCGTCTGCCAGCCAAGAGGCCAGATGCAGGAGCCCCGTATGTCAGATGCCACATTCATGAGCAGAGGTTCGACCGCACTCTATTAGACAGCGGTTCTTCGATCAACCTACTTCCGGCAGCCCTTCTCGACCGCTTCGAGTTGGGCACTTTCCGACAGAGCAGGACAATCCTTCAGTTTGTTGATTGATCTGTCAAGAGGCCGAAGGGGTTGCTGAAGGACATTGTCGTCACGATTCAGGGCCTGAAATTCCCCGTGGACTTCGTTGTGTTGGACATGGAGATCCCTGAGTCTGTGACCGATGCCCCCATCATTTTAAGACGCCAGTTCTTGGCCACAGCCAAGGCAGTGTCCGACCATGATAGCGGGAAGGTGTACTTTTGCGCCGAGGGCGAGAGTATACAAATAGAGACGATCAAGGAGACTAGAGCTAGAGATTCAGATTGCTCAGAGCTGACCACAGATACAGAGCGGATGACAGATGCAGGGCGAGACATCCACCAGGACTGTGACTTCGTGATGACAAATGATGAGGCAGTTTGGGCAGATCCAGTCACACATGCCATCCTCTCACCTTCAGAGTTTACTGATGCAGAGACGCCAGCAGAGGAGAGCTTGGAGAGCACATTCGTGGTCCAGGATACCTTTTAGGCCACAGACCCTGTTCTTGATCGCGATACAGATTTTTGTGAGTATGATCCCTCGGAGTCAGATACTGATTGGGCAGAGTTTGATGATTTCACACCGTGTCTGACTTCCACTGAGCCTACAGCTGAGGAGGTTGATTCTGAGCAGAGCAGAGATAGAGTAATTGAGCAGCCTTCTCCAGATCCAGTTTGCGTGAGAGAGTTCTCGTTCTCCCGTGCAGATTTGGTAGCATACACTCAGATTCTTCAGTAGCCAGATTTGCCAGCACCGACTTGTCCAGAGCTGAAGCCGCTACCAGCATCGCTGAAGTATAGGGTCCTTGCGGGTGAGCATGAGATGTACCCAGTCATTATCTTCGTTGATTTGACTAGAGAGCAAGAATACCGTCAGATGGGGGTTCTTGAAAAGAACCGCAAGGTGATAGGATGGAGTGTAGCAGATCTCCAGAGGATCAGTCCGGCTCTGTGCTCTCACCACATCTATCTCGAGGATGAGGCAAAGCCGTCGCGTGAGTTCCAGCAGCGGCTGAACCCGAATCTGAGAGAGGTTGTCATGAAGGAGATCTCAAAGTGGTAGAGCGCCGATTTTATCTACCCCATCTCTGACTCCAAGTGGGTCAGTCTGTTGCATGTGGTGCCCAAGAAGACAGGCATCACTACAGTTGTCACGGAGTCTGGAGAGGAGATCGCTACCCGGGTACCCACTTCTTGGAGGGTCTGTGTGGATTACAGTTGACTCAACCAGGCCACCAAGAAGAATCATTTTCCCCTACCCTTTATTGATCAGATCATTGAGAGACTGGCAGGGAAGAGCCATCACTGCTTTCTGGATGGGTACTCCGGCTACAATCAGGTGGCCATCGCGCCCGAAGACCAGGACACAACCACCTTCACCTGTCCCTTTGGGACATATGCCTTCAGACGCATGCCATTTGGGCTATGCAACGCCCCTGTGACATTTTAGAGATGCATGCTGTCTATCTTTTCGGACATGGCGGGGGAGTGCTTGGAGGTCTTCATGGATGACTTCTCGGTCTACGGCGACAGATTCGACTCTTGTATTGACTACCTAGACCGAGTCCTTCAGCAATGCATAGAGGTTCACCTAGTGTTGTCTTGGGAGAAGAGTCACTTCATGGTGACTCAAGGGACGGTGCTTGGCCACATCATCTCCAACAGGGGCATGGAGGTTGATCTGGCCAAGGTGGATGTCATTAGAAAACTCGATCCACCATCCAACTTGCGGCAGTTACGGTCTTTTCTGGGGCACGTCGGTTTCTACGGACGCTTCATTCACGATTTCAGCAGGATTGCCCGACCATTGACTGATCTGTTGACGAAAGACACCGAGTTCCTTGTAGATGATAAGTGTCTATCGTCATTCAAGACTCACAAGAGCTGTGTCATAGAGGCTCCTGTTCTCCAGCCACTCGATTGGTCTCTCCCATTCGAGATCATGACGGACGCCTCCGATTTTGCCGTGGGGGCCGTGCTGGGATAGAGGAGGGATGGAGTCCCATTTGCTATTCACTACACTCGCTGTACATTAGATGCCATGCAGTGGAACTATACTGTCACTGAGAAGGAGATGCTAGCCATAGTTTTCGCCCTAGATAAGTTCAGATCTTACATCATTGGATCTAGAGTGACCATCTACACTGATCATACCGCCATCAGGTACCTCATGGCAAACACGGATGCCAAAGCTAGATTGACCAGATGGATCCTTTTACTCTAGGAGTTTGACATAGAGATTAAGGATAAGCATGGAGTCAAGAATGTGGTGGCGGATCATCTCTCCCGATTGGAGTATCTTGAGGATTCTGAGCAGATTGACCCTATTTGCGAGACCTTCCCAGATGAGGCGATCCTTGCTATCGCCTCGCTCCCATGGTATGCCGATATTGTGAACTATCTTGTCGCCAAGAAAGTTCCACAAGATTGGCCCAGGCAGAAACTTGAGACCTTCCTCGCGAAGGCCAAGTTTTACCATTGGGAGGATCCCATCCTTTACCACGAGGGAGGGGATAGTATCTGGTATAGGTGCATTCCGAAGGAGGAGCACCACAGCGTCCTTACTTACCGCCACAAGCTTGAGGCAGGAGGACATCACTCAGAGAGAACAACGGCACAGAAAGTGCTCCAATCCAGCCTATGGTGGCCTACTCTCTTCAAGGACTCTGATGAGTTCGTGAAGAGGTGTACTGACTGTCAGAGGATGGGCACTTGTGGATAGCGTGATATGATGCCGATGTATCCCATACACTTCTGTGAGGTTTTTGACGCATGGGGCATCGATTTCATGGGTCCATTCCCTAGGAGTCAGGGATTCGAGTACATTCTGTTGACCGTGGATTATGTGAGTCGTTGGGTTGAGGCCATCCCCGCCCGAACCGCAGATGCTAGGACTTTTTGCATATTTTTGAGGAAGAATATCATTTCACGGTTCGGGGTACCTCGAGTGTTGATATCTGACGGGGGGTCTCATTTCGTCAACGACAAGGTAAAGGCCCTTGCTAGCGAGTTCAACATAGACCATCGAGTTTCCACTCCATACCATCCTCAGACGAATGGTCTCGCTGAAGTGTCGAACAGGGAGATCAAGACTATATTGCAGAAAGTCGTCCGCCCTGACCGAAAGGATTGGTCACAGCTTTTGGACTCGGTCTTGTGGGCATATCGGACGTCTTTCAAGACTCCTTTGGGTACATCTCCCTTTCACCTCGTTTATGGCAAGCTGTGCCATTTACCTGTTGAGCTGAGACATAGGTCACTTTGGGCAGTCACTGATATACTTTTGGATCCAGAGAGTGTAGGAGATCAGAGGAGGGTAGAGTTAGCAGCCCTGGAGGAGCTTCGTGATACCGCCTTCTCAAACAGCCTACATTATAAGGAGAGAGTGAAGGAGTGGCATGATTCTCATATCAGCCACAAGCAGTTTGAGCCAGGACAGAGAGTATGGTTGTTTGATGCTAGGCTTCGATTATTTCCAGGGAAGCTACAGAGCAAATGGCAGGGACCTTATCTGGTTAGAAAGGTGCATGAGAATGGGAGTATTGACATATCTAAGTTGTCTTCTGATGCTACCTTTCGAGTGAACGGCCATCGGCTCAAGCCATATCTAGATCATGAGCCGTGGGTCGTTGATGTTGACCCTATTCACTTTGCGTGAGATGTGGTCTCTTGACTCACATCTATTGCATCTCATGCCTGATTATCACTGTTCTTCCGACTTGTATAGATCTAGTTGTCCATATCACTCTATTCTTTAATCCCACATCCCTTTTCTCATCTTATGATTATGCTATACTTAGGGTTTAATTTACCCTAAGTATAGGGGGGATGTAGGACTCTCGGGTATTTTTTTTATTCTTTCTACCCCTGATTTGCTGCCTATAATTAGGGATATTTCACCCTAAGTATAGGGGGGGTAGACTCTGTACATCCTTTCACTCGGATTTCCCTTCATGTATAGATTGCTATACTTAGGATTGCTTGATCCTAAGTACAGGAGGGAACACCCAGTATTCTTCATTCTATTCTTTGATTCATCTTTGTATATAGCCATTCTTTTCACTTCCCTATACCAAGCATGAGTTATGTCTTCTTCATCGCTCTTGATCACTCTGAGGACTTCGTTCGAGCTAAGTATAGGGGGGTGTGTATATATTTCATATATACTTTAGCCATAACTCATACTTTGTGTGAGTGTGTTAATAAATAAAAATGTCTAAAAATCCATAAAAATTAAAAATTTTCCCTTGTATATAAAATTCATCTTGCACACACATATTTAATTATCAAATTATTTTTGTACAAACGATTGTAAAAATATTTTGTGTAAATAGCTTGTAAATATTTTCATATCAAAAATTATGTATATAGTACAAAATTTTTGCAAAATGTTTTGAAAAAAAAAGTTTGCAAAAACCTTATGTAAATTTTTGTAAATATTTTGCAAAACTTTTCATACACCCATGTTTTCAAACATTTTTCAAAAATTTTGCACAATTGTAAATATTTGTAAAATAACATCTTTGTAAATGCTTGCACAGTTTTTCCAAATCATAGTTGACATTTAAACTGGCCTTGAATTAAATTGACAAATGGAGCTTGGTTAAGACCTTAACCCACCTAATAATAAGAGGAACCTTATAGGGCTTAGGATTGAGACTTTTCAGGTCCATTGGGACTTAATTCTTTGAGTCCACTAGGCTATGAGCATATGTCATCTTGATGAGCCTAAGTAGAGCACTTAGCAACACAAGCATGACTCTCAGAGACAATGGCTTTACTTGCACCAGCACCTTACACATAGCTCTCCACGGATGAGGTGGTGAGGAGATAGTTTCCTTTGGCTTGGGGTAGCATATGAGGGTAGTACTTCTAGGCGGAACCTCTCTTCTTCTTCTAGGGAAGGAAGTGCGCTTGAACTTGGTCTGGTGGTTATGAAGTCTAAAGACAGAAGCTGTGGGTTGCAATAAAGCTTCAAAAGAGGGATAGTCTACTGGCTCAAGAGGAAAAACTCCTTATATATATGTTGCACCATGTAGATATGTTGTACATATGCACATGAAAAAAATGTGCAAAAAGAAAAGAACTCCAAAAAAGTGGTGGATCGGGTTGAAAATTTAATAATCCCACCGGAGTGTATGTAGTCAAATAAAGCAAAAGCTGATGGTATACACGTTCCATCTCATGAAGCTTGCAGCGGGAGACTCAGCTACACTGGTTAGAGCTCCCAAGGATACATGGCTACACTGGCCATGGTCCATTCTCTTCTTCCCCCTCTTTTTGAGCCGGTTGCACTTGAACTTAGAAGGGAATACCCCGCTTCTCAAGGAAAAAGTTGCTAGACCAAGGCATTAGAGTTACCTAGTTGAGGGAGGTTGTTTCTTTGTTACTTCTGAGGTGGGGAGCTACATATCACTTATACCGTACAAGGAAATATTCATGGTCATTAGAGTTTGTGTATGTAGACTTGTTCTGATCTGGTTTATTGAGGAGTCTTGACCATAGATTGGTGGAACTTAGAGGCTGTTAAGTTTTAAGCTTAAGTCCAAATAAGGTTTTGACAAATTAATAATCCAAAGGTCTGACCGAGCTCCATATTTCAATTTAATGAAGGAAAGTTTAATAATCAATCTTGATTTTGCCTCTTTTTCTTTTTCTTTCTCTTTTGCACTTCTTTTTCAAATAAGTGTTTGCTAAGGGATTAGCAAAAGTAAAGTATATGGGGGGTGATGAATCCCATTTCATCACTCTTTATTCCTTCATTTTAGCTAGAAACTTGAGCACAAAATCATGTAAATAAGTGTAAATAACATAAATTACCGAAATACATGCATCATGTAAATATGCATAATTAGCATGATTTTGTGCCAAAATAAAGGAATAAAGAAACACAAGAAAAAGAGGGAAATATTTAGAATAAATATTGAGCGACCTAATCCCAAGGGAGGGCTCAGCATGGGCCTGACCGCAAAAGAATTCAAGTAGAGAGAGATAGGGAAGCTCAATTGTGTGTACATATACCTATGTATATAAATAAAAGTTATTTTTTTATTAACTTGTACATATTTGTAGGGGGAAAAACAAAATAAAAATGAAAAAAATACAAGAAAAACAAAAAGAAATAAAATTCCTTCATCAGTGTACATGTACCATGTATATAGAATAACCTATCTATTTATTGTCCCCTTGTAAATAATTAATAAAAATCTAATAAAAATATTTTCACATTCCATATTTTATGATGTAAATAAATAAAATAAAACTAGAAAAATAAAAATAAAATAAAAATAAATAAAATAAAAACCAAAATCCACCTTGTATATATACCATGTAAACATGTATATAAAAGTATTTATTTAATCTATGTAAATAAACAATAAAAATAAAATAAAAATCCTCTTTTATTCCAAATTTTATTCTATAAATAAATAAAATATAAAATTGTAATAAATGTACAAAAATAAACAACTAAAAATAAAAATAAAAAATACATATATGTACATACCTATATATAATAATAATATTTTGTAAATACATAATTTATATTTCAAAAAAATAAATAAAAATCACTAAAAATTAATTTGAAAATAAATAAACATTTTTCATGCTTTAAGTTTTTCGAAATAAAGCCACTAATTATTTTTAATCGAATTTCCAAATATTTAATAAACGGTGAGCTCTGATTGGTCCACGGGGGATGTTGAGCCCCGGTCAACTCCCCCCTGGACCATTCAACTCGGATCTTTGTGCCCTGACCTGACTTCTAATAATTACCCCCGCATGATCCAAGCTCTATTCGCCTAACTCCTGGGTCCTAATCATACTTCCAACATCCGAGATCCACGCCCGGTGGTTTTTCCTAAAAGTCCGAGCTCCGACAACCATGCCCGACCCATTCTTCTCGGACCCCTAGCGCTATTTAACCCAACCTCTGCCGCACTTTCTCACTCATCCTTGGCTACGCCCTTTCGTCCCAGGACCTCCACCTTACTCTCCAGAGTGACAGCTGCGCGAGGCGGGTGTCGAAGAGAGGAGAAGAGCCTCCAGCCATCGATCCGGCGACTCCATCGCCGTGCGCCGCCGCGAGGTGCGCTGAGCCTCGAACTTCGACGCTCCTTAAGGCCAAGACCCCCCCCAGAGCTTCCTTAGCTCTTCCCCAGTCGACCACCTTCATCAGGTACCCCCGATTCCTCATAGGTTAGCTCAATTTCAGATTACGCCCAAATCGCCCCTCCGCCGTCGCCGATCAATTCGCGTCACCCCACTCATCGATTCGATCATCGGATGACACCATCACCCCCACGATCCTTCTCTCCACGTTATGCACCCACTCACTCCCCTTGGTTCGCCCCAGAACCAAGAACTCGACCTCCACCGCCGTCGCCTCACCGGAGGTCATCCACCCGACTCACACGTGCACCCATTCCACCTCTAACCGGGTCGAGGCAATTTGCCCTTGACCCAGGAGCCTTTCTATGGCATTTTGCATGTCCAAGCGACCCATCTAAGGGTCGAGTCGATTGAGCACAGAGGCCCAGCTCCGCCTTCGTCGTTGGAGCTCCTCGGAGCCCCCGGCCTCATCGGAGGAGTGCATCAGCTGCGGATCATCTTGGCGATCATTTCCACCATCTCAGCAGCCCAGGAGGAGGTCCCTCGCACCCATGGTGCTCCGGCGAAGTTCGCCAAAGCTTTGTTCATCCAGGACCCTCCTCCGCCGTCCGTTCAGCCTCGACGCTCCAGATTTGATCCTAGTCATCTATTTGAGGAGCAACCGCCACCGCCCGATCCTTCTGAGGTTAGATCGGACCGTCCATTCAGCGAGGGTTAGCCACGCGTACCTTAGCCATCCGATCCTCCATGTGGTAGGCCTTCAGCCGTCAGATCAGAGCCCGTGACCTTCGAAGAGGCGTGGCGCTTCTCAGTCGTCCGATCTCACACGTGGCGCGCCTCTAGCCGAAGATCTGAATAAGGGGTAAATTTCTATTAGGCCCCTCTTTTTGTTGCATTTAATGTTTAGTCCTGTAAATATTTAATTCAGTTGTTTTTTATTTTGGTTAAATTGCACTCTGGACCTCTATGTTTATGTCATTTGCATTTCAGACCCTGTGTGTTTGAACCACGTGCATCGACACGTGCAGATCTGAGCTTTTTGCACTTTCTGTCCTATAGTTCTGGAATGTTATTATTTGATATTTTATAAATAGGATTTGCACTTGTTACCCTCTGTGTCTGGATCACATGTGTTGCGCGTGCACTTTGGTTTTTTTCATGTTCTGCCCCTGAGCTTTTTACACGTGTTATTATTTGGCCCCAGGTTATTTGGCCCCAGGTACTACTTTTTCTTGCATTTAGGTCCTTATGCAATGCGAGCCTTTATTTTATTTAAATAAAATAGCAAATTAAATCCAAATTTCGTGAAATTTGGAAACGTGGCTCCTGCCATTGTGTAAAAATTTTCATAAAAATTTGGTACATTTTTTAGGCTTTTTGATATTTTTAATAATTTAAAAACAGTGGTTTTGGTTACTGTCTGATTCAGAAAATCAAAGAAAAATATTAAAACTCCTCTAAAAATTCTAAAAAAAATAGTGTAAGTTAGTTTTATGTCTTTTAATTTCTGTGCAATGTTGGTGATTTTTGGACATATAAAAACCTTAAAAATTGAAAAACCTAAAAAACTCATAAAAATGCTAAAAAATTCTAGAAAAATCAAAAAATATAAACTCTATTTCTAAATTTTAGTTTTTATTTATGTTTTTCATAAAAATTTCTTCCAGGCTGTTACAAATCAATTTTATATTTTTCATTGGTCTTTTAAGTATGGATGTACATTAGCACACTGTTTTGGTCTTTCTTGATTTTTAGAAAATCACATAAAAATTATAAAAATCTGAAAATTCACAAAAAACATTAAAAAACCTAAAGAATATAAAAACATTTTTTCTTGAATTTTTGGACCTTTTTGAGTGATTAAATAATTTGTTGAGGTTGCTTGATTTTGCCTTTTTCCTATTTTCCTTCGTTATTAAAAATCCAAAAAAATATAAAATCAATTAAAAATCCGCCAAAAATATTTGTGTTTCCTTTATTTTGATTTTGACTACTTCGTAGGCCGCAAGGCCAATTCGTGCTCCCTAAGACCGACCCTGGGTGCTAAACCAGGTTAATCTTTTAACCAGGACCACTATTTCTGTTTTGATTGATTTATCTCTTTATTTGGTGGTCTGATTTTATTTTTTTCTTGATTGAGCTTTGAGTCCCGAGAGGTAGAGGTCGCAACGACCATTGACACCTGATTTACCTTAGTCGCTCGGGATATTTTTCGCTCATCACCTATCATCAGTAATCTCAGAAAAATGCATCAAATGAATATCAGAAGGTGTCTCGAAAAACTCAGATTGATCCTCAGAAATCAGCTCTAACTGCTCATCAACAACTAACTCCATTGGACCACCAAAGGACCTTATGTCGACTGTGCTTTCCATAGAGTCCTTTTGGGAAAGGAACTCCTAGGTATCTATAAAATCAGTGGAAAGATCTGTCTCTTTGAATTCAGCAAGAAAATCATAGTCATTTGGCTCTGATATAGCTTTCTCTGTCTCATCTGCTGCATGTGAAGGTGATGATATAGGATCAGAGATCGTCTCAATTTTTACCTTGTCACTGCGAGAGTGAAAGATGATCTCTCCAGTACCATAATCAACTATTGCTTCGGTCGTTCAGAGGAACGGTCGACCTAGTATGATCGGAGTATGAAGTAACTGTGTAGGTGTGTCCATATCCATGACAACAAAATCAACAGAGAATTTCATTCCCTGCACCGTTACAATAACGTCCTCTAAAATTCCTCTTGGCTTTTTATCGATCTATCAGCAAACTGAAGGATCATCCTGGTTGTTTTAAGAGGCCCTAACCGAAATTCAGTTAATAAAGAGGAAGGCATGAGATTGATGGAGGAAATGCTATCGAGAAAAGTACGATAAAATCTTGATCAAAGATATGGCAACGAATGTGAGGTGCTCCCTTGTCTTCCTTTTTAGGCGGGAGGTTACTGATGGCATGAACTGTGGCCATGGTCAAGATGTGCTTCTCTATTTCCTTTCGTCTATTCTTCGTTGGTTGACGCTTTTGTGTACATGCCTCTTTTGTTCCCTTTTTTACTGTAGGCATGTATTCCATCGCCTTAAGGAGTTGCATCTTTAGAAAGATGTTCTGTAAGATCTCAACTACTCCTGGATCAGATATAGTTGTTTTTAATTTTTGGATTTTTTTAGATTTAAGAGCAGAAGGAAATGGCACTGAATCAGAAGAAACATGCAAACATTCATTTCCTTTATTCAAAATAGAATCCTCATGTACAAAAGGACAACCAGAATCAGTCTTTACAGTGTTGTTCAAATCAGGTGGAGGAAAAATAGAATCTCAAACAGAATGGGATGTTGCTGCTGGTGAAGAGGAAGAATCTGTGACTGGTATATTCTCCCTTGCTGATGGTGATCTACATCTGCTTGGTGAAGGTGGTGGTGAAGGCGGTGAAACTTCAGACTTGGGTGCTGCTACATTGGTCCTTTCGACTGTTGGTGAAGGAGATGATGTAGAAGATGATGCTCTCTCAGTGCTCGGTCTCCCAACCCCAACTGGTGTGTAGGCAGCTGCAAACTCCTACAGCTCTTGAGATGAATGGCGTCAGATAAACATGTAAAATCAAGGGACATACCTATCTCGGGGGTGGGTGGGCTTTTGGCTACCTGCTCCTTGTGTCTGAAATTGTTGGGGTTGGCTTAGACCAGTGTTGGAATCAATGTCTTGGTGGTGGTCAGGTCATCGATCCGCTGAGTCAGTTCATTCATGTTCTTCATAGACAATGTAAGTTGGTCCAGTGCTGGATTGATTGAAGGGGCCTCATGTTGCTCATTGATCGGCTGTCGCTGAGACTGATAGTGCGAAGGCTGTTGGTAACCATACAGATTCTGATAATGAGGAGGAGGGGGGAAAGGATACTTTCCATAATATGCAGCCTATTGCTAGTTAGGATGAGGAAAGTACATAGACCGATGGCCTTGTCTCCAATTTTGGAACTGTGATGGAGATTGAAAGTGAGATTGGAACTATTGGTGCTGGTACTGCTGCTGTCTGCCTCCCTGAAGCTGGTGGGCGGGTCTCTGACCTTGCTGTGAACCCAACTGACCTTGCCCTGATTGATGTGGCTGGTTTCGCTCACGGTCGAACCAGATACCATTCACCTCATGAATGACAGGTGGAGGTGGAGACTGCTGCTCAGGAGTGTAGGCTACTTCCTGCTGGTACGAAACTATCTGATGTGCATGCTGCTGGGCTTAATCAGGTGTCTGTACGTAGTAGACATGCTGAACTGTGGATGGTCATCTAGTACTCTGTTGGGTGGAAGAAGTTTGCTCCCTAGTAGAGGTGTCGGTTGCTGCGCTCGTACTGTGGACTGCACTGATCGTACTCACAAGAAGCTCCAAGTGCTTTGTTATCTCATCCATCTTATCCAGGTTATTCGTCCTCTGCTCGATCACATGAAGCTTCTCAAGCTCCTTTGATCATTTCTCAATATCTAATTTGGATAGGTGATTTCCAATAATGGTCAGATCAGAACTGTCCACCCTATCTACTTCATGTGATGTCGTCATGTTGACATCCTTGTGCGGTACTGCAGGAGCGGTGACGGGGTGCTTCTGAAAGAAGGTGAAGAAGAAAGAGCTGCTGAACTTTCCGCCATCTCCTTAAAAATTTGATACAAGACATCCTCGTCCTTGTTGACGTGGCTCCCCCACAAGCGACATCTACCAGCTTTTGGTTCTCAATGCTTAAAATCCCAAAGAAATTTTGTACAAGGCTGGTCTTTGGAATATCGTGATGGGGGCATTTCTCCATCTGATCTTTGAATCTTTCCCATGCCTCATGAATAGGCTCTTGGGGTATCTGGGAGAAATTATCAATAAAGGATCGCATTTGGTTGAGGCATCCAAGTTGATAATACTTGTTTAGAAATGCAGGCCTCAACTCTCAACCTTCCCCAAGTGATTTAACAAGTACAAGGCTTTGCCCATCAGACTGAATAGAAAGGCTGTCATCTGCACTACCTCTAATGGGACATTTCGGTAATGTAATGTTCCATAAATGCGATCAAACTGTTGGAGGTGTATATAAGGTTCTTCATTAATGCTTCCATGGTATATTGGGAGAAGAGGTAAAATAGTAGGCTTAAGCTCAAAATGACCATGAACCGCAGGGATTTGTATCTGAGAATTTGTCTGTCCTACCCCTGGATTGTAAGCATCCTTTAATGTAGGCTTAACCCCAGGTTCTATGTGAGGTTCATCTCCCCCATTCCCACCTCCAGGGTTTCTGTTATCCCCCTCTCTCTTGTCTTCTCTTTCTTGTCTCATCTCGAGAATCATATCTCTCAGTGTAGCCTGAAAATTAGCCAGCTTTTTTAACTGTGCTTGAATTGATTGAATGGAGGTTAACATGGTACAGTTAATCTCGCTCTTCTCCGACATGGTTCCCTTCCCTTTGGTGGCATTAAGTGTCCGACTTCTGACTCTGAAAATGTATATGCCACTCGACTAGTGCTCAGAATTGATGAAGTCTCAGATATTAATTTGAGATTAAAGCCAATCTCAAATAGTGGATTCATGGATGTTGTAAATTGTGAAGTGGGGAAAGAGGAATATTCGTGAAGTGAGTCTCCCTGAATAGAAGGTGAACAACTCGGAGCGTAGAATGAGTTCGGGAAGTCCGAACGAGAAATACTCCGATTCGACATCTTCGAAAACAATAGGCAGGATGCGAGAGCACGAAGGTCAATGCAAGAGTGAATGTGAATGAAGGCGCAAATTGCGTAGAAGGATCTTTAGCACTAGCAAGAAAACACAATACAAACCCCCAGTTCACCAACTCAACTCAATGTGAAGATCGTGAAGGTTCGGTCAATTATCTTATCAATTTTAGAGTTTGGTGATAATAAAATATATTAGAGAGGTTAAAGCGAGCTATTAGGAACCCAATGCTCTCAGAAGACTGGCCTAATCCCAATGTTAGATCTTTCCCAGTCAATATGAATTATGGACCGTTTACCGGCTACCCGATCAATTCAATCTGTTAAGGACATCGCGGGCCGCTTTACAGGTTACCAGAGAGATCCTCACTGGAGAACGACTAACCCAAGATAGTAGTCTAAAAAGAGTTCGGGCATGGTTCTATCCTAGTGTGCGGGTCGCTCTCTCGCTACATACAAACCAAAAAATGAGGGGGTTACTCTCTGATGAATCTCGGATTCATCACTCTAAATCTCATTTTTTAAGCTCAAATCCCTTAAAATCAACAGCATTCCTGCATCTATTCTGCATAATTAACATTCATGCATGTTCTCATAAGAATTGAATTTTAGCACAAATTTCTGCACAAAATAAAAAGCCAAAAAAATCCAAGCCAAAATTGACCTGTAAATAGCCTAACTTCCCGATTTTTAACTCATTCATGCCAACTCCGAATAAGTCAAACCACCTCCACTGTGTATATATCACTAACAAGAATAAAGAAAAATAAAAAAAATAACGAACCCAAATAAGTGGACCAAAAATCCAAACCCTATTTTCAGGATTTCCGGACTAAAAATCTCATATCTTCCTCATCCAGTGTCCGATTTAATGCTACTTACTTTTGAACTAATGTACATTCGATTACCTTCAAAACAAAATCAAATTCAAGTGAATCAGAGCTCATATGTGAAAGTTGGGTTTTGGGCCTCTTTTGTACATATATTTTAGCTGATTTTGACCTAATAATTTATATACATATTTTATTAACTAATAAAAATCCAAAAAAATAGATTAATGTGTAAATATTTACTCTTGATTTTATCATATTTTTTCCTGATTTTTTTCTATTTTAAAAAAATAACATAAAAATTATAAAATACAAAAATCAAGGTATTCTATGTACATGGGATACCCCAAAAAAATCACTTTGTGCAATTGATCGATTTTGGTTTTGATGTCTTCATAAAATTGTAGATCTCATTGAGACGAGCAATTTTCGTGAAGAAACTTTTTCAATCCGAGGTCGTTTACTGTTTGTTTTCGATTTTATAAATATTTAAATTTCGAATTTTTCTGGTGCTGACACGTGGCAACACCTGGTGCCGCCACATGTCAGCCAAATTCGGCCTTTTTATTATTCGTTTTTATTTAAAAATTAAAAAAATAATAAATAAATCGGACGCACGTGCGTCGCACATGCCTCCCAGGCATGTGCTCCCTACGTTCCCAGTCCTTGTGCCCCCCACGCGCCATGTGTTGCCATCGTGGTCGTCCGATCTCGGCCGATCGGACGACCACTGCACATCTTCCCCATCAGTCCTCCCTTCTTCTTTTGGAGCTCCGCCGCCGCCCCAAATCACCGTGAAATCGCGCAGCCACCATCTTCGCATCTCCTTCAGATCCCGTCATCCCCTCAAATCTCGGCCGCCACTGGATCAAATCAGATCCCGCCGCCATCCAACTACGAATCTCGTCGATCCGAATCGCCCAGGACCTTCCATCTCTAACAAACACCCAGTGCCTATTTAAAACTCGTCGTCGCCACTTCGCACTTCATCCGCTGATTCACACTACTCGAAGGGGCGTCCCGGCGGTGACAGCGCAACCTCCAGCACTGTTCCACCTCCATCTCCAATCCACGACGACCATCGACTTCCAATGCCTCCACCTTCGATTCACCGATCTCCTTCACCGGCCATTGGAGCTCCTCCGCCATCAACGCCACTGACGACCCACGGTCGTGTGTCGGCCACGCACAACAAGCGCTCCATCGCCAACGACGAGTTTTGCCACCAACCACCTCGTCGGTATTCGAAGCACCCCACTGGATCACCGCCTTTGTCCTCAGTTGCAGGAGCACGGCCAGAGCCCTACCGGCCACCGCGTCACCACCGACTTCATCAGCCGGGCACGGAGCCGGAGGCTCCCCACGCACGTGCGAGGCACGTACGGCAGGGGAGTACGTCCTCAGCGCCATCAGCCCAGGGGTCACGTGCGCAACACGTGACCCGTTGGGTAAATTGCAGGAGCACCCCCGGAGTCTCCGTATTTGCCATCGAGTCCAGACAGCCAGAGGGCATGTGCCACACATGTGCCCCACTGGCAATTTTGCAGCATACCCTCAGACCTTTCGGTAATTGCATTATAGTCCTATTGCATTTTCATAGTTATTTTATTTCTTCTATTTATATTGCATGTACACCCCTGTATTCCCTAGTGATTTTAGACCTCTATTTGGCATTATTTTATTTATTCAACAATAGAATTGTGTTCTTTATGCAATTCTCTACATTTTGACATATCATGGACATTGTTGTGATCAGTGGTTAATTAATAATTGATTGTTTTGCGGAAAATTGCATATTTTGCCCAGTTTGTGCTCTAAAATTTATATTTGATTAACCGTTGCTCTAAAAATTTCCGAAAAATCACATATTCTAGAGTTAATTGTTTTTGACATTATGCCTAAAAAGAATTGCATTTACATGCATAGCCCAGTCCCAATTTCCTTTTTTAAAATTATATGATAAAACAAGAGGGAGAAATTCGGGAAAAGCCGATGCATACGAAAACAATGATGTATGCTCAGTTAGAAGATTTACAGTGAATCCTCGCAATCTTCATGTGGGAGGCTAGACAGAAATTAAAAATTATTCTATATGAAATGCAAGCTGATGAAAGACCACACCTAAGCAGAAAGTTCTATTAACGGGGAAGAAATGAGTTAAATTTTTAGCTAAATTGAACGATCTATGTGCGTCTCAGTTAAAGTGAAGTGTGGCTTAATCCTACGAGCATAATAAAAAATTTAAAATGCTCAGAGAGCCGTATGTACAAGTCTATTCTAATCGCCACTCAAGTCGGGCCCCACCCTTACCGGAGCGTGAAACAAGCCACGACACACCACAAAAAAGTTAGAGGTCTTGTACATACGTGAGAGTCCAAACGGACACTGATGTAAATAAGCGATTAATTACAAAAATTTTAAAATTGCAGGAATTAAAAACTTAGACTCTGCTCTCTCACGACTCGATTCGATCTTAAATTAATTGCGGTTTTTTTAGGAGGTTGGTGAAGATGCTTCGGTTTCTTGAAAAACCGCTCCATGTACACTGAGTAACTCGCAAGAAAAATAAGAGAGATAGTGTAAGAGAGTGACTCAAAAATATATGAAAAATAAATGCTGAAAATAAATTGCAGAAAAAATGAGATTTACATTGAAAAATTCGGGGGTCAGACTACCCGAATACGGAAAATCGAATGAAAATTTTTAAGACAAAAATTTAAGTCGTTTGCCTCCCCGGCAACGGCGCCATCTGACGAGTTCGATAAATCACGGCTTTAAAAAGATGTTTTTATTTATCGTTCGTTGTAGGTGGCAATCGAAATCGGTCAAGAAAATAACCACGGAAATTTAATCAATTTTAATCAAGTGGTTTTATGTTTGTTTTACTTGAGCAAGTCCCAAAGTCGATCACAAAGAGGCAAAGGAACAACCTAGAGTGATGTCTATTAAAGTTCGTGTACGGTTTTCGAGGTGGTCTTTTTTGGAATTTTTAATGCAATAAAGGGATGCTATATGCAATTTCTGCCTATTTTAGGGACTAATATGTAAATTACATTCAAACGATGTCCAAAAAATATGAAACTTGGCCACAATGTAAATTATGATGAAATGAATGCACTGTGAATATTTTGGAATTTTTGGATGCAATATGAATTTTTTATGAATTTTTAAATGAAAAAAATCAATATTTAATTATAATAAATATTAAACCTACTTATTTTCAAGGAATAAAATTATCTAAGGTCTACCACTAGGTGATGGACCTAAGAAAAATCCTAAACCTTGAAAATGTGAGATCTAATACCTATTAAAAATTAAACACTGAATTATGCAAAATGATTTTTACAGGGCAAACGGTAGACGTATATTTCTGCTCACTTAAATTCTTCAGTGATCACCTAAATAAAATTGGGACTGCTAAATATAGCCGATTCTAAATTAACCCAAAAAATCAACAATTCTTGCGGGAGAGCAACCCCGACATTGTTTGTTTTTATCTTGCAGCGAGAAGAGAGACGCACACTAGGATAGAGCCAATATAATATTTTCATATAGACTACTGATTTTAAAAATGATTAGCTACTTATCAGTGAGGAATACGGGTAACCG
This sequence comes from Ottelia alismoides, assembly GCA_037367405.1. NCBI lineage: Eukaryota > Viridiplantae > Streptophyta > Magnoliopsida > Alismatales > Hydrocharitaceae > Ottelia > Ottelia alismoides. The sequence goes on along the minus strand of JAZKJV010005966.1, from coordinate 931,091 downwards.
GTAAATGGTCCGGACTTCCTTAGCAAAGTGGGTGGTTTAAACGACACTGCATAAGACTCCGTCCTTAAGTTACATGTGTAGCCGTTTTACGGTCCGTACTTACACCTGTACTGGCTGAAAGTGGGTGCAACTAGTCGTACGAACTCAGGACAGTCTTTAAGGAAATTTCAGCACCCAACAGCTCGTTAAACAGTTTGCAAGATTTGACTGCTCACAAGTTAAAAATCGACAAGATAACTGGCCGAACGCTTACGGCTTTCACTGAGTGAGTTGGTGAAACAAAACTTTGTATTGTGTTTGATTTGTGCGTAGAGCTTAGTTGATCATCGAATACCGTACACTTGTGCCTAAATCATCAACCGTATATCTTTTGTTAATATCTTGGATTCGAGAATGGAAGATTGTGATAATTTCTGTTCAGACTCAATGAACCCTTTTCTGACCACCACAAACTTTCCAGTCTCAAACGTTCTGAGCCACTCTTACTCAGAACCAGCTTGGGTTCAGGGACACCTTCCCCTTGAATCCTCCTCTTATAATCTTTTCCAAACTATTGACTCCAATTTTTCACACCCTGAAGGTGAAAAGAAGCACTCACGAAAGATGCCTCCAAAGAAGAGCAATCATGAAGATGAACTCAATGAAGATCCAATGCAAATGGTTCTCGCAAGACTAGCCGCGTCTGAGAAGCAACAAAATTTGATGAGGGAACAACTAGAACGGTTGAATGCAGAGGGAGAACCACCAATGAAAGCCGCATACAATCCTGGGCAGTACAGAGTTAGCATGATGAATACGAGATTCATCATTAAGCTCAATTGAAAAGAATATGAATGTCATGCAAATGCTATGTACAATGCAGAAAGAATGATGTAATTTTCGAAGAATTTTAAGAAGAAAAAGAATTTTTACACAAAGAACTTTGCAAATAAAAAAGAAATCTTATAAAATGAATTTTAGCCAATAAAAGGAATTTTTCTAAAAAATAATTTTTGTAAAGAAAACGGATTTTTGGCACTCAACGTGCTTACTTATTTTTTATTTATTTACAAGACTTAAGCATTTATAGGATTACAAATTTTAAAAGTTATTTTATAGGTATATATAAATCTTATGTACATATTTTATTTTTAATGATTCTTTTATTCCTTAAATTTATTTGAAAATAATTTTCAAAACTATAGTACAAAATAATTTTTGCAAATATATACAAGCATTTGAAAGCCATTTTGCAAAGATTTTCTCAAACATTATATATACATTTTTTCAAAATATTTTTACAATCATTTTCTGAATCATTTGCAAATAGGTTTTAAAATCTTTTATTGTACACAAAGAAAAAGAATATTGCAATCAAAATAACTTTACAAAGGTTGAAAACATTCACAAAAAGTTTTCTAAATGGGACACAAAATTTTTCAAATCATTTTGCAAAAATATATTTAACCTGATTTATTAACAAAATTTTTATGGAATAAAAATGTCATTTGTGAATAAAATGTTTTTGGTATTTTGAGTTTTTGCAAATGTTTTTTTTTTGTTTTTGAAAGCAGGAGGTTTAGGTTATGACATTAGGTACATATCCTTACATGAATATGTATCTTATATTTACAAAAGTTTTGTTCTTAATAGATACGTATATACAAAATTTTTGAGTATGGTGCGTATACTCCTCAAACTTATTTGAAATTCACAATTTTGAAAACCATAGTACAACATAATTTTCCCAAAGGGTTTTAAAAACATTTACACATATTTAAAAGTCATTTTGCAAAGGTTTTTCAAGAAGTATATATATTTTTCAAATAGTTTTACAACCATTTTACAACCATTTGCAAATTATTTTTCAAACATTTTTAATTCACTCAAGGAAAATAATTTTTTTGCAACCAAAAAGATTTTACAAAGATTGAATATTTTTTACAAAATAATTTCCAAACAGTTTTCAAAGATTTCTCAAAAGGGTTTTCAAATTATTTTTTAATAGAAGATTGTGATGAATTCGACCTTATTTTTAGCCATAAGTGTTATTTAGAATACAAAAGTACGAGTTATGGCTTGAAGTATATACATAGTGTATACAACCCCCCCCCCTATACTTAGCTCGATCTATGTCCTCATAGATCACAGAGAACAAGAGAAGACATAACTCGGACTGAGTATAAAAAGTCTAAAGAATAAAGGAATGAGGAGGTGAATAAATGAACAGGAAGTTGACCGTCCCCCCTATACTTAGGATTAAATAATCCTAAGTATAGCACATTGTACACAAGGCAGGGATGGTCAAGGATGAGAATGAACAGATCATACTCAAATTGTCTCCCCCCTATACTTAGGGTGAGAGATCCCTGAGGATAGGCAAGAAGAGGAGACAATGGAGAGGATCAAAGAATGAAGGCAATTGGGGTGCACACCCCCCTATACTTGGGACAAAGTACGTCCTGAGTATAGAAGGCTGACAAAAAGGGGCGATACACCTGATTGATTTTTTTTATTTTTTTTAATGTGTGTGTGTGTGCATTGGATGAAGGAGGGGACTGGAAAGAAGAAAGGGAGAAAAGAAGAGAAGATAAGAGATTAGAGGAAAAGTTTTAGAGGTGTATTATCTGAATCTTTTGATATTGCCAGTGTTGTGGATGTATCTTCAAAGCTCGGTACTTGGATTGAATCGACAACGACCAAGAAAGTATCATGCTCAAGGTAGGGCTTCAGTAGTTGGTTGTTGACAACAAATGGTTGTGCGTCTGGAGACAATTTTGACATTGCAATGCTGCCATTGTCACGCACTTCTCCTACTTGAAATGGCCCTGTCCATTTGCTTTTCAATTTGCCTGGGAAGATCCTCAACTTTGCATAAAATAGCCATACTTTCTATCCAACTTTGAAGGCCTTTCATTTGATGTGCTGGTCATGCCGGTGTTTCACCTTCTCCTTGTACATCAATGTGTTACCGTATGCATAGTCTCGAAATTTCAAGAGTCTATTCAGATCATCTTTTCTTTTCTGACCACTTCTTTGTGAGTCTAAATTGCACATATTTATCACCCATAAGGATTTGTGAATTAGTTCCACGGGCAGATGGCACGGTTTTCCATATACAAGACGGTAGGCCGACATTCCCAATGGAGACTTGTAAGCGGTTCGATATGCCCACAGGATAGAGTCCAAGAATCGGGATCAATTCTTTCTGTCGGCTTTACAAGCTTCTGCAGGATCGTCTTGGTTTCTCTGTTCGATAATTTTGCCATGCCATTGGTCTGTAGTTGGTAAGGAGATGGGACTTGATGCTCGATATCGTATTCCTTCATTAATTTCTTGACCTCTTTGTTAATTAAGTGGTTACCTCCGTTTGATATGAGAATCTTCAGAATCTCAAACCGTGAAATGATATTTTCTTTAAATCGACATATTGAGCGGTTGTCAGCGGCTCGAGCGGGGATAGCTTCAACCCAGTGACTCACATAGTCAATGGCAGGAAGGATGTGCTCATATCCCTGACTGTTGGGAAAAGGTCCCATGAAATCGACCCCCAAGCATCAAATACATCTGCTATTTGAATGATCTTTAGGGGCATTGAATCTTTTGTGGTAAGGGTGCCTTTCAATCTTTGACAGTCACTGCATCGTTTGACAAAAGATGTTGCATCCTTAAATAGTGTGGGCCACCAGAAGCCACACTAAAGTACTTTTGTTGTCATTCTGTCTCCAGAGTGGGGTCTCCTGAGGGATGCTTGATGAATCTGTGATTCATTACACTTAAAGTTGAAAATAGAGCATTGTTCTGGAGTAATTAGGAGCATATTTCCACAAAAATTGCACAATTAGCATTCATACATCCATTGATAACACTTGCATTTTAGCATTCGCATATGCTACTAATAGGAAGCCTAGTTCATTTGTAAAAATCACTCATTTGTATATATTTTACACTAAATACAAATTCCATAAATTCACTTCATAAAGTATATATTACTAACAAATAATACAAGGAAAAAACCAAAAAAATTGTTAACTTGAATAATTGCCCAATAAAACACCAAACCAAGTTGGACACTGTGGACCTTAGAATGCACATATCTCTCTCATACACCCTCCGATCTAGGTCAACTCACTTTTAAATTAATACACATTCAAAGACCTTCAAAATGAGACCAATTTCATTTAAATCGGATCTCATATGCCAAACATGGGTTTTGGGACCCCATTGTATACTGTATGTATGTATAATTGTACCCTTATATTTTAGTACCTTATTTGACCTCATTTCCATTTTTAATGAACATGAAATTTGTAGATCTCATTGAGATCTACAACTTTTATGTTTTGCGTTTTTCCAAATTCACCCATCTCCCCCCCCCCCTTCTCACATTCTTTTTCAGACAACCAAATTACGCCACGTGGTGCCCTCTGGTTGCACCATGCAACCCACTCCATTGCCCGCCACGCACCTCGCCTCTGGGTCGTTAGATCGCCTTCGCCTCCTTCAGATATAGGCCTTCCATACCGCATCATCTCTTAGTCGTTCGATCCATCCCCATATCTCATCAAGACCGCACGTCTCCGACTTAACCTTAGCACTCCATGTGGCACGCTCATGGCCGTTGGATCTTAGCCCCGATGATTGGATCGCACCCATTCAATCCCGGCCATTTCCTTCGCATCCGATCAAAGCCCAGATGAAATCACGGCCTTCCTTTAGAGCCTCATCCTTAGAGCTCCACATGGAAAGCTCTGCGCCGCTCGATCCTCCAGTCATCGATCATATCTCTGCCATCGATTCTCAGGAGATCGTCACCCTTGGATCATCGTCCCAGTTCTCATCTCCATCGTTCTTTAGCGCCACGTCCCCATGATGCCACGTGGCATGTTCTACTCCCTTCGATAATGCTGCTCCGATCGGATCTGGACCATCTCCTCGTGCCTACCTTCTGGCCATTGGATCACTAGATCCAACGGTTGAGAAGTCGTCGTTTACCTCCCGTAGAACCCTCGCCCACGTCGCCCACCTGTGAGCTACCGACCATCAAGCAACGACCAGAGTCTCCACTGTGAGCCTCATATCCCAGGTAGCAATCCTCCATCCTCTTCCGATCACCCTTCTTTTTTACTCATGTTTTTCTCGTAATTTATACCGTGTCTCCGATATCCATCACTCCGATTCGACTATCCAACGAGCTCCGCCTTGGAGCTCTCATCTTTGTTCCTTCATCAGATCGCCTTCACGACATATCGCACCATCTCAGCTCACAGATCCGCCGGTCACGACAGAGATGCTCATCGTTTGATCACCACTTCACGCTACAGGCCTCCCCATACTTGCACGCACCCCACGAGCACGTTGCACAAGATTTCTAGCACGGACTATCCCTGTAGGACCCTGCTCTTCATTGGTCTGACTTCACACCGAAGCTTCTTCGAGCTTCACCTCCACCGGTCTCCGATCGACTCCAGTCGCCTCCAAAACCTCTAGTGGATGCGTGATGCTTCCACGATTGATCTGAACCACCCAGGAGTCGTCGGCATGTATCCACGAGCACGGGCAAAGGCGGCGGAGCAGGAGCATCATCGTCGGAGCCTCTCCAAGTCCGCCGCAAGAGGCGATGGGCCGGAGAAGATGACTCCCAGCTATCGTAGGATCTTCCCGATCCGACAGTTCTTGTCACGACACGTGGACCAGCGCCTGCATCTATTGGATCTTCATGATCTAATGGACCTCGACACGCCACATCATCTTCTCTTTGACTTTCAGATACCGTTGGATAGATCACCATCCAACGGTCCACAGTAAGCCATGTCGTCAGCACTCGAGCCGTTAGATCTCTCTGATCAAACGGTCCTTGATCGCGCCACGTCAACTACATCACGCACCGTTGGATCGACCTCGATCTAGCGGCTAAGCCTTCACCATGTGGATTCTCCGAGCCTCTTCCCCAACCCTAGGCTCGAAGTAACCGAAGTCGACCCTAGGCGGATCTGAACCTCCAAAGCCATCTGAGCCTCTCCCGAGCCTCTAACGTCGTCCGAACCTAGACCCCTCACGCGTCTCTCACGTGAGAGTTGGGTAAATTACACAGATGCCCCGACAAGTTCCAGAAATCGCATTTTGGTCCCTACCAGGCATGCCACGTGAAGAGCACGTGTTCTAGTGGGCATTTTGCATCCATAACCCACACATTATAGGTAATTGCACGTAAGTCCCTGTCAGCACATTTTGTTTTAAGAAATTTTATTTTCTGTATTTGCATTTTGGCCCCTATCTTTGTACGCATATTTAGGTGTCCATATTTCATTATTTTTAAATTCCAAAAATTGCATGTTGAAGTTTAACTTGTCCTCTCTCTTGTATGATACGTATCTTATTTTTGTGAGCCATCTGGAATTTAATAATATTATTTTGGTGAAATTTGTTATATTTTGCCCAATGTGTTCCTTTTGTTTAATATTAAATTCCTTGTTGCTCTAAAAATCACCATAAAATCACATTAGACCTAGGATAGGTTACTCTACACTGTGCCCAAAATCATTGAATTTGCACGCATCCGAGGCCTGAATAAATCAAACAATAATTTGCCTAATTAATTTTTAATATGTCCAACTCACATAGATTTTTAGGTTTATTAATTTTCCTGAATTCCTCTTACTTAGACCTATCTAGGATAACTTTTATAACTGGAAATAATATGCTTTGGTATTTATTAAAATTAATTTTGCAAAAACTGCCCTGCATTCATATTTTATTCATATTAAATTCATATAGAGTCTAAAAATTCCAAAAAATGTAGTCACTTAGTTTCATTGCATTCAATCATTTGGCCAAGCTTCATTAATTTTAGATCTAATTTGACTATATTTCTTGATTCTACTTACAAATTTGGCCTGAACTTGCATTGTTGTTCTTTTATTTGCATAAAAATTTATAAAAGACCAAAAATATACTTCTGAAAATCGGACCTCAAAATTAACTAAAAATTTGCCTAAGGAGACAGTTGCCTCCCTGAGTTCGACCTTGGGCTTGCCTAGGTCAAATAAATCTATCACTTGAACTTGATTATCCATTAAGTCTGAGTGTTCTTTTTACGAAGTCTTGATTACTCGGCTGCAACCAACTTAACATTTAATTTGATCGATAACTCGCTCAAATTAACAAGGGTAGCCGAGGCAGCATCAATGCACCTACGCCAAATACAATATGCTCTTTCTTTGAATAAGAGAGGATCTTCCATTGGTAGAAATGGATTGTCAACAAGAATTTGTCCTTCTGAATCTTCATCCAATCCTATGGTACTACACCCAAAATGAGGTAGTTGACAATATCAGCATACCAAGGGAGTGAATCCATGTCCAAAATCGACTCGCCATGAAAGATCTTTGTGATGGGTGTGTTGCTCAACGGAGGCTCTTGCTGCTCAATTATGGAGAGATGATCTATCACCACATTCTAAAACTCCAGGATTTTCCTTGATTTCAGAATGATCCATCTAATCATTCGGGACTTGGAATCCTTCTTCTGTTGTAAATATCGGATAGCAGATAGGTCTATGAAGATGGTAAATTTCGATCCAAGCAAATAAAATCTGAACTTCTCTAAGGAGAATACCACAACCAGCAACTCTTTCTCTGTCACTGTATAATTTCTTTGAGCTTCATCTAATATTTTGCTGGCATAATGAATGGCATAGGCCACCTTGTCTTTCCTCTATCAAAAAACAACCCCAACTGCAAAGTCTGATGCATCAGTCATGATCTCAAAGGGTAAAGACCAATCTAGCAGCTGTAGGACTATAGCTTGAGTGATAAGCTCCTTCAACTTATTGAATGAAAGGAGAACCTGCTGATCAACATTGAACTCGTTCTCCTTGCATCGAAGTTCTGTAAGAGGTCGGGCAATGCGGCTGAAATCACAGATGAATCTTCTGTAGAATCCCACATACCCCAGGAATGACCTCACATTCTTTACAATCTGAGGAGGCTCAAGATTGGCAATCACATACACCTTTGCTGGGTCGACTTCCAAGCCATGTTTGGAGGTGATTTGACCCAGCACAATTCCCTATGTGGACCACGAAGTGGCTCTTTTCCCATGATAGCACTAGATTGACTTCATGGCATTTCTGAAGTACTTTGTCTAGGTGCTCAAGACAAGAATCAAAACTATCACCATGGACAGAGAATTCGTCCATAAACACCTCAAGAAAACTGCCTACCATCTCAGCGAATACTGCAAGCATGCATCTTTGGAATGTCGTTGTTGCATTGCACAATCTAAAGGGAATTCTCCTGAAAACATAGGTGCCAAACGAGCAAGTGAAGGTAGTCTTCCCTTGGTCCTCAGGGGTGATTGCCACTTTGTTGTACCCAGAGTACTCATCCAGAAAGCAGAAGAACTCCTTACCGGCTAATCTTTCCAACACCTGATCAATGAATGGCAAGGGGAAGTGGTCCTTCTTTGTTGTTGCATTAAGACAGCGATAGCCAAGACACACCTGCCAGGATGTCGGTGCCCAAGTAGATATCTCCTCTCCTCTTTCATTTGTAACCACTGTAAGCCCTAACATTTTGGAACTATGTGCAAAGGGATTACCCATTTTGAATCGGAGATGGGATAAACGAAGCATACGTCACACCATTTCATGATTTCTTTCATGACGACATCCCAAAGATTTGGATTCAATCTTCTTTGAAATCCGCGAGACAACTTGGCATCTTCTTCCAAGTAAATGTGGTGTGAACACAATGCCGGATTTATTCCACAGAGATCTAATACATGCCAACCAAGCACCTTGTGGTTCTTCTCTAGAACCTCGAGAAGTCAAGATTCCTGCTCTGGAGTCAGCCTCCTGCTATTGATGACCAGGTACATGTTTTATTCACCCACAAGGAATGCATACTTCAGGCCTGCTGGAAGTAGCTTGAGTTCTGGTTCCGATCTGGCCAAGTTGTTAGTCACTTCAGAAACTGTACTAGTGGTATGATGTGTTGCTTGAACTTTGGCAGAGCTATTGACCTCAGTATTCTGTTAAAATTTTGATAATGTGTCGAACAGTTCTGCACTAGGCTCATCGTGTTTGGGCTGGAGTGAATCGTTGGAGTCAAAAAGGTGCATCGACACATTGGATTCCGTCTCCTAAGTATCATCGGAGCTTGTGTCGACTATGCTTTCCAAGTCCTCCTATAGAGAGAGGATTTATTGGGTCTATGGATCATCTAAAGAGAGTGGTGTATTTCTGATTTCTGCAATAAAATCACAGTCTACTTCTGTTACTACACGGCTCTCATCAGTCATGACTTTCAGCTCGATGATCATGTATATAGTGATTTTCTTGTTTCTCGAGATGAATGTAATCTTGTCAGCCCCATAATTAACCACGGCTTCTGAGGTGCACAAGAATGGCCTGCCAAGGATGATAGAAGTCTGGAGTAAGCGTGTGGGAGAGTCCATATCAAGACTACAAAATCAACTGGGAACTCCATTTCTCGTACCTTTACCATAACGTCTTCCAAAAGACCTCTAGGTCGCTTAATGGATCGGTCAGCGAACTGAAGGATCATCTGTGTTTGTTTGAGCAGACCTAGCCTAAATTCTTGAAATAATGATGGGGGCAGAAGGTTGATGGAAGAACCGTTGTCAAGCAGAGTGCGCTCGAAAACTTGATCAAAAATCTCGCAACTGATAAGAGGTGCTCCCTTGTCATGCTTCTTCTGTGGGAGGTTGTTGATGGCTACTACAATGGCCATGGTGAGAACGTGCTTCTCAACCTGTCTGCATCTGTTATTTGTGTTGGGCAATGCTTGCTTGTACATGCTTCTTTCAAACCTTTCTTGATAGCTGGCATGTACTCCATGGCCTTCATTAGAGGAATCTCAACAGTCAAGTTGTTAATGATATCCACAACTCCGGGATAAGATAATGCACTTTTTATTTTTACAATTTTTTCAGATTTTTCTATTCAGGAAAAGGAATATGCCTATTACTGGAATCAAAAACAGAATTCTTTTTTTACAACAAAATCATCATTGACAAAATGTTGTACATCCGAATCACAAAAAGGAGTACAATCTGGGAGCTGAGATGATGATGCTGGTGGACGGGCAAAAAGTGTGGCCTCCGCTCCGTCAGCTGGCATGGGATCGACTATAGCTGGAGGCTTCTCCAAAGCTAGCATGGCTTCACTTCGACGACGATCTTCTTTTTTGCTCTATTTGTTTTTGCTGATTTTTTTGTTTTTTTATGATGGTGGCGAGTCACAACTGGAATGCTCCTCCTTCTTCTTCTTCTTCCTCATCCGTCCATGTAGCTGGCATGGCTGATGCAGAAAATGATGATTCACCTGAAGCCTTATTCTCCCCTTTATTGGTGACAGGCAGAGGCAAGGCCCTACCACTCCTGAGAGTTACAACATTAGATAAAATAATAGAACAATCATCTGACTCTACAGGTATAAACGGGACATCACATTCTACCTGCTCCTTCCTTTTGAAGATGTTGGGTTAGCTTCGACCTGTGCCGGAATGGTTGTTTTAGTGGCGATCAGGTCATCCAACTTCCTTGTCATGCATGCTAGGCCTTTGACTTGTTGGACCAAGCAATCCAAGGTCGGGTTCACAGGATTTGCCTCAGAGGGTTCAGCAAGCAGACCACGTTGTTGTTGCGTGTTAGGGAGCTGAGGCGAGGACTGTTGGTGGTGTTGCGGTGGTGGAGGAAGCTGAAACTCATTGTAAGAGGGAGGAGGATTCTACTGATACTGTTGAGGTGGGACAGTCGCATACTAGTGATATGGCGGTGGCTGACGGTACTGCAGCTGCTGATAGTGTATATTCTGCCTCCATTGGTTGGCATACTGGGGAGGCTGGTGATAATGTGGCAGCAACTGCAAGGGCTTCCCAAAAAAACCACCCTATGGTTGGTGGTACTTCCTGTTGTCTAGTAGTTGGCCCTGAGGGTGTCCGGTAGGACGGGCTAGTTGTGCATCATTGCTCCAAACACCGTTGACTTCTTGGATCAGGGGTGGTGGTGGGAAGCTGGATCGGATGCAGAAAGGAAATCTGGCTAGTAAGCAACCATCTGATGATGCGGCTGGCCTTGGTCAGGCGCCTGCACGTAGTATACGTGTTGGACTGTTGGTGGCTGTTGGCTTGGCTGAGGATGATTCGGCGGTGTTGGATCATCTTTCTTCCCAGCTGGAGCATCTGGAGATGGTTGGATAGAATTAATGGTTCTACCAGCAGTTCCAACTGCTTGGTAATCTAGTCCATCTTGTTGAGGTTTTGCGTCCTCTTCTCGATCACAGTGAGTTCTCGAGGTCATGTGATCTCTTTCAATTATATCAACCTTCGAGAGATGGACCCTAATAATCCTAAGGCTGGAGCTCTCATCTCTATCGCCTCATGGGATGCTGCCATGTGTACTTTCTTCTGGAGGATCTAGGGTTGCTTCTGATATGCCTTGGATGAATAGAGGGCAGCCTCTCCTTCGGCCATTGCCTCAAAATCTACCAGATGATGTCTTCATCCTTGTTAAAATGTGAGCCCGCATATGCTTTGTCAATGAGCCTTTGACTTTCTACATTCAGACCCCCAAAAAAATGTTGGACCAAGCTGGTCCTTGGAATCTCATGGTGAGGGCACTTCTCTTACAGATATGTGAATCTCTCCCAGGCTTCATGAATGGATTCATGGGCTCCCTGAGAGAAATTGCTAATTATGGCTCACATCTGGTTGAGCCGACCGAGAGAATAAAACTCTTGTAGGAAGGCGGACTTCAATTCCTCCCAAGTCATCACAACCTTTCCCAAATGGTTAACCCAGTAGAGGGCCTTGTCTTGTAAACTGAAGGGGAAGCCATCATCTTTACAATGTCTAAAGAGACATTGGGATAGTGAGTAGTACGGCAGATGCGTGAAAACTGCTGCAGTTGAATGTAAGTCTCTTCATTGGTATACCCACGGAAAGAAGGAAGAAGAGCGAGGAACTGGTGCTTCATCCCAAAGTGAGCATGCACTGGTGGGAAAGAGGATCCACTCGGTCACCTTCCTGTCTCCAGGATTGTATGTTTCTTTCAGAGTAGGTTTGGAACTCCCTTGTCCAGGCTCTTCCTCGTCGAGATTGTCATCATGGGGTCCAACACATCCTCCTCCTCCTCGTATGCCTCCTCCTCCCTCTGGTCTGTTCATCACATCATTCAGCATTTCCTAGAATAGAGTATGTGCTAGGGCTTGCTCAATCAGCTGCTACTTGATAGATTGGATAGATGCCAACAACTATGCATTCACCTTATTCTGATCAGGCATCTCTCCTTGCTCAAGTTGGGGAGGTTGTTGACCCTTTCCTCTTCCTTGAGGTGCCATTTCTGGGCCTGAATCTGAGGAGATGAATTCTGGATTGGGATCCAGGGCTAGATTTCTCTTTTATCTGCAAGATGAGAGAATCCCAGTCATACCACTTGAAATTGATTCCCAGCTGCCTAGATGAGTATGGAATTAAGGTCAATTCTAGAGTGTTGTGAATGAAAAAGGATATGGACTGCAATCGACTTTCATTCACAACGGCAAAGGTGGCACAAAAGTGGTCCCGATTTATTGGGTGGTCAAAAGGCAGGGTAGAAGATGAGGAGTCTGGAGATCGATCCGCAAGGTCCGAGTCGGGTTCTTGGGAATCGCCTTGGATTATTGATGATGTCAAGTCTGTGGAATCGATGTAGGTGTCGGCGGGGTCCCGACTAAGCCATCCATGGATCAACTTCGTGAAGCAAGAGGGAGATCAATGCAGGAAGAAAGATACGATGGTCAACGAGGAAAAAATGGAGTACAAAATAGTAGAAAGGCTCAAACTAAGTAGGGGTCAAAGGGAGAAACACATGACAAAATTTGCGCAAGTACGCAGAACTTGATCTTTGAACCTTAATATAGAATCATACAAACACAATACAAAATTGGGTTCACCAACTCACTCCATGTGAAGCTGTAAAGGTTCGGCTATTTATTATATTTTCAGTTTTAGAGTTGTTATTTCAGGCATATCTTATAACAAGTCCTTAGCACGCTAACCCTAGAAGAGTATCCCGTACTTGTCCTTCTCCTTTGTAACCTATATTCTGCACTTATTGAGGTCCTTGTAACCCATCCTGGATCCCTACTCAGCCAAAGAAATAGAGAGAGGAAGCCAATAGGCGAAACCAATACTTCAGTTCTCACTCGGAATGGAATCACCCGTGAGCGTGTAAGAACCTACTCAGACGCAAACTGATGAGACAGACACCCCTGTAAAGGCATGGCCTAAGCTCAGTAATTCAGACCATGTTGGTGTTCCACACAAGGCGGGGACTACCATCGCTGACAAGGCCCAACTCGGTCGCGTACGATAGAAGCACCAATACTTCAAAAATCCAGGCGATACACAAGGCAGTTACAGACTGGGATTTGGGCTCTAATACTTAGCGAGTCGGACCTCGCTCATGGGAGGGGTTTCGGTCCCCTCCTAGGGTATTTGAAAACAATGAGGGCTTTATGAACCTAAAACAATGATAGTCCATTACGAATTTTAATTAAGGTCAAAGTTTATTTAGCAGTCCCCTTGTTTAAATTTTTGGGTTTTTCACTTTTTTTGGATTTGTTTCATACAAGCACCTAATGTTTTCGTATATTTTTATTTAAGTTCTAGGTGCTCAAAATCAGAGAGAGATAGCGAAAAAGTCGAGCAAGTCGATTCAATGATGGAGATCTCACAATTGAATCTAATGATACATGCTGAGTTAGAGGACTTACAATGCTTCCCATCTCTCTCCATGTGGTATGCAAAACAGAATTTTTAAACCTATATACATGGAGGTGTGCAATCGACAAAATCGCCCTAAACAGTAGTTGTTATTAATCGTGAAGAACCATATGCTAGCTATTTAAAGACCAACCCTAGAATCTGATCTTGGAGACATCTTTGTGCTCGTCAGAATAGGTCCTGCCAGTGTTGTATGATGTCTCTCACGATGTGTGGGTTTGAATTTAAACGACTAACATTTATTATTTGACTAGATCCATATGTAGAGACTATAGGAACATGCATTCTTATTAAGTTGTGGACCTAGTTACCGAGTCAAGCAACCTAAGTCTAGGGGATCCATGCACACAAAACAAAGTAAAATAAGGTGGAAAGCTCAAAACAATGTGAATCAAAATAAAATAAGGTGAGAAAACACGGAAAACTGCGACGAGGCCCCTAGGTGAACAGACACCCGGGAACTGGACCTCGTTGTGAAGAGTAGAGTCCAAGTTATATTACATGCCAAAATTGTCTCTCTCTCTCACCATAAATTACAAAAGTGATTTTTTTCTAAGCAAATTCCTCCTCCTTGCTTCCTTGGTGCTCTCTCTCCAGCTGGTCATAAAGAGAAGACCAACCTCCTCCAAGCTTGGTTGTGTCGGCCTCCTAAGAAGTCGTCCTCGCGTGGCAAGCCCTAGCAACAAAGTAACAAAAAGATGGCATTAGCATATATAATCAAATATTCAAATCAATGAATATTTACAACATCAATGAATATTTACAACAATAATCAAAGAATTAATTGCTAATAGATTAATGAATATTTACAACAATGAATCAATAAATCAGATAAATGACTATACAAAAATGACTGGTGAAAATAGGCAACGGCGCCATCTAATAAATGGGGAGAATTAACTGGTTGCATGGTCTCACAAGACGATATCGCGGTCGATGAGTTGCCCACTGAACCTTCCCCAGTTAGTCAGCAATTAACCCACAATAATCATAATTCATTTATATAGGTCTTCTTGTGGGTTCTTATGGGTCACTTAACCCACAATTAAGCCAGCAATTAAAATTTATTTTACCAAAAAATGCATAGAAGGCAAGCATGTAGAGGTCGAACCACATAGAGCAAAACTGGTAGCCTAAGGTTATTTATCTACAACCGAGTCATTCATTTATATAGATCTTCTTGTGGGTTTTTGGATTTTTATATTTTTTAATTTTCATTTTTTTATTTTATATTTTTCTCTTTTGATTTTTAGTTTTCTGATTTTGTATTTTCTTTTTATATTTTATATTTTTATATTTTATTTTTCTTTCATGTAAACAATATAGTATATTTAAGGCTTTATACTCAATATATATTAGTTTATCTAGAAATGATAATAAATATAAATATAATACAAAAAATAATTTTTTTAGGTTTTTCATATATTTTTAATGTTTTTATATTTTTCCAGGAATTTTTGCTAATTTTTATGTATTTTTAAAGTTAAAAATATTCCATATAAGGGATTAAATAAATACCTGAAATTCATTTGAGTATTAAAAATAGTAAATAAACTCAAAAATTGCCCAAATAAATTTTTATGCATAAAGATGCATATAAATAACATTATAAGATAGAAAAACATATTTTTTGTATTTTTGAAGGATTTTTATATTTTTTGTTGGATTTTGAAGCTTAGTGATTTCTATCATTTTCTTTTTCTATTTTTTAGTAGTTTTGTTTTCTAAACTCAATAAATACCTATACAAACTATATGTTTTTTTGTATTTTTCGAAAATCTTTTGCTATTTTTGTGGAATTTTTATAGGAAAATAGGAGATATATAGGCTCCATTATATTTTTAATAAATAAGTTAAATGCCAAAATTTCCAAACAAAATATGACCATGAATCTACAAGAAGCATCTAACCCTATTTTTATGGATTTTTAGGAGTACATTAAGTATTTTTCATAAATAGGCAATTAGCACAAAAATACAAGTCCTAGTAAAAAAATTTCTAGGGGCAACAGTGCAAATATTACAACAGAAAAACACATTTATTTAATTTTTAAGCACCATTTTACGTTACACAAAACTCGCCTGGGTCTTCTTGCAAATTACCCATCACAGGGGACAACACATCATGCACACTAGGAGGGACCAAAATATAAATATAATGAACTCCAGAGGCCTTCCAATATTTTTCACAAAAAGGTACAACATTAATTTCAATTTATTGGACTTTTTAGAAATACATGAACCAGTAGGGCTTTACATGCAAATTCTCCACCTCACGTGGGACGGCGCATGATGACGTGGACTGGACCAAAGTGTAATTACATGAAAGGTCAGGGTTCTATTTACAAAATATCCACTTATTTGTAAATGTTAACTTGTATTTACAATACTAAATGATAAAATACAAAAAGGAGGGGATATATACGCTAATTACCAAAGGTGCACGGATCGGACAGTGAGGCTTCATCACTTATCCACGTGTCATGCATTCGACGGTCGATGACGCTTCGCCTTCTACGGTTTGGATCAGATCGACGGAGATGATTTCACGGTGGAAACGTGGCTCGATCTGATGGCGGGGATTTAATCTGGGCCAGCGTTCTTGATCCAACGACGGGGAGGCGAAGACAAAGAACAAGGAGGAAGGGTCGCCTGAGCAAGCTTTCTCCGACAAGAGTTCGCTCCTCCGGAGGTCTTTGCTGCTCAAAGGTGTCCAGACAAATCTGTGGCAAGGTCCTCTGTAGGCTGGAGGTCTCAGGACGGTTGGAGGGTACCCAGAGAATCCCTACAAGGTCGGAGAAGGCGAGGTACTCCAGGTACCTCCTGTGAAGCTTCAACACCCCTCCAGGGATCATTTTGGCATTTTGGACTTGTACAAGTGAAACCACAGGTCGAGGGCAAATTGTCTCGACCTAATTAGTAATGGAATGGGGCGAAGGATGGAGTGGGCGGCGCTCTCTAACGAACGACAGAGATTGGAGAGCACAACTCCAGATCCACTAGGGATCTAAGGGAACGGGGGTGCATGGGGTGATGAAAAGGCGATAAAGATCGAGATGGACGTGAAAGGGGCGACCGAGAAGCGAAGATGAACATAGAGGAGCTCACCGGAGCTCAACTCCGGCAAAGTGTGAAAGGATCAATTAACACTATTCTAATTAACTAAATCCTAAACTAACAGCGGGCAATTAAACGTACGATTACAAGAAGCAAAATGGAAGGATAAAAGTGTGCATCTCTGATACTTGGAGGATGCCCAATGAGCAGGGTGGTCGGAGAACAACCATGGGTGCACCTCCGTGCTCCTAGAGCTCAACCTGACCGCAAATCGACTTCCCCTGTCACGAGCAGACTAGCTAGATCCAAGATGAGGCCTCCTAGACTCGAGACGGTGACCAAAGTTGGAAGGATAAATGGAGGTTTTATTTATAGACCTTGTTGAGCACCCTTATTGACCGGCTAAAAACAATGATTTGGGCATATGTACACGCGATTAGATTACATGGCATGTATGTACAATGATCGATGATTATTTCGTATGAAGGGATCGAGGGCAATAGAGGATGTGGTGGCCAGGAAAAATGGCACAATATCAAGTAAAAGACACGACGCGTAAAATCAGGAGGCGGGGGTCAAGTTGACCAAGGTCATCGAACGAAGCGCCCTGATTGGGCCACCTAGGCTGCTAAAGGACAAAACATGTATTTTATTAAAGAATAATTAATTAAAAATAGTAAACGATTTTATTAATTTTTGAGTATAAAATAAAAAAATGTTTATTATTTTATGTAGTATTTTATTATGATTTTTATTTATTTTTTGGCTATATTTATTAGTAGTTAATTATTAGTGTATATATTGGTATATTCATCTATGTTTTGCGCATGTTTATTTTTAATTTCTATGTTTTATTTAATATTTTATTCTTTAGCTTTATATATTTATAACTTATTTTTGTGAGTATAAATATAATTTTATTTTATTTTTATGATATTATTTGTACGCTTAAATAAATAGGTAAGTATATTCTGTAGGTATATTTACAGGTATTTTAGCTATGTATTATACTCATCTTTTTATTTTAATGTATTTTACTGAGTTTCATGTTGGTTTAGTATTTTTTAATAGCGTATATATAATATTAACAATATTATAAAAATATGAAAGAATAAAGAATAAAAGAATAGATTTCTCTTTTATTTTTATACACGTATAACATAGGTAATTTGTATATGTATTTACATAGACATATTTTATTTTTTATTTTCCTTTGGGTTTTATTCTAGTGTTAATTTGTACATAAGTTATAAATAATATTTTCAAGATTATAAAAATATGAATTTGTAAAATAATAAGGGATGAATAAAATGAATATTTTAATTGGTAGAATGTACAATAGAAAAAACCTAACTTTCATACGATAACTCCGGAAAATATAAAACCGCCATTAAATAGCTCGTGAAAAGCTTTATACAATTAGAGGTGATTTTTATATGTTTTGAGTTTTTATTTGAAAGATATGGGTCTGTGAAGTTTGGTTTTTGGCTTGTTATTTTGTGTATAAAATGCACATTGTGTATTCTTTTTGTACAAACTCAATTTTGTTTTTATATTTACATTATTATCTATAAATTTCATGTAAAAAGTTTCTTTATTTCATGAATAAATAATAAAGAATAAAATGGGTGTCAAAATGCATAATTAAAGAATAAATGAATGGGATTTTTAGTATATTTCTGGCCCTTATCTCCCCCTAATTTATTCCTTGTCGACCAACTCCATTCTTGACTTGGTCTAGGGGTTAGGGTCATAAAATATTTTCAATATTTTATTCTTTTTCTTTTCTTCTCTTTATTCTATAATTTTGGCATTAAAAACCTTGTTTTATATACAAATAATACAATAAATAATGGATGCTATTATGCACAAATTGATGCTAATTACATGCATTAGATAGGGTTTTAGGGCCAAAATGATAGGATAAAAGTAATGAAATGGAGATTCATTAATATCCTACAGAGGATGGGGTAGAACACATGGTACCTAGTTCTTCATATGACTGTTCACATACAGATTCAGAGTTCACATCAGATCTAGATGAGAAGTCAGTTGCAGTAGACATCTCAGTGCCACAGATTGAGAGTACACATATTCCAGCATGAGAGTCAGCTGGTTATATTTCACAGATCATATAGTATATTCAGTGTAGAGAGTCGGATGGTGTGATGGATACACGTATAGACACCTTCTGTAGTCTGACTCCAGAGATGTGTATTTCACTAGTGATACCTATGTCACACACAATTCATTCACATAGGCTACTCTACTTATTCAGTCAGGGATCACTACATGTGAGTACAACAGACGATTCAGTATGACCCAGGTTGAAGTGATCTACTTTGTACAGGATGTATGTTTACTCTTCCACTTTATTTCATCCTAAATAAAGACATGTGAACCTTTCAATTTTCTAGAGTACACCAACTGTATATTCTTCATAGTCCACAATCATCTCCATTTTTTGCTCGTCTTATATGCATAGGACACCATATAATTAAGTATAGAGGGGACCGATTGCCCGTTGATTTACGTTTTTCCATTTTGTTATTTTTTACTTTTCTTTTGTTTTCCTTTTCTTTTACAGTAATCATTGGTCCCTAATTTTTGGACACATTCTTGTTCTATACTTAGGATGACTTATCCTAAGTATAGGGGCCGAGTGATTCCGTTGATTTCATTTTCCTTTCTTTCTTTCTTTTTCCTTCATTTGTATATTCATTTTCCTTGGTCACCTCATTTTTGTCTTCCATTATACTTATGATGACATGATCATAAGTATAGGGGGATCGAATGACTTCTATTCATTATATTATTTTTCATCCACTTTTACTTAGCACGAGTTATGTCATTTTTCTCTTTTGACGCTATCACGACATAGCACAAGCTAAGTATAGGGCGTGTGTGTGTCTATATATATATATATATATATATATATATATATATATATTGTATATATATACTTGTGTTCATAACTCATACTTTTATGTCTTTTCTATATCTATAAAATCCATAAAAAGTGGTTAAGGGTTAATTTAAAATCCATCTATCTATTTATTTATTATTTATAAAATCCTTGTAAATAACTAAAATATGTGTAAAATACTTATTTAAATTTTTGAAATTTAAAATATTTATTTAAAATATGTATTTAATATGTATAATACTTATTTAAAATCCTATTTATTAAAATATGTTTAAAATTATTAATCCTTGTAAAATTATGTGTATATAAAATTTGTAAAATACATTAGTAATTTATCCAAATAAAATATGGGTAATTTATCTTGTAAAATTCTTATTTATAGACTTGTTTATAAAATTTGAAAAATCCATAACAATACAAAGTCTTAAAATTCAAAAAATTACAAAATCTTTAAAATCCATAAAAATGGGTGAAATTCATAAATATACTTCACAAAAAATGGTTGCATTTACATTAGCATTTTTCAGAATAAATACCCATCTAAGAAATAGTACTCCTTCCCGATCCATCTTTCAAGAACTTGATCAATGAACTGTAGTGGGAATGATCCATTTGTAGCTAAATTCAGGTGGGAATAATCAACACACATGCCAAGCCATCGATAGTCAAGTAGAGATCTCCTCTCCTTGGCCATTTGTAACCATGGTAATCCATGATTTCTTCGGTAGTACATGCAGTGGCTCACCCATTTTGAGTTGAAGATGAGATAAATGAAATATGCTTCACACCACTTCATGATTTCCTTCATCATTATGTCATAGAGATTAGGGTTTAATCTACACTGAAAATCATAGGATGGTTTGCAATCATCTTCAAGATAAATGTGGTGTGAACACAAGGTCAGATTTATCCCTCAGAAATCAGAAACTTTCCAACCAAGAGCCTTACTGCTTTTCTTCAGAACCTCGAGCAGTCGAGATTCCTGATCCGAGGTCAGTCTATTGCTGATGATGTCTGAATACATATTTTCTTCCTCTGCAAGGAAAGCATACTTCAGGTCTGCCAGGAGCTGTTTTAATTCAGCTAATTGTTGAGTCTGCTTCGCGAACACGTCATATAATGTGTTGGATGATGAATGGTTTGCTGAATTAAATGAGGTGTTGTCCACTCTGCCTCTACTGGCTCTGACAAGAATGTACCGAACATACAGCAATGAATTCCTCATGTTTTGGCTTGAATCTTCATGGAACAAACTAATCAGTGATTTTTTTCTGTCTCCCATTCGGTAATGGAGCACGGATCGATTGTGTTTTCCAGGTACTATGAAGAGATAATTTCCTATGTCAGAATATGATTCAAAGAAATTTGCTTATCGCTGAGGTTAATAATGTCATAGTCTTTAGTTGTTGGTTCTGATCTGCCTCCATTAGATGCATCTTTCGGCTCAGCAATTATGTCCATGGTGAATCAATCACTACATGAGTGAAATGTAATCTTTTTAGACCCATAGTCAATGATCACTTCAATAGTTCGAAGGAACGACTGATTGAGAATAATCAGGATCTAAAGCAGCGGTACATGCAAATCCATGTCCAAGACGATGAAGTCCACTAGGGAGAGCATGTCCGACATAGTCACAATAATGTCCTCTAGTAAACCCCTAGGTTTCTTAATGGATCAATCTGCAAACTAAAGGACCATACGAGTGGTTTTAAGTAGACCCAGCCCAATTCTTGAAGTAATGAGGAGGGCATGAGGTTAATACAGGAACCGTTATCAAGCAAGCTTTGCTCAAAATCCTGATCATATATGGCATCTGATTAAGGTTGCTCCCTTGTCCTTCTTATTTTATGGGAGATCACTGATATCATTCATAGTGGCCATGGTCAGGATGTGTTTTTCTCCTCGGATGTGTCTATTTCTGTGGCTCTGATGCTTAAGTACATGCATCTTTCAAACCTTTCTTCACAACAGGCATATATCCCATGGCCTTTATTAATAACATATTTAAAATAAGATTTTCAATAATCTCCATAACACCATGTTATGACGATGCATTTTTAATTTTTCTGATTTTTTTGAATTTTTCATTGAATATGGAAAAGGAATATTGACAGAAAAAAATACATTGTCCTTATATACATCATCATTTACAAATGACCAACTAGAGGACGAACGATCATTCAGAACTGGCAAAAACAAATCTACATGAGCTTCGGCTTTGTTGGTCAGCTCTGGAGTTATGGTTGATGCTTGCTTCTCCCGAGCTGAATCTGCTTGTCTTCAGCTCTTATTTTTCTTTTTGGAGATTTTATTTTTGTTGAGTTTTTGTATTATTTGCTGATGGTGGTGGTGGATGGTCGGTGTTGCTCCTCCGTCATCTTCTTTCTCGCTTGGTTCTGATGTTGTTCTAGCTGATGTAGAAGAAAACTCGCTAGAAGATGTTTTATTCTTCCCAGTCAGAGCATTAGATAAAATGTAATCTAAAATACCTGACTTTGTGGGAGTGGACAACACATCACGAACTACTTGCTCCTTTATCTTGAAATTATCGAGGTTGACCTTGACTTCCACTGAAATGGGAGTCTTTGTAGCAGTGAGGTCATCAAGACTCGGGTTCATCTTTGCTAGACGTTTGACTAATTGGGCCAAGAAGTTGAGAGTGGAATTCACATGATCTGCCCCAGATGACTCAGCATGTTGATCACGCTAGGAGTGATACTACTGTGGAGGCTGGGAAAACTAAGAATTGTAGTGAGGAGGAGGTTGCGGCTAATGAAATTGAGGAGGAGGGATGTACTAGTTCTGATGAGCAGTCGCATATTATTTATGCAGCTGATACCAGCGCTACGTGGGCTGCTGGTAATTTTGATTTTGTCACCAAGTATTTTTATATGGTGGAGATTGGTTATGCAGATGTTGGTGCTGCAAGACAAACCTCCCACTAGAAGGTTGGATGTACAACTGAATTGCAAAGAATTGGCCATGCGTTGTCTGCCTGGAGAGGACAATTGTTCATCATTATTCTAGATACCATTCACTTCTTCGATTTGGGTTGGTTGTGGGGAAATGGATCAAAAGATGGGGGTTGGAGCTTTGTTTGGTAGACGACGAGATATTGCAATGGATGTTTTAGTGCCTAGTCAAGAGCATGCATGTAGTATACATGATGGATCTAGGGTTGTGGCGATGACAACCCCTTCATCTCAATAGGAGTTGTGGCTGCTGGACTCGTACACTCCACGACATTGATGGTGTTGACCAGTAGCTCCATCTGCTTGGTGATCCGATCCAACATGTATAAATATTGGGTTCTCTATCCGAACACAGGTAGTTCCTTGAGATATTGTGTTCCTTTCTTAATAATATCTACCTTGGACATGTGGCTCCCGATGATGCTAAGGTTAGAGCTCTCATCTCTGTTGGATTCATGGGATGTTGCCATGTTCACTGGCTTGTGGTGGATCTAAGGCTATCTTTGGTAAGCACGGATGAGGATTATGTGGCCTCTCCTTCGACCATTTATTCTAATATCTGACAGACAACATCCTCATCCTTATTGAAGTGTGATCCGCCACACATGGCATCAACTAGCCTCTAGCTTTCTTATGTGAGGCCCCTAAAGAAGTATTGGCCCAAGCTAGTCTAAGGAATGTCATGGTGGGTACACTTCTCTGGTAAAAACTTTAAACCTCTTCTAGACTTCATGAAAGGACTCATGTGGTCCCTAGGAGAAGTTGGAAATTCTTACTCACATCTGATTGAGACAACCAAGAGGGTAGAATTTATGGAGGAACACAGACTTTAGTTCCTCCTAGGTTGTCACGACTTTCCCTAAATGATTGATATAGTACAGAGACTTAGACTCTCTTCTCGGCTCCTCTGTTGGTCCTCCCTAGGGTCCATCTCCTTATTCATCTTCATTCTCTCCTCCTCCTCCTATGTTCTCTTTATCTCCCTCTCCCTCCTTAAGTCATTCAGCATGTCTTATAAGGCGACCAGGGCAAGAGTCTGATCTGTTAGTTGTTGTGGATAGGCTATATCTATGCAAGTAACTATGCATTGAAGGTGTTCAATTGAACTAGTTGCGGACCCTGCTTTGGTTGTTGTGGTCCCTTCCCATTTCCATGAGGAGGCATCTCTGAATCAGACTCAGAGGAATTTATCTACACATGGTCAAGATTCGTCTCTTGATTTGTTCATTCAAAATCATCACATTCAGATTGGAAATCTTGTGCACCAAATGAAGTGATGAATCTGGGATTAGGTTCAATCCCAGATAATTGTGAATGGAGCATTTGATATAAAGATAAATCAATCTCCATCCACAAGGGACGAATGTATGGACAAGAGTGATCATAATTTATTGGAGAAGAAGATGAGGAGTTTGGAGATTGGTCGTAAAATCCAAATAGGGTCTCGAGAATTACCTATAATTATTGACAATGATGAGGTCATGGAATCGATGTAGGTGTCGTTGGTGTCCCGACTAAACCACCCATGAGTCGACATCTCGAGAGAAGCGGAGTAGATGAGGAATAAAATATGTTGATAAATAATGGATGAAATGAAGAGGAGAATGGAAGAAATCTCAAAGTAAGCAAAATAAAATAAATAAAAAGCATAGAAATGAAAAAGGGTGTAAATGCACGAGACTAATCTTTGACCTAAAATTAGATCGAAATAAATGCTAAGAAATGGATTCACCAACTCACACAATGTGAAGCCATAAGAGTTCGACTATTTTTATCTTTTCAATTTTATTTTTTTTGCAGGCAATCTTTTAGAAAGTCCTTAGAGTCTAAACCAATAGAAGAGTGAGTATTGCCAGAAGAGTTCCTGTACTTACCACTTTCTTTGTAACATGTAGCATGTACTTTTTAAGAGAATCCTAACTATTGGGTTTGGATCCACTACTCAACCAAAGAATATTAAAGGAAGCCAACATGTGAAACCAATACTTCCCCCTGGTGGGATACTCAGACAAGGAACGATGATACAGACACCCCCTTGAGGGGATGGCCTAAGCTCACTACTTCATACTAAGTCTGCAAGCATACGAAGCCCTACTTTCCCATGTGCGATAGAAGCGCCAATACTTCATGAATCTAGTCAATAACAAGGTCGTACCTAGGCTGGGATTTTGGCTCTATTTTCCTAGGGTCATGCCTCTCTCAGTCTAGATGGTACCTGAAAACAATGTGGGTTTATGAACCCAAAATAATGAATGTTTGTTACAAATTTTATTTTTAGTCAAAATTTATTAAATAATCCCCTTATTTTAATATTTTTAATTTTTACATTTTTCGAGTATTTTTCAGAATAATTCACCCAACATTTTTTTGGATTTTCTTTAATTCCAAAGTGATACAAATTGGGAGAGAAGATGGAAAAGCTGTGCAAGTAGATACTAGGATGGAAATCTCACCTTTGTATCAAATGATGCATGCTAAGTTAGAAGACTTACAACACTTATCATCTCTCTCCATGCGACATGCAATATATAATTGAAATTACACTATATGAGATGCAAGCTGGTAAAAATCGCCATAAACATGAATTTCTATTATCGTGAAGAACATATTAAGCTTGATCTAAGTCCAGATGTAAAACTATAGGAACATGCCAATTAGGTGTTTGGACCTAGATTACTCGATCAAGCAGTTCTGAAATTCCAAGGGCTCATTCACATAAAATAAATAAAAGAAAGGTAGAAAACACAAATCGTGGAAAACAAATATTAACAAGTGGAAACATAGGGAGGACAAAAGAGTAGAAGGCGAAGAAAATGCGAGAAAATCGATGTAAACCCCAAGGTGAACAGACACCTGGTAAAAAAAGCCTTACGAAATCTGAGTGTCCAAATATCCTTATACTTGTATTGTTACAATTTATTTAATATCTCTCTCTCATACAAAATAAAAATAAAATTTTATACTACTCTGCTCTTCTCAAATCTATGTCTTCTTCTTGTTCTCTCTCCTACCTACTCATGAAGAAGGAGGCGGTCTTTGCTCTGCTTAGTTATGTCGATCTCATAAAAAGTCGTACTCACATAGAGGGCCCTCGTAAAGAAGTCAACCAATAAATTGGTCAAAAATAGATAAACATTTATTTATAAGAGAAATAAAAGATAGATAAAAACGTTGATGAATATGTGTAGGTAACTATATCATGCATTGCTCCAGACAACGACATCCATTTGATAATATGAAAAATCTCGAGGTATATAGCTTCTGGTCTTAGAGGGCACGTAGTCTCCAACAAGTCAGATCTAACAATCGTTATATCAGCATCTCCCCTAGTTCTAAGTACTCGAACCAATCAAATATATCAGCAATCAACCCACAATATGGAATAAACAATGAAAAAGATTCGAGGTGAAATTTACTATACCCTATAAGTGATGTATAGTGACAAGTAGTAGGGGTCGAACCACTGACAACAAACGTGGATAGGTATAATTATTATCTATTAATAAAAAAATAATTATGATTTTTATACTTCTTATTTTTTTATTTTTATTGTGGGTTTTTACTTATATTTAATTTTTATATATTTTAAATTACTTTATATATTATATTTTTATTTTATTTTTAATTTTGAAAAATTTAATTTCTTTTTTATTTAAGATATAATATATATTTACATATAATAATATATATTACAAATAACATACATATGGGTATATAATAAATAAATAAAACTTATAAGCAATATACACAAGAACATTCCTTTTTATTTTTTTTAGGGTTTTAAGTATATATTAGGTACTTATAATTAAAAATGATATAAGTATTTTATAGTATATATAGTCTATATATGCTCTTCAAATTTTGGTTATAACTATAATCAGTCAAAATTCAGAAAATAAAATGTTTTGTGTTTTTAATATTTTCTATATTTTTATGATTTTTCTAGATTTTTTATAAAATTTTATGTATTTAATATATCAAAATAATAAATACCATATATAGGCTGAATTGTTTTGAGAATTTAAAATAGATAATAAGGCCAAAATTTCTCAAAACTATTTTTTATGTATACTATATAATATAAATAAAATATATAATGGAAAATTATTTTTGGAATTGTTGGGATTTTTATTGATTTTTGTAGAGTTTTTAGGGGTTTTAATTTTTATTGTTTTCTTTTATACTTTTTTGTGATTTTTGGTCTAGAGTTATAATATATAGTAATTTATAGTATGCATTTTTTGGAATTTAAAAAAAGGTATTATAATTTTATATTTTATAATTAGAATGGGAATAAATTCAATTTTAATAAATAAGAAAATGCAGTAAATACTTATCAAAAATATGGGCGAACATCAGCACAAGATTAAGCATCTGCAATAATTTTCCCATAATTTTTAAGGCACATGAGCTATTTAATAAAAATAGAAACATATGAAATAAAATAAATAAGCAATCAGGTGGATTTTTATAATGAAAATATACTACAAGGATCTTCATGCAAATATCCCCAAAATGTTAAACTATTCTTACAAATTTATATACTAAAAGACAATTAACCAAAGCGGGTCAGGCTTCGATGCCAATTTCACAATGCCTCACACGACATTAAACGTGAAGCGCGATGACCTTATAGCAATATTAAAGAAGTCCAAGGGTTCCTTTGCAATATTTATAAAAACTTTTAAACTAAAACTAATAATTACAAGACCAATTAGAAAATACAAAAAGAGCGGAGTGGCCTATGTAAATTACCCCTTAGAGCATCCAATCGAAGGGCCAAGCGTGCTTTACGTGTTTGCTTGTGCGGTGGAGATGTAGTATTGGTTCATCTTTGATCAACCTAGATTAGATCAAAGCCAAGAACTTCATACAAATGGTTCCGGACGATGGTGGAGGAACTCTAAGAATAATGGGTGAGGATGTCTTCAATCGCGGATTCTATCCACCATCAAGCTCCAATCTCTTTGCTGGCGGTCTCTCTCGCTTCCTAGGAGGTCGTCGCTCGTGCATGAGGCCTCAGATTGGTTCGGGTCCCATCGATAGGGACTTGGAGGTTAGAGGCATATGGAGCTATGAAATGAGCTTAGAAGTGGTGCTCCAGGTGTTGTAAAACTATGGTACTTAAGAAAAAGGAAAGAGGAAGATGTGAGGGTCTCTCTCTCATCCCTCTCCTGAGATGGATGGACTTGGGAATAAGAGGGTAGAGGAGCTCCGATGGAAGGTAGTGGAGGAAGCTCTAATCTCCCTGATCCGTAAAGGATAGGGGTGAGAAGATGGAGAAAAGTAGAGAAGATGAAGAGGAATGAAGGAGAGATGAAGAGGCGGGTCGAGCACGGTCAGAGAACACTAAATTCGAGCTGGAACCTAAAGCTCCAATCGATGAAGAATCTAAATGTTAGACGAGCTCAAAACTTGATTGATGAATTAAACATTATTCTACATTATAGGAAGGAAATGCAATGAAAATAACCTAAATCTAACAGCTCTACCTGACCTTGAAGTCAAGGAGTAGGAAGCTCGTCGGAGTTACTCTGATGAGACGGATCGCCACCTCCACGCCCTTATCCTCACCGACTAGGTTGGGGAGTCCACGATGTCACCGAATTCAACCCTGATGGGTGCTTTTGGGGTTACAGATATGGAAGAGGCATCAAAAGAGAAAAAGGGAGTCCTCTGGTTTATTTATGCATAGAGGATGGGGGAGCTTACGAGGAGTTATGGCGTACGAGGAGGAGGTAGGTGAAACATAAGGTGTGGGCGAAGGTTAGGGATGACAGGGTTGGTGATGGGTGGAAGTTTCAAGGATGAAGGCATTGTGGAAAAGGAGTGGAAATAAGGAGAATTTCAGACACTCGTGAGCTCTGATAGAAGGCGCAACGAGGTCAGTACATTTGAGAAACTAGGGTAATAATTCCCTTAATAAATCAATATAAAATAACACTTGATTTTATTAATTTTAAGTCAAAACATAAAAATGATTGTAATTTTACGTATTTTAGTCTAATTTTTATTTATTTTTACAAGACTATTTATAGATGCTAATATTTACAAGTATATACATAGGTATATATACACGTATTTAGTATATTTTATTTTTATTTTATAATGTTCACATATTTTATATTGTTATAACTTATTTAGTCACACATTACATCTTTTGTCATATTTTTCTGATTTTATTTATTTACTTAAATAAATATGTACATGTGTTATATAGGAATAATTTACCTAAATATTTTATTAATTTGTTTATTTTAATGATTTTCCATGGTTGTATTTTATATTCATTATTTAAATATGTATATATAATAATATTTACAAATATATAAAAATATAACGAATCTAAAAAATATAAAGAATAAATATATGGAAGATTATATACAGGTATATAGTACAATGGGAACCCAAAAACCAACTTTTGTATCTCAACTCCAAAATAAATGAAACCATATTCATTAAATAGATAATTAAATTTTATTAATAATAAAGGTGAGTTTGGTCAATTTTGAGCATGCATGGAGGAAATACATGCATGGGAAGTTTTGTTTATGGCTTTTTATTTTGCGCGTCTCAAGTGCATTGTGTATTATTTTAATATGAAATCAATTTTGTATTTTCTTTATTTTTATGTACAAGTTTCATATTGAGGATTTAATGATTTGAGGTGTAAATAATAAAGAATAAAATAGGTCCCGACAACCTATTTATTGGGTAAAATAATTAGGGTTTTCGAGGTCTTATTTGTACAATTGATCTGCCCTATCTCTCCCTACTTTATTTCGTGTTGACCAAGTCTCCATGATGATTGGGTCTAAGGATCTAGGGTCATCCTATGTCTTTGACACCACATTCCTTTTCTTTTCTTTCTTTTATTATTTTATTTTGGAATTAAACGCAAGAACTTATGTAGTGCTTATGAATTATTTAGTGTTATTTTATACATATTAATTCTATGTACATGCATTTAGCTAGGGATTCAAGGTCGGAATGAAAGAATAAAGGTGATGAAACAGATATTCATTAATCACCAAGTCCCTAATGAACAATGATACTTGTTAGACTCACAAATCATTTGTACTATGATTTAGGTATAGATTTCATGGGCGAGAAGCTGACCTGATCTAGGCCCATAGATACTTAGCTTGGATTTGGGAGAGTCTTGGGCAATGAAGTTAATGATAATAAAAATAACAATACTAAGCAACTAAATGCCTAAAATTATTTAATAATTGGCTAATAAGACGGTTACGGGATCTTGAATAATTGAAATATTGGCCAATCACAAGCTATTGATGAAATAGAAAGTAAGTCTGTAAACATGGATAAGTATCAATTTATTTATCTCCTTTTTCATGATATTAATATATGATGTCAAGTATTTAGTTTTGTTCAATGTTATTGGTTATATATTTTGAATATCGGGTGATGAGATTTATAAATAGTTACCATTGGGCTAATTAGATGCATACTCTCAATTACCGTTGGGCTAAAAGGGGAGGCATTGCGCAGTCTTTCTTGGTAGTCATTTGCACAAAGGTTAGACTGGGATCAATATTCTTTGTAATTTAGAAATATATGTTGTGTACCTGTTTATGCAATATTCCCAACCCTATTTAACTCTTGCAAAAAGGTTTTACTATTTCCCCCTGATGAATCTCGGATTCATCACTCTAAATCTCATTCCTTAAGCTCAATTCCCTTAAAATCATCAGCATATCTGCATCTATTCTACATAATTAGCATTCGTGCATGTTTTCATAAGAATTGCATTTTAGCCATTATGTTTGCATAAAATAAGAAGCCAAAAATCCAAGCCAAAAATGACCTGCAAATAGCCTAACTTCCCGAATTTTTAAATCCTTCATGCTAACTCCGAATTATCCAAAGCCGCCTCCATCATGTACATATCACTCACAAGAATAAATGAAAAATACAAAAAAAATCAGTAACCCTGTTAAGTGGACCAAAAACCCCATATCTTCCCCTCCAGT
The DNA here is from genome assembly GCA_037367405.1 of Ottelia alismoides. Classification (NCBI taxonomy): domain Eukaryota; kingdom Viridiplantae; phylum Streptophyta; class Magnoliopsida; order Alismatales; family Hydrocharitaceae; genus Ottelia; species Ottelia alismoides. Next base: position 900,371 of record JAZKJV010005966.1, on the reverse strand, counting down.
GTCCAATTTGATCCTACTCACTTTTGAACTAATGCACATTCAATTACCTTCAAAACAAGACCAAGTTCAAGTGAATCGGAGCTCATATGTGAAAGTTGGGTTTTGGGCCTCTTTTGTACGTTTTGTATTTTAGCGGTTTTTGACCCGATATTTTTGTATATATTTTCTTAATTAATTAAAAATCCAAAAAAATAGATTAAGGTGTCCTTATTTATCTTTGATTTTTCCATATTTTTCTCAGTTTTTTATCTGGTTTAAAAATTACAAAAAATACAAACCCCAAAAATCTAGGTATTATATGTATATGTGATACCCCAAAAATTCACTTTGTGCATTTTTATCGATTTTGGTTTTGATGTCTTCATAAAAGTTGTAGATCTCATCGAGACGAGCATTTTTCGTAAAGAAACTTTTACAATCCGAGGTCATTTGCTATATATTTTTTATTTTACAGAATCTTTATTTTCCGAATTTTCTAGTGCTACCACGTGGCCGCCCCTAGGGCCGCCACCTGTCAGCATTTTTTGGCCTTTTATTCTTTCATTTTTTATAAAAAATTTATAAACGCCCTCGCACGTGCAACGCACGTGCCACCCAGGCACGTGCCTCGCACGTGCTACTCGCACTGTGCTTCTTCTACTTCCCGCCAGTTGGTAGCTCCGCCGCCCCGCAACTTCACCGATAATCTCACCCATCACCGGCGCAACCCACTGCCGCCCCTCTCCAATTTCTCCGCCATTGACTCCGTAACCTCCGCCGCTATTCTCGCCGATAGCAACCACCTCCGCTCGTCTCGCGCCTCCCATCACCGACCCCTTCCCTCTCTCCAACCGTCGCATCAGCAATCTCCACAACCTCCTCCTCCGCATATCCACCCTCGCCACCTATTTAAGCAGCATCGCCGACCCCGACTCCATCATCCGTCGATTGAGGAAGCCTCCGGGGTGACAGACCGGACCCCCTTCTTCCGCAGCGACATCCGGTGGCTCCCCCTCCAGCCACCGTCGCAGCCACCCCCCCCCCCCCCCCCGCGTACTGCTCTGCTCCGCTTAGCCGTAGAGCTAACGACTCGCCTACGACTTCACCGCTTCACCGACCATATCCGACAACCTCATCTTCTTCCACGACCTCCTCCACCGACCGCTCCAACCTCGATCGTGGAACCCACGATGCTACGACGACCTCCATCGACATGATTTCGTCAACAACGCCAGCCCTCTCCGCCTCTTCACCGCGCCACCGGAGCCCCACCTCGACTCTAGCTCCATCGTTCACCTGCTCTGCCTACTATGCCAGGCCATCGCCGCCACCGTCCAAGCCTCGCAGGTCTGCTACACCTACGCCACCAATGACGATACATCTTCAACCTCAGACATCGCCGACCTCTGCTTCGACCTCCGAGCTTACGACGACAGCCGGAACCTCGCCACCTTACGCGCCATCAACCATGGACAGGGCCACCTCGCCTCCGCCTTGGACCGGATCAGCAACCCGAGGCCCCCACGCACGCGTGGCATGTGCGGAGAGGGAAAGACGTCAACAGGAGCCTACCCGCTCACGTGACACACACATGCGGTGGGTTAATTGCGGTCAGCCCCCCGGCCTCCCTCCATATTACGCTTCAGTCCAGCCCTTCTTTATTTATTCTATTTATTATATTTGCAGTTATCATCTGACGAGTCCGAAATCGCAGCGTTAAGAAGATGTTTTTTTATCGTTCGTGTTAAAATGATTTGTCGTGCGTTGTAGGCGGTAATCGGAATCGGTCAAGAACATAACCACACAAAATATAATCAATTTTTAATCAAGTGGTTTTAGGTTTATTTTACTTGGGCAAGTCCCAAGGTCGAACACAAGGAGGCACAGGAACAACCTAGAGTTGTGTCTATCAACATTCATGTGCGGTTTTCGAGGCGGTCTTTTTTTGGAATTTTTAAATACAATCAAGGATGCAAAATGCAGTTTTGGCCGATTTTAGGGAATAATTTGTAAATTACATTCAAATGATGTTCGAAAAAAACAAAACTTGGCCACAATGTAAAGTATGATGAAATTAATGCACTGTAATTTTTTTAGAATTTTTGGATGCAATATGAATTTTTTTATGAATTTTTAAATGCAAACAGAATGAATTTCAATAATTAATTATAATAAATATTAAACCTACTTGTTTTCAAGAGATACAATTATCTAAGATCTATCACTAGGTGATGGATCTCATAAAAATCCTAAACCTCGAAAGTGTGAGGTTTAATTCCTATTAAAAATTAAATACTGAAATATGTAAAATGACTTTACCTATCAAATTATGCATGCAAATGCAAATCTTTTTGGGCACAATATCAAACACAATTAACTCTACACTAGATGTTTTTTCGGGAATTTTTATAGCAATGGTTAATCAATGGCAAATTTAATAGCAAGAAATGGATAAAATTCGCAAGTTTCCACAAAATTATTAATTATTAATTAACTAATGATCATAAAAAAAGTCCACAATATGTCAAAATGTAGAGAATTAAAAGACAAACATCATGCTATTTTTTATAATAAAATAATGTACTGGAGATGTCTAAAAATGAAGGAGAACACAGGGGTTATTCTGCAATAAATAAATAAATTAAATTAAATGAAGGGGGACCTAAGTGTGATTATCGATAATTGGGAGGGTATCTCTTCAAATTCTCCAAGGGAATGTGACGAATTTTGATAGGCACAACTCTAGGTTGTTCCATTGCCTCCTTGTGTTCGACCTTGGGACTTGCCCAAGTAAAATAAACATAAAAACACTTGATTAAAAATTGATTATATTTTGTGTGGTTATTCTCTTGACCGATATGATTGCCGCCTACAACGCACGACGAATAATTTTAACACGAACGATAAAAAAACATCTTCTTAAAGCTGCGATTTCGGACTCGTCAGATGGCACCGTTGCCGGGGAGACAAACGGCTTAGTTTTGTGTTTTGAAATTTCTTTTCGATTTTCCGCATTCGGGTAGTATGACACCCGAATTTTTCATTATAAATACCATTTTATTTCCTGCATTTATTTCGCCTTTGATTATTTTCTGAGTCATTCTCTTACACAAATCTCTCTTATTTTTCTTACGAGGTACCCGGCGTACGTGGAGCGGTTTTTCAAGAAACCGAAGCATCTTCACCAACAACCGAAAAAGCCGCAATTAATTTAAGATCAAGTCGATACGTGAGAGAGCGTAGAGTCTAGGTTTTTAATTTCTGCAACTTTATTTAATTGTTCATTTACAGCGGTGTCCGTTTGGACTCTCGCACATGTAAAAAGACCTTGAACTTTTCTGTGGTGTGTCGTGGCCTGCACATACGGCTCTCAGGGCATTTATATTTTTTACTTGTGCTCGTAGGATCTAAAAGCCACACTGTACTTTAATTGAGACGTACATTAGATCGTTCAATTTAGCCAAAAATTTAACTCAATTCTTTCCCGCTAATAGAACTTTCTGCTTAGGTGTGGCTTTTCACCGGCTTGCATTCATTTAGAATAATTTTTCAATTTTGTATTGCATCCCACATGGAGATTGCGAGGAGGCATTGTAAGTCTTCTAACTGAGCATACGTCATTGTTTTCGCGTGCATCATCTTTTCCTGAACTCCTCCCTCTTGTTTTATCACATAATTTTAAAGGAAATTGGGACTGGACGGTAGACGTGCATTTGTGCTCATTTAAATTCTTCAGTGATCACCTAATTAAAATTGGGACTGCTAAATATAGCCGATCTTAAGAACCATAAAATCAAGAATTCTTACGGAAGAGAAACCCTGACCTTGGATGATTTTATTTTTCTGAGTGATCGAGAGACGACACTTAAGGTTAGAACCAAGCTCCGGCATTTCATTTAGACTACTGATTTTAAAAACGATTAGCTACTTCTCAGTGAGGAATACGGGTAGCCATTTTACGGTCCGGACTTCCTTAATAGAGTGGGTGGTTTAAGGGACACTGTGTAAGGCTCCGTCCATAAGTAACACGGGTAGTCATTTTACGGTCCGTACTTACACCTATACTGGCTGAAAGTGGATGCAACTAGTCGTACGAACTCGGGACAGTCTTTAAGAAAATTTCGGCACCTAACAACTCGCTAAATTTTTGCCAAGATTGATTTATCACCAACTAAAATTGAAAAGATAATAGCCGAACTCTTACGGCTTCATTGTGTGAGTTGGTGAACCTGGGGTTTGATTTGTGTTTGCATTGGTGTGCGTGAACCAATACCAAAGATCAAAAGCCGCACATTTGATAAAAATTCTTTTGACTATCCCATGAAAACATCTCTCTCTTTATTGGTTTAAATCTCATCATGGAACCTTTTCCAAATTGCAGATCCAACCCATCATTTCGTTCAACTCTATCAAAAATGACCGAACACTTATCCGAAGATCCATCAGCGCTATACTATGAAAACGAATTTGTATTGGTTAGACCCAAAACACCTCCTCCAACTTCAGCAAGAGACTCTTAAACACCAACACTCTCCACAAATCCGACTTGCTTCATGAAAGACGTCCCTTTGTTTTCATACCTGACAAACAAACAACCAACTGAGGCCTCTACTTCTTCATATATCAGTCCTCTCTACGTCGATCATACCATTGATCCTTCTTATTCGGTGAATGTCAATCCATCATTCATGAGAGATAATAACCACATGATTGAACTCAACACTTTTTTATATCTCCCGTCGTCCCCGCCAGTAAACATACATGAACAATCTTGTCTTGGATTGACCATGACAACCCCCTCTTCAGACATGATACTCATACAAAGGATTGGACTGAACACATAGAAACACATCAACCATGTATGATGACTCCACTATATCAAAGCCCAACCACTCATAATCAAAGAAGCTACTCGGACCAACTCCACATGCCTGAACCATATGAACAACCGCCTTCCATAATTATTGAGGAGATTTTTTTCAGAAAATAATGATCATATATTGGACATTCCAAGAAACTCCTCTCCTAGGACATATAGGAAAATGGAAGATGAAACTATTGAATCGCAAAAACATACATCGACTGCTCCCATGAGTGATCATGAACAAATTTTTGAGGATGATATTTCGAGGATAAATAAAAGATTTGAATCAATGGAGGACAGATTGCAAAAATTCACCGACCGATTAATCTCATTTTATAGTGGCTCGGACATTAAAGTGAATGAGGAAATGATTGGATCTGAGATTGAAAATTTTAAGAATATTCAGGAACCTAGGGACGATTCTGACAATATCACTTCTGCATATTATTCTCGTAGAAATGACTATGCCGCTGACTATCACTCTGAACACCAGAACCCATGCTCATCTGAGGAACACACCACACCCCCATACCACACAGAAAATACCAAAAAATGGAAATATTTGAAAACCACCAAAAAATTGAAAATCCAGAAAATTTCATAAAAACTGAGACTGAAGACGTTCTGTGGAATTTGGATCCAACTGTACGGGAAACACTGGGAAAACGCTTGATGTTTGAACTTCCCTTTATACAGGCCATTGAACACTTCCGTGATCTTAAAAGATTTGTAATGGATAAGTTAATGATCAAAAAGATGGGTAGAATACGAACAAAGACTGAAAGACATATCTTGTCAATGGCCTCCTTCTTGGTGTTGAGGAGAAAAACAAAGAGCCGCATAGTGAAGCGGTTGCCCAGATTTGACTGTGAAATCAAAGACACGATTTTCACCCATGCTCGAATTGATGACGATTCACTGGTCAATATCCTCCTGACCTCTGTATTTCATGAACTCAAACTCGGACCGATTCGGAAGATGCGAGAGATTGTTCAATTGGCAGACCGGTCGATAAAGAGGCCGAGAGGAATTATTTCTATTATCATGAAATTCCAAGGTGCCCCGCTCAAAGTAGAATTTACGATCATTGATATTGAGCATAAAGGAGAATTCACCCAGTCTCCAATCATTCTCGGAAAGCCATTCTTAGAATTGGCTAAGGCAATTATTTATTGTGAGACTCGGGAAATCAATTTTAAAGCATTGGAAGCACTTAGATCGGACTATGTCTTTGAGGAACCACGATCTTCTGAGGAAACCCACGAAGTCCCTGACAGCCGCAACCATGAAGAGGTAGAAGAGCCCTACCCCACTACTACACCTGAGATAGCAGTTGTTGATGAGACTATTGGTTTAGAAAATCTCCCCCCTGCTCCATTCCCAACCACTCTCACCTTGGAGAATCATGTATATGAATCATATGATCCGGAGACTTATGCATGGGCACACCCTGGGTCAACCTACTCTGACTACATGGATTACATCAACTCGACACAGGAATGCTCCAACATCAAATCAATTGAGAATGAACATGCAGAGACTCTCCCCAATATTTCAATTCCCGCGGATCTCAAAATAGACAAATCCTTCTTCTATGATCCTGAGACATATGCATGGTCGCACCCTGGGGCAACATTCTCTGAATATCTTGACCAAATCATCCCAAATCGAGAGTGCTCAAACATTCAGGAGACTAAGAACAAACACACAAGCCGAGCACCGACCAAGGAGAATTCCAATGGCTACTCATCTGGATACTCAAGTGAACCGACACCTTCACGAAGAAATAAAAAGAGAGTCACCTTTGACCTTTCGGAAGAGGAATCAGCTGATGATTCCTCATCAGGTCCGGAAAAGGTAGTCTACATGAGTGAATTCTGTTCGACATCTCTAAAGCCATATCTTCGCAAGGATCCAAAATTCAATTCTCGTTGGACAACTCTTGTTCCTAACTACTATTCATCCAAAGCTGATGCTCCTTCCCTCTTCAAGTACACTGGAATTATTTCTTATGAGCTGACTGAGACCGGTGCTTCTAAGTATTCATCCGAGGACAAACAACTTGACCCAAGAAGGAACGAATTATGAGGAAACAACTGAAGAAACAAAAAGACATGAATATCTGGAGGATGTCCACTTTCAGATACTATTCCTCTGAGGATAATTCTGATTATCCATCATGATTTTTCTGAGGATGACACTGATAATGGTTAGGAATCATATGCCTCATCTCCATCTCATCATTACGATCTCCCACCACAGGCTCACAAGAAGATCAGCCGAAAACCGCATTAATCATCGGCTACCCACCCTCCCTCCCGACCACGTCGGTCCCCTTGTACAGCTTTGTCCTCTACTTAGACCAAGGCCTAAGTATAGGGGGAGACCGATGCCATCTGTATATACCATTTCTCTCATCACACTTCTCCTTCCCGATCACTCCATTTCCACCCTTCTCCTATACTTAGGCTGACCAGAGCCTAAGTATAGGGGGAACCGACACTCACCTGTATATACTCTCCTCATTCACATATCCTGACCACCACTTTTGCGCTCTTCTTCCATATTTAGACTATTCACAGTCTAAGTATAGGGGGGTGGACCATTGTATATCAAATTTTTACTCTCTTATGCTTAGCCCGAGCTATGTCTTCTTTACGCTTCTTGTGCTCTGAGGACACAGCACTCGCTAAGTATAGGGGGGTATGTATATATACTTTGTATATATTTTACCCATATCTCGTACTTTCACGTAAGTCTATATGTATTTACGAGGTGGGTAAAAAAAGAAGAGAATTTTGCTAATAACACTGACTTTGCCCAAAATTTTTTGAAAATGGCTTCTTATTCATTTTTACATTGAAAACAATGTGTGTCTGCATTTCACCCACCCGCACTTCATCCAGCATCGCATCTACATATGTGAAAAGTCATTGGGTTCTGAACCAAGTTGTGAGCAGAAACCGAGAGTGGTCTGGACTTGACCTTAATCCACCTAATTTTCAAAGGAACTTCACCGAGAAATAGGATTTTTAAGAGCTTCATGTCTTTTGACTTAATTCTTTAAGTTCCACATGACAATGTGCAGCGTTCGACTCTTAGTGTCTAACCTGGTCTCTTCATTCTGGGTACAACTCTAGAAGAGGGAATTAATTTGTACTCTAGCAATATGCACTTAGCTCAACTCAGACAGGATGTTGGAAGACTGTGTGAGTTTCTTTTCTAGTAGCGTGGATATCTAAAGACTGGAGTACGGGTTGAAATAAAGCTTCGGAAAAGGGATGGACGGCTGGGCACAATTTTTCTAAGATCCCAAAAAATGTACGGAATAAAAAGATTCTATATCCGTAGGGGCACGACAAGATCCAAGCAGAACCACCAAAAATTCCAAATACAAAGAAGCATTCTACCAAATAAAATCTGACCAAAAAGGTCCAAGCTTCAAGAAACTTGTAGATCTTGGTGGAGACTCGGCTACACTGGCCATCTTCACAAGGAGAGGTGACTACACTAGCCACCCTCCAGTTCTTTCCTCATTCTTCTAACTTCTCCCCCAATTCGATTGAGAACACAGCACGACAGACCTTAGAAGGAAATACCTGACTCCCCGAGGATGAGTTACTGGAGAGGAGAGGAGCATGGTAGTTTGGCATTCTGGATGAGAAGAGCTAAAACCTTTCACACACATGAGTCGGTTGTTCAATGTTCATAGGGTATACTTTGGGAAGAGTATTGATCTAAGATGACTTCTGAGCCGAAACTGTGACAATGATATGTAGAACTTGAGGACTATAGATTTTTAAATTCTAAGTCTCACAGAAGTTCCGCCACACTAATAATCCAAAGGCCAAGTATAGTTTCATTTTCACCTTCATCTCATGGTCTTGGTATGGAACCCAATCTCATTTCACCTCATGGCATTTCTTTTTGATGCTCAAGGACGAGCATGGTTTAAGTATAGGGGGATGATGAATCTCGGATTCATCACTCTAAATCTCATTCATTAAGCTCAATTCCCTCAAAATCATCATCATATCTGCATCTATTCTGCATAATTAGCATTCATGCATGTTTTCATAAGAATTGCATTTTAGCCATTATGTTTGCACAAAATAATAAGCCAAAAATCCAAGCCAAAAATGACCTGTAAATAGACTAACTTTCTGAATTTTTAACTCCTTCATGCTAACTCCGAAGTGAAAAATGAAAAATATAAAGTGTCTAATTTGATCCTACTCACTTTTGGATAACTCCGAAGTAAATTATCCAAAGTGACCTCCACCGTGTACATATCACTCACAAGAATAAATGAAAAATACAAAAAAATCATTAACTCTGTTAAGTGGACCAAAAACCCAAACCCTAGTTTCAAGATTTTCGGACTAAAAGCCCCATATCTTCGCCATCCAGTGTCCAATTTGATCCTACTCACTTTTGAACTAATGCACATTTAATTACCTTCAAAGCAAGACCAAGTTCAAGTGAATCGGAGCTCATATGTGAAAGTTGGGTTTTGGGCCTCTTTTGTACGTTGTGTATTTTAGCGGTTTTTGACCCAATATTTTTGTACATATTTTCTTAGTTAATTAAAAATCTAAAAAAATTAGATTAAGGTGTCTTTATTTATCTTTGATTTTTCCATATTTTTCTCGTATTTTTATCTAGTTTAAAAATGACAAAAAAATACAAACCCCAAAAATCTAGGTATTATATGTATATGGGATACCACCAGTTGGTAGCTCCGCCGCCCCCACGACTTCACCGATAATCTCGCCCATCACTGGCACAACCCACCGCTGCCCCTCTCCGATTTCTCCGTCCTTGACTCCGTAACCTCCGCCGTGATTCTCACCGACCGCAACCACCTCCGCTCGTCTCACGCCTCCCATCACCGGCCCCTTCCCTCTCTCCAACCGTCGCATCCGCAATCTCCGCAACCTCCTCCTCCACATATCCACCCTCGCCATCTATTTAAGCAGCGTCGCCGACCCCGACTCCATCATCCGCCGATTGAGGAGGCCTCCGGGGTGATAGACCGGACCCCCTTCTTCCGCAGCGAGATCCGGTGGCTCTCCCTCCAGCCACTGTCGCAACCACGCCACCCCCCCCCCCCCCGCACCACGTACTTCCCTGCTCCGCTTAGCCGTAGAGCCAACGACTCGCCCACGACTTCATCGTTTCACCGACCATCTCTGACGACCTCATCTTCTTCCACGACCTCCTCCACCGACTGCTCCAACCTCGGTCGTGGAGCCCACGATGCTACGACGACCTTCATCGACACGATTTCACCAACAATGCCAGCCCTCGACGCCTCTTCACCGCACCACTGGAGCCCCACCTCGACTCCAGCTCCATCATTCACCTGCTCCACCTACTACGCCAGGCCATCGCCCCCACCATCTAATCCTCGCAGGTCTGCTACACCTACGCCACCAACGACGATACATCTTCAACCTCAGACATCGCCGACCTCTGCTTTGACCTCCGATCTTACGATGACAGTTGGAACCTCGCCACCTTACGCACCATCGGTTGTGGACCGGGCCCTCGCCTCCACCTTGGATCGGGTCTGCAGCCCGAGGCCCCCACGCACATGCGCAACATGTGTGGCGGGGAACGACATCAACAGGAGCCTACCCGCTCACGTGACACACACGTGCAGTGGGTTAATTGCAGTCAGCCCCCCGGCCTCCCTCCATATTACGCTTCAGTCCAGCCCTTCCAAGGGCACGTACGCAGCACGTGCCCTTAGAGAATTTGCAGAGATACCCTCCCAGTTATCGGTAATCACACTTAGGTCCCCCTTCATTTTATTTAGTTTATTTATTTATTGCAGAAAAAACCCTTGTGTTCTCCTTCATTTTTAGATATCTCCAGTACATTATTTTATTATCAAAAAAATAACATGATGTTCATCTTTTATATCTCTACATTTTGACATATTGTGGACTTTTTTATGATCATTGGTCAATTAATAATTAATTATTTTGTGGAAACTTGCGAATTTTACCCATTTCTTGCTATTAAATTTGCCATTGATTAATCATTGCTCTAAAAATTCCCGAAAAATCATCTAGTGTAGAGTTAATTGTGCTTGACATTGTGCCCAAAAAGATTTGCATTTCATGCATAATTTGCTCTGTAAAAATCATTTTACATATTTCAGTATTTAATTTTTAATAGGAATTAAACCTCACACTTTCGAGGTTTAGGATTTTTCTGAGATCCATCACGTAGTGATGGATCTTAGATAATTTTATCTCTTGAAAACAAGTAGGTTTAATTTTTATTATTAGTAAATATTGAAATTCATTTTGTTTGCATTTAAAAATTCATAAAAAATTACAGTGCATTCATTTCATCATACTTTACATTGCGGCCAAGTTTTGTATTTTTCGAACATCATTTGAATGTAATTTACATTTTAGTCCCTAAAATCGCCCAAAACTGCATTTTGCATCCTTTATTGCATTAAAAAATTCCAAAAAAGACCGCCTTGAAAACCGCGCACGAATTTTGATAGACACAACTCTAGGTTGTTCCTTTGCCTCCTTGTGTTCGACCTTGGGACTTGCCCAAGTAAAATAAACATAAAACCACTTGATTAAAAATTGATTATATTTTGTGTGGTTATTCTCTTGACCTATTCCGATTGCCGCCTACAACGCACGACAAATCATTTTAACACGAACGATAAATAAACATCTTCTTAAAGCTACGATTTCGAACTCGTCACCCCCTCTCCCACTTCGTTTGGAAGAATCCCAAAAAGTGTGAATCCACTTAGGTCCTGTTTGATTGCTGGTGTACCCGGGTTACACCGGCATACCCCTGGCACCATGTCACGACCCCAATTTCGGGCCATCGGATCCTCCCATATTCGGATATAGTTACTCACCAATAATTTATCCAGCAATCACAACTAACATTCAGAAACAAACTGCAAATAAAAATACTCGGAAAGAAGTATTTAGTACTTTTCCATTCACAAAATAAAGTTTACAAGATCCATTGTCCCACTGCAACCATTTACAAGTACATCAGTTGGAAGGAAATACATAGAAATATTACAAAGTACCTTAGAGAGTAAAGCTACTGTGGATGATTGCATGGATGATGAATCTCATATTCATCACTCTAAAAGTCATTAATTAAGCTCTAATCCCTCAAAATCATTAGCATTTCTTCATTTATTCTGCATAATTAGCATTCATGCATGTTTTGATCAGAATTGCATTCTATCACTTATTTTCACACAAAATAAGAAGCCAAAAATCTCAACCAAATTGACCTGTAAATAGCCTAACTTCCCCGATTTTTAACTAATTCATGCTAACTCCAATTGACCCAACCTCCAATGTATACATATCACTAACAAGAATAAATGAAAAATACAAAAAAAATCACTAACCCAAATAAGTGGACCAAAAACCCAAACCCTAATTCTAGGATTGCTGGACTAAAAACCTCATATCTTCCTCATCCAGTGTCTGTTTTGATCCTACTCATTTTTAACTAATGTGAATTCAGTTATCTTCAAAACAATACCAAGTTCAAGTGAATCGGAGTTCATATGTGAAAGTTGGGTTTTGGGTCTCTTTTGCACATTTTGTATTTTAGCAGTTTTGACCTATTATTTTATGTACATAGTTAATCTATTTTATTTTATTTCTTTTTCATTTGTCTTCTTTGATGAAAGTTTTATTAAAATGCACAGAATTTCAAATCCAAACTGAAATCAAAGAAACTAACTGAGTCTGCGTCCACTAACTGTCTGTACAAAAATGTCCTTTTTGCCGTTTATTTTATTTCTTCTTTTTCTTAATTAATAAAAATCCAAAAAAATTAGATTAATGTGTAAATATTTATCTTTGATTTTATCATATTTTTTCTGAATTTTTATCTAGTTTAAAAATGAAAAAATATATAACCCAAAAATCAAGGTATTCTATGTACATGGGATACCCCAAAAATATCACTTTGTGCAATTGATCGATTTTGGTTTTGATGTCTTCACGAAAGTTGTAGATCTCATCGAGACGAGCAACTTTTGTGAAAAATGTTTTTGATCCGAGACCATTTTCTATTTATTCCAGATTTTTCTTTATATTTATTTTCTAATTTTTTGTGGGTCTGACACGTGGCAGCTCCTGGAGCTGCCATGTGTCACCCATTTTTGGATTTATTTTATTTCATTTTTATAAAAAAAAAATAAAACCATTGCACGTGCGGAGCACGTCCCCGCTAAGCATGTGCACAGGTGTGCTCTCGCGCTCCCCATCTTGCCGCCATGTGTCACGATATCGGTCGTCCGATCTCGACCGATCGGATGGCCGTTGTACCTTATATCCTTCCTCCCCCTCTTTCCAAAAACAGTCGTTGCCCCGCGCCATCTCTGTCGCAAATTTCCCCATTGTCCCCTTCTCCAAGATTACCCTCGTCTGGTCAAATCTTTGTCTGAACATCACCGATCTCGTCTCCCACGTTTATGATCAATCTCGCCCACCCAATCAATTCTCCATCGCCTTCCATCTCCGACAAACCCTAACCCTATTTAAACGCACTGTCGCCACTTCGCAAGCTTTATCCGTCGATTACATCTTCTCCAATGCTCGCGGTGGTGGTGACAGCACTGGCTTGGCCATTCTATCTCGATGAGATCCAAGCTCTCTGAGCTTGTCGCAACACCGCGCATCTCGCGCGTTTGTTCTCGCTCCGGCCTGCCGTCAAGCCTATGTCTATCTTCATCAACTATGCCTTCATCGTCAACCACACCGTTCATTCTCCATCGACCTTCACCATCTCAGCCACATCGGCCCCTACCCTCCGCTTCGATCCCAGGGCTGCAGATCTCCGCCCCTACCGACACCGCCCAAACACATCTTCGTCTCCAGCAGCTTCATAGACGCGAGAAGCCTGTCTCGTCCAGCGCCTCTAGGCTTCAACGAAGCATCACCAACTACCGTCACCTCCGCCGCCACTCCGGTCTTCTCCAATCGCTCCCTCATCAAGCTTCCACCGTACTTCGCTGCATGGTCATCCAGAAGGCGCCTCCGGCCCTGCTTCTCCCCTCCGCTACTCCGTCGGGCGGTGATGCCCAAGACCCTCCCCATGTGAGGCACACATGAGGAGAGGGGACTACTGCATCGAAACCCCTGAAGAGCTGCCTTGTTTAAGGCAAAACCCAAGGTTATGTGTTACGCGCGTGACCTCTGGGGGAAATTATGAAGCAGACCCTAGATTCTCCATATTCACACATCAGTCCTCGCCGACCAGGTCATGTGCTTGGCACGTGACCTATTGGAAATTTTGCAGAAGATTCCCCTGATTAGCGGTAATTGCATTTTAGTCCTCTCTTCTGCATATTTACATTTCTTTTTATTTACTGTTATTGCATAAATACCCTTGTATTCCTTTATCATTTTGAACCACTACAGTGCACTATTTTATTCATCAAAAATTGGCAATGTGTTTTATAATTGATTCTCTTCATTATGGAAAATGTATGACATTTTCATGACTTGTGGTTAATTAGTAATTAATTTTTTGTGGAAAGTTGCATACTTTGCCCATATTGTGCTCTGATTTTCATAACTGACTAACCGTTGCTCTAAAATTTGCCAAAAAAAATCACATATGGTAGAATTAATTGTTTACTACATTGTGACCAAAAAGAATTTCATTTACTTGCATCATTTTCCTCCAAAAATCATTTTGAATATTTTTATATTTAATTTTTAATAGGTATTAAATCTTATATTTGTGAGGTTTAAGATTTTTCAGAGATCCATCACCTAGTGATAGATCTTGGATAAATTTTGTTCCTCAAAAATATTTAGGTTTAATATTTATTATAATTAAATAATGAAATTCACTTTATTTGCATTTAAAAATTCATAGAAAAATCATCTTGCATCCAAAAATTCCAAAAACCTTACAGTGCATTCATTTCATTGTAATTATCATCTTGGCCAAGTCTCATATTTTTTGGACATCGTTTGATTGATCTTTACATTTTAGTCCCTAAAATAGGCCAAAGTTGCATTTTTCATCCTTAATTGCATTAAAAAATTACAAAAAAAAGATCGCCTTGAAAATCGCACACGAACTTTGATAGACAAAATTCTAAGTTGTTCATTTGCCTTCTTATGTTTGACCTTGGGACTTTCCCAAGTAAAATAAACATAAAACCACATTGATTAAAATTGACTTAATTTTGTGTGGTTATTTCTTGACTGATTCCGATTTCCCGCCTACAACGCAACGACACATTATCTTGAGCAAACGATAATCCGTCGCAACATTTTTAACAGCGGCAATTTCGGGCTCGTCAGATGGCACCGTTGTTGGGGAGGCGAATGGCTTAGTTTTTTGTCTAAAAATTTTTTATTCAGTTTTTCTCATTCGGGTAGTCTAACCCCCAAATCTTCACTAGAAATTCCATTTTTCCTGCATTTATTTTTATTTTTAGCATTTATTCTCTTGCTTTATTTTTTATTTATTTTTGATTTATTCTTTTACACTCTTGCCCTTATTTTTCTTGCGAGGCATCCGATGTACGTGGAGCAGTTTTCCAAGAATCGACACATCTTCACCGACTTCCGAAAAGCCGCATTAAAATTAAGATCGAGTCGAGTCGTGAGAGAGCGTAGAGTTTAGGATTTTATTTTCTGTAATTGATTGCTCATTTATAGCTGTGTCCGTTTGGACGCTCGCATGTGTAAAAAGACCTTGAACTTTTTTATGTGGTGTGTCATGGCATGTTTCAGTCTCCGCTGAGGGTGGAGCCTGACTTGAGTGGCACTTAGGATAGACTTGCACATACGGCTCTTAGAGCTTTTTAATCTTTGAATGTGCTTGTAAAACCTAGGGCCACACTGCACGTTAATCGAGACGCACAATAGATTGTTCAATTTAGTCAAATTTAACTCATTTCTTCTCAGCTAATAAAACTTTATGCTAGGTGTGGTTTTTCATAGGCTTGAATTTATATAGACTAAATTTTCAAATTCTTATATTGCATCCTACATGGAGATTGTGAGGAATCACGGTAAGTCTTCTAACTGAGCATACATCATTGTTTTTCGCGTGCATCGACTTTTTCCGAATTTCTCCCTCCTATTTTGTCACATAATATTAAAAGGAAATTGGGATTGGACAGTAGATGTGCATTTGTGCTCACCTTAAATTTTCAGTGATCGCCTAATTAAAAATTGGGACTGCTAAATATAGCTGATTTTAAATAGCCCATAAAATCAAGATTT
The DNA here is from genome assembly GCA_037367405.1 of Ottelia alismoides. Classification (NCBI taxonomy): domain Eukaryota; kingdom Viridiplantae; phylum Streptophyta; class Magnoliopsida; order Alismatales; family Hydrocharitaceae; genus Ottelia; species Ottelia alismoides. The sequence goes on along the minus strand of JAZKJV010005966.1, from coordinate 884,261 downwards.
TTATGGGAGAGCAACCCCGACCTTGGATTCTTTTATTTCTCTAAGTGAGCGAGAAATGACATTTAAGGCTAGAGCCCAGCTCCGAAATTTTCGTTCAGACTACTGATTTTAAAAACGATTAGCTACTTCTCAGTGAGGATCTATGGGTAGCCCGTAAACGGAGCGGATTTCCTTAGCAGAGTGGGTAGTTTAAAGGACACTACGTAAGGCTCCGTCCTTAAGTAACACGGGTAGCCGTTTTACGGTCCGTACTTACTCCTATACTGGCTAAAAGTAGGCGCAACTAGTCATAAGAACTCGGGATATTCTTTAAGAAAATCTTCGGCACCTAACAACTCGCTAATTATTTTCCAAGATTGTTTTATTACTGATTAAAATTGAAAAGATAATGGTCGAACTCTAGTGGCTTCATTGTGTGAGTTGGTGAACTCGGGGTTTCATTTGTGTTTAATTTGTGTGCATGAACCGATTTCGAAGATCAAAAGCCGCACAATTGTGCCATGAATCTACTTGATAAATTTTTTTGAATATTCTGTGCACTTGCACCGAGATCAACCATGTCAATTCATCATCAACTTCCTTTGACAAAGATAGGACAATGGTCCGAGTACCCATATGATCTATATTATGAAAATGAATTTGTCTCGGTCTGACCCAAATCGACTAAGTCCTCTTCTTTCAATAATCCCCCAATATTTGAGAGAGATTCTGACTCTCAGAAGAATTCGATCCCCTCATTGAATTACAAGCCATTCTACTCGAATCATCCTGCCACACATGACCACTTACCATCTTGGACTGAACTGTCTTATTCTTGATTTCTCTCTAATGAATCATTTCAAGATCAAATCACTGTTGAATCTCATAATTGGTCGAGAGATCAAACCCAATCACACCAGATGGAGTACTTAATGGTCATTAGCGTTGGATTGACCGTGATGATCAAATCCCTATTGACCAACCCGAATACCACTCATTTGATCAGCCTATACATACAGAGGACCAAATGGATGATACCGACACATATGTACCTTGTATGACTCCATTATTTGAGGATACGATCAATCATGACCTTGGAAGTAGACTCTACTCAAACCAGCATTACATGCTTGAGTCACGGTATGCTGAGTATGAGACCTACAAATTCCCGCAAAATCCTTCCATTGAGCAGCCTTCTTCCATAATTTTTGAGAAATTTTCAGAAAATGACAATTATATATTGGATATTTCATGAGAATCTCCTCCCAACACATACAAGAAAATGGAAGATGACATTATTGAATATCAAATGCAAAAACACACCCCGATTGTTCCCATAATTGATCATGAACAGATTTTTGAGGGCGACATTTTAAGGATAAATAAGAGGTATGAATTAATGGAGAAATTTAGAAAGCTCACCAATCGAATAATTTCATTCTCTGGTAGCTCGGACATAAAAATGGATGAGGAAAAGATTGGATCTCATGTTGAAAATTTTGAGGATATTCAGAAACCTAGGGATTACTCTGATAGCAGCACTTCTGCATATTACTCCCCTAGAGATGAATATGCCTCTGACTCTTACTCGGAACATCGAAGCCCCTTCTCATCTACGGAAAACACCATATCACCACACCACATAGAAAATACCAAAAAATTGAAATATTTAAAACACCCAAAAAATCGAAAATCCAGAAAAAATCATAAAAATTGAGACTGAAGAAGATCTGAAGAATTTGGATCCTGCTTTACGGGAAGCACTGGAGAAAAGATTGATTTTTGAACTTCCCTTATACATGTCATTGATCACTTCCCCAATCTGAAAGGATTTGTAATGGATAAATTAATGATAAGAAAAGTCAGGCAAGATAAGAACAAAGACTGAAAGACATATCTTGTCAATGGCCTCCTCCCTGGTGTTGAGGAGAAAAACAAAGAGCCGCATAGTGAAGTGGTTGCCCAGATTTGACTGTGGAATCAAATACACAATTTTTACCCATGCTCGAATTGATGACGACTCGCCAATTAATATCCTCCCAACCTCTACATTTCACGAACTCAAACTCAGACCTATCAGGAAGATAAGAGAGATCGTTCAATTGGTCGATCGATCGATAAAGCAACTAAGAGGAACCATTTCTGTCATCATTACATTCCAAGGTGCTCCGCTCAAGATAGAATTCACGATCATTGATATTGAGCATCAAGGAGAATTCACCCAGTCTCCAATTACTCCCGGAAAGCTGTTCTTGGCATTGGCTAAGGCAATTATTGAGTCTGAGACTCGAGAAATCAATTTTACAGCATTGGAAGCACTTCAATCTCACCCAGTCTTTGAGGAACCACGATTTTCTGAGGTGACCCATGAAGACCTCGACAGTCGTAACCATCAAGTGATAGAAGAGCCCTACCTCGTTACCATCTGAGATAATGGTTGTTGATGAAACTATTGGTTTAGAGACTCTTCCTCCGGCTCCATTCCCAGCTGCTCTCACCATGGAAAATCAAATTTATGACTCATACAATCCTGAGACTTATGCATGGTCGCAACCTGGGTCAACCTATTCATTCTACCCTGATCAAATCAACTCGACACGGGTGTGCTCTAACATCAAATCAATTAAGAGCAAACATGCAGAGACTTCCCCCACTATTTCAATTCCTGCGGATCTCACAATAGAAAAGTATTTCTTATATGATCCTGAGACTTATGCATGGTCGCACCGTGGGTCAACCTACTCTGAATACCTTGACCAAATCATTCCAACTCGGGAGTGCACCAACATTAAGAAGACTAAGAACAAACATGTAGGACGAACACTGACCAAGGAGAAAAATTCCAATGGTTATTCATCTCAAGACTCAAGTGGACCAACAACTTCACGAAACAAAATGACTACTCCTTCATCGAAAAATAAAGTCACCTTTGACCTTCCGGATGAGGAATCATCTGATAATCCCTCATCGGGTCTGGAAAAGGTAATCTACATTAGTGAGGATTGTTCGGTAGTCTTAAAACCATATCTTCGCAAGGATCCAAACTTTGATTCTCATCGGATGACTCACGTTCCTCACTATTATTCATCCAAAGCTTATGCTCCTGCTCTCATAAAATACATTGGAATTATTTCTTATGAGCTGACTTAGACTGGTGCTTTAGAGTATTCATCCGAGGACAAATCGCTTGATCCCAAGAAGTAACAAATTATGAAAAAACAACCGAAGAAACCAAAAGACAAGAATATCTGGAGTGTGTCCACTTTCAAATACTATTCCTCCGAGGATAACTCTGATGATGGTTACCTTTCTTATTACTCATACGCCTCATCTAATATCCAACATGATTTCTCCGAGGATAACACTGATAATAGTTGGGAATCATGTGCTTCATCTCCTTCTCATCATTACGATCTCTCACCACATGCACACAAAAAGATCAGCCAAAAACCACCTTAATCATCGGCTACCCACCCTCCCTCCCGACTACATCGGTATTCTTGTACATCTTCTTCCTTTGCTTAGGCCAAGGACTAATTATAGGGGGGGCCGATGCCATCTGTATATATCATTTCCCTCATACTCCTTCTCTCGATCGCCTCATTTCCACTCTTCTTCCTTACTTAGGCTGACTAGAGCCTAAGTATAGGAGGAACCGATGCTCATCTGTATATACTCCCCTCATTTACATATCCCAACCACCTCATCTTATCTATTCTTCTATACTTAGACTGTTCACAACCTAAGTATAGGGGGGCAGACCAATGTATCTTATTCTTTTTCTTTCACTCTCTTGTGCTTAGCCCGAGCTATGTCTTCTTTACGCTTCTTGTGCTCTGAGGACACATCACTCACTAAGTATAGGGGGATCTGTATATATACTGTGTATATATTTTACCCATATCTCATACTTTCGCGTAAGTTTATATGTATTTACGGGATTGGTAACTAACTTGAAAAAACAAAACAAACAAACAAACAAAAAAGAAGTTTTGTTACTAACACTAACTATGTCCAACCAGAAATTTTGAAAAGGCCTCTTATTCATTTTTGCATAAAAAAACTTCTCAAAAAAAAGAGAAGAAAAAGAAAAAAAATCAAGAGTCACAAAAAAAGTGTCTGCATTTCTCACACCTACACTTCATCCAGCATTACATTCATTTGCATCTATTAAAAGTCCTTGGGCTCTGAACCGAGTTATGAGCAGAAAGAGAGAGTGATCTGGACTTGACCTTAATCCACTTAATTTTCAGAGGAACTTCATTGAGAAAAATGATTTTAAAAACTTCAGGTCTTTGGATTAATTCTTTGAGTTCCACATGACAATGTGCAGCGTTTAACTCTTAATATCTAACATGGTCTCGTCATTCTGGGTACAACTCTTGAATACGGAACTAATTTGTACTCTCGCACTATGCACGTATCTCAACTCAGACGGGATGTTGGAAGACCGTGTGAGTTTATTTCCTGGTAGCGTAGAAATCTAAAGACCGGAGTACGGGTTGAAATAAAGCTTCGGAAAAGGGATGGACGGCTGGGCATAATTTTTTCTAAGATCCCAAAACATGTACGAAATAAAAAGATTCTATATCCGTAGGGGCACAACAATATCCAAGTAGAGATACCAAAAATCCAAATACAAAGAAGGCACTACTAAATAAATATTTGACCAAAAAGATCCAAGCTTCAAGAAAACCTGAAATTCTTGGTGGAAACTTGGCTACACTGGCCAGCTTCACAAGGAGAGGTGACTACACTGGCCACCCTCTAGTTCTTTTCTCCTTCTTCTAAACTTCTCCCCCATTTCGATTGTGAACACAACGCGACAGACCTTAGAAGGAAATACCTAACTCCTCGAGGACGAGTTACTAAAGAGGAGGTTTGCATAGTAGTCTGGCATTCTGGAAGGGAAGAGCTAAAACCTTTCACACTCATGAGTCGATTATTCAATGTTCATAGGGTATGCTTTAGGAAGAGGATTGATCTAAGATGACTTCTGAGCCGAAACTGTGATAATGATGTGTAGAACTTGAAGGATGTTAATTTTAAAATTCTTAGTCTCATAGAAGTTCCGTCAAACTAATAATCCAAAGGCCGAGTCTAGTTAGGGTTGGCTATTGAGTCACGGCTCGATGAGCCAGGCTCGGGCTCGGCTCGATAAGGGCTCGTGAGCCCAGCTCATTAGGTTATGGAGCCGCGCTCGAGCCAGAATTTTGGGCTCTATAGCTTAACGAGCCGATCCCAAGCCAAGCCTTGCTCAACTCGATAACTCAATAAGGGGCTCGATAAGAAATATATGTATTATCTATATATTTATATATAATACAAATAAAATAAAATTAGCCCTTGCAATTTTCCTCCACTAACTTTGACCCTCCCACGAGTCACGAGTCATGACCTAATTCTCATATCCCATTCCTGCCCACACATTTGCCCCCTGCCCGCGTATTAGAAAATTAGTGATTTTTTTATAAGCAAATATAATGTTACAATATATATTACAATTAAGATTTTATACATAACTTGCATAGTAGCTTATTGGTAAGGAACATAGTCTTTGATAAAGTAGGTCTCGAGTTCGAACCCACACAAAACATTTTTCCACCAAAAAGTACCCATTTTCCTTAACGAGCTCGACTTGAGCTCGAGCCCAGACCAGGCTCGATAAAGGGCTCGACTTGAGCCTTATCGAGCCTGAGCCAGTTCGATAAGGACTCGAGCTCATTGAGCCCGAGTTCGAGCCAACTCGGCTGGGCTCGAATGAGCCCGAGCTCGAGCTCGAGCCCAACTGAGCTTATCGAGCTCGAGCCCGAACCAGGGGCTGGCTCGGCTCGTTTGGCTCGATAGCCAGACCTAAGTCTAGTTTCATTTTCACCTTCAGCTCATGGTCTTGGTATGGAACCCAATCTCATTTCACCTCATGGCATTTCTTTTGATGCTCAGGGACGAGCATGGTTTAAGTATAGGGGATGATGAATATCAGATTCATCACTCTAATCTTTAATTAAGCTCTAATCCCTTAAAATCATTAGCATTTCTTCATTTCTTCTACATAATTAGCATTCATGCATGTTTTGATAAGAATTGCATTTTATCACTTATTTTCGCACAAAATTAGAAACCAAAAATCTCAACCAAATTGACCTGTAAATAGCCTAACTTTCCCAATTTTAACTAATTAATGCTAACTCCAATTGACCCAAATTTACCTCCATTGTTTACATATCAGTAACAAGAATAAAAGAAAAATACAAAAAAATCACTAACCCAAATAAGTGGACCAAAAACCCAAACCCTAATTTTAGGATTTCTAGACTAAAAACCTCACCTCTTCCTTATCCAGTGTCTGTTTTGATCCTACTCACTTTTGAACTAATGTACATTCAATTATCTTCAAAACAAGACCAAGTTCAAGTGAATCGGAGTTCATATGTGAAAGTTGGGTTTTGGGCCTCTTTTGCACATTTGGTATTTTATCGATTTTTAACCTATTATTTTATGTACATAAATAATTAATTTTATTTTATTTCTTTTTAATTTGTCTTCTTTGATGAAATTTTTATTAAAATGCGCAAAATTCCAAATCCAAACCGAGCTTGAAATCAAAGAAACTAACTGAGTCCGAGTCTTCACTTACTGTCTGTACAAAAAATGTCCTTTTCGCCGTTTATTTTATTTCTTCTTTTTCTTAATTAATAAAAATCAAAAAAATATATTAATGTGTAAATATATATCTTTGGTTTTATCATATTTTTTAGGATTTTTATCTGGTTTATAAATGATAAAAAAAATAAAACCCAAAAATCAAGGTATTCTATGTACATGGGATACCCCAAAATATCACTTTGTGCAATTGATCGATTTTGGTTTTGATATCTTAATGAAAGTTGTAGATTTCATTGAGACGAGCAATTTTTGTGAAGAAACTTTTTTGATCTGAGCCGTTTGCTATTTATTTTAGATTTTTCTTTATATTTATTTTTTGATTTTTGTGGGGCTGACACGTGGCTACTCCTGGAGCCGCCACGTGTCACCCATTTTTGGATTTATTTTTTTATTGTTATAAAAAAATTAAAACCACCGCACGTGCGGAGCACGTGCCGCCTACGCACGTGCACAGCACGTGCTCTCGCTCCCCCCATCTTGCAGCCACGTGTCACGATATCGGCCGTCCGATCTCGACCGAACGGACTGTCGCTGTACCTCATCTCCTTCCTCCCCCCTTTCCGAAAATAGACGCCGCCCCGTGCCATCTCTGCCGCAAATTTCATCATCGTCGCCTTCTCCAAGATCACGCTCATCTCGTGATGATAACAATTAGCAAGTGCTAAGCAATGAAGAAGAGAAAAGCAAACAAACGTGTAATTTTTCAAAACTTGTTATCATAAAATGATTCATTCATTCTCATTAGTTTAATTCATATTCCTTTCTATTCCACTTTAGGGATTAGTCCAAGAAATTACCTCACCACTATATGGACTCCGAAGTTGTGGACACTTCAGGATTGGAGATTGCGTTGATCTGGTAAGCTTATGCCACCGTACGTCGCCTCAACCAATCCTCCAATACTACCCTGACATTTTCCTTTTCTTTTACTAATCATGGTCTCAAACCCTCAACCTGAGAAACAAAGGAGCACACCATCCTCGAGGACTCGGTTGCTTAAAACGTTAGGTTGAAATTTAATAATATAACCTAGCGGCTTTAAATACATGTTATTGCGACCCATCCGCTATCCAACCACCCGTGCCTCCACATGTCACGACTACATCTTTGAGGGAACTTTTGGTCTTGCAATGAACACGAGGAAGAGCAAGCTAATCTTGCCTAGGTATGCCTCTTCAAACTTCGGCCTATGCCTGGAGGTTGGACTACTCGACTATCCTCTCCCTGTGAAGTACCTAGGCATCCCGCTAACTACTGCGAGAGGAAAGTCTATGGCTACAAACTTGTTCACCGATCAGGTGAGGACCTTGCTTGCCGCCTGGAAAGCAAGGTCCTTAACACTTGCTGGTCGCCTGCAACTATTAAGCTCTGTCATCTCCGAGGTCTGCCTATTCTGGACGGGTGGGATGCTCATCCCCATCAGGGCTATCAGGAAAATGGAGGCAATTTGCGCAACTTCCTTTGGTAAAATGGCACCCACCACGTCAAATGGGAGTTGGTTTTCCTGCCTAAAGCCGAGGGAGGACTAGGCCCGCGCTTGCTTATTTCCACTTGCGATGCCATGGTCTTGATGTGGGCATGGAATGCCTTACCCCATAAAAAGTCCATATGGGCTTTCATGTGTGATGGGTACCTTAGGGGGCGTGATTTTTTCCAGTGCACGAAAGAGATTGGAGACTCCCTCGTCATGAAATTTATGTTGGAAGTTCGCAGGCTTCTCGAAATAGCTACTACGATGACAGATTATGGTCTAACTTGGATGGCCTCAAATCTGTCGTTCTCTTTCAGGGAAACTTACGAGTTTGTTAGGAAGAAAGGGGAGCGTCGGTTTGGGCTCAACTACTGTGGAACAAAAGTGTGTTCCTAAGCATGCTTGCATGCTCTACCGTGCAATACTAAAAAGCTTCCAACGCTTGACCGATTATCGAGGCATGGCTTGGTGACTAGCGAGATTTGCTACCTTTGTGGTCTACAATTGGAAACCCGCGATCACTTATTCTATAACCGTGACTTCTCATCTGCAGTGTAAGGAGAGGTGTGTGGCGCCCTTGATTTATCTGCGCTCTCGGAATTTGATATGAAAGTAATTGTGGAATAATGTGCCATCTTTCCAAAAAGCATTAGCAAAACAAAGGCCATGGTGGCCCTCGCTGTGTCCACCTGTGTTATCTGGGCTGAAAGAATACAAGGTGGACGTCTTTGAGGATCACCCCCATCATGGAGACTGCTAGACGAATCATCGACTTAGCGAATATCGCAATGTGTGCTATTCATCACAACTGAACGTAAGAGCGTTACACTACAACCTCTCTTTTGTATAATTTCATAGTTCGGTTGTAAGCCACCTTGTAACTAATTTTTTCACTTTTGATCTTTAATATACAAATAGAAATTAGCCCAAAAAAACAACAAATCTTTCTCTCAGTTTTTCAACTTTTTTCTCAAAATCGAATAAAAATGTTATTCTATGTTTGGCCCAACATGTGATTCCATGTGCTGGTTGAGCATAATATCCTTCTTCCGTAATTTGGTACATCGTCGATATGTGTTTGTTAAGCTCCATTTTGGTTTTAAGTCCAACACACGCCTATTTGGTTAGTATGCTCCGAATATTAACGTTCAAATCACATAAACCAAAAATGTTATCGGTGCTAAAAACAACATTTATAATTTATTATTTAATATTTTCTTAAATTTGAAAAATCGTGAAACCACATTAAGCTGGACTAATCGCCCGTCTGCCGCATACCTTTTGTTTCTGACACGTCTGATCGAATGAACACCACTGGCTTTCTGAACCTTGTCCCTCTATAAATTATTACCGATTTCGTTTTTTTGACCTATTTGTTGTAGCCCCAAGATCAATGGCCGATGACAGCGGATCAGCCACCGTCCGGCATATGACAATGGCATCGGCGATGAAGCTCCTCGTAAGCCTTGCGAGGGAGCTCGACTTCAAGAATAAGCGCCTGATCGATCTGGAGAATCGTCTAGGTGAGGCTAACCTTGCTCTCAAGCGATTGGAGGAACTCCCAAATGGTAAGTATCAAAGCGCCTTCCCGAAATGCGTAATTTTTGGAATCCTTTAGCATGTGGTTGAACCCAAAATCAGGTGCAAGGATATGGATTGACGATTGTTTGCCCTGCAATCACGGTCTATTTTACGTAACAAGTGAGCTTGCTAGGAAAATCTTCGATTATCTGTAGAATTGTGATTTTTGGTCCATTTTCTCCCTGATATCATCCCAGTAAACCCTCCTCCTCTTTCATCCTTTCAACTAATATTATCAAACAATCAAATATTTCCTTTTGCCAGAATAAGTTATATAGTGATATTTTTCTACTCATTAAATGCCGCCTTTGTTAATCGATATTTTATAATCTCTGTACTTTCCCTCACAAATCTTTTCAGATCAGTTTCGCAGTTCAAATAAAATATTAAGTATCCTTTCTTTCAAAAAATATTACGTATCCGAGTTGCTAACATGATATGTGGGCAGCTCGGTGCGTGAAGTCCTTGGGAAAGTTAGAAATCTACTTTGTACAACCGTGCCTTGCATTTTAGCAAGATTAGCTGGGTCCCTGACGTCGAAGTTTAGTAGAAATTATTACAGTTTCAGAAAAGCTCTTTGTGGTGATTATGCATATGCATTTGAATTGAGGGAACTCGGCTCTTCATGGTAATTATGCATATACATTACATTGGGGGAGCTCAGATGCCGCTGCGTTTCTTTGGATTTCTTCTTTCTGGATTGCTCGAGCTGTTTTAAGGCTTCTAATAGAAGAGAATGGGGGTCGTTTTATACCACATATCCTCTTCTATCCAATATTTACACAATTGGTTCAAAAAAATTTTGTGCTTGGTCATTGTAAATTTCTAATATCCCATTCTAAATCTAATTGATTACATATATGACTTTTCTTGGTTTTACGAGATCCACTCTAGTCACTTTTTGCCCTGTCACTTATTCGATTAGGATCTTGATGTTCATTTATATCAAGGATATTACCTCAAATTTTTGAACACATTCATTCCTATTTATTTCCTCGTATGGTGCGGTTGGTGCGGCGTGGGGCTTATTCATTGCTTGGAAGTCGGCGGCTTTTACGTTCGATTCTTCTTTTTTGGGGAGACATATGGTATTGGTGGTGCTGGTGAGGGGTGCGACGGCCTCTCCGATCGCTTTCTCTTGCATTTATGGGCCTTGCTGTCATATTAAAAGAAACGAGCTTTGGGAGGACTTGCGTGCCGCGGGACTTGCTTTTGTGGGACTCCCTTAAATCATTGGGGGAGATTTCAATGTGACTCTTCACTCCTCTGATTGCCCGCGGGCAAGGGGGGGCCGGGACCCGGGGTCCTCGCTGTTTGCGGAGCTTGTGGACTCCTTGGCTTTGGAGAATTTGGTGGCTTCTGATATCAACTACACCTGGAGGAGCGGCAGTTCCCGATCTCGGATTGATCGGTTTTTGGCATCGGGTGGATTGATGGAGATGTTTCCTTCTTGCTCGGTTTCTTCTAGGCCCAGGGCTTTCTCGGACCACTCGCCAATTATGTGGGACTCTGGTGAGACGCGTTTACTGAAGGGTCTCTTTAGATACGAACGTTGCTGGCTCCTTGAGCCTCGTTTCAGGGACGTTGTGGCCGAGCTGTGGGCTTCTTCCTCCGTGGAGGGGTCTGCGGGCCTTGAGGCTAGCCCGCAAACTTGACTCTTTGCGGAAGAGATTGGCGCTCTTTAAGAGGGAGTCGCGGGAGTCGAGGGTGGCTCTAAGATCGGAGGCTGAGGAGATTATTAGGAGGCTTGATTCTGTTGAGAACGAGAGGGATCTGAATGCGGACGAGCTTTATGAGCGGTCTTCTGCGCAAAAGAAGGTGGCTGAGGAGGACAAGAAGAGAGCTATCGAGTGGCGACAGCGTTCTAGGCTGAAATGGCTCAAAGATGGAGATGCAAACTCGGCTTTCTTTCACCGGGTGGCTAGTGGGAGGAAGCGTAACAATTCAATGCACGCTATTTCTGTTGATGGGGAGCGTTTTGTGGGGGATAGCGCGATGGGGTCTGCTATTGTGGAGCACTTCAGGGGCGTCATGTCGACGTGCTTCACGAGATCTTGGAAGTGGTTGGGGCTGGGGGTGCCCAAGGTTTCCGAGGAGGACTGCGCTATGCTTATTAGGCCGATCTCGTTGTTGGAGACTAAGGAGGCTGTGTGGGAGCTCAATCTCGACGGGTCCCCGGGGCCTGATGGTTTCTCTGTGGCTTTCTTTCGGGACTTCTGGGATTTGATGGGCGACGAAGTTTTTGAGGTTGTTGTGGAGTTTTGCGAGGGGAATGCATGCTTCGATAGGCTTAACAGGGCCTTGTTGCTTCTGATCCCCAAGAGGGCTGCGGCGGACGATATTGGGGACTTTTACCCCATATCGATTTCAAACGCCATTTACTTAATTGTGGCTAAGGTGCTGGCTAGGAGGCTTGCTAGAGTGCTGGACTCGATGGTTTCTCCCGTTCAGGCTGCTTTCATTCGGGGGAGACAAATATCTGATTGTATTGCGGTTGCTTCGGAGTTGGTGGCTGATTGGAGCTCGTCGGGGAGGCAGGGGGTGCTATGGAAAATTGATTTTGCCAAAGCCTATGATAGCATTGATTGGGGCTTCCTTTGGTCGGTCCTCAGAAGGCGGGGGTTCCCGGAGCTGTGGATTTCTTACATGCAACGATGCGTGACTACAGTTTCCTTCTCGGTATTGGTTAATGGTAGTTTGGAGGGGGGGCTAATCCAGCCGAGACGGGGCCTGCGCCAGGGTTGCTCGCTGGCCCCCTACTATTTGTTCTAGCTTCAGATGTATTGGCTCGTATGGTTGACCGGGTTGTTGCTGCTGGCCTTTCGAAGGGCTTCTCCAAGGGTGGCGTATCCGTGCCGCTATTACAGTTTGCGGATGACACCTTGTGCTTCATTGAAGGTGGTGCTAGTGAGGTCGTTGCCATGTCGGTGACTCTTGACCTCTTTAGCGAGTTGTCGGGGCTGCGCATTAATGGTGCCAAGTCAAAGGTTATTCCTTTTGGCTTATCGGTGGATTTGGCGCTTGAATGTGCGAGGATTCTGGGGTTTGATCCGGGGGTGTTGCCGATTGAATATCTTGGCCTCCCGTTGGTGGTTGGGAGGCCCAGACTTAGGGACTGGAGTGGGGTTGTTGAGAAGGTCGAGGCGAGACTGGCGGGTTGGCGCGTGGCGCTCCTTTTGAAGGGCGGAAGGCTGGTCCTTCTTCGCTCGGTTCTTGCTGCCATTCCGGTGCATTTTTTGTCTACTCGTCGATTGCCAGCTGGCATTTGCCGGAGACTTGAGTCTTGTTTCGAAAGATTTCTGTGGGGGAAATCGGGTGCGGAGGGGAGGGGGTTTCACCTGGTCGCTTGGGAGGAGGTGGCGAGGGGGAAGCAGGAGGGGGGGTTGGGTGTTAGGCGCCTCAAGTTGGTCAATGATGCTTTCTTCCTTAAGTGGGCGAGCATGGTTTGGGGAAGGGGTGGAAATTTCTTTGTTGATGTTTTGAGGGGGCTTCATGGGGCGGAATGGGCTGGGGAGGACAGGTTGGGGGTGGTGCGTGCGTGCTCTCCTTTCTGGCGTGGTGTTCAGGAGGTCTTCTTGAGGAATAGGGCGAGCTTTAAGCCTGTGCTGGGGGACGACCGTGGCTTCTTATTTTGGAAGGACCAATGGTTGGGGGGGAATCCTTTTTATGTCCGCTTCCCGTAGCTCTTTGCATTTGCGGAGAATAAGGATGCCTCGGTTGCTTGTTGCTGGGAGAATGCTTGTTGGTGCCCTCGCTTTGGGGGGGAATTTCTCGGACCAGAGGTTGGATGACTTTCTTGCTCTTCTGGACGTCCTTGCTGATGCAGCTACGCCTTCCGAGGGCTTGGATCATTGGGTTTGGAGGGACGGTGGCTTTTCGATTAGGAAGGCCTATGATGGGTTACTTGAGGTTCTGCCTGCTCGCTCTGAATCCCTGGTGAGAGACTGTTCTTTATTCTGGAGGATGGGCCTGCCCTTGCGCATTGTTTTCTTCTTGTGGCTGGTCCGCAGAAAGAGGCTTCTGACGAGGGATCGTTGCTCCAGGATGATGCATTCGGTGTCCAATTTCTGCGTGCTGTGTGATTCGGATGTGGAATCCCTTGATTATATTCTCTTTGACTGCCCTATGGTTCGTGGGCTTTGGGAAGACCCGCTTGTGGATTGGGTGCGTGCTTGTGATGTGGAGGCCTTCTGTGATTCTCTCTTCGTGAACAGGCATACGGATAGAAGGCGGCTCTTGACACCGGTGGCAAGACTATGGTCGATTTGACTTAGTCGTAACGAGGCCATTTTCTCAGCGCAACGTTCATACAAGGAGAACGTGCTCATTCGCGCGGCTGGGTTAGTGGACGACTGGAGTTGTAGCTGGTTCTGTTTTTTTGTTTTTCCTTGCCCAGTACTGGAGGCTATATCGCTTCCTTGTGTGGGTTTCACGTTTTTTTGTACCTTTGACCCTCTTTCTTTTTAATTTATTGGGGTGAACACCACTGAGTGTATCCCGCTTTTTCTTGGCTTCAAAAAAAAATCATTGATATGGCTCGCACCCTTCTTGTCCAAAGTGCGACCCCACTTACCTTTTGGGGTGATGCTGTTCTCATAGCACATACCTGATAAACCGTATTTCGTCCACCATATTGGAAGAGCAAACACCGCATTCTCTACTTTTTCCTGATAAAAACCCATTCCATATCGCACCTAAAATCTTTTGGTGCATCTCTTTTGTTCACATCCATTCTCTTTGCCGCGACAAACTATCTCCTCGGGTTGTGACATGTGTCTTTGTATGCTGTTCCGGAACCCAGAAGAGGTACCGGTATTATGGTCCAACACATCGTCATTATCATGTTAGTACAGTTGTCACCTTCTTTGAGTCTATACCGTACTATTCCACCTCCAGTTCTCAAGTTGTGTTTATTGATGACATAGAAATTGCCAGTCTTTAATTTGGGATGGTGCATGGAGGGTTGGGTGGTGGTTCACACACGGAGGGTTGGGTGGAGGTTCGCGCACGGAGGAACAGTCACCATATTCGCGGAGCACGACTTGAGAATCCTTTCGGGAGGGGTTGCTACCGATGCGGATCACTTAGGCATTGGGCAAGGCTTTGTAGAGAACCGGTTAGGTGCTTCTCGTGCTGTGGCTCTGGCTACAGGAGCAAAGCTTGCCCAAGATTGCGGGAGAATGCTCAACCATCAGGAATGCTCATTGGCGAAGGTGGCAGGCCCGACGCTCTTTTTTTGGGGACATCGAACATGGGTCTTTTGTCGACGGCAGGCTTTCGCAGGGATATCATCGATGCGAGCGCTTGGAGGGTGGTAGCGAGGGGGCTCTCCGTGGAGGAGTCTGTCAAGCTACTATGATGGTCTTCTGAAGGTAGGCTGAAGCCGCGATGGCGCACATTATGTGAAGACGATGACGAGCTGGTCTACGAGCAGCTGGAACGCCTGCACGTGCGTGGAATACCGTATGATATGCGTGATCTTCCAAGGGTTCGGGCGTTTCTCGAAGGAGAAGCAGAGGTCGTAGACGTTGACAACAATGGATGCTGCCCGAGTGGGCCCTTAGACACCCTCATCAGAGTCGGAGCTCTCAGCCTGACTAGGCTGGGATGGTGGCAGATCGCTCAAGGTGGAAAGACGATGCATATGGAGCTTTCGTCGGCAAGGACACCCTTGAGGAGCCGTCAAGATGGTTACGTAGACTCATGGAAGGGGAGATCTAAGGCGTTGGCAACCGGAGTCGGCTCCGGCCGGACGACGGGATAGACAAGGAGTCGTGCTGCATCGGTTTCGCAGGCGATGCCTCGAATCCAGCAAACCTTTCAATTCGGTGTGACAGGCGGACATCAAATCCCTTCAGTAGTGGAGACGATTGATATTCCTCGAAAAGGCACACGGTACGAAGGTGTGAGCCCTTCTACAACCATCACGTCACGTGCCGCGCTTCCGGTACAAAAACACGAATCCAAAGACCCGATGCTGGAATCAGAATCGAAGACCCAAATGGAGGATCCGAATGTGCTGAAGGGGCTGGTCGATGCTTCGCCTTCCGGTGGCAAGCATTTGGGGCCACACCGCCTGGATGGGGATCGGCCTAGGGAAGAAACATGAATGATGGATTCTATATAGGGCACCCAAAGCGTGGAGGGCGACCGAGATTCCATGGGTAACAACGAAGGACTCCGACCAGAAAAAATGGAAAAAATGGAAGCTTCATTGAGGGAGTTGGGGGTAGACACTCCTTTGGTGAGGCCTTCTAAAATCCCCGAAGGGGATGAGGAGGCTTGTGATCTCAGGAAGGAGGGCCAAGGAACTCGGGGGACCTCATTGAGCACACCCGAGAAGGGAGCGAGGGCTGGGGATTCCCGCTTTAGATCTTTCTACGCCAGAAGGACCGGTCCCATAACCATGAGGAAAAGGAGGAGGGCAGCTGCGGTGGACGACAAAACCAACCTTCAGGCGCATGTGCTTGCTCTGGCTCCTTCTGTGCTACTGAATCGCTTCAGCCTTTTAGACAGGGGAGTGGTGAAGCATTTGGGGATGATCCCGCCAAAGTTGATGAACAATGAGGTACAAGAATGAAGATTTTTTCTTAGAATGTTAGGGGTCTGGGCCGCCCTGAGAAACGACTTGCGATTAGAAATCTGGTGGGGGAGGCGGGAGCAGACATCTTCATCCTCCTGGAGACGAAGCTTTCGCGTGTGACGGATAATATCAACCGAGATCTATGTGGCTTTGGGTGTTTCAATCTGGTGACATTGGAGGCACAAGGAGCATTCGACGGATTGCTGATGGGATGGAAGACTGATAGGTTCGAGTTTCTTATGGAATCAAGGTCCCTTTCGTGCTTATCTGTGGCTCTGAAACGAAGGGCAAATGGTCTCAATCTGTGGATCACAAACGTTTACGGTCCCACGGGGCATAGAAGGACCTTGCTGGCAGCGGAGTTGGAGATGATGGGGGTGTCAAGAGAGGTCGGAATTTGGCTCGTTGGGGGTGATCTCAACCTCACGTTGCTGCCCAGGAACCGTTCGCAGCAGGGCGAAGGCAGGGATGCGGGGTCGGAGG
Organism: Ottelia alismoides; assembly: GCA_037367405.1. NCBI lineage: Eukaryota > Viridiplantae > Streptophyta > Magnoliopsida > Alismatales > Hydrocharitaceae > Ottelia > Ottelia alismoides. Next base: position 867,498 of record JAZKJV010005966.1, on the reverse strand, counting down.
TTTTTCGAAGGGTGGCTCACTCCTTGCCCGTTTCAATCATTGATGCGACTGGCTGCTCGTATACATGGCGCAATGCGAGGGCGCGTTCGAGACTTGACAGGTTTCTCTTGTCTAGGGAAGGTATGGAGGCCTTTCTGCTTTCTCAAGCTTGGGCTTTATCACGAGCACATTCCGACCACACACCTATTATGTGGTCGACCGGAGAAGAAAGGAATAACAAAATTTTCTTCAGAATTGAGCGAAGTTGGCTTTTGGAGGATGGCTTCTGAGATGAAGTTGCATCTCGATGGAGAGGTTGGAACATAGAGGGGTCAGCGATTTCATGTTTTGCAGCGAAGCTTGTGCTATTGAGGACATTTCTGACTAGCTTCAGCAGGGAAATTATGAAGAGACACAAGTTCAGATGAATGGAGGCACAGGGCATGGTGACACACTTGGATGGCCTTGACGACGGGAGAGGTCTCGACCAAGGAGAGCTGGTTGAAATGCTGAACCTCCTTGAGGAGTTGTTATTGGAGGATCGAAAGGAAGAAGTCGAATGGAGGCAAAGGTCTAGGCAGAAATGGTTGAGAGAAGACGACGCCAATACATGCTTCCTCCACTCCATGGCCTCGGGAAGGAGGAGGAATTTTTTGCACGAGATCGAGGTAGGTGGCATGTGGGTGTCGGGGGAGGCCCAACTTGGCCATGCTATCCGGGACCATTTTTTGGAGGCATCGCGGAAACGCAGGGGGGGGGGGAGGGGAAGGCTGGGGTTGGTTGGGAAGAGGGGTCGAGCGGCTATTCGGAGAGCGGGCAGAAGGTTTGCAGGTGGCTTTCACGGAGGAAGAGGTGAAGAGGGCGGTTTGGGGGCTTAACGCAGATGGGCTCCTGGCCCAGATGGTTTCTCGATTTTATTCTACAAGGAATTCCGGGAGCTGCTGAAAGGGGAAATCTTGGAAGTGATTAATGAGTTCAGAGAAGGAAACATAGGTTTTGAAAAGATCAATAGAGCGTTGCTATTCTTGTTGCCCAAAGAGGATTCCCTTGTGAAGATTTGATGATTTCAGGCTGATAGCATTATCCAGTGGGCTTTATCTGATTGTGGCTAAGACGTTGGTATCATGCTTAAAGCTGTAATGGAGTCGGTGATTCTGCAAGGCTAGTCGGCTTTCATCCCATGGAGGCAGGTGGCGGACGGACTGGTTATGGGTACGGAGATATGCCTTGAGTGGAAACATGCAAAGAAAAAGGGGACCCTATGGAAGATCGATTTTGCCAAGGCATATGATTGCGTAGATTGGAATTTTCTGTGGGCTTCGTTGAGGCGAAGAGGTTTCCCAGAGTTTTGGATCGGATCGATGAAGAGATGCATCACTACTTCTTCCTACTCGGTCCTGGTAAATGGCAAGCCGGAGGGGGGTCACTTTCAACCACAGCGGGGCGTCCGACTGGGATGCCTTCTGGCCCCCATTCTCTTCGTGTTGGTGGCAGATGCCTTGGTGGTGCTATTCAAGCAGGCGGTGGCCATGGGCTGGTGTGAAGGTTTTTGCATAGAAGAAATATCAATTCCTTTACTCCAATACGCGTGTGACACCTTGTTGTTACCTGGAGGGTCGAATGAGCAATCTGGTCACGCGGCTCAGCTGTTGGACATCTTAAGCACACTGTCTGGCCTAGAGGTTAACAAGCGCAAGTCCATGGTCATCACCTTTGGGATGTATGACACGAAGAGAGCCAGAATTGCGGCATTGCTGGACTGCCCGCTGGGCAATCTGCCCATCTCTTACGTGGGGCTGCCATTGGTGAACGGGAAGTTTAGGAACTTTGACTGGGACTATGTTATTCACAGAATTGAGCAAAGGACGGCCGACTGGAAGACTGTCACTTTATCAAAAGGAGGAAAGCTTGTCGTGTTGAAGCATGTGCTCTCGGCCATCCCCATTTTACGATCTCTACGCGACTGATGCCGGTTGGGGTTAGAAGGAAGATTGAGTCCTTGATGAGAAGATTTGATGCAACGTGAACTGGATAAATAGGGCCGCATTTTTCTCTACTTTTTAGCCGTTAATTTTATTTACGCTTATTTGAGTCGTCGCAATTTTAATTAAATAAACGAGATCGCCTGTGATCTCAATTAATTAGTTAAAGATTTGAATTTCGTAATTAGTCGGTTAGAGTCAAATTAGGATAATTAGTTTGAATTTGAATTTGAGTTCTATTTTTGTAACCTCATCCCTCCTATATAAAGGGATGATAGGCTATTTGTTTAAGAAGTTCAGTTGAGATGAAAAATTGAGATTTATTCTCTATCTCCCTCTCTCGTCTCTCTCCTTCCCCACGTGGTCTTCACGTTTCTCTTCTCCAACACCCCTCGTTTTTCCGACGAGCTTCTCTTCTCAACCCCTCCTATTTCTTCTCCACCAAAATTCCACCGTTAAAATTTTATTTTCATTGTCGAGCAATTTTATTCTGCATCAATTGGTATCAATTGGATGGTAATTCGAATTTATCACCCTCCAAGCCTGCAGATCCAGCAATTCGTCGGGAGACGAATTTTTCAAGCGGAGGAGAGTTGATGCAGCGTGAACTGGATAAATAGGGCCGCATTTTTCTCTACTTTTTAGCCATTAATTTTATTTACGTTTATTTGAGTCATCGCAATTTTAATTAAATAAACGAGATCGCCCGTGATCTCAATTAATTAGTTAAAGATTTGAATTTCGTAATTAGTCGGTTAGAGTCAAATTAGGATAATTAGTTTGAATTTGAATTTGAGTTCTATTTTTGTAACCTCATCCCTCCTATATAAAGGGATGATAGGCTATTTGTTTAAGAAGTTCAGTTGAGATGAAAAATTGAGATTTATTCTCTATCTCCCTCTCTCGTCTCTCTCCTTCCCCACGTGGTCTTCACGTTTCTCTTCTCCAACCCCCCTCGTTTTTTCGACGAGCTTCTCTTCTCAACCCCTCCTATTTCTTCTCCACCAAAATTCCACCGTTAAAATTTTATTCATTGTCGAGCAATTTTATTCTGCATCAATGAATATATATATGGTGGGTATCAACCCCCCTATACTTAGGCTCTGGTCAACCTAAGTATGAAAGTGATGGAGTGTGGGTCCGTTAAGATATGGAGAATGTACAAAGGAAAACGAAAAAGAAAAGAAAGAGCAACCCGAGTCACTTACACCCTATAATTAGGATCTAATCATCCTAAGTATAGCCATAAAATGAAAACATTACATAAATGGGACGAGTGATGCGAATCACGGGAGAGCGAGGGAAGAAAAAGAAAACTTATACAAGATGCGGTGAGAATGTACAAGGATCAAGATGGTTCGTGATGAACGTTCTTGCGGTAATGGAGAAGGAAGATGAAATGAAGATATGTGTCGACGTTGGAATCATCCTCAGAAGAATAGTAATGAGGATGATGGAAAGTCCAACGAGGATCAACACGTGGCTGGTTGCTTAAATGGGGTTGAATAACAACCTTATCGAGTGCATTTACGATGATCACATCATTAGAACTAGACGAGGAATCCTCAAAAGATTCCATATCTATGGAGACCATTTTGGTCGGTGATTTAGAACCTGAAGCAGAGAGAGGAAGAAGAGAATGACATGCCTTGAGGGTTTCAGAGGAACACCCTATGGATTCAGGTCTCATATTCTTCTTACTAGATAGCCTACTAGAGGAAACAACCTCTTTCTTGGAATGGAGTGGTGTGGTAATGGCTATCTCTCTAGGTCTAAGTCTTGAAGGTGATCTGCAGAAGGATGCAGTTGGTTGTGGCAATGTAGACGTGAGAATCAAATCATCGAAATAGTCATGACGATAAAAAAAAGATCGTATCCGACTCGGTGATAGCTTCTTTTTGTGAGTTATCTATATAAGCTGTCACAACAGTGGTAATGCAAGTAATGAACAATGTAGGTTCGTGGGGAGTCTATGAACCAATGGTCAGCTCGAGGTATCTCAAATGTAATAGAGAGATATGACTCATTTGTCTCTCGATGGTCACGACTGTTAGAGGCTATATTGGTCGTCTTGGGATGGAGTGTCCTCGAAGGTCATGTGCGGTCGGTGTGTACCTAATGTTGGGAAATCGATCGCCTAAGTCTCGCACTATCGTCGGAAAGAACGGCTTCCTTAAGATAATGAGAGACTGGGTGAACTCTCCTCGATGCTCAATATCAACGACCATAAAGTCCACTTTGAGTGGAGCAATTGGAAAGTAATGATGATAAAAATAATCCCTCTCGACCTTTTTATGGATAGGTCAACTAGTTGAACGATCACTCGTGACTTCTTGAGAGGTCCGATATATTTTCGGGGTTTCTATTTTTGGGTTTTTTGAGATTTTCACTTTGTTGGTCTTTTTGATTGGTGGAGGAATAAGAGAATGAACAAACTCTAGATTGGAGGACAAGTGGTTGGTGGATGGGGGGGGGTAGAATGTACTCCAGTTGTACAGAATGTGCGGGTTTCCTGGCGACCTCTGGGTTGTCAACATTGAATCCACTCATTTAATTCTCCACTTTCATACCCAAGATGGTAGCAAATGAATTCAGCATGTCATTGACATTTTTCAACTTGTCATCAATTGATTCATATCTCTCAACAAGTTTAGAAATCTCATCCTCCGAAAAGTTCTCATGACAAATCATGTGAGAGATCTGCTCAGTTGGAGGATTCTGTTGAGAACTAGGAGTTTCATACTCAACATACCTTGACTTTGGCATGTAATGCTGGGTCGAGTATAGACCGTCCGTATGGAAGATCTTGGTCGGAGTCTCATATGGTGGAGTCAAGAGACAGATAGCTTGTAGATCGAGCTCATGGGCCCAATCTCCTGAATGTGTAGGCTCTCCAAATGGGTGATATGAGAGCTGGTTAGAGTGAGCTTGATTACTAAGGTCAATCAAGTCCGGAAGATCATAAGGTGTAGGCTTCTCCATTCGGTTTATTTCGGTGACCATGTTTATCCTAAGATCAAGTCAGGATATGTATGTGTGAATCATTGACCCATCTCAACTTTCATATGATAAGAGAAGGTCTGTTGGGATAAATAACTTTGTCAGTTATCTGTCTCAACAGTGGCTTGCTTGCTCTTCAAATGGCTCCTTGATTCCAACAAGTGCTCGAGAATAGTGTGAGTGAATCCATGATGGAAGTGGATGAGGAGTGTAAGCATGGCCTCAAAGTTCAACAAAATTCGGTCGAATTTCTGTCGAATGTCGATATCTAGTCGAAATCGAAATTCGACCGAAATGACCAAAATATGGGGGTCCTAGTACAAAAAATGATCGAAATGATCGAAATTCCACCGAAATTCTGTTTTGCTCGATACCAAAATGGTGACCGAAACCGACATTTAGGTCCTTGAGTGTAAGAATGTGAGGTGGTTGAGAAGTGTGATGAAATGGAGAAGCCAATTGGAAGTCTGACTACATAATCGGAGTGCGATGGAACTGACCACGGGTATCGATCTCCATCGGATGGTGAAGGGTACTTGGAAGATGAAGATGATCAGTGTATGATCGAGGGGAAGTGACCAGGTGGTTTAGGTATAAGGACCCCTATCCTGACATTTTCGAAAGAGATTAATGAAATGAAAGTGGACCAAGGTGGGAAACATGCAAGTGCACAGAATAATACACACAGACAAACAAACAAACACAAGATCAAACACTGGCTTCACCAACTTAACACGACGATGGTCACAAATGTTCAGTCGTTATCTTCTCAGTTTTAATTAAGTGACAACAATCTTTGTTATACAATCACACAAGGTGAGTCGGTTGACGCCCAGTGTACGCTCCCACTCAAAGAGAAAGTGACCGAAGGCAATCAAAGAGTCGATCTGCTTGGGTAGCCGGGTTATATCACGTCCTTAAGGATTATAATGATAAGGTGTACACCAAAACATCTCTCTAAGGTCGAAGGCAAGCACTTGCAGCTCCCAAGTCCTTAAGAGTTGGACCTGAGGACTTTGGGCACAAGTCTAGGGATTTGAGCTCTAACCATAGTAGGTACGTCCTCACCCTCTCTTGTCTGGAGTGTACTTGAGTACAATTATCAGGGTTGCTCTCCCGCAAACAAATGTTAATTTTAATCACTTTTGGTCGATTCTAATTAGCAATCCTGATTTTTATTTAGATTACCACTTAATTAAGTCCACTATACACAACACACCTAATGATTAGTCCCGATTACCGTTCATTCTAAGTTATAAATCGGGAGGGGGAATCGAGAAAAACTGATGCAATCGATAAAATCAATGATGCATGCTCAGTTTAGGAGACTTACAATGATCCTCACGCTCTAAATGCGGGATGCAATACAGAACTGAGATTTTATACTACATGAAATGCAAGTCAGAGAAAACTACACCTAGTAAGTACTTCGAGTTCTATTAACTAGGAAGAATGGATTGCGCTTTAGACTAAGTTAGACATGCTAATGTGCGTATTATTAAATGTGGTGTATGCTAAAAGTTACGAGCACAAGCAATGAATAACCGAGGTAGTAGCTTTATGAGCTGCAAGTACATGTCTATCCTACGTCAAGCACAACCACACAACTACGAGGACCTCGACGACACTCGGTCGAAACATGTCCTGAAAGTCTATTGTTCATTACAGACACGAGTCTTCACACAAAGACCGTTGTAAAGGGGCGATTATTACAATTAATTACAAAAATAAAATGCAGAAATTAATAATAAACTCTACTATCTCTCACAACTCGACTCAATCTTAACTATTATGCGTCCTTGCAACCAACTCAGTCCACGAATAGCCGGCCTCCGATATACCTAAGCTGCTCGACCACCTAAGTAGTCGCTCCGGTCCACCAAGCGGTCGCACAAAAATTAAGATATATGCCAGAGAGAGGTACACAAATAAAACAAATAAAGGAAAAAAATGCTGAAAAATAAATGGAGTATTAATTAAAAGAATGTCGGGGGTCAGACTACGAGGGGTTAAAAAACCTAATTTCTAAATTCTCTAAAAATTATCCAAAGCATGCCTCCCTGGCAACGAAACCATTTGAAAAGCCCGAAAGCCCTTAGTTAATTAGGTCAAATTGTTGTAGTTAGGCAATTAAGGATAGGATCAATTAAAAAGATTACTTAATTTAATTAATTTTTAAATTAATGCAAAAGCAGTCGATTTATTTTTTTACTTAGGCAAACCCAAGGTCGAACTCAGGAAGACGACTTTCTCCTTAGGATTATTTTCTAGATCGTTTAGTGATTAGGTTTTAATGAGATTTTTTTGGAGTTTTATATGCAATGAAAATGAAAATGCAATTTCGGCTATGTCTAAGAGCTAGCTTACAATTTTTCAATCAAAATAAATCCAAACCCTATGAAGCTTGGCCAGAATGTGAATTAGTGCAAAACTAACTTACTGTGTATTGGTAATTTTCTGATACACAATGAATTTTCTGTGCATTAAACAATGCAAAATCGGTGATTACATGTAATCTAATTTTTATAAATAGAAAAACCAGATGATTTCCAGATCTAAATTTTTCTTAGACGTAGTTAATTAATAGAAATCCTAGAAGAATTTCAAATCCTAAAAATGTCAAATTCACATGCAATTAAAATTAAATTACACAATTTACCAATTTATTTATTTAGAGAAAAGTATGCATGAAAATGAAATGAATTTTGGGCCATTACAGGGGATACTTAATTCTAGATAATGTGATTTTTCAGAGAATTTGAGAGCTAAACTCGATTTACTATGAATTAATCAATCACAAGTCGATAAATTATATAATATTTTACCACAAGAAATATAATAAATCAAATCCAAGGTCTGAAAATTCTGACTAATTAATGACAATAAAGATAATTAATTGTTTAATATATAATGCAATCTCTGGAATAAAAATATGATAAAAATTGAACGGTCAAACATATGCTTAAACAGAGGGATTTAATATGCAACTTACAAAATTAAATGCTCTTAACAAATGCTGATAAAGACTAAACAGGAATTACCAACATCCGATGGGGTATTTATGCAAAATATTCGGAGGGCATGCTGCTCGCGTGAGCTCTTGGCTGGCTGGCATTGAAATGCGAATCTCCAGGAGCGAAGGGTGCAGATGCAAAAATGCCCACACACATGAGTGGGCTCACGTGGGGCTGAGGCTCGACAATGGTCTGGATACGAAGCTCCATGTGGTGTACATGAGGAGCTTCGGGTCGCCCGAGGCTAGGATTCATTCCTTCACGTGGTGTGGAGATGCAGTTCAACTTGCTCGGGGCATGTGGCTTGGAGGTTGGCTCGGAGGGTGCGGCACAGACGGCTGATGAATCTATGATTCATCACTCTAATTAGGTGAAAATAGAGCTTCTTCTTGAAATTTAGGCTCATTTACATGGCAATACCGTAAAATTAACTTTCATGCACTTGTAAATAATTTACATAAATTAGTATTCATTTTTTGCATTTTATTCATATGCATATTTTCACCTAATTTCATACATTTTTAATTAATTCATGCTAACTTCATTTGACAAGAAACTGACTTCATTGTACATATTACTACCCTTAATTAAAAATACTAACATGTACATATTCAAAATAAACACAAACCTTCAATTTCAGGACAAAAGCCACAAATGCTGATATCTCTCATACAATGTCAAATTGTACTCTGCTCTTTTTAATTAATAGACGCTCAATTATCTAAAAATGAAGACCAAATTAAGAAGAATCGGAGTTCATTTGTGAAAATTGGGTTTTGAGACCTAACCGAGCATTGTACATACTTACTGATTCTGACCTATCATTTTATGTGCATATTTCACTCATTTTGATTTATTTCTTTTTCATCTCTTTAGTTTATTTCATGTTTTAACTAATTACAAAAAATCAAAATAAAAAATAAAAAAAAGCAACTAAAAAAATACCAATTCTGTCTTGAGATTTTTCCCTAATTTTTCTGATCTTTTGATTAATTCATAAAAAATAAAAAAATTACATTTACGTCCATTACATTTGTTTACATCATATTTGAATTTTGCACACATTATCCATTCACATAAAAATAATAAAGCTAAAAAATATGATATTTTATATTCTTAAAATATCACCAAAAAAATCATATCTTGTACAGTTTGTACATTTGTACTCGACTCCTTCATGAACATTATAGTTTGCATATAGATATGCATTTTTCATTCTATGCATTTTCGTATTTGAGGCCATTTGATATTTTTAATCTATTTATTTCCACATTATTCTTCATTGGTCAATGCCTGCCACGTGTCACACACCCAATGGAGCCACCTGGCTCCTAGTCAACCCTGCTGTCATGAAGTGTCCCCCAACCAGGGCCGTTCGATCAAACCCAGATCCAACGACCACAACCTCATGTGGCTGACCTCAGCTCCACACACGTGCCTAGCACGTGCCTTCCTCACACTCTGCGTGTGGCTGGATCATCTCCCTCCTCTGCCCAACTCCCCTCTGCTACCCATCCTCCTCGCTTTGCCTACCCATCTCCTCTTCTCTGACCAACCATCATCGGATCCCTACACATTTGCCCATCTCCTCCTCCTATATCCGTCGAGCGTCTAAACCCTCCCTTCCTCTCGCCGCCTCTCCAGTTGCACTATCACCTCCAGCTAACCTGGAAACCCTAACTGCCTTATCCTCTCCATTCACCTCCTAACCCAATCGCCTCTAACGACCGGAGACCAACTAACCCTAACCACCTCCATCGCCAGCCGCCCTTATCCCAATCTCGATTAAGACCCCCTCTATCCCTTGGACCCCCAGGAAACCCAAGCCTCAATGTCTCTATCATATGCAACTAATGTATCCCCCTCACATGGAAGCCCTTATCTCCTATAGACGAAACCCGAACCCATACGCCTATATCCTCTATTTAATCCCCAGTCTGATCTCCATTTTGACAATCTGCCATTGTCTCGAAAAAATTGAGAGAGAGAGATAGCTACGAAGCAGAGGGTGGTGGTAGGCTGATAATAACACCCTCTTTCGCTGGTGAGACCCTCTTCATCTAGGTGTGCTCAATGGCCGCCTCACGACCATATGGCTTCTCCTTCAGGCGAAGCTAAGCTAGAGGTTGCTCTGCCCAACCTTGAGGCGAGAACAAGAGTCAAGACCCAATCCTCCAGTCCCAGGCGATACACCACCCCCTTCTTCTTCTTCTTCTTCGTTCCCATCGAGTCTCTCCACCGAACTTCTTCACCAGCATCATTGTTCACCACCACCGCACCATCGGAGCTTTCATCCTCATCTTCCGAGCAACAACTGAAGACGGAGGGTTCCATGTCAAGAGCTTCATAATGCTTGGATTAAGAATAAACCTTATAGCTGCCATTAATTCCCGCCCAAATGTCGACTGCTGATCGAGCTTCATCCAACGATCGAAATCAACTCCAAACTTCAGGCCTGAGCCTCATGCTTTGGGTGCCTCGAAGCAACTAGAAGCTACAACATGGAGGTTTGGGTCCAGACATGCATCCACACCTAATCTCCCTCACGTGCACCAAACAAGCGGCATACAATTTGCAACAGAACCCCCCGTTGTCTAGGGAATTACAAAAAGGTCCTAGTCACGCGTGCAACACACGTGACTTTGGGTAAATTATAGAGGTGTCGTTCGGAACTCCAGGAACCACACAAAGGCCCCCACCATGGGTAAATTACAGGCGAACCCATACGACTTTGGAAAATTACAAAAAGATCCCGCAGATGGGTAAAATTGCAAACAATCTAATTATTTTTATAACATATATGCCCCTAAAACTTTGTTTGCTCATATCTTGAGCACTATTTATTAGATTATGAAGTTGATGCCATTTTGAACCTTGATTTATTCTCTATCATATAGAATACTGAGATTTATTCGTTTAGACACCTTTGAACAACAATTTATTTAAGTGATTATTTGATCTTATGGGCACATTTGTTCCAAATTCCAATTGATTGATTAATAATTGCTCAATAAATTATGCATTGATTTGAGGGAATTTATTTGAGAAATTAATCTGAGTCTAATAGAAAAAATATTCTGAAATTCATTAAGAAAGATGGACCAGTGGATTCATTAAATTACTTGGCATCTTGATTGGCTTGCTGTTGCATCTGCATTACATCATCATTGCATCATTTTATTCATCATTTAAAATCACATAATCTTGTATTCGTTAATTTCTTGTCCTAAATAGCATAGTATTATACCTTGCATTAAAATTATTTCGAAATTCATGCATCCTATTTCTTTTTGATTAATTACTTCTCTTCATTTTAAAATCAGTAAAAAAATCTGAAAAGACAACACCAAAAATAATCATTTCTCCTTGAAAACCTAATCTTCTAGATTATTTGAGAATTAATTCTGAACTCTCATATTACCTCCTTGAGTTCGACCTTGTGATTTACCCAAGTAAAATAAATTAATCGATCGCATTGAGGATTACTTTTACATATTAATTCTCTCGGCGTGGTCATCTTTGACGGTTCCTGTATTGTCTGATTGCAACAACAATTAAAAGATCAAATAAAAAAGGATGATTCGGGAATGTTCGTCAAATGGCATCATTATCGGGGAGGTATACGGTTTAGGATTAATTTTTAGATAATTTAGATGTTTGGTTTTCCATCCTATGGTAGTCTGAGGGCAGTTCTTTTATTTGTTACTCTATTTATTTCCCAGTATTTTAAGTTCTTTATATATATTTTATGAATATTTCTGACGTTAGATTTTTCTCTTTTTCGTGTGAGGTACCCTCGGAAGTTGAAGTAACTCGGAGCAACCAGAAGTGGGCGATTCTATGGACCGAGCCTACTGCGGAGGCGCAAAAGAATTTTTTTATTTATACTTTTATTTTTGGAAAGAGGACTTTATTTTGTGATTAATTTGTTATAATTGTTTATTTCCAACGGTCTTCATTTGAAGACTCGTGCTTGTAGCCGGACTGGACACTCTGCTTATCGGGCCATATTATTTGTGATAATTGACGTAGATCTAGGATTGCACTTCAACTGTTAGAGGTACTATGTTTCATTTATTGTGTTCGTAGTCTTAGGTCCACACATTCATAATTAATAGACACACTAGACATTCTACTTAGCTAAATTTAACATGTTCTTCACTTGCTAGTAGAACTATCTATCTAGGAGTGTATTTTCGGTGCATTCATATAGATTAATTTCAATTCTGTTTAGCAGATGAACAGAGATTGCGGGGATCATAACAAGTATTTCTACTTGAGTACGCATCATTGATTTGTCGAATTGCATCAGCTTTTCTGATTTTTCGTCTGTGTTTTCTCACTTATGGTTTAAAGGAAATTAGAATCCCTTATAGACGTACTTGATCTCCACTCAAATTCAAGTGATAATCAAATTAAAACAAATGGATTGCTAAACATTATTGACCAATAAAATCGGATAAAATTCAAAATTATCTGTGGGAGAGTAACTCCATCCTTATACACTAGTACATACCTCCAGACTTTGAGTGAGTGAGGACGTAGCCGTAAGGTTAGAATCCAAATCCTTGAACCTACACCCTAAGTTTACAGATCCGACTCCTACAGGTTTGGGAGCTGCAAGCGCTCGCCTAGGTGTATAGTTGATGTTTTGGGTGTGTCCATCTACTAGCTCCTTTAGGAGTGTGATATAACCCGACAACCCGGGTAAATCACTCCTTTGATTGAGGACTAGTAGAACCACATCTGGGCGTCAGGGATACTTACTTATGTGTAACAGATTCCAAGCTTGTATTTATCACCAATTTAAAACTGAAAAGATAATCGGTCGAACTTTTACGGCCTTCACTGTGTGATGTTGGTGAATTTGGGGTTTGCATTTTGTATTGAATTGCGTACGTTCAAAGATTATTGCACTTGCATATCTACGTCGAAGTTTGTGAATCATTCTCTACATTCCTTTTCGAAGATGTCAAAATACCGGTATTTTTACCCAGACTCCATAGGTCGAGTTCACACGATCGTATTCCGATCTTCATCTCTGTTCTCAATTCAGAAGAACCCTCTCTTTGAGGTGGTTCTTCCCCATCCATCATACACTTCACCCTCATTCCACCCCTCTCCTTCGATTGAATATTCAAGATATGAATCACTTGCAAAGCCGAATGAATATTACATGTATACAATGGAGCGAGCGAATTCGAGGATAGGCATGTGCATAACCGATTTGACAGAGAAACATGATTCTCGATTATGTTTGAGTATTTCTTGTTTAAACCATCCCCTACTTGGGATGATTCTCTTCCCGAGTACACTCACTTTTCCTTTGGCCTGACATTGATATCCATAGTTAAGGAAATAGGACTCATGACCTGGCCCCTATTGAGAATAACTATTACTCGGCTCAGGATTGCATGCCGGAGTCATGACATGACGATTATTATTTATCTCTAAGTAATGAGACGATAACTGATGACATAACTCAGATTAATCAGAGAATTGATGCTTTAACTGAACAACTTGATAATGCCATACAAATGGTAAAAAAAGATGAACAACCAAGGGGATGTGGGGACCACACAAAGTGAACCTGCTACGAATCATGTGCCATATTTTCAGGCACAAACACCACATGTACCAAACACCACTGACAAGTCCACCGGCTATTCCACTGACTCTAATAAAAATACCAATTTTTTTTTTAAAAATCAGAAAATTCAAAAAAATCGGACAACACTCAAATGGAAGCATTTTATAGAATACGTACCCGATCTTCGGAGATTTGTGAAGAGTCGATTATCAACCAAGAAGACAGAAAAGAAAAGATCTAGAATTGAATTTCATTTAGTCACTATGGCCAATTCAATAATGATGACTGAAAAGAGCAAAAGCCAAAGAATCAAATGGTTGACTAGGGTTGCTTCTGAAATTGAGAACACCGAGTTTACTTATGTTCGGATAGACGATGACTCCATCTTGAACATCTTCCCATAGTTCGTATTTGACTGACTCGACCACTCAGAAAGACCATAGTGGTCGTTCAATTTCTTGATCGATCCACCAAAAGATCGAGAGGAATTGTTTCTGCCGTCATGAATTTCCAAGGTATCAAACACAGAGTGGACTTCATTGTCCTCGAGATTGAGCACCGAAGAGAGTTGTTTGAGTCTCCCATCATTTTGGAAAACCATTCTTAGCCTCTGCTAGAGCGACTATCGATTGCGAGATTCAAGACATAAAATTCCAAACCTGAACCATAATGATCAAACTTTCAAGGACACACATGATCCCGGGACAACCGAACATGAAACTGACAGTCGTGACACAGAGGAGACACTTGAGTCAAACACTTCACATGCCTCTCTACAGACCCCAGACACAAATCAAGGAGAGATGCTTGAGGATTCGACTGTCGAGATTACCCATGCTATTAGCAAGGTGAAGGAGCTTGACTTTAATACACCCAAGTCATCGAATCTGGAACAATTATTTCGAACTTCCTTGATCATTTACTGTGATCCGTCACCTGAGCCGACAAAGCCCAAAACCAACTCAGAGGTATATCATATATCCGAAATGTGTACTGACCTTACAGGAAATATACAACATACATGTTGATTCATTTGATGAAGAACCAATGACCAGTACCTGACGAGCTCAATTTAGAAGGGCCACATCCTCTAGTCTGGTCGTTGGTAGAGGGAAGAAGCATTGCAATCCTCCTCTCCTTGCTTCAAGTTCTAGCAAACCGATTAAGTACATCACCATAGACATGAATTATTATGAGGACTCCTCCTTAGGGTATTGTACACGAACCAGTGTAATCAAGGTTGCAGAAGTCGGTAGTCGGTACTCGGTTGGCAGGGTCACTGACTAAGGATTAATCGACAGTGGGGAGAGTAATCGGATTTAGTCGGGCATTAGTCGCTTTTGATTTTTTTAGTTATTTTAAATATATAAATCAATTTTTATAACATATACTCTCATTTATATTCATATATTTAGTAGTTTTAATATTTTAAGGACCTTAAAAATTTATATTAAGCTTATAAGCTTCATGGCTAGCATATGGCATAACAAAACATAATTATATATCACCTAATTCACATCATAATATCTTAAAAAATTCACATTATAACATTACAACAATTGATGCCCTTTGATATATGTGTAAATGGGCCATATAAAATGATGATTCATGTGCATCTTTTGAATAAAATCTAAGATCTAGACAGCTTATAAAATCTAAGATCTAGACAATTTATAAGATCTATAAATGGGCCATATAAAATGATGATTCATGTGCATATTAAAATGATGATTCATGTACAACAGTTTCTGCTAGATCAGAAAATTAAGATCAAGAAAAGAGCTCACAAAAAAGCTTATAAGATCTAGAAATGTGAGATTTCCAAATATTAATTTGACAAAAAAACATACAAAAACCCTAATATCGTAAGTTGCCACACTGCAAACACTGGTTGGAACAAGATGAGTTCAAAAAATTCGTTTTATAACATACAACAACAACAAAGCCTTTTCCCACAATTAAGTAGGGTCGACTACATGGATTCTTCGCCTCCATTCAGATCTATCTTGAGTCAATCCCGGGCTTATATCCATAAAACTAAGATCCCTTCATATAGTTTCTTTCCAACACTTCTTGGGCCGTCCTCGCCCTCTCTTTACCAACTCAACATCCCAACACTCGCATCTCCTAATTGGTGCATCAGCTGATCTTCTTTGCAAATGACCAAACCATCTTAAGCGGTTTTCTCGCATCTTATCCTCGATCGGAGCTACATCAACTTTCTTTCTGATTGCATCATTCCGAATCCGATCTTTACGTGTGTGTCCACACATCCACCTTAGCATTTTCATTTCTGCTACAACCATTCTCTGCACATGTCTATGGTTCACAGGCCAACATTCAGATCCATAGAGCATAACAGGTCTCACAGCTGCTTTGTAAAACTTTCCCTTAATTTTTAAAGGAATTTTCTTATTACAGAGAACTACAGAGGCTCCTCTCCACTTTAGCCACCCTACATTTATTCTATTAGTAACATCTCCATCAATTTCCCCATCATGTTGCAAAATAGATCCCATGTATATAAAAGAATCTCTATTCCGAATGTTATCATCACCAATCTTCACCTTGATTCCGTCATCATTGCTTCCATCAAAGGAGCACTCCATATATTCTGTCTTAGCCCTACTTATACGAAATCCTTTACTCTCCAACTCATGTCTCCAAATTTCAAGCTTCTCAATTACTCCATCTCTAGTCTCATCAATCAGCACAATATCATCAGCAAATAACATACACCAAGGTAACTCATCTTGAATGTGACTTGTCAACTCGTCCATAATCAAAGTAAAAAGAAATGGACTCAAAGCTGAACCTTGATGTAAACCAATGTTGATGTCAAAATAGCCAGTCTTCCCAGACGGGATCCTTACACAAGATAAAGCCCTATCATACATGTCCTTTATGAGGTTAATGTATATGACAGGTACTTGTCTCTTCTCCAAAAGTCTCCACAATATCTTTCGTGGGACAGAATCATAAGCATTCTCCAAATCAATAAAGATCATATGGAGGTTCTTCCTTTTAGCTCTATAAATCTCCATTGTTCTCCTCAGCAAATGGATGACTTCAATAGTTGAGCGACCTGGCATGAATCCGAATTGGTTTTCTTTTACGTTAGAAACTTGCCTCTACCTTCTTTCGATCGCACGTTCCCAAATTTTCATAGTGTGACTCATCAGCTTGATACCTCTGTAATTAGAACAATTTTGAATGTCTCCTTTATTCTTATAACAAGGCACCACGATACTCCTCCTCCAATCTTCAGGCATTTTCTTGCTTCGCCAAATAACATTGAATAGATTCGTAAGCCAAGTCAAACCACACTCATCTAAAACTCTCTATACTTCTACATGGATGTCATCCGGTCCTACACCTTTCCCGGATCTCATAACCTTCAAAGCCTCCTCTACTTCCTTTCTTTGAATCCGTCTATATCTTGCACGATTCAAGTAATTTTCACTACTATCCAGATCACCCAAAGTGATCTCTATTTCCTTCCCCAATGAAAAGTTTATGAAAGTACTGCTCCCATCTAGTCTATATATCCTTATGAGTAACAAACACGCGACCTTCCTCGTCCTTAATGCATCTCACATGAGAAAGGTCTTTGGTCTCTCTTTCTCTTGCTTTGGCCTACCTGAATATATCCTTCTGGCCCTCCTTAGACTTAAGATTTTTATACAAAATTTCATAAGCTTTTGACTTAGCTTCGCTTACAGCCTTCTTTGCTTCCTTCTTCGCTATTTTGTAGTTTGTAATCGTTTCCTCTGTTTTATCCTTAGACATAGCCTTAAAGCATGCTCTTTTAATTTTTAGCCTCTCTTGCACCCCTTCACTCCACCACTAAGCCTTCTTTTGACTTGGAGCTCCTCCCTTTGACTCGCCTAACATCTCTTTGGCTACCTTTCGAATACAAGATGCTACTGATTCCCACATCTCGTTTGCACGTTCACTTCAATCCCAAGATAAGTCTTCTAAAACCTTCTCCCCGAAGCTCGATTGCTTCAGTGGAAGATTCCACCATCTAGTTCTAGTGATCTTAGGAATCCTCCTTTTCTTTACCATCCCTTTTATTTGTACAAAAAAATTGTTTTATAACATAAAAGCTAAAAAAACGTAAACCCTAACCTTTTTAGGTTCGCAACACTGGTTGGAATGCGAGGAGATCGAAATCTTCTCGCAGGAGCGAGAGGAGATGGCCGCGAATCTGCTAGAGCAAGAGGAGAGTGCCCCGATGCGGCTGGAGCAAGAGGAGGAGGTGCGACGAATAGAGAAGTTGCCGCCTGGAGAGTGTATTGCAGAGAGCACAAAGAGAACAAGGGTTTCGATTCGAAAGAAATGGGTGTCGGATTCAAAGCATCGGGCACCAAGTATTTCTGATTAAATGGGTATCCGGATCCTCTTGCAGAAAGCGCCCGGCTAGTCGGTCGACTAGGCCGACTAGTCGGCCCGACTAATCGCTATACCCGACTAAAGGCCGATTACCCTGAGTCGAGTTGCCCAAGCCACCGATTCGCTTAATTGGGCCGACTAGTCGGCCTAGTCGGCTGATTTTACAAGCTTGAATGTAATTATATATGACCAGACGGATACCTCTTCACGAGAATATTCATCATCTGAGGTCGAGTTGGTTGACCATGTGAGAAAACAACTGGGAAAAATAAGTTGGAGAGCATCCACCAAACACTATTACTCTTCCGAGGATGATTCCGACGATGGCTGGGAATATTCTTTCTCACGTTCTACATATCTATATTCTCTCCTATCGTATTCTCGCAATAAGGTTTATCGAAAATCTCCTTGAACTCTGTACAATCTCTCCCGATCTCATTGGTTCCCTATGTACTTCTTCTATGTTTAGGAAAAAGCCTAAGTATTATAGGGACCGATGTCCATCCTGTTTATCCTCATCTTCTCTCCTCTTACCCTCAACCGCTTCTTTTTTGCTATCTTCTATACTTATTTTGACCAACAACCTAAGAATGAAAGAGGGTGGGGGGGGGCAACTTCTACCCCTCTTTCCTTTTTCTTTTCCATCATTTTATACTTAGCATACACTAAGTATTGGAGGGGTGAGTTGCGTTGTGTACATACTCCACATTGCATTGTACTAAATGATATCGTATTTTTTGTATATAAAACTAACATGAGATGTGGGTAGTTCTTGTAAAATTCTTTAAAAAATCAAAAAAAGAGAAAAAATAAGAGATAAAAAATTCAAAAAAGTTTGCACTTCTACCCCTCCTTCCTTTTTCTTTTCCATCATTTTATACTTAGCATACACTAAGTATTGGAGGGGTGAGTTGCGTTGTGTACATACTCCACATTGCATTGTACTAAATGATATCGTATTTTTTGTATATAAAACTAACATGAGATGTGGGTAATTCTTGTAAAATTCTTTAAAAAATCAAAAAAAGAGAAAAAATAAGAGATAAAAAATTCAAAAAAGTTTGCACTTCATGCACATACACTTCGTTTAGCATTTCATGCATCTGCACTGGTGAAAAGCACTTGAGTTCTGAACCAAGTTGTGAGCAGAAATCGAGAGTGATCTTGACTTGGCCTTAATCCGCTTAATTTTCAGAGGAACTTTACTGAGAAATAAGATTTCAGAAGCTTCAGATCTTAGACTTAGTTCTTTGAGTTCCATATGACAATGTCCAGACTTCGAGCTTTAGTGTCTAACCTGGTCGCCTCATTCTGAATACGATTCTTGAATAGAGAATTAATTTCTATTCGATCACTATGCACTTAGTCAACTCAAACGATGTGTTAGAAGACTGTGTGAGTCTTTTTTGTAGCATGGACATCTAATGACCAACGTACGGGTTGAATTGAAGCTTCGAATGAGGAATGGACTGCTTACACAATTTTTCTAAGACCCCACAAAACAAGGGTAGAACAAAAGATTCTATATCCGTCGGGCATAAAAAGATCCATGCAGATCAAGCAAAATCTATACCAAAAGAAGCCAACTACGAAATACATATTTGACCACAATGGTCCAAGCTTCAAACAACCTTCATATCTTAGTGGAGACTTGGTTCCACTAGACAAACTCTACAAGAGATGTGACTACACTGATCACACTCCAGTTCTTTTCCCATTCTTTTAAAAACTTCTTCCCTCGCATTCGTTGTGAACTAGCACATATATGAACTTAGAAAGAAATACTCGACTCCTCGAGGATGAGTTACTAGAGGATAGGATTGCGTGGTAGTTCGACATTACGGATGGGAAGAGCTAACACCCTTCATATACACGAGACAATTGTTCAATGTACATGGGGTATGCTTTGGGAGCAGGATTGATCTAAGATGACTTTTGAGCCGAAATTGTTACAATGATGTGCAGAACTTGAAGGTTGTCCATTTTGAAACCCAAATTCTCACAGAAGTTTTGCCAAACTATTAATCCAAAGGTCGGGTCTTGCTCCATTTTCATCTTTTGCTCATGATTTTGGTATAAAACCCGATCTCATTTCACCTCTTCATTTTTAGTTACTTGAGGCAAGCAAGGTTTAAGAATAGGGGATTGATGGATCTATGATTTATCACTCTAGTTAGCTGAAATAAAGTTTCGTCTGGAGAATCTAGGTTCATTTACATGCTAATATCATAAAATTAACTTCCTTGCACTTGTGAATAATTTGCATAAATTAGCATTCATTTCTGCATTCATATTTATTTGTATATTTTGACCTAATTTCTTACATTTTCAATTAATTCTTGCCAACTCCATTTGACAAGAAACCGACTTCATGGTCTACATATCACTAACCTTAATCAAAGAAAAATCCTAAAAAACACTAACTTATACATATTCAAAATAAACCCAAACCCTAATTTCAGGACAAAAAGTCGTAAACGCTGCTATCTCTCTCATACAATGTCTAATTGTACTCTACTTACTTTTGAATAATGCATTTTCAATTATCTACTAATCAATATCAATTTTGAAAGAATCGAAGTTCATTTGTGATGGGACCTAACTGAGTATTGTACACATTTATTAATTCTGACTTACCATTTCATGTGCATATTTCACTCAATTTTAATTCCTTTCTTTTTCTTTCTTTATTTTATTTCATATTTTAACTAATTATATAAAAATAAAAAATAAAAAGCAACTAAAAAACACCAATTCTGACTTGAGTTTACTAATCTGACCCGCATGTACATAATCCCCATCCCTATTTTTCCGATCTTTTGGTTAACTAATAAAAATACAAAAAAATTACATTTGTGTCCATTACATTTATTTACATCATATTTTAATTCTGCATACATTATTCATTCACATAAAATAATAAAGCTAAAAAATGATATATTATATTCATAAAATATCATCAAAAAATAGTATCTTGCACAATTGGTATCATTTGCAATCGAGTCCTTCATGAGCACTATAGTTTGCATATATATCTACATTTTTTATTTTATGCATTTCCGCATTTGAGGTCATTTAATATTTTTAATCGAAATTTATTTCTACATTATTCTGCATTGGTCAATGTCTGCCACGTGTCACGCACCCAAGGGAGCCACCTGGCTCCTTGTCGACCCTGCTTGTCTTGAAGTGTCCCCCAACCAGGGCCGTTGGATCAAACTAGATCCAACGACCACAACCTCACATGGCTGACCTCATCTCCACACACATGCCTAACACGTGCCTTCCTCCTCACGTGCTCTGTACGTGGCTGGATCATCTCCCTCCTTCACCCGACTCCCCTCTACTACCCATCCTCCTCCTTGGCAGAGCCGCTCCGCCTACCCATCTCCTCTTCTCCGACCAACCATCGCTAGATCCCTACACCTTCACCCATCTCCTCCTCCTATCTCTGTCGAGTGTCTAAACCCTCCCTTCCTCTCGCTGCCTCTCTAGCTGCGCTACCACCTTCGGCCATCCTGGAAACCCTAGCTGTCTTATCCTCTCCGTTCACCTCCTCACCCAATCGCCTCTAATGGTCGGAGACAAACCAACCCTAACCACCTCCATCATCCGCCCTTATCCCAATCTCGATCAAGACCTCCTCTATCCCTTTGACCCCCAGCAAGTCCAAGCCTCAATGTCTCTATCATATGCAACTAATGTATCCCCCTCGCCTGGAAGCACTTATCTCCTATAGATGAAACCCATCTTCTTCGGATCAAACCTGAACCCATACGCCTCTATCCCCTATTTAGATCCCAATCTGATCTTCAATCTGACAATCCGCCATTTAATCGAAAAAATTGAGGGAGAGAGATATATCTGTGAAGCAAACGGTGGTGACAACACCCTCTTTCGCCGACGACAACCTCTTCTTCCAGGTGCGATCCATGGCCGCCCCACGGTCGTGCAGCTTCTCCTTCAGGCGAAAGCTAAGATAGAGGTTGCTCCACCCAATCTCGAGGCGAGAACACGAGTCAAGATCCAATCCTCCAGCCCCATGCGATACACCACCCCATCTTCTTCTTCGTTCCCGTCAAGTCTTTCCATTGAACCTTTTCACTAGCATCTTCATTCAACACCACCTTATCATCGGAGCTCTGCCCTCGTCTTCTAAGCAACAACTGAAGGAGAGTCAAGCTAAGAGCTTCAGAACACTTGGATCTAGAACAACCCTGATCGCAACCATTGATTCCCATCCAAAAGTCAACCATTGATCGAGCTTCATCCGACGATTGGAATCAACTCCAAACTTCGAGCCCGAGCCTCATGCTTTGGGCGTCCCGAAGCATGTAGAAGCCACCATGTGGAGGTTTGGGTCTGGACCTGCATCCGCACCTAATCTCCCTCATGTGCGCTGCATGAGCGGTCAAACAATTTGCACCAAAGCCCCTCGCCTTTTGGGGAATTACGAAATGGTCCTGATCATGCGCGTGATGTTGGACATGCGAGCCCACAACGAGCCATTATGAAATAAATGTCATTGCAAATCATTCCCTGATCTGAAATGAAAAATAGCCAAATTTGCATATTAGGTCATCCCTTAGTACAATTAGGGTTATGTACCATGACCATCTTAATGATCACACAGTTGTTGATTCAAATGTTGAATCAGAGGCTGGTGCTTGGATGATATCTAAAGAGTTAGATTGAGGACTCATCAAGCACCATCATGTGATTATTAAGAGAGAATCTCCATCCTGAGAAGAAGATGACAATTCTTCTCTAAAGATTGATATCTAACCGACCTTTTGATGCAGCTCCTCTGCTTATTAATAGAGATTCGGCGGTGTTAGATAAGTTGGTCAAAAAGTTGACTTAACGAGATCGAGATAACCAAGACCTACGTCGTATACTATCACGATATAGGCGCGCATCTTCTGATCGGAGACATATTTGTTACTATCTGTTTGAGTATGTACATTATCCAAAGAGAAAATGCATTATTCTTGAAAGAGTTCAAGAGTAATTCCATTGTTAAAATGTCTATCCGAGCATTGATAATTAAAAGTATTTTAATTATCATGAATAATGTGAATGAGATTCATATTATTTTGATGCATTAGCATGATGATCCAAGATAATTAAATGTGATTTAATTATAATGGTATGAATAATGTGGATAGCACTATCCATATAGAAAATGAAGTAAATGGACACATTGAATCTTGAGAAGATAATGGGGCCCTTGAAATCGAAAACTAAAAGGACAATTGAAGATGAAACAACCATACCTTTTCAAATTAGTTTGAGGGTGGTAAGTCCACCTATAAGGTATGGACTCCATGCGTCAAATAAAGTCTGACAATGATTTGACTTCATATGGTGAAGCTTCTGAGGATCATGACATGGAGAGATGAATGTTAGCAATAAACTCTAAAGTAGACTCTGTACACAAGTGTTGTGTATGGACCATCGAGGATCCACCTATAGGGGGTGAAACCCGTTAGGTGTAAACGGATCTTCAAGAGAAAGAGGGAACTTGATGAGAAGGTAGATACCTTCAAAGCACGGTTCATAGACAAGAGCTACAAATAAAGAGAAGACATCGTTTGCGATGAGACTTGCTCTTCAGTTACCATGCTTAAACCTATCAGAATATTGCTAACTACGGCTACACATCTTGACTATGACATCTAAAAGATGGAAGTCAAGATTGCATTCTTTTATGAATTCCTCACCGCGGATATTCATATGAAGTAGCCCCATGGCTCCATGGATGAGGAATGCAAGGTGTGCAAGCTAAGGAACTCCATCTATTGACTCAAATAAGCTTTTAATAGTCGGAACATCAGATTTAATGAAATTATAAAGGTTATGATTTCATACAAAATCTTGATGAACCATGTGAAGCTTAGTGGGTGTGCCATTGTGTTCACCATACTAAATATAGATAATATCCTAATAATTAGGAATGATATAAGGATGAGAATAAGTGTTTTATAATCTAGTTGGTCCATATCTTGAGATGAAAGATCTCAAGTATATCTCTTAGATCTTAGTTCAGAAGATGTTCATAAGCAAAGAGAAAAGGGTATTAGGACCGTCACACTTTGGACATGTTCCAATTTTGGGAAAAACCCCAAGGAAGGCTTAATTTCCTTAAGATATGGTACTAACCTATCTAGGGGATATCACCTCAAAGAGTTGAGGAAGTGAATGTTATATCCGCTTGCTCTTGTACATCGGTTGTTAGAAGCCTAGTGTATGTTAGATGTGTACAAAAGCCAGATGTCTGCCATGTAATAGGAGTAGTAAAATGTTACTAATTCTACTATGGAGATAAAACACTTGATTGTAGTAATAACAATATCCTCAAAGATGAAAAGGTTTTTTGAGATAGTGATCTCAAAGTCTTGTCTTCAAGAACTTATGACTTTGTAGATAATGATCTAAAAGGTTCTAACTACATATACCTTACAAGACTTAAGACCGTGTCTTAGTCTAAGGAGATAGAGATCTCTGGGTATAAAGGTATTCTGATAAGGATAATAGAAATTACATACTGGTTGTAATGATTACTGAATTGTAGTGTCAAATACATTATAATTGCTTTAACAAGATTGAGTATTAGTTGCATAAGATGCAACATTCGTATTGGATGTGAGCACTGTTGTTAGGTGATATGCAAGTACCGTAAATGGACTTGGCATAGTCTCTCGACAACGGAGTGACTAGTTAGCTTACCAAGCTTCTTTTCTAAATACCTTATGATTATCACACGAGTGTGAGTTAAAAGATTAGCCCATTAATGGCTCTTTATGCTAGTAGGAGATTGTTGGACATGCGAGCTCATTGCGAGCATTATGCAATAAATGTTATTGCAAATCATTCCTTGATCTAAAATAAATAATAACTAAATTTGCATATTAGGTCCCTTATTACAATTAGGGTTATGTACCATGACCATCTAATGATCATACAACTATTGATTCAAATGTTGAATCATAGAGGCTGGTGCTTCGATGATATTTAAAGAGTTACATTGAGGATTCATTAAGCACCGTCAAGTGATTATTAAGAGAGGATTTACAACTCGAGAAGAAGATGACAATTCTTTTTTAAAGGCTGATATTTAACTGACCTTTTCATGTAGATCCTCTGTATAGGAATAACGATTCAGAGGTGTTAGATAAGTTAGGTCAAAGAGTTGACTTAACGAGATCGAACCAAGACCCACGTCGTATACTGTCCCTATATAGTCACGCATCCTCTGACCAGAGACAGATTTGTTACTATATGTTTGAGTATGTACATTTGGTGGACCTATAAGTTGATCTAATCAAGGTCTATACACCGGCGAGCTGGTGTGCATACAAAAGCATATGAGTAATATGATATCTCAAAGGGATCATACATATTCATTACTGAACTGGAAGACATGAGCTCACTCATGATTTATTGGGATCGAAATCCATGCATGGTCATCTCGTTTTCGAAGCTTGACTGATTTTGTAGGTTTGTTATATGCTTTTGGAAAATATATGATCAATACTTGGGTATGATATATGCTTTTGGAAAGTATATGATTGATACCAACTACCAGTGATCAAATAAGAATCTTAACTCTGAAGAAGATTGTCTAAATAAGATCTAAAACTTCAAGTTTATTCTAGGTCTACAGTATGCAGGATGTACATGTATTAGGAATACTTGAGGGTGATGCGATCATAAACGATTGTATAACCACGACACTTCCATTCTGAGAGAGTAATGGAACATGTCTGGATTTTAGTGACTTCTCTCAGTAGGGAAGTAATCTAATCTTAGTCCAAATGTTATACATTGATCTGAATGTGATTCAGATGCATGATGAGATTAGATTTACGGCTTTGATTTAATTAAGCATCTATGAGAGATCCCCAAGATCTAGATTTGAGATATAAATATCCAAGTCACTATACGTGAGACGTACAATCATCATGTCCATATCTCTAAGTATCCGTGGAGAAAGTGCATTATTCTTGAAAGAGTTTAAGAATAATTCTATTGTTAAATGTTTATCTAAGCATTGATAATTAAAAGTGTTCATGAATAATGTGAATGGGATTCTAATTTGTTTGATGCCTGAGAATGATGAACCAAGGTAATTAAACATGATTTAGTTATCATGGATATGAATAATATGGATAACGCTATCCATATTAATCATATATATTATAAATAAGAGAGAGCTATTTGTAAGTAATATTTACAAATTAAATGTTGTGATTTGGATTCGGATTAGACAATTAATTGACAATACAATTTACATTTTATTTTGGATGTGTGAATATGATTAACAAATTTCCAATGACATAACTGAAATTGTCACAAAGTAATTTGGAATTATTTTTTTGAAATAATATACAATAAAAGTTGTTGTATATAATGACTGAGATATTAAATCTTATATTATAGGAATGAGGGGAACCCCCTTCCATAATAGGTTGGTGGACGACCACACTTGATTTAGGACTCAAGGTGGCCGTCCCCTCTTAATTGGAAGGAAGCCTGCCTCCTTCCTAATCCTTCATGATATACTGATTTGATTGAACTAATTTATGTTGAAGTATTTGGTTGTGCGCCATATGAGTTGTAGGAGGGTAAATGGATCTCTCCAGGTTCCATTTAAACCATCCATATGTTTAGTCCCACATCTACCAGTGGTGGGACTTGGAGGCTTTGTGAATGCTATATAAGGAGCCCCAAACCTCTTATATCTATTGAGAAAATGCAATGCATAACCTGGCCCTTTGAGGCCTTCTCCTGTGGTTTCATCCCTCTCCTTAAGGAGTAGGGTTCCACGTTAAATCTTTGTCTTCCAAGCTTATATTTCTTTACTCTATGCTCTGTTTATTATTCGCTTCCGCATTCTCTA
Source organism: Ottelia alismoides (assembly GCA_037367405.1). Taxonomy (NCBI): domain Eukaryota; kingdom Viridiplantae; phylum Streptophyta; class Magnoliopsida; order Alismatales; family Hydrocharitaceae; genus Ottelia; species Ottelia alismoides. The sequence continues at coordinate 840,636 of JAZKJV010005966.1, read as the reverse complement.
TTTTCTAGCTTGGTATCAGAGCAGATTCGATTCTCGGAATTTTCATATTCTTGTTCGAGATTCGATTGTGTTTTACTGGTTGGAGATTATTTAGTATTATTCAAGATTCTGCCAGAGAATTTTTTTCTTTTAATCAACAAGATCGAGAGTCTTGTAGCCCTAGCCACATCTCCATGTTCCAGCCATGCTCACACCTCCAGATCGAGGCCCTAGCGGGCGGTGCTCTCTCTTCGGCCCCAGGCGATGTCCCAGGCGGCGCACGGTAGCCGCCTGCCCCTGCTGCGTCGTGGCGCACATCCATCGACCTTGCCTTTAACTCGCGAAGATTCCAACAGTGGAGCTCTTCCATCGTGGTTCTCCTCCACTGCGGTTCACATCCCAAGCTGCATTATCCGAAGAAAAAGAGAGGAAGGGGGCGATATTCCTCCATCTCCATCGGCCCTCGCGATACATCTTCACGCTCCCTAGATCTTGCGCCGTGTTCACGCATCACACGCATCACGCATCGACGCTCTCCAGGTAGCCACCTCGACGATCCGGATCCCTTACACCTCCATCGCAACCTTTCTATATGAGAGCCCTCCTCCAGATTCCAGGCCATCGCGCACATACGACACATCTCCAAGCCTCTTCGCGCAGGCGGCGACGCCGCTCCTCTCCGAACTGCGCAAGAACCAGTCAGGCGACAACCCCTTTCACCTATCCTCCCTTTGGCGGCGAGACATCTTCAAATCGAGTCCATGCGGCGCCTTCTCAAGCCGCACATCGAGCAACACGTCCTCTCCAGATCAGGCTCGGCGACACTCTAGATCGAGCTCACTGGGGGTGGCGGCAACTCCTCCATCTTCGGCAAGAGTGGCAGGAGTAGGGCACCTTTGGAGGTGCGACGGGTGTACGGAGGGGTTCTCGTAAAAGAGAACCCTAAAGAGCTTTGCCACTAAATAAAAAAAGGGGAGAGAGAAATTTGGCCCAATTGGGCTGTGAATGTAAAAAAAGAGGAGAACCATGAATGTAAAAAAAAGAGAAAAAGGGGCTGTAAGGATTAAAAAAAAGGGATGAGGGGGGGGGAGCTATCTTCTCAAGCCCAATTGGGCTAAGACATCTTTGGGCGCAAATGGGCCACGCTTATATCATTAAAAAAAAAGAAAAAGGCACGTAAAAAAATCGTACGCGACAAAAAAGAGAAAAAATGATGCAAAGCTGTAAAAACAATTGTCAACGACTTATTTAAAAAAATTTGTGTGACGACTACTTGGGTTAGCCGAGAAAAAAATTCAAAGAAAATCGAAAAATATGTGAACGGCTTTAAAAAAATGTTTACAAAAAAATGATGAAATGAATTATGAGTTCGGCTAACTGATGTTTTCTTCCCCCAGTTTATTGTCTTATCCCAACTTGATCGACGTCATGTTTTCCGACAAGTATGGGAGAAAAGGGGAGTATATGTAGAGTTACAGGTCTGTTGCAAGATTCAGATGTCAGATCTAGACCGACTACAACTCAGATGTTCAGACTCGACGTCAGATTCCGAGTCTTCAATTTCAGATACACACTTGTTTGTGGTCTTTTCAAATGTGCACATGTGTGCCATCTTTTGTTCGTTGGTCCCCATTGTTTTTCTTGTTGTTTCGGCCAGAGTTTTCATGTGAGTCATAGGGACTCCAGAGTAGAGGACCATTCCCTATGCTATGTTAGAAAGGGTTTTCATGTGGTATCATAGGTACTCCAAAGTAGTGTACCATTCTCTGAGCCAGATGGGAGAGACCCAATTCTCCGACGAGGAGACTTTTCAGACTCCATTCTCCAGCGACTGTGGACTCCGACGAGGATTGCACTTCCACGGCCTTTCAGTTCGACCCTTTTTCAGAGATGGAGCAGTTGTCCACATGTTGTAGCAGGCCAAAGTACTCTGACGAGGAGACTCATTTCCGGTTGCTGCGACTCTATCAGGCGCAGTTCAGAGCGCATGCTCTACGACAAGGAGATTCAGTTGACTCACACTTCAGCCCGTTCGTCCTCCTCACCTGCACGGCATGAGAAGCAACGTCCTCGACAACAACCGATAGTTGTGCGTGTTGAGTTGATATTGTCTGTAGTGTCTTGTAAGTGAGTTGAGTTTCTTTCCGTTTGTCCAAGCTGAGCACTGCATGCTCCAGCTTGAGGGGGAGTGTTGAAGTATTTGGTTGTGCGCCATATGAGTTGTAAGAGGGTAAATGGATCTGTCCAGGATCCATTTACCCGATCCATATGTTTAGTCCCATATCTACCAGTAGTGGGACTTGGAGGCTTTGTGGAGGCTATATAAGGAGCCCCAGAGCTCTTGTATCCATTGAGAAAATGTAATGCATAACCTGGCCCTTTGAGGCCTTCGCTCGTGGTTTAATCCCGCTCCTTAGGGAGTAGGGTTCCACGCAAAATCTTTGACTTTCAAGCTTATATTTCTTTACTCTATGCTCTGTTCATCATTCGCTTTAGCATTCTCTATTTTCTAACAATTTATATTGATGATTTATTTGATATATATAATTTAATAAATTAATTGTTATTGCATTTTTACAACAAAATCATAGCCATCGAAAGAAAAACAAATCAATCTCAACCATTTCCGTGGACTCCTAAAATATTATAAAAGAGATAACCCCAGCTCTTCTTTTAGAGAATAGAATTTGCAAGCTCCCTTTCTCATCGTCATACATGCCCCTCCTCTCTCTATAGTGCCCGTCCACTTTATGACCTAGAGAGGATCGTTGTCATTGCTACGCTGTCGTGCTACTGCTTCGACCGCTCGTAGATCTTCATTTGTCTTGGTGCTTCCGGTACACGAAGAAGACCTCAGATTTCGTGTGATGAAATCCGGAGATCCTTCTCTTGGATCTACATCTTGGATTGTAAGAAGGACGTGTCTCATCAACGTGCTCGCAAGCATGTCCTTCGTTTGGGTCAGACTTGAGACATGTGGTCTCTTACTTTAGAGGTTTCTATCGCAACCATGCTTCAAGAGGTATTCCAATATGTAATTTGTGGTTTAGATGAAACGATCCAAGAAGTGTTCTTGGACCATGTGGTTTCATCACCTTCAAATTTTTTAAAATTCTGCTGCCTCGAGCAACTAGTATGACTAGTCGTTCCTGATCGCATATGATGCGATCTTCACACTTCCATGATGCGCTTAAAGTTTTCCATCTTTGGGTAAATTGCAAAGGCATCCTCCGAAACTTCAGGAATTGCACAAAGGCCCTTGTCGTGGGTAAATTATAGGCAAGCCCATATTGCTTTGGTAAATTATAAAAAGGTCCAAGCGAAGGGTAAAATTGCAATAGTTTATTTTTATCGCATATATGCCTCTGAAACTTTTTTTCTCATATCTCGATTACTATTTATTCGATTACTGTGTTCTTGGTGTCATTTTGAGCCTTTGTTTATTCTCTATCATATAGAATATTGAGATTTGTTTTTTAGATATTTCTGAACAACATTGTATTCAAGTGATTCTTTCATCTTATAAGCACATTCATTCCAATTGATTGATTAATAATTGCTCAATAAATTGTGCATTGATTTGAGGGAATTTATTTGAGAAATTAATATGAGCCTAATCGAAAAGTTATTCAGAAATTCATTAAGGAAGAGGGGCTGGTGGATTCATTAAGCTGCTTGCCATCTTGATTGGCTTGCTTTTGCATCTACATCACATCATCATTGCATCACTTTATTCATCATTTAAAAATCACAAAAGTTTGCATTTATTTATTGTCTCAGATAGAATAGTATTATTTCTTGCATTAAAATTATTTTGAAAATTCATGAATCATATTTCTTTTTGATTATTTACATCTCTTCATTTTAAAACCAATAAAAAATATGAAATGGACAAAAACACCAAAAACAATCATTTCTCTTTGAAAACCTAATCTTTTAGATTATTTGAGAATTAATTCTCAACCCTCATATTACCTCTCTGAGTTCGACCTTGGGACTTATCTAAGTAAAATAAATAAATCAACTGCATTGAGGATTAATTTTCCATATTAATTCTATCGATGTGGTCATCTTTGATAGTTCCTAGATTGCCCGGCTACAACAACAATTAAAAGATCAAATAAAAAGGACGATCAGGAGCATTCATCAACGACCCATGATTGTCTGATGTGAGAGAGTGGGGGGAGGGGGATGGACGATGCCTGTAGCTTTTATGAGGGACACCCCCTCCCGTAGAGTTATATTTATGTCTTTGTATTGTTTTCTTATTTTTCTTTTCTCCTGTTTATCATATGTAATTTACCCATAGGTCTCTCCCCTATATAAGAGAGTTTTGGATTCAAAGAAGAAACTCATTTCAATTTTTTTCCAAATATGGTATCAGAGCGACGATCTTAGGTCGGAGCTCTCATACCCTAACCGTAGCCCTACCACACCTGCCACCCTCCTCTCTCTCCGCTTGACAGCGCCGCCTCTCCTCTAGACGTCGCCTCTTTCCTCGTCGCCACACCTCCTATCAATGCTGCCCCTCTCTCCTCTTGATGTCGCCCCTCTTCAATGGGCAATGACCGTCATCGCCGCCCTCTTGTTCAAAGTTGGATGCTGCCTCTCGCTTCCCACCGTCGGCCCGCTTGCTCGCCTCTGTGGGATCAACCCCCTCCCTCGACCATTGATCCTTGATCTTACCAACGGATCTCCTTACAACTCTCCACTTGTGTTGATGGAGTTGATTGCATAAGTCTACACATGCAATCAAATTCCTATACGTATGTGTAGACACTTATCTATTGGTCTACAAAACCCTATATTTCTTCACCCAACAGTATGTCAGAAAGTAAGGTCGATATTTCTGCCACATGCGCCTTCAGAGGTCCAACGTCGATTGTCAAGATGGACGTGACGAACTACGAGCTCTGGGCCATGCAGTTCATGAGACTGATGAAGTCTACGGGTAAGAAACACATTCTTACTGAGGGAAGAGCTGGTTGAGAAAACTGAGGTTAATGCCTCATGGGAGGCAGATGATGCATATGCCAAGGTTTGTTTTCAGGTACATTGGCGATAAACATCGTCATTGATGTGTTACATCAGCCCACCGCCAAGGCGATGTGGGATATTCTCGCTTGTACTTATTCATAGGCAAGGAATGAGACAAAGATTCAACATGATATTTTTACTATTAAGCAGAATGAACGACCCCTCCATTTGTTATATACATCTTTGCGTGGGATGTTCGAGAAGCTCCACAGTTTCATGCCCCTCACATCTACTCATGAGCAGCATAAGACTTATAGGAATGCCACCAGGGTTGGTGTATTCTTGGTATCCCTTGATCATGAGTATGAGGCTACTTGTTCCCAGATTCTGGCAGATGCCACTATTCCTCCCATGAAGGAAGCTTTCCGCAGGTTCAGTAGGATCACTGTTCCGTCCACTTCTGCCAGTCAGACTTCTTCAGCGATGGCTGCCTCCCGAGGTAGAGGAGGCTCTTCTCAGTTTTATAGATGAGGACCTCATGGTAGAGGTCATATTCGTCAGACCTGTACTTATTGCCATCGTCTTGGACATACAGAGGATACATGCTATTGCAAGCATGGATTTCCTGCCTATGCTTGAGTAGCTGAGCAGATTGAGCCCCCGACTGCTTCTTCTTTAGATCATCGATTTGATGACCTTGTAGCACTATTGAGGGGCATTATTCCTCCTGCTAGTCCCATTACTTCTTCATCGATTTCTAGGAGTCATTCATATGTGGTTGCTTCAGCATCTTCTAGTACCTCAGGTAGTACTTATGCACTTACTAGCTGTAGTGGATCTGATGTTATAGAATGTATTATGGACTCCGGTGCTACACATCACTTGTGTAGAGACAGAGATCAACTTACAACATACAAACAAGTTCCTTTCAAACGAGTTGTGGTTATAACAGATGGGACTCATTCCATAATCATTGGATAGGGAGAGATTAGCTTGACACCCTCTATGGGTCTACAGAATGTGTTGCATGCATCTGACTTTTCTATGAATTTGTTATATATTAGTGATATAACGATGGATCTACATTTTCGAGCTATTTTTCACCCATATGCTCTTGTATTTCAGGACATCCTTATGGGCAAGGTGATTGGGTGTGGCCGTGAGCAAGGCGGTCTCTATCGCTTGGTTCAAACTCCTTAGGCTGGCATTTCCTCTCATTTTGTTGGACCTGTCTCACCCTTTACTTGGCACCTGTGCTTTGGTCATCTCCTGCTCTAGAAAATGTGTCGTGTTCTACCTCAGATTTCTCCTCATTCATCCTTTCAATGTGAGGCATGTCAATTAGGAAAGCATCATCGGTCTGCCTTCCTAAGTTGTCAGAGTCGGAGCACTAGCTCTATTTTTGAGTTATTTCATATAGACATTTGGGTCCCAGTTGTGTTCCCGATCATCAGGGACACGTTTTATCTTGTTGCTTTTGATGATTTCTCTCGTCTATCCTAGGTCTTTTTATTAAAGAATAAATTTAAAGCTGGAGATGTTATCAAGAACTTTCTCAATGAAGTGCAGAATGTGTTTTCTTCTTCTGTGAAATTTGTGAAGCTGATAATGTTTTGGAATTATGTACTCATACTCTTTCCGGTCGTGTTCCTGATCATCAAGGACACATGTTTGCTTTTGACGATTTCTCTCATCTATCTTAGGTCTTTTTATTAAAGAATAAATTTGAAGCTGGAGATGTTATCAAGAACTTTCTCAATGAAGTGCATAATATGTTTTCTTCTTCTGTGAAATTTGTGAAACTGATAATTGCTTTGGAATTCTATACTTGTACTCTTTCAAATTATTTTTCAACTCGAGGAATTATTCATCAAACAACATGTGCCTATACGTCCCACCAAAATGGTGGTGCAGAGAGGAAGCATCGTCATTTGCTTGATGTTACCAGAACTCTTCTCATTCAGAGTCGTGCTCCGCATTCTTTTTGGGGTGATGCTGTTCTTACGACATACTATCTTATTAATCGCATGCCCTCGTCGGTCTTGGGTGAGAAAATTCCCTTCTCTCCTGCTTTTCCTGAGAAAGAATTGTTCTCACTTACTCCTCGCGTGTTTGACTCGGTCGCCTTTGTCCACTAGTTGTCTCAAGGTATTGACAAGCTCTCTCCTAAAGCTGTTAAGTGTGTCTTTGTCAGGTACTCTAGGACACAAAAAGGTTATAGATGTTACTACCTAATGCACATGAAGTATTATGTTAGTGTTGATGTCACCTTTTTCGAGTATGTGCTGTACTTTTCTTTTACAGATGATCGATTGCCTTACTCAAACTCTGATGATGAAATCTACATGTCACCACCACCATCATCACCACCTTCATCACCTCCTTTACCACCATCGCCACCACCACCACCGCCTTCACCTTCTCCTATATCTTCATCCCCATTGTCTCTGTGTCACCATTGCCGCATCACTATACCCGCCGTCGTGTTTCTGCTCATGGTCACCGCTCATCATCTAGCATGCATGAGGTATGTTCTGAATACATAATTTCTAACTATGGGTTTGATGGCCTGCCTGAGCAGGGTTCGTTACAGGGGTTGGACGTGTAGGTTGATGATATGGACTTACCTATTGCGCTTCAGAAGCAGAAGCGCACTTGTACATCATATTCTTTGGCATCCATGGTTTCCTTTGATCGCTTGACTGGGGAATTCATGAATTTTGCAATTGCATTGTCTGCCGTGGACATTCCACGGAATTATTAGGAGGATTTGTAGGATAGTCGGTGGTGATTAGCTATAGAAGAAGAAATGGCTGCCTTACAGTTACGTGGTACCTGAAGCTTGGTTCTTACTCCTGGTGGAGCTTCTGTCGTCAGTTGCAAGTAGGTGTTTATTGTTAAACACCGTGCAGATGGGAGTCTGGATCGGTACAAAGCCAGACTGGTTGCTCGTGGATTTACTCAAAAATATGTAGTGGATTACCTAGACACATTCTCCCCAGTGGCTTGTCATTCTAGTCTGCAAATTCTTCTTTCTATTGCTGTGGTACGTGATTGGCCTCTCTTCCAGCTTGATGTTAAAAATGTCTTTTGTTATGGAGACCTACAGGAAGAAGTCTGCATACATCAACCTCTTGGGTTTGCTGCTGAGGGGGAGTATCCGCAAGTTTGCAAACTTCATAAGGCAGTATATGGCCTTAAACAAAGTCCTAGGACATGGTTTCAGAAGCTCTCGGATTTAATTGAGAAGCATGGATTTCAGAGGTCGAATGTGGATCATTCATTATTTGTATAGAGAACTCCTAGAGGCATGGTGGTTTTTATGGTATATGTTGATGTCATATTAGTCACCAAGTGATGACGTGCATGGGTTAAAAAGGGCTAAAGAATTTTTGGGCCGACAATTTATTACCAAGTATCTTGGCACCTTACAATATTTCTTGGGATTAGAATTTGCTAGAAATCAGCAAGGTCTTGTGATGACCCAACAAAAGTATGTGACGGATATGCTAGTTGAGACAAAAATGATTGGATGTCGGCCAGCTACCACTCCTATGGACCATATTATGAAGTTATATGATGATGATACAGAGGAGGTGGACAGGAGATGATACAGAGAAATAGTGGGAAAGCTTTCTTATGTTACTATAACCAGACCAGATATCTCATTTGCAGTCAGCTGGGTGAGCCAATTCATGGAACAACCCCGACAGGTACACTTGGATGCTGTATATATATGATTTTGAGATACCTAAAGTCTTCTCCAGGAGCAGGATTATTATTAAAAAAGGGGCAACACTTACCGTTTCCGCATGTACTGATGCTGATTATGCATGATGTCCAAAGGATAGAAAGTCCACTTCAGCCTTTGCATTTTTTGTTGGTAGCTCTCGTGTCTCTTGGAAGAGTAAGAAGTAAACTGAGGTTGCCAGGTACAATGCTGAATCTGAATATAGGGATATGGCACATGCTAGTACATAAATGATGTGGGTTCGAGCTATACTAGCAGATTTACATATAGATATACCTATTCCTATGCAGTTACAATGTGATAACCAAGTAGCCCTGTTCATCGCAAAGAATCCTGCATTTCATGAGAGAACCAAGCATATTGAAGTGGACTGCCACTACACGAGGGATGTGATTCAGAAAGGGGTTATCTCTACTTCTCATGTCAGCTCAAGGGATCAAACTACATATATTTTCACTAAGGCTTTGCTCAGAGGGCTCTTCTAGAAATGCTCATCCAAGATAAGCATGATTGACATCTATGGTCCATCTTGAGGAGTGTAGAGTTATATTTGTGTCTTTCTATTGTTTTCCTAATTTTATGTTCTTCTGTCTATCATATGTAATTTACCCATAAGTCTCTCCCCTATATAAAAGAGCTTAGGGTTCAAGGAAAAAACTACGTTTCATTCTTTTTCCCAACACCTCTTGGCTCTTCGTTGCGTTGTGGTTCCAAACCGAGGGGCAACACCCATTGGGTGCGACATAGGGGAGTATTTTGGTTGATACACGATCGGTTGCTGATGTAGAGGACCTCAAGGAGGAAGGCATGAGTGCTTTGGCATGCAAAGGAGGTCCGATGAAGAGTTCTTGATGGTGTCAGAGTAGACATGTCGAGCTCGAAGCTCGTTGACACGACATAACTTTGAGGTGTTGAAGCCTGATTGAAAGATGTTCGAGGACTGGTGGTTGCTGCTCTGCACAGATCGACAAAAGGCAGTAGATGTGCAACACTGGTTGGGCTTCGATTTGTTGCTCCATGTATGGGAAGCTTTGAGTGACGAATCTTAGGGGGCAGAGGATGACGATTGCATCTCGAAGAAGATACGTGAAGGTGGAACTCGAAGGTTACAGTGATGGGACAATGGTGTTGGTTTTCTTTGTGGATTCTAGATCTAGGAAATGTGTACGAGACTCCTAGATGATGATGGATGGTGTTAACGCATATATTAGATTCTGTGTAGTTCTGTTATTTTTTTTCAGTTGTATGCTTTATGTAATTTACCCTTAGGCTACTCTCCTATATAAGAGAGCCTAGGGCTTATGGAATAGATGATCTCGTTCATTTCTCCAACATGGTATCAGAGCGACGGTCCTAGACCGGAGTTCTCGAAATCCTAACCCTATCCTACCCCACCCGCCGGCCTCTCTTTCTCTCTCCCTCTCATCGGTGCCGCCGGGGCTCACCGCAGCCGCACCAGCACCCTCGTGCGCCGTTGCTGCTGCCCCTGCGCGCCTGCGCGAGTACCCTGCGCAAGTGCGCAAGCCTCCTCTGCGCACTGCGTGCTGCGACTCCTCCGCCCACTGCGCGAATGCGCCTCCACTGCGTGCTGTAGCCCCCCCGCGCCTGTAGCCCTTCTGCGCGAGTGCGCCTCCTCGCCTACGCGCTAGGCTTTCGCGCGCCGCGCTCTTCGCGCGCAATCCAGCAGGCGACTGCTCCTGTGCTTCCTGTGACTGTGCGTGCTCCCAGTTGCGTGTGCGCGTGCTCCCTGCGCACGCGTGTGTGCTAAGACCTAAAGCGCACACCGTCATCTACATGGGTTTAGTTGCTTGAGGTCTACACGTGCAACTAAAATCGTCTATGTCATTGTAGACGAATTTTCATCCTCTGTCAATCGTTCCAGTCTTCAGTCTCCAGTATGTCAGAAAGCAAGGCGGATATCCCATCCATTGGCACCTTTCGTGGTCCAGCGCCTATTGTAAAGATGGACGGTACAAACTATGAACTGTGGGCAATGCAGTTCATGAGCATGTTGAAGTCAACGGGTAAGAAGCACATTCTTACTGAAGCAGAGCCTGCTGAGAAGACTGGAGCCAATGCGTCGTGGGAGGTTGATGACGCATACGCCAAAGTCTGGCTATCTGGTACGCTGGCAATTGAGATTGCCAATGACATTCTACATCAACCCACGACTAAGGATATGTGGGACATTTTGGCGGCTACATATTCGCAGGCGAAGAACGAGACAAAGATTCTGCAACTCCAGCATGATATATTCACTATAAAGCAGAATGATCGCCCTCTACATTCTCTCTACACATCACTGAGAGGGATGTTCGAGAAGCTCTACAGCTTCATGCCCCTGACAGCCACGCCAGAACAACAAAAGACATATAGGAACACGACTATGGTGGGCGTGTTCCTTGCTGCACTTGATCCAGAGTATGAGGCGGCACGATCCCAGATCTTGGCCGACCCTACGATTCCTCCCATGGAGGAAGCATTCCATAGACTAAGTCGGATCACAGTTCCTTCCACGGCCACGAGTCAGAATACTTCAGCCATGGCAGCCAACAGGGGTCGCGGATTTCATCATCAGAGCCGTGGATGTGGACCCCGTGGAAGAGGAGGCCGCACTCGGCCAACATGTACTTACTGTCATCGCGTTGGACACAATGAAGACACATGCTACTCGAAGTATGGATTTCCTGCATCTGCACGAGTCGTTGAGCAGATAGAGCCTCCATCCGCTGCTACTTTGGATCAGCGGTTCGATGATCTAGTTGCCCGTCTGAGGGGCATTATTCCCCCATCTGGCCCAACACCTACTACTGAGAGTCAATCTGATGCTGCTGCTTCTGCCTCTGCGTCGACCAATGCTTCAGGTAGCATACTTGCATTTACCAGTAGTAGATCAGATACATTACCGTGGATTATGGACTCAGGCGCTATACATCACCTATGTGACGATCAGAGTTTACTTACAGGATACTCTCAGATTCCTCCAGGCCGAACAGTAGTCATTGCCAATGGTACACATTCCCCCATCACTGGTCAGGGGGAGATTAGATTAACATCTTCTATGCAGCTCAAGAATGTGTTACATGCACCTGACTTTTCAATGAATTTGTTGTCAATTAGTCAGATTATGAAGGATCTACATTGTCGGGAAATTTTTGATCCATCTTCTCTTATTTTTCAGGACATCCATACGGGCAACGTGATTGGTCGTGGCTATGAGCAAGGAGGCCTCTACCGCCTAAATCAGACTCCATTCGCTGGAACCTCATCCCTTCCCACTAGACAAGTATCTCCTTTACTGTGGCATCTGCGCTTTGGGCATCTACCGCTTCAGAAGTTGCGTCATGTGTTACCCCAGGGTCTTCCTCACACATCTATCCAGTGTGAGGCCTGTCAGTTGGGAAAGCATCACAGGTCGACCTTTCTCAGTCGTCCAGGTCGGAGTAGTACCTCCAAGTTTGAGTTATTTCATATTGATGTCTGGGGTCCGAGTCGTGCACCTGATCATCAGGGACACAAATTTTATATAGTTTTTGTGGATGACTTCTCTCGTGTGTCATGGGTATTTTTGATGAAAATAAATCTGAAGCAGGCAACATTATTATCCATTTACTGAATGAAATTCAAAATGTTTTCTCCACATCTGTGAAGTTTGTCAGAAGTGATAATGCCCTCGAACTGTGCACTCATGTCCTTGCCAACTATTACTCCTCAAAAGGGATTATCCATCAAACATCCTGTGCTCATACCTCTCAACAAAATGGAATTGCTGAAAGGAAACATCGCCACTTACTAGATGTCACAAGATCACTTCTTATACAGAGTCATGTTCCTTATTCTTACTGGGGTGATGCGGTTCTCACTGCATGTTATCTAATCAACCGTATGCCGTCCTCTGTCTTGGATGAACAGATTCCTTTTTCCCTTATCTATCCTGGGAAGGATCTGTTTTCCCTTACTCCCCGTGTGTTTGGCTCAGTTGCCTTTGTCCACCAGTTGTCTCCTGGTACTGACAAGCTCTCTCCTAGGGCTGTTAAGTGTGTCTTTGTTGGGTACTGCAGAACTCAAAAGGGGTACAAGTGTTTTGATCCTCTGCGTCGGCGGTATATGGTCAGTGCAGATGTTACATTTTTTGAATCTGTAATGTATTTTTCAGCCTCAGGTGATCATCAGCTATTGCCACTGCCTGCCGACGCCATATACATGACACCACCACCTCCAGCACCGTCATCACCACCACCACCACCACCACCAAAAATTCCGGTCTCACCACTACCGTTCCATTATACCCGCATGCCTCCTCCAGCTCATGGTCATGACTCATCTCCTAGCTCGCCTATGGTATGTAATGAAGATACTTCTCTTGATGGATCTAATGATATTTCTGAGCAGGATATGTTGCAGGGGCCAGATGAGGACACAACTGATTTAGATGTTCCTATTGCTATACGCAAATCGAAGAGGAGTTGCGTTACATATCCATTGGCAGCCTCTGTGTCATTTGATCTACTATCTGGGGATTTCAGGAAATTTGTGGTGGCAGCTGTAGATATTCCACGGAATTATCAAGATGCTCTGCATGACAGTAGATGATGGCTAGCAATGGAGGAAGAAATGGCAACACTGCATTCTAGGGGAACTTGGAGTCTATTTCATATACCTACAGATGTGACCCCGGTGAGCTGCAAGTGGGTCTTTACGGTGAAGCAAAATGCAGATGATTCTATTGACAGATACAAGGCCCGCCTTGTTGCACGAGGTTTTACATAGACATACGGGGTGGATTACCTTGATACATTCTCGTCAGTAGCCCGCCATTCCACTCTCCGGATCTTGCTGTCAGTTGCAGTCACTCGAGAGTGGTCGCTATATCAGTTGGATGTGAAGAATGCGTTCTTATATGGAGACTTGCAGGAGGAAGTCTATATGCAACAGCCACCCGGTTTTGCTGTTGAGGGGGAGCGTTCCAAGGTGTGCAGACTTCATAAGGCTATCTATGGCCTTAAGCAGAGCCCAGAGCATGGTTTCAGAAACTCTCAGACCTCTTTGAAAAACAAGGATACAAATGCTCAAATGCTGATTATTCCTTGTTTGTACAGAAGACTCCTAGAGGTATTATTGCAATTATGGTTTATGTAGATGACATCTTGATTACAGGAGATGATGAGCAGGGCATAAAGCAGGCGAAAGAAAAGCTGGGGAGCGAATTTGTCACTAAGGATCTTGGAGTCCTTAGATATTTTCTGGGGCTGGAATTTGCTAGAAATCCATATGGATTAGTAATGTCCCAAAGGAAATATGTTACGAACCTTTTAAGTGAAACAGGTATGCTGGGGTGTCGGCCTGCTACGGCACCAATGGATCCCAACATGAAGCTCTATGATGATGACACAGAGGAGGTGGACAGGAGAAGATACAGAGAACTGGTAGGCGAACTGTTATATGTCACGATCACTAGGCTCGATATATTATTTGCAGTGAGTCATGTGAGCCAGTTCATGGAGCACCCACGTCAGGTTCATATGGATGCGATACATATGATACTTAGATACCTCAAATCATCTCCAGGTGCAGGTTTGCTATTCAAGAAGGGAAAGGGGATTTCTATCTCAGCATGTGCGGATGCAGACTATGCAGGTTGTCCCAAGGACAGGAAGTCCACCTCGGGGTATGCAATCTATGTTGGAGATTCTTTAGTCTCATGGAGGAGCAAGAAACAGACGGTGGTAGCTAGATCTAGTGCTGAATCCGAATATAGGGCTATGGCCCAGGCTAGCACAGAGATGATGTGGGTGAAGGCTGTACTTACAGATCTATGTCTAGATGTACCACTTCCTATGAACATGGAATGTGATAATCAGGCAGCCTTATTCATTGCAAACAACCCAGCATTCCATGAGCGGACCAAGCATATTGAGGTTGACTGTCACTTCGTACGTGACTAGTTCAGAAGGGGTTCATTGCTACATCTCATGTCGCCTCAGAGAATCAAACTGCAGATATATTCACCAAGGCATTACTACGAGGACCATTCCAGAAGTGTGCGTCCAAGCTGAGCATGATTGATATCTATGCTCCAGCTTGAGGGGGAGTGTTAACGCATATATTAGATTCTGTGTAGTTCTGTTATTTTTTTTTCAGTTGTATGCTTTATGTAATTTACCCATAGGCTACTCTCCTATATAAGAGAGCCTAGGGCTTATGGAATAGATGATCTCGTTCATTTTTCCAACAGATGGAGCTTGAAGATGGTGGGAGTTGTGAGATATAGAAGGAGAGGCGAGGAGGTGGAGAAGGTGTGGGCGGAGTCATATTGAGTTGGTTTTGGGTTTGTTTCCGCTCAGACGAAGTAGAAGGGAGGTAGCAGATGAGCAAGATGAAATGATTGAAGAAGGAATTGAGAATACAAACTGTAGCAGAGAAATCGAACGGATAAAAGGTAAGAAGAGAAAGGAGGAAGAAGATGAGTTCTACCTGGAGGGAGATGGGAGAATGGTCGAAATACGAAGGTCGGATGCTGACGTTTGGGGAGGAGCTGCTGCACGAGCGGCTCCAGTCGTCGCCTCAAATGGCCGACATTGACAACGAAGCTCGACTACACGACAATGAGTTGCGACAACAAGGGTTGATGACATCTTGGATCTCACTTGAATCGGGCTTGGCTGTCGTCACTTGACCGGTTCTTCTCCAGCTATCACCTGAAGAAGCTCGGAGCTGGGCTCAAAACCTCACTAATGGCATATGCAATCGAAGTGCGACAACGATGGGTTTTGTAGAGGGGAAGTTAGGGTCTCGTGAAGTTGGAGGAGTGGGCGAGGAAGGTAGAGGGACTAGTGGGATGTGGAGTGACTTGGGTGGAGTCAGCCGATGGAGATGGAATGGCGGAGGTATCGTGACTGCCTTACACGAGATGAACATAGGTAGAATACATGGTTTTGACCGTTGGATTGGTCGAGATCGAACGACCATGGGTGCAACACATGGCGAGGAGGTAAAAAAATAAATAAAAAGAAATAAATAGAAATAAAGGAATTAAAAAGGAGAAGAAAAATCGTTGTATGAAGGGAGCTCCAGCTAACGACTCAGAGAAAGGGTGTCTTAGGGTGTTATGTGGAGGGGCACGTAGCAGCTCCAGGAGCTGCCATATGTTCCTCCCAGAAAATTCAAAAAAGAAAAATGAAAGAAAAATCTAAATAAAGTAGAAACGATGTCAAATAAAAAATTATTCTTCATGACAGTTCATCTCGATGAGATCTACAAGTTTCTTGAAGAGACTAAAACGAAAAGACACCATATGCACAAAATGAATTTTTGATGGTATTCTATGTACATAAAATACCGTATTTTTATATTTTGCATTTTTTTATGATTTTTAAGCAAGGAAAAAAATTCAAGATAAAATCCAATAAAATAGAATAAACATATTTACACATGAATCTAATTTTTTGGCATTTTTAATGATTGAGGAAATAAAGGAATAAAACAAATAGACTTATGTTCAGTAGACTTATGTACATACTATATATATATAGACTCAGAAATCATTTTCTTTGATACTTAATTCATTTTAAATTTGGATTTGTGCATACTATGTTAGAATATAAATCAAAGAAAATAAATGAAAAAGAAACAAATAAAAAGAGTTAACTATGTACATAAAATAATGATATAAAATTATTAAATATTCATAATATACAATTTAGACCCAAAATCGAAGTTTCACATACGAACTTCGATTCTTTTGAATTTGGTCTTGAGTTGTCGATATTTGATTATGCGTTAATTCAAAAGTGAGTAAGGGTTCATAGGAGACATGCGAGAGATATGTGACTTTACGACTTTTTGTATCAGAACTAGGATTGGGTTTTATTTTGACATATCTACAAGTTAGTATTTGTCTGGTATTTTTCTTTATTTATGTTAGTAATGTATACACCACGAAATTGATTATATTTCATTTTGAGTTAATATAAAATAATGAAAAATGTGAGAAGATATGTTAATTTACATGTGATAATATACATACAATTTATGGCTTCTTATTAATGCAATTATAATGATAAAATGTGGATATTATGTACATATGCATGAATGACAATAATGCAGTATTAATTCCAAGATGTAATTAATTACTGGGAACAAAGCTCTATGCTCAACTTTTAAAGTGATGAACCATAGAATATCAGGACTGTAAAGTCCACTATGTACTCTTGTCCCTTACTGGCTATACCAACGTTCCTCGCTTCACCCTTGGGCCTCTTGGTGGACTTATCTGCTTAGTGGATTAGAGATCTGGAAATCCTAAAAGGTCCTTGATTTAGTTTTTCATATAGGGTAATGGGAAGGAGATTAATTGAGGAACCATCATCTAGAAGAGTACGTGCAAATGTAGCGTCATTGACATGACTCACCACATAACGTGCATCCATGTCCATTCTCTTCCTCGAGAATTCATTGTGGATGGTACAAGTAGTTGGTACTGACAAAACATGCTTCTCAACACGACTGTTCTTCCTGCTGGTCCTCGTAAGTGTGCATCTCACCATCATGTACTTCTAGAATGGAGATGTCATCTCCACATACTTGTCAAAAGTGATTGTGACTTGATGTGTTCATTTAATATCTTAGCCATCTCCAGATCATGTTTTTCGATTTTTTATTTTTCTTCATTCCAAGTATAAGAGCATGGGGGAAACAAATTATTGACTGTTGGAAAAAAAATGAATGACTTGTTTATTCATGAGACCCCAAGTCTCTCTTATATAGGAAAAAATCCCTAGGTAAATATCAAGAGAGGTAAATAAAGAAAATAAAAATACGGAATAACACCAAAGATGTACAATAATCTCAACACTCCCCCTCAAGCTGAAGCATATATGTCTATCATGCTCAGCTAGGAATAACATCTTTTGAAAGGGCTCTCTAGTAAGAGCTTTGGTGAATATATTAGCAGTTTGATCTCCAGTAGAAACATGAGAGGTGGATATGAAACCCTTCTAGATCTTGTCTCTGATATAGTGGCAATCCACCTCTATATGCTTTGTACGTTCATGGAATGCAGATTTTTTTGCAATAGAAAGTGCTGCCTCATTGTCACATAGAAGCTGCATAGGAAGAGGTATATCAACTGCAAGATCTGTCGAAACCGACACCCACGTCATCTTTGTGCTTCCCTGAGCAATGGTCCTGTATTCGGATTCTGCACTAGATCTAGCAACCACTGTCTGCTTTTTACTTTTATATGGCATGGGTGAGATGCCAACAAATATAACATACTCATTTTATTGTCCAGAGGACACGGAGAGGTACTGTTGCTATTCTCGTCTATGTTGATATCGTCACAGGTGATGATGAGCAGGCCATTCAGGAAGCCAAGGAGTTCCTAGGTCAGCACTTTGTGACCAAAGACCTTGGCAATCTTCGATACTTCCTTGGATTAGAGTTTGCCATGAACCAATGTTGTCTTGTGATGACCCAGAGGAAGTTTGTTACTGATCTTTTCCTAGAGACATGCATGACAGGGTGCAAACCTGCTACTACTCCTATGGATCTTAGTATGAGACTATATGATGATGATAATGAGGAGGTAGATCATAGAAGATACTGAGAGCTGGTTGGGAAGCTTTTATATGCTACCATCACCAGGCTAGATATATCATTTGTTGTGAGCAAAGTGAGCTAGTTCATGGACCATCCTAGGAAGGTTCATGTGGATGATGTCTATATGATTTTGAGATATTTGAAGTCTTCACCATGAAGTGGTCACATATTCAACAGAAGCACTTCTCTTGATGTAACAGCGTGTGCAGTCGCAGATTATGCAGGATGCCCTAGGGACAGGAAATCTACTTCTGGCGTCTGGGCAAACCCCTAATGCTCTATCACTTTTGAAAGCTTCTGGTACCAAGCTCTGGGACTCTGTTTTAGGCTGTAGATCGCGTTGTGGAGCCTGCTCACTTTCTGAGACTCTCCCTCAGTAGTAAACCCTGGTGGTTGCTGCATATAAACCTCCTCCTGTAGATCTCAATAGAGAAATGCATTCTTCACATCAAGTTGGTAAAGAGACCGGTTCCGTGAAAGAACAACTAATAGGAGAATTAGTAATGTTGAGTGTTTGATCACTGGAGAGAAGGTATCCTGATAATCCACCCCATAAGTTTGGCTGAATCCACGTACTACAAGCCTTGCCTTGTAGAGATCACACTACATCCGCTCACTACTTCATCGTAAATATCCATTTGCACCCCACAACAGATGCACCTGGAGGGGCAGAAACAACACTCCAGGTACCACGAGACTACAAAGTGGCCATCTCCTCTTCTATGGAAAATCACCAATTGCTATGCTATATGACCTCCCGATATGTTCGTGGTATAGTAATAGCAGAGAGGCCCATAACAAACTTCCTGTATTCCTCTGAAAGATGGTCCAAGGAAACATGCGCAACTAGAGGTTACATAACATAGTTTTGAGGGGGCTTCCTCAAGGCAATAGGTACGTCGAGGTCATCAACCTCTCTGTTTTCTGTTATCAGCTCCTCCTGTGTTGTATCCTGTGGATCAAGCTTAGCACTAGTGCCATCAGTAGAAACAATGTGTTCACTACATGTTTGGGGCGTCTTGGATGACGGGAAGGTGCATGAGTAGAAGGGCGAGTAGAGGACATGTGAATGTAAAATCGAGATAGGAATTGAGTCAGAGTAAGCGGATGTGGAGGAGGTGGAGTAGGAGGTGGTGGAGGAGGTGGAGGTGACTGAGACTCAATATGAGGACTTGTTGGTGGAGATATCGGAGGTGGAGGAACAAAGATATCCTCACCAGAGTCAGCATTAGACAACCTGTCATATGTCGGAGAAAAATACATAATAGACTCAAAAAATGTGACATCAGCACTCACATAATATTTTTCCCAACATGATTAAAACATCTTTACCTTTTTTTGGTACGAGAATAACCAATGAACACACATTTGACAGCTCTAGGAGAAAGCTTATCACAACCATGAGTAAAATTGTGGACAAGCACATATCCGAAGACTCTGGGGGGTAAGTGACAATAAGTCCTCGGGAAATGCAATTAAGAAAGGAACTTTTTCTTAAGCATAGTAGACGGCATGCGGTTCACGAAGTAACATGCAGTAAGAACCGCATCACCCCAGAAAGAATGAGGAACACGACTCTGAATCAAAAGAGTCATCTAAAGGATGACGGTGTTTGCATTCATCAATACCTTTTTGCTGTGAAGTGTAAGCACACAAAGTTTGATGAACAACACCAATAGATCTGAGGAAGTCCTATAACTGTAAAGTAGAAAACTCCAAGGCACTGCTAGTGAGAATAAATTTCACATTAGCAGAAAAATTGTTTTTAATCTTAATAAGGAAAGATTTGGTAACATGACTAACTTCAGACTTATTCTTCATCAGAAATACTCAAGATAATCTAGAAAAATCATCTACAACAACCATATAAAACTGATGTCCCTGATGATCGGGAACACAACTAAGATCCCAGATATATCAAAGTGAATCAATTCAAACAACTGACCACTGTGACAACTCTGACGAATCGGAAAAGAGGAACGATGGTGCTTCCCATGCTGACACGCCTTACACTCCAAGCTAGTACGAGTAAAGATATGTGAGAGGACATGACACAACTTCTGCAGAGGAAGGATTCCAAAGCGAAGATGCCACAGAAACGTGGAAACAGATCTAAAAGGGATAGTAGCAGCCCCCGCACAAGGAGGCTGGACAAGTCTGTAAAGTCCCCTGCTTATGACCACATCCAATTACTCTACTCGTGAGTATGTCCTGAAACGCAAGAGGAAAAGGATCAAATATGGCACGACAGTGTAAATCTTTTATAATCTTACTAATAGATAAAAGATTCATTTGAAATGCTGAAGCATGTATGACATTTTGCAGACGCATCGAGGGACCTAAAACAATCTTCCCCTGTCCAACAATGGGTACATGAACCCCATTGGCAATCACCACTGATCTACCCGAAGGGAGACCTGTAAGAATTAAACTATGCTCGGTCGCCACGCATATGATGAGATGCTTTAGTGTCCATGATCCAATCAAACAAATCTGAACTGCTACTACTGGTAGGGCATAAGCAATGCCTGACAGGCTCGAAGAGGCTCTAGCAATATGTCCAACATTTGATGAATTGATGGGCGAAGTAGTAGGAGTAGTCAACATTTCTTGTAGTCTGGAAATAATATCATCAAAACGTACATCATGAGCCGGAGTAGGAGTAGAAGTAAGCTTTGTTTGCTCAACAACTTGGGTAGAGGTAGGATACCCATGCTTCTAATAGCATATCTCCTCAGAATGACCATGATGGTGGCAATATGAATATGGACCTTGTTGACGACCTCCTCCTCGACCACGTGGTCCTTGGCCACGAAGTACCCCCTCTGCCACGAGAGGTTGCCATAACAGAAGGAGTCTGAGATGCAATAGTAGAGGATGTAGTAATTCTGCTCAGCCTCTTGTAAACCTCCTCCATCAGAGACATCGTCTCTCTAGTAAGAACTTGAGTACGCGCTACCATGGAAGGCCGTTTCACGATATATCGCCGATATATCTGTATCGATGGGGTCGGGATATCGATATTACTATGTATATGCAAATACCGAGTATCGGCAATATATAGCCAACACTTGGCATATTCCTTTCTTTACATGCACGAAATGGCGGGCCTATGTCTACTCATTTCGGCTATAAATTTAGCATATTGCCCCATATCGACAACACCGAAATTTGGAGCTCCAAGCCTTCCTTCTTCCATCTCCATTGCATTTTGAGCCTTTGAGGTATGAATCCTATGATCTTCTCTCAATTAGTGAGTAAAATTTCAAAATTTCATAGGGCTTTTGTTCTTGATTAGAATGAGTATAGTTTGGTAACTTGGATTACATGTTTTAGGCCTTCGGAAACAATTTTCCATGTTGATTTTTGTCAAGTCTTGTTGTCTAATTAATTAAATCCGAAAATAGTAGAATTAATTCTTTAAATTATTGAGTAATTTGGTGTTTAATTTTGGGTTTTTGGTTTTTTTGGGTTTATTAGGTACTCATATGGTCGGATGGACTTGGATCTCATGATTTAGACTTAGTTAAAATTTTTTCATGGTGATTTATGTTAGGTAAATTGGGGTATTTTATTAAATCCGAAAACAGTAGAATTAATTCTTCAAATTATTGAGTAATTTGGTGTTTATTTTTGGGGCTTTTGGTTTTTTGGGGTTTATTAGGTGATGTTATGGTAGGATGGACTTGAATCTCATGATTTAGACTTAGTTAAATTTTTGGGGTGGTGATTTATGTTAGGTAAATTGGGGTAATTAATTAAATCTGAAAATAGTAGAATTAATTCTTCAAATTATTGAGTAATTTGGTGTTCAATTTTGGGGCTTTTATTTTTTTGATGTTTATTAGGTGATGTTATGGTAGGATGGACTTGGATCTCATGATTTAGACTTAGTTTAATTTTTTTCGTGGTGATTTATGTTAGGTAAATTGGGGTAACTAATTAAATCCGAAAATAGTAGAATTAATTCTTCAAATTATCGAGTAATTTGGTGTTCAATTTTAGGGCTTTTGGTTTTTTGATGTTTATTAGGTGATGTTATGGTAGGATGGACTTGGATCTCATGATTTAGACTTAGTTTAAATTTTTTCGTGGTGATTTATGTTAGGTAAATTGGGGTAATTAATTAAATCCGAAAATAGTAGAATTAATTCTTCAAATTATTGAGTAATTTGTTGTTCAATTTTGGGGCTTTTGATTTTTTGGTGTTTATTAGGTGATGTTATGGTAGGATGGACTTGGATCTCATGATTTAGACTTAGTTAAATTTTTTTCGTGGTGATTTATGTAAATTCGGTTAATTAATTAAATCCGATAATAGTAGAATTAATTCTTCAAATTATTGAGTAATTTGGTGTTCAATTTTGGGGCTTTTGGTTTTTTTGTGTTTATTAGGTGATGTTATGGTAGGATGGATTTGGATCTCATGATTTAGGCTTAGTTTAAATTTTTTCGTGGTGATTTATATTAGGTAAATTGGGGTAATTAATTAAATCCAAAAATAGTAACATTATTTCTTCAAATTATTGAGTAATTCGGTGTTCGATTTTGGGGCTTCTGGTTTTTTTTGGGTTTATTAGTTGATGTTATGGTAGGATGGACTTGGATCTCATGATTTAGACTTAGTTAAAACTTTTTCGTGGTGATTTATGTTAGGTAAATTGGGGTAATTAATTAAATCAAAAAATAGTAGAATTAATTCTTCAAATTATTGAGTAATTTGGTGGTCGATTTTGGGGCTTCTGATTATTTTGAGTTTATTAGGTGATGTTATGGTAGGATGGACTTGGATCTCATGATTTAGACTTAGTTAAAAATTTTTCGTGGTGATTTATGTTAGGTAAATTGGGGTATTTAATTAAATCCGAAAATAGTAGAATTAATTCTTCAAATTATTGAGTAATCTGGTGTTCAATCTTGGGACTTTTGGGTTTATTAGGTGATGTTATGGTAGGATGGACTTGGATCTCATGATTTAGACTTAGTTAAAATTTTTTCGTGGTGATTTATGGTATGTAAATTGGGGTAATTAATTAAATCCGAAAATAGTAGAATTAATTCTTCAAATTATTGAGTAATTTGGTGTAGAATTTTGGGGCTTTTGATTTTTTTGTTTGTTTTTTCAAATCAAGAATTCAAGATCATGGCACACGCCGGTTCTGACTCTGATGGTTGTCGTGGACAGATGGATTTCGAGAGCGGAGAGATTGGTTGGAAGTATGTCATCGCTTCAGATGGCAACGAAGCGAAACCGCAATGCAACTTCTATGGTAAGAGGCTAGGAGGAGGGAGTATTACTAGACTGAAGCATCACCTTGTTGGCAGTAATAAAAATGTTGCCAAGTGTACTCGATGGTCAAAAGACGTGAAGGACTTGGTGAAGGCCAGCATGGAGGGGAAAAAGGAGAAGGATGTCGAGAGGTCAAGACGGGATGAACATTTCAAGGAATTCATGCTTGAGAAGCAGTTCAATGTCCTCTCAGATTCAGACGACGAGGACTTTGTCTACCCCCATGACGTTCAGACCGAAGCGGAGAGGATGTCGTACAGGAGGGCGACGAAAGAGTCCATGAGGAGCGAGTTTGAGAGGAGAGAACTCGCTGGTGCACACGACGGCTTCCCTGGTGCTGGTGGCAGTGGGAGTGGTTCTGGAGGTGCACTAGTAACACCACCTACTAAGAAACAAAAGGGGAAGGGAGTAGAACCATTCTTGACGAGGAGTGGGTCCATACAGTACAAGACAAGCAAGGACCCGAAGCAAAAGACGGTGAAGGGGATGTTCACCAATGCACGAGAGAGAGTGGGCAGGGCCATCACAAGCTCTTCTTTGGGGAGAGCATCCCAACCCATGTCGCTAGTGGACCTTTCTTATAGCACACCATTGATGAGATCGCCGCGGCTGGAATGCGAGTAAAGGCTCCATGTGCCAAAGAGTTTATGAACAAGTATCTTGCGCAAGAGAAGGAGGAGATGAACGAGTAGATCTCGGACCTGAGGAAGAGATGACCAGAGTACGACGTGACACTGATGTGTGATGGCTGGACAAGTTATATGAGGAAGCAGATCATCAACTTCCTCGTTTACTGCGACGGTAAGACGATTTTCCTTAAATCCGTCGATACTTCTGAACAGGTCAAGGACTACAAGTACCTGCTAAAGTTGCTGAAGGATGTCATTAAGGACGTTGGGAAAGAGAACATCGTACAGATTGCGACGACCAACTGTAACAATTTTAAGAAAGTAGGAGAAACAATAATGAAGTCCAACAACTACAACATTTTTTGGACACCGTGTACTGCGCATTGCATAGATCTGTTTCTGAAGGACTTAGGTAAGAGGAAGCTCGTCGTGAAGGTGGTGGAACAAGTACGGGCGATCACGACTTTCATTTACAACCATTCCAAAGTGTTGGCCTTGATGAGGCGGACATGCATTGGTGAGTTGGTGAGGCCTGGGATCACACGCTTTGCAACCAATTTTATAGCGTTGCAAAGCCTCAAACAACACAAGACAGGGTTGAAGACCATGTGCTGCCAAGGAGAATGGTTCGAGAACCCAGAAGCTCGAACTGAAGGAGGAAGGAGAGTGAAGACAATCATCAATGATCTCCATTTCTGGGATGACGTGAGAAGGGTCACGAAAATAATGGAACCTGTTGTTTCTGCATTGTATATCGTAGATGGGGATAGGAAGCCAACTATGGGAGTCATCTACGAGGCAATGCACTGCATGAGGGAGAAGGCTAGAGAAGCATTTGGGAGAGGATTTAGACATCATAGACGAACGATGGTCCAAGATGCTCTCACATCCTCTTCACAAGGCTGGTACGTTTTATTATCCATTTAGTTTTTTTATTTCATTTCCGTAGGTATGTACTTTTGAATGATTCAAATTTGAGAATTGTTCGTCTCCAGCATATTACTTGAATCCGAAGTACCAATACAAGAACAGTCTTGGTACAAATGCTGACCTTCTAGCAACTGTACAAGTTGGGGTGGAGAAGCTCGTCAAGGACGAGAAGGCACAAACCTCGTGCATGAATGAGGTAAGACCGTAAGAACGCTTGTATAATGTGCAATCTATTTTGAGGCACAAACCATGTTATGACTTAAAGTTTCGATTAATGTGCAGATTAAATACTTTAGGGATGCCTTGAGTTCTTTCGGTAGGGTAACCGCGGTTAATGGACGCGACAGTACTCTTCCAAGTAAGGACTAAGTCTACTGATTGACATGTGTAACAATTTGACTATTATTGATTTATGATTTATCTCTTTTGGATTTTCTGCAACCGAATGATGGTTACTGTATGGGATGGAAGCTCCCAACCTCCGCAAAGTGGCAGTGAAAGTATTATCCCAAACAGCATCTGCCGATGGTTGTGAAAGAAATTGCAGCACATTCAACTTGATCCATTCGAGAAGACGGAACAAGTTGGGAGAACAACGACTCCACGATCTTGTTTTCGTGCACTACAACTTGAGGTTGAAGATGAAACATGCAAGAGAGAGGCATGACAGAGAGGACTACATAGAACCCATCGATCTTGCATATATTTTCAAGATGCACGACGACGATGCAGATGAAGATGTTCTGCAGAGGTGGTTGGATTCCAACGGTGCTCCATTGCTCGATCAACCGGGAGAAAGGTCAAATGATAATATAAGCCAACAAATGGGAGCATATGTTAGCGACTGCGTGGCCAGATATGGGTGAATCACAGACCCTTTTGGAGGGGTGGAACTTGATGCGATCGTGGACGACATTCTCTCTATTGGATTGAAATCCAAATCCAAATCAAAAGATGACAGTGGCAACGATGATGATGATGTTGGTGGTCGTGGTGGATCAGGTGATGGGGACACATATTCAGGGGGGTCAGGTGGTCGTGGACCACGTGATGATAGAAGATCGAGTCAGAGTGAGAATACATGGAACGGCGTGGAAACATACATGGGCAGTTTGTCCCAAGTCCGAGTCCAGGACCTATGGATTACGATGCATATGGACGACGTGGCCATCATCCTACAGATAGCTACATGGACGATTTGATATCATCTGTAGGTTCGTTGAGTTGCATGGATATTGACAGCCCGTACCACGGAGGAACACCTAGTCCCATGGGCGTATATGGAACCTCACAAAATGAAAGATCATTTGGCGTCTTCCCTAAATATTTTCCTGCTCCTCCACCTGGACCTCCTCCTCCTCCTCAGGCGTATACTCCTCCATCTTATGGATATGGTAGCAACAGTGGGTATGGAGGATATAACAGCTACAATGGTGAGAACTACCAAGGTAGCCAACCTGAGCAGACCCAGCTCAGACAGGGTAACTTCTTTGGTGGTGACAGTTTCGGTTTCTTTCCTGAGTATTACGCTCCTCCTCCAGGTCCTTCTCTGCAGAGATCTTCTCCTACTCCGTCGTCGTCCCGAGGATCTCAAACTAGTAGTTCGCAGCCTCGTCGTACCACTCATGATACTGGATCTAGTGCTGCTTATCCTCGTCTCAGGATACTCATAGGCATCGATGACCACCAATACAGGCAGTATGTGATGGATTAGAAGGCCATGTACTCGTACATGACATGGAAGATCTATTGCGAGTTCATTGAATTTGCGATGCGTTATGAGAGACAACAAGGAAGGGGGGGGGGCGATTCAGATCCACCGCGAAACTCTTGGTTTTAGCCTAGGTCATCTCATTTTACATTGTTATATTGATTTGGATATTTCTCATTTGTTGTTGTAGCTTTTATATAGATAACTCATAAATCTTTATGCCAATTGCCAAACAATGATTGTCTCGTTACATGTTCCCATCGATATGACTGATAGTGCAGTTTAAGGACCATAATCCTCATAAATTATCTATGTGTGTTATGACTTATGAGCTGTATATTTGTAGTATTTCATATTATAAGCTTATAATAACTTGAATGGAATCCATTTCCAATATTTATAAGTCAAGAATCAACATTAAGTTATTAACATCGACACGACTGATATGTGCGATAGCAGCGATACCGATATGTGCGATATATGGTCTATACATGGATCAATATGTGTGACATTAGTGTGTATTTGTATGTTATTTGTTGTTTTAATATCTTAGATGACCTTAATTTTTGCAAAATGCCAAAAATTGGCCTTTTTGCGTCATTTTCGACATTTCCACCGATATCATCGATATATCGTCGATTTATCCCGATATATCCATTTCCGGACGGACCGAAATGATATCGATATCGATACAGCCTTCCATGCGTGCTACGTCGTACTCAGAGTCCTGAGATGACAAAAATACTCCTGTCATAGTTGCATTTCGATATGCCTGTTGTTGCTCAGTGCCAGTAGTAATAGGCATGAAGCTATGCAGATGCTCAAACATGCCTCTAAGATGTGAGAAGTGTGCATGAAGAGGTCGACCATTCTATTTGGTCAAAAAATATCAATCTGCATCTGTAAATTTTCTCTCTCATTTTTTGCCTGCCCATACGTGGCTACTAAGATATCCCACATAGCCTTTGCTGTGGGTTGATTGACAATATCATTGGCCATCTTCGTGGTGAGCGTCCCTGAGAAACAAATACGAGCATAGGCATCATCTTGCTTTCAAGAAGCATTAGCCCTAGTCTTGTCCTCCTTCTCTGGATCCGTCAGAATGTGCTCCTTGTTATGGCACTGGTCAAGGTGTGAAACTGCATGGACCACAACTCGTAGTTGATCCTATCCATCTTTACAATGGGAACAAGGCCCTTGAAGGCACCAGACGAAAAAACATCGCCCTTGTTCTCTGACATGGTAGCAAGAACGCTAAAATCTGGAATAAAACTGAGGATTAGACTATTATAAATGAGTCTACACAATCACATATTACTCATACAACCATCCTCATCTCCTATTGTTGTGGGGCTAGGCCGTACGGGCGTAAAGGGCAACGTCGCACACAAATGCATGCAGATGCACGAAAGATACACACAGATGCACGTCAGATGAACGCAGGATGCACGTAGGATGCACGCAGATACTCATAGGATGCACGCAGATACGTGCAGGATGCACGCAGATACGTGCACGATGCACGCAGATACATGCACGATGCACATAGAATGTACGTAGATGTGCGCAGACACACAACAATGTGTACAGATTAGGGATGCAAACAGTTACGGATATATCCGTATCCGATCTGTCACCATATCTGTTTTATACATATTATGACATCCGTATCTGTACCCGTTTCAAAATGGATACAGATATAGATATCATTTTGATATCCACAAACATCCGTATCCGTATATCCGTTTTCGTATGTAAATATAGTCATAGATTTATTTTTAACCCTATATAACATAATTCTATACCTTCTTTTACCATCTTTGTTTAATTTTTATGATACAAACACATTTAGTTAATTTATATCGTGTGTTTTCCATCCAATTCATATATATTTAAGTCGATTCAATAAAGTATTTCCGACATTACTCATATGTGATCAATATCCGTTTTACATACATATTCATTTTTTAAGGATATGGTAAGATAGTTTTAATATTCGTCAATATCCGTATCCGCATCCGTATTCATATTCAAAATCGGATAAGGATAGGGTAATACTTATATCCGTATCTGTATCTGTCCATTTGCATCCCTAGTACCGATGCTGGAACAATGTGCATGTGCACGTTGGAGCAGGGCACGGTGCGTAGGCGTGGTTTGCAAATGTGCGTGGAAACAAGGGCACGACGTGAGTTGCGCATATGTGTGTGGACGCAAGGGCACGCCACACAGGGTGTGGTGAACAAGCGCGGTGGCATAAGGGTACGACGCAGGCGCGGTGGCGCGCGATGTTGCAGTTGTGGCTGGCACACAGGGAGGTCGGGAGGGGCAGTGCGCGTGAGGCTGCAGGCGCGATGGCGCATGGGGAGGGGGGGGGTAGGTTAGGGTTAGCATGGGATACATCAACCATGGTTTAGGACCGTTGCTTCGATACTATGTTGGAAAAAAAATAAATGACTTGTTTATTCATGTGACCCCAAGGCTCTCTTGGAGAAAAATCCAGGGTAAACATCACGAGAGGTACATAAAGAAACTAAAAATAAGGAATAACACCAAAGATGTACAATAATCTCAACATTGACGATAACTCAGATTCCTAGAATGAAATATGATCCTTTTCATTCAAATGAGAAGCTGAGTACACAACTCTATCTATCTCTTTACATGCTGGGAAATAAAATTATTCAAAATAAATGGAGGAGATCCTAGTGCTGGTGCATCCTCCTTAGGCTGAGGTGCAATCTCTTCCCTCATCTCGGACTCACTTGATTCATCTCCAATGGTGCTCTCCTTATTTTTGTGTTTTTCATTTTTTTTTGAAAATTTTGGGAATCCGAGTCCCGGATGAATCGTCAATCAGCTAAAATAATATGCTCGCATTATAGCATGTGCCAATCAACAATCACTTAGAACCAAGAGAAGATCCCCGTGAGGAGTTCTTGGC
The DNA here is from genome assembly GCA_037367405.1 of Ottelia alismoides. Taxonomy (NCBI): domain Eukaryota; kingdom Viridiplantae; phylum Streptophyta; class Magnoliopsida; order Alismatales; family Hydrocharitaceae; genus Ottelia; species Ottelia alismoides. The sequence goes on along the minus strand of JAZKJV010005966.1, from coordinate 810,825 downwards.
TTGAATTTATACCTAGGTAAGTTTAGGGTCGAACGCAAGGACACGAGCCATAACATAAATAATTAATCATCGATATTGATGTTAAGTGATCGATAAATCATCCAGGTCAAAAGAAACATGATACAATGCATTACAAGATTACATATCACATAGAAATGGATGAGTTCACATAGAATATAACTTATGCGAGTTATCTTACTTACAAAATGCTACAAAACAAAACAAAGTAATCACATACACATAAATACATAAATTATGCCCTTAAATTTGCATCATAACTTGAGCAACAATTAGCATAGAAACCGGGATTCAATTTTGTGCATTAATCAGAAGTCAAGTTTCATTTTGGTATAAAGGAAAACACTTATATAATCCATGGTAAATAGATCTTTTATTGAATATCAAAGTAGATAATCAAGTATTCTAAATTGAAGAGAATTGAATTAGCTTCGCAATGCAACTAAAATCACTTCAATTGGATATCACAAGCTCACGTTATTCAACATTGAATCTGGGGGCACAACTGGAATAAAAACATAAATAAATCCTCACAAATAAGTCCCGAAAGGGATTAAAATGTAATTATAGAAATTTGGCCGATGAATTTAATGAAAACACCCTAACGAGGATAATTTCGCAATTTTGGAAAGCCGACGAGGCTCTTGGCTGCTCCGGGTTCTCGGAAAGCCCAACCACCTTCGTGATGCTGTGACAAAGGTGAAGGCGACCAACAAGTTCTTCGAGGAGGCATGAAGCTTTGATTTAATGAAGCTCCATCGGCGATGAAGTTGGAGAACGGAGCTTCTCCAATTTTTCGATCATTGACGGGCTTCAGTCCCTGCAGGCGTTAGAGGACCAATGCCAAAACAAATTGAAGTGCATGCGTGCGAATGTAAGGCAAAACAAAGGGCTGAACATGTATAGAATATGAAGCCCTAATGGGTTTCTTCCACCATGAACGAGGAAGGTGAATCGAAGTGGAAGCAACACTAGAACGAGAATCACTGTGAACGAGACCTCTCGCGTGGATGGTTGATCCAGGGTGAAGGTCAAGAGTCTCTTTGATCGAAGACTAGGTTTTATCCAAAAGGTGATAAGATTCAATGAAAACATGAAGAAAAATAAAATCTATTTACCTGGAGATTGAAGAACGACGCTCAGTTGAAGGATGGGCCTGGGATTAAGCTTCGAAGAAGTTTGGGTCTTCGCTTATCCTCGTCGACCGGAGAATAAGTTCAAACAACAGTCGTCGAGATGCCGTGACATGGCTTATCAGCCACGGGACCAACCAGAAGATGAGCGCCATTATTGCACCTTCTTTACTCGAGGATCTTCATGCATGGGTTGATCATGAATTTTGGCATATGTGAAGGTGTATTTGAAGAAGGGGCTCGTGTCTACAGGTAGGTGATATGGCGGTTTCAATCGCCTGTAAGTTGGTAGCAGTTGATCGGAGATAGAAGTTAAGGTTAGGGCAGAGAAGAGGGTAGTTGGGGGTAAAGGTTGGCGATGGCAGTTTGTCAGGAAGACTACTGAGCGCGATAGAAAAATAAGGAGTTAGGGTGGTTTGGCGGTTTGCGTCCTCTGATGGAAGAAGGATGGAGGTTAAGGACAATGTCCCAACTGTCCGATGGCCTTAATTTAAGGATAAAGGTTGAAGCGGGAATAGACGGTTCTAATCACTTTATCAGAAGAATCAAATGGCCATAGGCATGGTACTACTGAGTGGCTAAGATGAAGCCGATCGAAAACATTTGATGGCTGGGAGAGGAGTGGGCGGCAAAGTAAAAGCGGCCAACGTGGCTGCAGTGGGTTGGTCCACGTGGCCCAATTAGATTTAAGAGAAATGAAAAAGGACGTAGACAATAAAAAAGAAATAGTTAAGAGTAAAATGAGAAAAAGCGTTCAACATGAAAATTGTAGATTTCTAAAAGTTGTAAATTTCTATGAGATCTACAACTTTCACGTAGAACTCAAAGGGAAATACAATCATCTATATACATAAAATATTTTTCCAATCAATTTAAATTCATAAAGTACTTAATTTTAAATCTTGTCTTATTTTTATGGATTTTATTTTATAAAATAGGTTAAATTAATTATGTACACTATTCTTCTAATTTTTATTAAATTTAAATAAATAAATAAACACATAAAATATAGGCAAAATAATAGTAATAATATTATAGACTAATGATATGTTATTATTTACAAAACATTGTTAGTTAATTAGTGATAATTGTTAGTGATTTTTATTGATTTTTTAAGCAAGAGAGATAATAAAGAAGAATAATGTAGATGAATCTGGGATCCATTACCCCCTGTACTTAAGCTAAGCTCGTCCTCGAGCTAATAAAGAATCAATTAGAGAGCTAGTAAAACAGTAAATTCCCTGGCATGTGCATGTAAATCGATAAGGCTTAAGAAAACCGGACCACTTGATTTTAGAGATCCTACGACTTTAAGCTCTACTTGATCCTAACTAAAAGGAATTCAACTCCTCTAATCATCAGACTCTCAATGAAATATATATATATATATATATATATAAAAGATATGACATTAATGTGTTGAATGCTTTCACAAGAGTAGAGTCGAGATGTCACCTAAAGTACCAATATAAGAGAATCTCCTAAGTACCTAATCCTCAATACTAAGGATTAAATCTGGTCTTGCTTCAATCCACCATCTCTCTAGTTTGTCAGACTTCAAAGTATTAATGATGGGCTAGATAGTGAAGGAAATAGGATGGTGTCATTTCTTTTCTCCCTTTGATTTGAACAAGGTATCTCTCAAGTACCTTATTAACTCAACACAATGTATTTTTGTTGTTAATCAATGCGTTCGTCAAAAAAAAGTTGAGTTGTCTATACTTGTTTTCTTGAGAATGCACGGGGGTGTGTCTCTTTTGAGTATCTAATGTACCTTCTACATCTAGACTTGTATCGCATACTGTGTTGAGATTACTGTACATTTTTGGTGATATTTCTTATTTTATTTTCTTTATGCACCTCTCATGCTATTTACTTAGGGCTTTTCTCATATATAAGAGAGCCTTGGGATCTCATGAATAATCAAGCTATTCGTTTCTTCCAACATGATATCAGAGCAACGGTCCTAGATCAGGGTTCCTGTATCGCACCCTAACCCTAACCCTACACCCCCCGTGCTCCGCCAGGCTTCCTCCTTCTCAACGTCGCCATCATGCGTGCACCAACGCCTCTACGCCTATGCGTATCACGTGCCGGTGACCTTGTGCTCTGGCGCATCGTGCTCTGCGCCCCATGCGCATTGCACGACCGTGCCCTTGCGCCCACGTGCATCGCGCACTGCGCAACACTAGTCTGCGTGCACCTGCGCACCTTGTGCCCCCACGCACAACGCTCCCTGTGCCCCCGTGCACCTGCACCAGTGAACACCTGTGCCTGCGCCCGTGAACGCCTGTACCTGCACCCGTGAACTCCTGCACATGCGCCTACGCGCATTGCTGCCCTTGCGTACGTGCAGGATGAAGTCAGATCTTACGGGGTTTTTCATGATTTTCAACATATAAATAACGATTTCCAACTCTAACCTACAACAAGTGATGAGGATGGTTGTATGAGTCTACATATATAACCAATCCTCTATATGTGATTGTGTAGATCCATTCAGAGGAGTCTAGTCCTAAGTTTTGTTCTGGATATCGACGTTTTTGCTACCATGCCAGAAAACAAAGGTGATGTTTTTTTGTCCGGTGACTTCAAGGGTCCGGCTCCCATCGTAAAGATGGATGGGACCAACTACGAGTTATGGTCCATGCATTTTTCACACTTGATGCAGTACCATAACAAGGAGCACATTCTGACGGATCCAAAGCCGGAGAACAAGACTGGGGCTAATGCTTCTTGGAAGTAAGATGATGCCTATGTTCGTATTTGGCTTTCCGGGACACTCACTACATGGATTGCCAATTATATTGTCAATCAACCCACAACAAAGGCTATATGGGACATCTTAGCATACACATATGAGCAGGCAAAGAATGAAAGCAAAATTCTACAGTTGCAGTTTGATATTTTTTCGACCAAACAAAATGGCCGACCTCTTCATGCATACTTCTCGCATCCTAAAGGTATGTTTGAGCGTTTGCATAGCTTCATGCTTATTACTACTAGCACTGAGCAGCAACAGACATATTGGAATGCTATTATGAGAGGAGTATTTCTGTCATATCTTGACTTTGAGTATGATGCATCACGTAATCAACTACTTATTGGATAGACGATACCTCCAATGGAGGAGGTTTACAAGAGGCTGAGTAGGATTACTACTTCATCTACTACTGTGGCTCAGACTCCCTCTGCTATGGCAGCCTCTCGTGGCAGAGGAGGTACTTCATAGTTTCGTGGCTGAGAACTACGTGGTCGAGGACAAGGACGTCAACAAGGTCCAAGTTCACATTGCCACTGCCCTGGTTATTTTGAGGAGACATGATATTAGAAGCATGGGTATCCTGCATTTGCCCGAGTTGCGAAGCAGATCGAGCTTACTTCTACTCCTACTCTGGCTTATGATGCACGCTTTAATGATACTATTTCCAGATTGCGCGAGATGATGACTACTCCTACTACTTCGACCACAGGGTCTTTAGATGTTTCATACATTGCTAGAGCCTCTTCGAGCTCGTCAGGTATTGCTTATGCCCTTAACAGTAGTAACAGTTCAGATTTGTCTGATTGGATTATGGATCTGGAGCATCTCATCATATATGTGGCAATTGAGCACAATTTACTTTTTACGGGTCCATCCCTCCTGGTAGATCAATGGTGATTGCCAATGGGGTTCATCTACCCATTGGTTGACATGGAGAGATTATTTTAGCTCCCTCGATGCGTCTGCAGAATGTCTTACATGCTCTAGCATTTCGGATGAATCTTTTGTCTATTAGCAGATTACAAAAGATTTACATTGTCGTGCCATATTTGATCCTTCTTCTCTTGTGTTTCAGGATATACTCACGAGTTGGGTGATTGGATGTGGTCGTGAGCATAGAGGACTTTACAGACTTGTCCAACCTCCATGTTCTGGTGCTGCTACTATCCCTTTTGTATCTGTTTCTCCTTTCTCGTGGCATCTTCGCTTTGGACACCTTCCTCTGCAGAAGCTGTTTCATGTCCTCTCACAAATCTCTTCTCGTACTACCTTGGAGTGTGAGGCGTGTCAGCTTGGGAACACCATCGTTCCTCTTTTCCGAGTCGTTAGAGTCGTCATAGTGGTCAGTTGTTTGAGTTGGTTGATTTTGATATCTGGGGTCCTAGTCGTGTTCCTGATCATCAGGGATATCGGTTTTATATGGTGGATGTGGATGATTTCTCTAGATCATCTTGGGTATTCCTGATGAAGAATAAGTCTGAAGCTTGTCCTGTTATCAAATCTTTCTTATTGAGATTAAAAACATTTTTATGCTAATGTGAAATTTATTCGCTTTGACAATGCCTTGGAGTTTTCTACTTTATAGTTATTGGACTTCCTCAGATCTATTGGTGTTGTTCGTCAAACTTTGTGTGCTTATACTTCACAACAGAACAATATTGCTGAATGCAAATACCGTCATCCTTTGGATGACTCTTTTGATTCAGAGTCATGCTCCTCATTCTTTCTGGGGTGATGCGGTTCTTACTGCATGTTACTTTGTGAACCACATGCTGTCTACTATGCTTGAAGAAAAAATTCCTTTCTTGATTTCGTTTCCCGAGGACTTATTCTTACTTACCACCAAAGTCTTCGGATCTGTGGATTTTGTCCACAATTTTACTCCTGGCTATGACAAGCTCTCTCCTAGAACTGTCAAATGTGTGTTCATTGGCTATTGTCGTACCCAAAGAGGGTAAAGATGTTTTGATCATGTTGGGAGAAAATATTATGTGAGTGATGATGTCAAATTTTTTGAGTCCATTATGTATTTTTCTCCTACAGGTGACAGGTTGTCTAATGCTAACTCTGGTGAGGATATCTTTGTTCCTCCACCTCCGATATCTCCACCGACAAGTCCTCATATTGAGTCTCAGTCACCTCCACCTCCTCTACCACCTCCTACTCCTCCTCTACCTTCGCTTACCCTGACACAATTCCTATCTCGATTTTACATTCACAAGTCCTCTACTCGCCCTTCTGCTCCTGCGCCTTCCCAGTCGTCTAGTACGCCCCAGACATGTAGTGAACACATTGTTTCTAGGGATGGAAGTAGTGTTAAGCTTGATCCACAGGATACAACACAGGAGGTAGTCCAATGTTTCACCACCGGTAGATGTCAGACTAAACTCCTGGATGTGATAAATTGATCTTGGAAGGATCTGTTTACCCATCCTACAGGATAATGACACATACACTCTCTCCCTCAAGTTGAAGCATGCAATGCTCAGCTTGGACAAACTGAATGAAATTTCAAACTCACAACAATGTGCACAACAGTCGGTCGCTGTCATGGACGATGCTTCTCATGCCATGCATGTGAGGAGGAACGAAAGGGCTGGAGTGTGACTTGAACTGAATCTCCTCGTCGGAGAGCATGCGCTCTGTACTGTGGCTGTCAGAGTGATTACAACTGAAAATGAGTCTCCTTGTCGTACTCTGGCTCGCCACAACATGTTGACAGTTGTACCATCTCTAAAAGGGCCGAATTGAAAAGCCGTGGAGACATCCTCGTCGGAGTCCACGGGCGCTAGAGAATGGAGTCTGAAGAAATCCCCTCATTGGAGAACTGGGTCTCTCCCATACTGGCTCAGAGGATGAGATCTTTACTCTGGAGTCCCTATGCAATCACATGAAAACCCTAGCCCACATGGCATAGGGAATGTGATCTCTGGAGTCTATATGGAACACATGAAAACTCTGATTAAAATAAAAGATGGGGACCACATAAAAATGATGGCAAACATGTGCACATTTAAAAAAGAGTCTCTCTGGAGAACTCGAAGAAAATATGTCACTCAACGATGAAGTGCCTTGAACTTGGACTCTAAACCAATCCGCAGAGTCTGAAACTGAATTGTAGAGTCTGAACATTTGGTTGGTCCGGAATCTGACATCTGAATTTGGAACATACCTGTGACTCTACACCATACTCCCCCTTTCTCCCATACTTGTCGGAAAACAATGGCATCAACAAAGTTGGGAGAAGACAATAAAATGGGGGAAAACATCACAAATGTCGACCTCTTTTCTTCTTCGGCATCTCTTTTTTTAAATCATTTTTTTCCGGGTATCTCATTTTCATTTTTTAATACCCTTCACATTTTTTTCTCTTTTTTTTAATAAATAAGCCATTAATCATTTTTTACTAATTTTCTTTCTTTTTTTTTGCAAATTTTCTTGCTTACGACCTTTCTTTTGTACACACCGTTTTCAAAATAAAATTTTTTGGGTTCAATGGGGCTGACCCCTTGAGACAACCAACATGGCTGCCCTCGCCTTATTTTCAACATTTTTTTATTTTTTTTCAAAAATATCACCATGTATATTCATCTGTATATCACTCGTGTATGTTACTCGAATTTCGTTAGAAACATAGACTCCTATGCCCTCCATCTAGAACAGGTCGATTACAACAATGTTTAGACCATTGAAATTACCTGTTCTAGATGGAGGGAGTAGGAGTCTTTGTTTCTGGACATATATGAGGGATATATAGATGAATATACATGGTGATTTTAAAAAAATAAAAAGATTTGCAAGAAATGGGGGGGGGGCATTTGTTTTCTATTTTTTAGTGCAAACGTGCCCCCAAATATTTTTCTCGCTTTTTAAAAACAGAGCACGAACCACTTGGCCCAATAATATGCCGAGATGATTTGTTGTAGGTTGGCGAAAAGGGCTGCGGTGTCTCCACCTAAAGGTTGAGGGAGAGGGCCGCATGAATTTGTGCCGCTGGAGGTGAATAGAGGAGGAGCGTCGCCTGACTGGTTCTTGTGCGCAAGGATGCACGCGCAACATGCTGAACAAAGATGATTAGGGAACAATGCTCGGAGGAGATGCTATGCACTCCATCGACTTGGAACGAGGCTGATTATCGATTAGATTAGAGATGAGCTGGAATTGTGCCAAGAGGCTAGGGCTGGATCTGAAGGGTTGTGTGTCGCTCCAGGAGATCTGGGAGGATATCCGCTCTAACTGGACTTTGAAGGAGATAGCGCTGGACCTGTGAGCAGAGCCGCCTCATTTGGAACAATCTGGATCTGGTGCAAAGCGCCTACCGAAGATGTTGATGGATGGCAGCGAATAGACTCCGAAAAATAGGGTTTTAAAAACCCTATTTTAACGTAGAACCCTACTCCCAAAGGAGCGGGATGAAACTACAGGAGAACGGCTCAAAGGGCTGATGTATGCATTGTATTTTCTCACTGAATACAAAGGGTGAGGGGCTTCATATATAGCCTTCACTGAGTCTCCAAGTCCCACCACCGGTAGATGTAGGACTAAACTCCTGTATGTGGTAAATGGATCTTGGAAGGATCCATTTACCCATCTTACATGATAATGATGCATACTCTAACAAAAAATGAAAGAAACAAATATAAATCACAAAGACAATAAATAGACATATAATATCTCTACAATCCTTAGAGATTCTAAAAGAAGAGGCGTCCTGGCTCAAGTTCGATCCGAGGAGAGTATACTTACGAGCGTGATGATGAGTTACGAGCTTCTCGCAATCCTAAGCGACAATCCATGAAAGAAACCTCCTGATTTCAACTCATGAAATCACTTTGCTTCTTCACGAGCACGATGCACGGAAGAGGACATAGTTCCTCAAGCAACCACTGGTGGCACGATAGCATCACAACGACGATCACAATCTCCACCAACCTTGGACTGGGGGATGCCATAGGATTGTGGAGTGAGACATGTAGAGAGAATGAGAGAGAGATATATAATAGAGAATTTTGTTTATGCAACAACTGCGTAGAGCTTCTGTAAAGAGGGCTAGGGCTAGCCTCTTTTTTATAACATTTGGGAAGTCTATGGATCTTAATCCATGTGCTCTCAATAATCAAGTTTAGATTTGATGTGTGTTTCTTTTAATTTTAGAATAAACACAAAAGAGAACACAAAGAGATAATTTAAAAATACTTTCCAAATTATATTAATTAAAAAATTAATCGATAAATGAATTTAATTAAAAGAGGCTTCATCCATTTACTAAAAATAAGGTGAACGTCCACCATTGTTTAACAACCTATAGACATCTACTCTAAGTAATGGAATGAGTCAAAATTAATTTATCCATTATATTGATTAATTGAATAATTTAATTATCACCAAATATCCAAATTATTTATGATAGTTGCAATTATAGCATTGACTCTTAAGAATTTAATTCTTTCATCCAATATTTAATGTAAATCGTATTTATAAATAATTATGTACTGTGAATCCAATCCACATTAACATATAAATTGTGAATCTCATTCCCAATTAACTCTCTCCAGGGTATCGTGTATCATATCCACATTATCTATGATTATTGTAGATAGTGTCATCCACATTAATCCTATCCATGATATTGAAATACAATTTTATTATCCAGGATATCTCTATCTACATTAATTGTGATAGTTTGATCCTATTTAATTATCCAATTTTTCAATGCTTAGATAAATTACTCATGTAACAATTCTCGAACTATTTCAAGAATTATCTGCATTCTCCTTAGATACATAGAGATAAGGTTAGGGTGATTGTATATGACATGTATTGTGACTAGGATAATGAGATCCATTGTCATATCCAGATAGAAGATCGCTCAGAGATCTCTGATCATGTCAGTCATGATATCTCATGTCCTCATTGCATTCGAATCATATTCGGATCAATATCTAACAATTGGATCAAGATCGGATATTTAGCCTACGGAGAGAAGTCACTAAAATCTAACCTGTTTCATCACTCTCTCGAAATGGAAGTGTAATGGTATACAATCGTTGAAAGTCACATCATCTTCGAGTATTCCTAATACTCGTACATCCTGCATACTGGAAGATCATGATTAAATCCAAAGTTCTAATCTCATTTTGGACTGTCTCCTTTCGGGTTTTATTGTTAAGTTTCTCATCCGATCATTAGAAGTCAGTATCGATCATATGCTTTCCAAAAGCATATATCATACCCACAAATCCTTTTTTGCTTCAAACGTGAGATGACCATCAATGGAATTTGGTTGTTCCCAATATCTCATGAGTGAGCTCATGTCTTCTAATTCGGTAGTGAACCTGTATGATCCCTTTGAGGGATCGTATTCCTCATATGTCCTTGTATGCACATCGGCTCGCCGGTGTATAAACCTTCATTATATCATCAAATTAATGGTCTGCCTAATGTACATACTCAGACATATAGTAATATATCTATCTCCGGTCATCGGATGCCTGCCTATATCGTGATAGAATACGACATAGGTTTTAGCTATCTGGATCTTGCCAAGTCAACTCTTTGACTTAACACATCCAACACCTGCGAATCTCTATTCCTCTGCACATGATCTGCATCAAGAGGTCGGTCGAATATTAGCCTTTGGAGGAAAGATTGTCATCTCCATCTCAGGATGGAGATTTTCTCTTGATAATTGTGGAGAAGAGAGACAAATGGATATCTATTCCATAGGACTAGGGTCCCTTATATAGAGAGAAAACCCTAGAGAGTACAAGAGAAAAAATACATAAATACCCCTGAGGGGTTACAGAACCCGAAGGGTTAAAGGTTACAAAACCTGAAGGGTTAAAGGTTACAGAACCTGAAAGGTTACAAACTTACAAATATAATTGTAATATAATAATTCTAACACTCCCCCTCAAGTTGGAGCATATCTGTCGATCATGCCCAACTTGGATACTAAGTACATTAGCGCTTCCTTGGAAGAGCCTTTGTGAGGATGTCTGCAAGTTGAAGTTCAGTGGAGATATGTGGAGTGCTGATTCGTCCTTCTCGTACTGCATCACAAATAAAATGGCAATCAACTTCAATGTGTTTTGTCCGCTCATGGAAAACTGGATTGGTGGCGATGTACGTGGCATATTTGTTGTCGCAATATAAGGGTACATGAGTGGCGACTGGCATGCCAAGTTTTGTTAGGAAAGAAACAAGCCATGTGATCTCTCATGGGGCCTGAGACATTGCCCTGTATTTTGCTTCCGCACTGGATCTGGATACCATTGTCTGCTTCTTGCCTCGCCAAGTGACAAGGTTATCCCCAACAAATATGGCATATCCTGTAGTAGATCAGCGATACTCAGGAGAGCTAGCGTAGTCAGAATCTGTATAGACAGAGATATTAGTGTGTCCATTCACCCCATAGAAAAGTCCACGTTTGGGAGATTCCTTCAAATATCGAAGAATCAAAAGAACATCCTGCCAGTGACTGTAAAGAGGCTTTTTCATATATTGACTGGCTCTGCTCACAACATATGATATATCTGGCCTAGTAACAGTGAGATAGAGTAATTTTCCCACTAAGTTTCTGTATCGTCTTGCATCCTCAAATGCTGGATCAATAGATGCTGAATATTTTCTCACTTCTGCAGGGATGACAGATGGCTTGCATCCAAGAAGTCCTGCCTCAGTTAGAATATCGAGGCAATACTTTCTCTGTGAAAGATGGAGCCTCTCTGTAGTGCGTATTACTTTGATGCCAAGAAAATAACGAAGTTGGCCGAGATCTTTCGTGACAAAGACCTTCTGGAGGAAGGCCTTGGTCTCCTGAATACCATGTACATCATCTCCTGTGATAACCATATCATCAACATAGACAACAAGGATGATCGTGCCAGTAGACCGTTGTCTAACAAAGACAGAGTAGTCATATGTTGTCCTCTGAAAACCAAGTGTATTGATCTCCATAGTGAGCCTGTCAAACCATACCCTTGGGCTCTGCTTCAGGCCATAAATGGCCTTGCGTAGTCGACATACATGCCCCCCCTCGACTACATACCCCGACGGTTGCATCATGTAGACCTCCTCCTCAAGATCACCATAAAGGAAGGTGTTCTTCACATCAAGTTGATAAATGGGCCAAGCCATCTTGGCAGCAACAGAGAGAATGGTATGTATCGACCCCATTCTAGCAACAGGCGAGAAGGTTTCAAAATAATCAACTCCAAATGTTTGTGTGAAACCTTTGGCAACAAGTCTGGCTTTCAACCTTTCAATAGAACCATCAGGCGACTGTTTAGTCGTGAAGACCCATCGACAAGCCACATGACGAACTCCCGGGGGCACGGCACAAGATCCCACGTACCCCGAGAGGTAAGTGCATCCATCTCCTCATCCATGGCCTGTCGCCAACCTTGATCTTGCATTACACTGAAATGATCTCTTGTAACGGTAATAACATTAAGAGCATATGCAAATCTCTTGTCACAACTAGATAAACCATATGTAGAAGTAAAATGTGACATGAGGTGATACGTTTTTTGCTTGTGTAGAGCTATAGGAAGCTCCTCAGGTACACCCGGGACATCAGTGGTGGGAGCACTCGAAGTGGTCATATCATCCTGCATAAAAGGGACATGCAAAGGTACAAACACTGGTATAGAAGGTATAGAGGTACGCTGGCGAGTATAGACGATTGGTGGAGGGAGGTCCAGAGGAATGTCACACACAATCTGTGTGAAATAACTTGTTTGCTCAAAGAAGGTGACATCAACAGATACATAGTATCGACGTCCAACAGGATCATAGCAGCGATAGCCTTTCTAGGTAGGAGAGTACCCAAGAAAGACGCATTTGATGACACGAGAGGTTTTGTCAGCTACATGAAAGTTATGAACCAAGGCAATACAACCAAAAATTCGCAGAGGTATATGAAAAGAAGACTCGATAGGATAAAGTAAGAAAAATGGAGTTGCCCCTTTGAGAACTGATGAAGGAACACGATTGATGAGATACACTGCAATAAGGATAGCATCTCCCCAGTATTGTTTAGGAATACTCATTTGACTAAGAAGAGATCTGGCAACATTTAGCAAGTGTCGGAGCTTCCTCTTAGCTATACCATTCTGTTGTGAGGTATATGGACATGATGTTTGGTGAACAGTTCCCTGGGATGCAAAGAAAGAGGTCAAGTCATGTTGGGTTAACTCAAGAGCATTGTCAGTACGAATGATCTTAACAATGCTAGAAAAGTAAGTTTTAATATATTGAAAGAAATTTCTGACAATTTGATTAATCTCCGAACGTTCCTTTATTAGATAGACCCAAGAAGATCGACTATAATCATCAACGAAAACTATAAAATAGTGATGACCACTTAATGTGCAGATCGGACAAGGTCCCCAAACATCACAGTGAACAAGATGAAAAGCAGTAGTACTGCGAGACTCAGTATGAACAGGAAACAAAATTCGATGGTGTTTCCCGAACTCACATGCCTCGCACTGAAAGGGCTTCAGAGTAGAGAGTTCAGGAAACATCATGGAAATGGCCTTGACAGAGGGATGTCCAAGGCGCAAATGCCATTGGAGCGATCTTTGGAGATAGATGCAGCACCAACAAAATTGGAGTCTGAGGGTATGTCAAGGTAATATAGGCCGTTCTTCTCATGACCCCCACCAAAAATCTGCCTCGTCCGAATATCCTGAAAATAACAAGACTCATCAAATATCACACGACAATGAAGCTCAACACAAAGCTTGTGAACTGACAACAAGGTAAGAGGAAAATCAGGAGCACAATGAACCCCCGAAAGTCAGAGCTAAGAAGAGAATTCCATAGTTCCGACATTACTAATCTGTGATTGAGTCCCATTAGCGACTAGAACTGACTTCACAAAGGTAGATGGTATGGAAGAGGTGAGCATACTGCTTTCTCCAGTGAGTTGAGTAGAGGCGTCGGAATCAAGAATCCAAGCTGGAGTAGGAGTGATAGCAAAGTTGGCTATTGTACCTGAAGGTATGGCCAGGGCAACAGTTGTAGTGTTACTAGTGGTGGTAGGCCTTGGAGTCTGAAGGATCTGCATTAGGCGGGAGTAATCTGCATCATTAAGATGAACAATCTTGCCATTGGAGGTAGGCGATGCTTCTTCCACATCATAGGCATCCTCACAAGCATTATTGGTATGATAAGAAGGCACACCAAACTTCTACCAACATCATTCAGTCGGGTGGTTCCACCTACCACAATGATTGCATGGGTCAGTAGAGTCTCGCCCACGACCATGACCAAAGTCACGACCTCGTACAGATTCCCGTCCACGGCCACGACTTGGATTGCGACTGCGTCCTCCTCGCAAGCCGTATCTGCCTCCTCGCCCAGATGAGGCGATGTGTGCAAAGTTCTCTGTTGAAGGTAAGACAGGAGGCCGGGAAGCATATGTCTCGAGCTCCTCAAGTCGGCCAAAGATGGCCTTCTTTGTTGGCAGTGTGTCTGATATAAGAAATTGCTCCTTCGCTGATTGGTACCTAGAATACTGGCCATTAAGGAAGCGATATACCTGCCACTCAGAACGCTCTTCTATCTGTTTGGTGCAACATGAGGGCTGGAATATTGCAAGCTCCTCATACAGACTGGATAGATGCCTGTATTACTCGATGAGGGTGGAATCACCCTGAGATGCAGGGAAGTCGGAGGAAGAGTTCCAAGGTGTTCGCCGCCTTGCATCGTCACCGTCATGTGTGTGGAGCTCCGACCAAGGTCGTCCATCGAGCAGCCTGAAGAGGTAAATACACCTTTTCTTCATAGACCTATTCATCCATTTTCTTCAAATTTTATCTCGATCCTCGTGCCACGATTAGCGTGGCTAATCACCTTTTTAGATCGTCTAATAACTCATCTTAATCACTCAAACAAAATCCACTCTCATTTCGCTTCAAACTCACTTCGAATCTTGTTTCTATTCATCACCATTTTCACACTTCTCGCATAATAATTCTGGAAATCACAATTTTCCTCACGTTTTGATCTTGCAATTCTGTCATCCATTGGCCGATTCTTCATCGAATCGAGCATATATATCATTTGTTTGCAGATCCAACTTCAATCCGGAGCCATTTCCCCAGATCTGGAAGCATTCGAGCATCACAGAATCACATTTCCTTGGCCGTATTTTTGTAAAGAAGATTTGAGGCAATATGAGCCTCAACACTATTGGTCATCCAGTTGATAACCAAATAGTTGTTGTTGACGCATATTTAGTTATTGTGTCTCTTTGCTATTTTATTTTCTTGTTATTCTCTTTATGTAATTTACCCATAGGCTACTCTCCTATATAAGAGAGCTTAGGGCTATGAAATAAACAACTCATTCACGTTTCCCAACATGGTATCAGAGCGACGGTCCTAGACCGGAGTTCTCGAAACCCTAACCCTAACCCCACCCGCCGGCCTCTCTCTCTCTCTCTCTCTACTCGGCGCCGCCGACAGTCTTCTCCGACCTTCGTCTCCGGCCGGCGGTGCCCTAGCGTGCCTCGCGCATTGCGCGCGCCTCACGCATCACGCGTGCCTCGCGCAGAGTGCGTTTCACGCCTAACGCGCATCTGCGCGCATCTCGCGCACCTTCTCTGTGCGATCTGTGCGCGATCTGTGCGCACCTTCTCTCGCCGCGCATCTGCGCTCTTCTCAGCGCACCTTCTGTGCGCGATCTTCTCAGCGCACCTGCGCCTCGCGCTGTGCGTCAGCGCACCAGTGCATCTGCACCAACGTGCGCCAGTGCACGCACGTGATAGCTCCAGCCAGTTGCGCGCCTGCCTGATCTTCCTCGCTTCATCCAGTTGCGCGCGTGCGTGCTTTCTGCACGTGCCTGCGTGCCCCAAAGCCCTAAGACTCTAGGGCACAGATCTTGATATACATGGGGTTAGTTGCCTGACGTCTACACACGCAACTAATCCCGTCTATGTCATTGTAGACGAAGATTGTTATCTCTTGGTCGCTCCAGTTTTCCATCTCTAGTATGTCAGAAAGCAAGGCTGATATCCCATCTATGGGCGCATTTCGTGGTCCAGCGCCCATTCTCAAGATGGATGGTACAAACTATGAACTGTGGGCAATGCAGTTCATGAGTATGATGAAGTCTACGGGTAAGAAGCATATTCTTACCGAGCCCGAGCCTGCAGAGAAGACTGGAGTTCATGCCTCATGGGAGGCCGACGATGCATATGCCAAGGTGTGGCTATCTGGCACATTGGCTATTGAGATTGCCAATGACATTCTACATCAACCCACAGCCAAAGACATGTGGGATATCCTGGCAGCGACATATTCTCAGGCGAAGAATGAGACGAAGATCCTGCAACTACAACATGATATCTTCACAATAAAGCAGAACGACCGCCCCTTACATTCTCTCTATACATCATTGAGAGGAATGTTTGAGAAGCTTTATAGCTTCATGCCTCTCACCGCCACACCAGAACAGCAGAAGACATACAGGAATGCGACGATGGTGGGTGTGTTTCTCGCTGCACTCGATCCAGAGTATGAGGCAGCACGTTCACAGATTTTGGCGGACTCGACTATTCCTCCCATGGAGGAAGCTTTTCACAGATTGAGCAGGATCACAGTACCTTCAGCAGCTGCGAGTCAGAATCCCTCAGCCATGGCGGCCAATAGAGGCCGTGGTTTTCATCAACAGGGCCGTGGACGCACTCCCCGTGGAAGGGGTGGCCGCGCTAGGCCAACATGCTCATATTGTCACCGAGTCGGACATACTGAAGATACATGCTACTCAAAGCATGGATTTCCTGCATCTGCACGAGCAGCTGAGCAGATAGATTCCCCGTCTGCTGCCACACTGGATCAACGATTTGATGACCTAGTTGCCCGCCTCAGGGGCATTATTCCACCATCTGGTCCAGCACCGACTGCAGAAAACCATACTGATACTGCTGCTTCCGCCTCGGCCTCTACTAGTACTTCAGGTAGTCCACTTGCACTCCACTGTAGTAGATCTGATACACTGCCATGGATCATGGACTCCGGCGCTACACATCATCTATGTGGCGACCGGAGCCTACTTACAGGATACACCCAGATTCCTCCAGGACGAACAGTAGTCATTGCCAATGGCACGCATTCTCCTATCACGGGTCAGGGGGAGATCAGACTGACGTCTTCTATGCAGCTCAAGAATGTTTTACATGCACCGCATTTTTCTATGAATCTGTTGTCAATTAGTCAGATTACGAAGGATCTCCATTGTCGAGCTATTTTTGATTCATCTTCATTGATTTTTCAGGACATCCGTACGGGCAACGTGATTGGTCATGGCTATGAGCAAGGAGGCCTGTATCGTCTGAACCAGACCCCGTTTGCCGGAATCACAGCTTCTCCCGCAGAACAAGTATCTTCTCTCCTGTGGCATCTGCGTCTTGGTCATCTACCGCTTCAGAAGTTGCGTCTTGTCTTACCTTATAGTCTTTCTCACACACCTATCCAGTGTGAGGCGTGTCAGTTGGGAAAACATCACAGGTCATCCTTTCCCAGTAGTCAAGGTCGGAGTAGTAACTCCAAGTTTGAGTTGTTTCATGTCGATGTCTGGGGTCCAAGTCGTGTTCCCGATCATCAGGGGCACATGTTTTATATTGTATTTGTGGATGATTTCTCTAGAGCATCATGGGTATTTCTAATGAAAAATAAGTCTGAAGCTGGAAATATTATTATTCAATTTCTAAATGAGATTCAGAATGTTTTTTCCACAACTGTCAAAATTATGAGAAGTGACAATGCCTTAGAGTTATGCACCAACAATCTAGCCAACTACTACTCATCTAAAGGAATTGTTCACCAAACATCCTGTGCCCATACGTCTCAACAAAATGGGGTTGCAGAAAGAAAACATCGTCACCTTCTTGATGTCACAAGGTCACTTCTCATTCAGAGTCATGTTCCGTATTCCTACTGGGGTGATGCAGTCCTTACTGCATGTTATCTTATAAATCGTATGCCCTCATCTGTCTTGAATGAACAGGTTCCTTTCTCACTTATTTATCCCGACAAGGATCTGTTTACTCTTACCCCTCGTGTGTTTGGGTCAGTCGCATTTGTCCATCAGTTGTCGCCCGGTTCTGACAAGCTCTCTCCTAGGGCTGTCAAGTGTGTCTTTGTGGGGTACTCCAGAACCCAAAAGGGGTACAAGTGTTTTGACCCTGTGCGTCGGCGGTATATGATCAGTGCAGATGTTACATTCTTTGAATCCATTATGTATTTTTCAGAATCCGGTAACATGCAGCCTCCACCTATATCCCCTGATACGGTATTCATGGCACCACCAACATCACAACCGCCACCAACATCTCCACCACCACCACCACCGCCACCACCACCGCCATCAATAGTATCCCCCGTTACCATTCCATTACACCCGGAGGCCGAATCAAGCTCATGGTCCTGACCAGTCAACTAGCTCGCCTATGGTATGTAATGAAAATATTAATGTTGATGGATCTGACGACATTTCTCAGCAGGATGCATTACAGGAGCATGGTGATACCACAGAGGATCTGGATGTTCCAATCGCTCTACGCAAGCCGAAGAGAAGCTGTGCCAAGTATCCAGTCTCAGCAGCGGTGTCGTTTGAGAGGCTATCTGGACCATTCAGGACATTTGCATTGGCACTTTCAGCTACAGATATTCCACGGAACCACCATGAGGCTTTGCAGGATTCTCGATGGCGGCTAGCAATGGAGGAAGAGATGGCGGCACTTCAGTCTAGAGGAACATGGAGCTTGGTTACTATACCTCCAGATGTCAACCCGGTGAGTTGCAAGTGGGTGTTTACAGTGAAACATAATGCAAATGGCTCCATTGACAGGTACAAGGCACGCCTAGTTGCAAGGGGATTCACACAGACATATGGGGTAGATTACCTTGACACGTTCTCCCCGGTGGCTCGCCATTCCACTCTGCGGATCCTCTTATCAGTTGCAGTTACTAGAGACTGGCCACTCTATCAACTGGATGTGAAGAATGCCTTTCTGTATGGCGACCTGCAGGAGGAAGTCTATATGCGACAGCCACCAGGTTTTGCTGTTGAGGGGGAGTGTTCCAAGGTTTGCAGATTACATAAGGCTATCTATGGCCTTAAGCAGAGCCCCAGAGCATGGTTCCAGAAGCTGTCAGACCTCTTTGAGAAACAAGGATATAAACGCTCCAATGCTGATCATTCCTTGTTTGTACAGAAGACGGCAAGAGGTATTGTTGTAATCATGGTTTATGTTGACGATATCTTGATTACAGGTGATGATGACCAGGGGATTAAGCAGGCAAAGGAAAGGCTGGGGACCGAGTTTGTCACCAAGACTTGGGAGTCCTTAGATATTTTCTGAGGCTGGAGTTTGCCAGAAATCCGTATGGATTAGTCATGACACAGAGGAAGTATGTCACAGATCTATTGAGTGAGACAGGTATGCTAGGGTGTCGACCTGCTACGACACCAATGGACCCTAGCATGAAGCTGTATGATGATGACACAGAGGAGGTTGACAGGAGAAGATACAGAGAACTGGTAGGCAAATTGTTATATGTCACGATCACTAGGCCAGATATATTATTTGCAGTGAGCCGTGTGAGCCAGTTCATGGAGCAGCCACGCCAGGTGCATATGGATGCAATACACATGATACTTAGATATCTCAAATCTTCTCCAGGTAAAGGTCTGGTATTCAAGAAAGGAAAGGGGATTTCTGTCTCAGCATGCGCAGATGCAGACTATGCAGGATGTCCTAAGGATAGGAAGTCCACCTCAGGGTATGCTGTCTATGTTGGAGATGCCCTTGTCTCATGGAGGAGCAAGAAGCAAACTGTGGTAGCTAGATCCAGTGCTGAGTCCGAATATAGAGCTATGGCCCAGGCTACTACAGAGATGATGTGGATAAAAGCGGTGCTGACAGATTTATGCTTAGATATACCACTTCCTATGAACTTGGAGTGTGATAATCAGGCTGCTTTGTTCATTGCAAACAATCCTGCATTCCATGAACGGACCAAGCATATCGAGGTGGATTGTCACTTCATACGTGATATGATTCAGAAAGGATTCATTGCCACATCCCATGTTACTTCAGAGAACCAGACTGCAGATATATTTACCAAGGCATTGTTACGTGGCCCATTTCAGAAGTGTGCTTCCAAGCTGAGCATGATTGACATCTATGCTCCATCTTGAGGGGGAGTGTTGACGCATATTTAGTTATTGTGTCTCTTTGCTATTTTATTTTCTTGTTATTCTCTTTATGTAATTTACCCATAGGCTACTCTCCTATATAAGAGAGCCTAGGGCTATGGAATAAACAACTCATTCACGTTTCCCAACAGTTGTCAATCTGCATGTTGTCGTACTCTTTGTCCTTTTCATCTAAAAGATCTTTAGTCGAAATGTGGAGTTTCCTCTGACCATCAATGAACACCATAAAAGATTGAGACCAGAACACGTAATTTTCTGTGCCCTTGAGTTTGATAATAGTGTCTAGGGACTTTGTCTCGGTAGAAGAAGGCGTCATGGTGGTCTTAAAATAGAAAGACGATCCTGTGATCAACTAAGGATTCATATAAGACTACAAAATACCCTAAAACTCACGTTTTCCCTTGAAGAAGGGCTGAAAACCCTCAATGGACAGCAGATCTGGATTCTTGGATGCAATCCGTGATGATTTTTGGATCTCCAAAGACTTCTATGGTACCCGTGTAGGGTAGCTGTAGGGCTGACGACCTTCGTAGGAGCTCCTGAAAGTGTAGGGTAGCGCTAGCGGGAGGGCTGTTGCACTGGAGGCGATTGGAGGGCCTTGTGCGGGATCCTAATTAAGGGAAGCGGGCCTGCGCAGGCTTTTGCGAGGCTTGAAGGTGGCGGTGGGGATTTTAGGTCAGAATCCTGGTCTAGGACCGTTGCTCTACCATGTGGAGAAGAGAGACAAATGGATATCTATTCCATAGGGCTAGGGTCTCTTATATATAGAGAAAACCCTACAGAGTACAAGAGGAAAAATACATAAATACCCCTGAGGAGTTACGGAACCCGAAGGGTTAAAGGTTACGGAACCCGAAGGGTTAAAGGTTACGGAACCCGAAGGGTTAAAGGTTACGGAACCCGAAAGGTTACAAATATAATTGTAATATAATAATTCTAACAATAATCATTTAACGATGCTTGATAAGTCGTCAATCTAACTCTTTATGTATTATCTCAACACCAACCTCTATGATCCAACCATTAGATCAACAACTATATGATTATCAAGATGGACATGATACATAATTCTAATTATACGAAGGGACCTTATAAGTACATGCATTCATTAATCTCAGACAGGGAGTGAAAATGAATAACTTTTATTGATATAAAAAGATTACAATAACATTTATTGTAGAAATGGTTCACCAAGAGCTCACATATCTAACAAGGATATGGTGGGTACTCACTATGGTAGATAGGAAGGGAGAGGACTGGACATACAAAAGTAATAATGAGGAGAGATTCTTCTCTTCTTCTATTCTAGAGGGACTAGAATGTGAAGGATCACACGATTTAGAGAGGTGCCTCTATCTCTTCTTTATAGTTTTATGGATGACTAAGATGGTGATCTATCCCCCAATGGAAGGACGACCAAGTTGAGAGCCTTCATCCTCTAAAGGGAGAACCTAGTTGTTGGCCCTCTAATTACTCCCTTGTCATATAAAGGGATGACCATAATGATGGCTTCCAATGGGACCTAAAATAGGAACCATATGTATGTCCAAGGGTAAACATCCATGGGGTCCATCTGAATCTATCTCTTCTCTCCTAACTATCACATGATAACTCATAATTACCATGTGACAATTTGCAAGACATCCACCCATGAATTAGATCACATTCAAGAGTCTAATGTACAATGTGAATTCAATTGATATAACATTGATTATGTGAACATACATATCCTTACATTATGAATCGTATTCCTATTAGTATTTATTATGTGGATCAATATTCAAATTAATGAAGTGTTTACTATGTGAATCTTATCCACATATCGATATTAATTAATATTGTAGAAAGATAAATATGACTTGCATTATTAAAAAGGCCATTGGACTCTCTTGTATAGAGAGGGGAAACCCTAGAGGGTAAATTACAGAATAGAGACAAAAGAAATATATTATATCTAATAGATAAGGAAAAATAAACGTATCTCTCAATACTCACCCTTAAGATGGAGCGTAGATGTTAATCAAGCTTGGTATGAAACATCTGGGGAATGGCCCTTTGGTTAAAGACTTGGTAAAACATTTGTTTGTTCCCCATAGTTCTTCTGAATCATGTCATGTGTACAATGGTTATCTACCCCAATGTGTTTGTCCTCTCATGGAAAGAAGGGTTGCTGGCAATGAAGAGCAACCTAGTTATCCCATTGCAACTGCATAGGAAGATGCACATTAACAGCTAAGTCTGTTAGAACAGATCTGACCTACGTCACCTCAGTGCTCCCTCTCATGCCATAGCTCTACACTCTTACTCAGTACTAGATCTAGCAATCACGATCTGTTTCTTACTCTTCCATGACACCAAGGATCTCCCTATGAATATTACGCAACCATAGGTAGATTTCTTGTCGTTGGGGCATCCTGCATATTTTGCATCTGCACATGTCGTGATCGTAAGGGATGTCCCTCTACTAAAAAATACACCTGTACCTAGAAAAGATTTCGAATACCTCAAGATCATGCGAAACACACCCATGTGGGCCTGTCTTGATTGCTTCACAAATTTATTTACTTTGCTAATAAAAAAGAGATATTTGGCATGGTAACAATTACATAAAGAAGCTTCTCAACAAGCTCTCGGTATCGTCGCTTGTCCACCTCCTCTATATCATCATCATATAACTTCATGCTGGGATTCATGGGAGTAGAGTTAAGTCTGCAATCTACCATGCTTGTCTCTGAAAGGAGTATACCATACTTCCTCTGGGTCATTACAAGACCTCGCTGGTTCTTGGTGAACTCAGGCCTTAAGAAGTATCGCAATTCACCAAGGTCCTTGGTGACAAACTGTTGTCCAAGGAACTCCTTAGCCGTACTAATACCATGCACATCATTTCCTGTAATGATGATATCGTCAACATAAACTAGAAATACAACAATATCTTCGAGTCCTCTAAACAAATAGTGGATGATCTGTATTCGATCTCGTGAGTCTCGTTGCTCTATCAAGTTCGAGAGCTTCTAGAAGCATGCTCTGGGATTTTGATTAGGGTCATTGATATCCTTATGAAGTCTGCATACCTTTTGATACCCTCCTCTACAGTGAACTCAAGTGGCTATTGCATATAGACTTCTTTTTGCGGATCATATTAGAAAAACATTCTTCACATCTAGTTGAGACATGGACTAGTCTTATACCACAACAATGAAGCGAAGGATCCAAAGGGTAGAATGACTTGCCACTGGGGAGAACATGTCCTGATAGTCTTCTCCTAAGTCCGAGTGAACCCACGAGCCCCAAGCCTAGCCTTGTAGCTATCAACACTACCATTTACACGATGCTTCACTGTAAACACACATTTACATCCATCCATAGATGGAATATGTCCTGATAGTCTTCCCCTAAGTTCTCCTCTCGCTCCCTTACCTGATCAAGCATCCGTACGGTCCTTCCGCTCCTGAAAGAAATATGATGGGCATCATCATGCAAAAGAATCTCATGTTCAAAACTAGAGTGATCTAAAATATATACCTCATATGTATGTCTCTGTTGGTGTTGGTTCATGTTGTTGGGGTTTATCTAGATCTGGGCAGGAAGGAAGGTCTTAGGGGTTGTAAACTGATCTTGTCACGATATCCTATTGACGTCGATCCTCATATCCTACATCTCATGATAAAAACGTAGAATATCATCCAAGACTCGATGCATATCAGAGCTACTGAGGGAAGATGCTCCTGAATCCTTCCTTTGTGGAGGCTGATGGTAGCGCTGTGTGTAAGAATGTGGAGGGCCCTACTGGTCCTGTTGACGGTACTGTGGTGGCTACAGTAGGGATCGGCCCTGATGGCCTAATTGGTATTGCTATGTGTGATGTTGTTGCTGCCTCTACTGCAGTTGATACATGGGTGTTGAGCATATCTTTGATTGGCACTATGCTGGATCGAAGTTGGTGTCCTAGAACACCGAGGAGGTCTGAACTAATGCTCCCCCATCCTCGACTATTTACTGACGGGGTCATAGCTGTACCACAACCTGTTGACCTCCCATACCTCCAGAAGCTCCTTGCAAACTGTCTTGATGGATGGATGTGCACTCTAACATTGATGGGTGTAGGATTGGTCCTAATCGCATCTGCCCTGCTACCCTTGCACCTACTGCTCCTATTTATGGTGAGCACTGTTGGACATGCGAGTCCATGACGAGCCATTATGTGCAATAAATGTTGTTGCAAATCATTCCCTAATATGAAATAAAGAATAACTATTTTGCTTAATAGGTCCCTCTATACGATTAGAGTTATGTACCATGGGCATCTTAATGATTATACAACTGTTGATTCAAATGTTGAATCCTAGAGGCTAGTGCTTGGATGACATCTAAAGAGTTAGATTAAGGACACATCAAGCACCGTCAAATAATTGTTAAGAAAGGATCTCCAGCTCGAGAAACAGATTGCAATCCTTCTCTAAAGGTTGATATCTGACCGACCTCTTGATGCATGTCCTCTGCATAGGAATAGTAATTCAGAGGTGTTAGATAAGTTAGGTCAAATAGTTGACTTAACGAGATCGAGATAACCAAGACCTATGTCGTACACTGTTACGATATATGCACGCATCCTCTGACCGAAGGTAGATGCATTACTATATATTTAAGTATGTACATTTGGAAGACTGATAGGTTGATGACCTAATCAAGGTCTTTACACTGGTGAGCTGGTATGCCTACAAGGGCATATGAGTAGTACAATCTCTTAAAGGGATCATACGGGTTCATTATTTAACCGGAGGACTTGAGCTCACTAATGAGATATTAGGATGAAATTCCATGCATGGTTGTCTTTCTTTGAAAGCATGATATAATTTATAGGTATGATATATGCTTTTGGAAAGCATATGATCGATACCAGCTCCCGATGATCAAATGAGAAACTTAATGATAAAACGCTGAAGAAGACAATTTAAATATGATCTAATACATTGGGTTTAATCTAGGTTTTCCAGTATGCAGGATGTATAGGTATTAGGAATACTCGAGGGTGATGTGATCGTAAACAATTGTATATCTGTGACACTTTCATTCTGAGCGAGTGATTAAACATGTTAGGATTGTAGTGATTCCTCTTAGTACATCAATTGATGGATTGATCTAAATATGATTCTGATGCAATAAGAAGATTAGATTTACGTTTTGACATTGATCTAAATATGATTATGATGCAATAAGAAGATTAAATTTACGTTTTGATTCAAAGAAACTTCTATGAGAGGTTCTCGAGATCTGGATTTGCGATATGATTTCAATCCATATCACTATACATGGAATGTACAATCGCACTGTCTTTATCTCCAAGTATTCGCAGAGAGAGTACATTGTTCTTGAAAGAATTCAAAAATAATTCAATTGTTGATAATGTATTGAAAATTGATCATTAAATATGATTTTGTTATCATAGATAATGTGAATATTATTCATATTATTTGGAATTATGCAAAGAGTCATCTGAGATAAATAAATATGATTTAATTATCAAAGATATGATTATTGTGGATATTACTATCCATAATAATCATAAATATTATAAATATGATTTATAATATGTTGGAGAGATCTAATTGTAAATAGAATTTACAAATTAAATGTTGATGATGTGCTTCCAATTTCCTCAAAGGAGGCTTTCTTCTTCCCCCTTACATGGAAGGCGGCTTGATTGTCCTACTTCGAGAATCTTGTTGATTTAATTGAAATTAAAATATGTTAATTATTTACAACATATTTATTTTCTTCTAAATTAATTAATTGTTGTTGCAAATTATTGCAACAAAATCTCAACAATTGATTTGAATTAGGAGTGCATCACCACCATCCAATACAATATAAAAGAAATGGTAGACCTAGCCTTTTCTCACTTCACATTTTGCAAGAGGAATAAATCTTTCTCATACACGTCCATTGCCTCCCTCTCTTAAACCCTAGTGACCATCCACTTTAGGGTTGTTGAGAGCATCTCATCGCAATGTTGTTGTGCTGCCGGATCAACTGTTCTGGATCTCCGCCTTCTTCGGTGCTCCTTGCTTATGAAGAAGGATCCGTATTTTGTGAGACAAAATCAGGAGGTTCCCATATCGGATCATCAACTCGGATTGTGGGAGCTTCGCGTGTCATCTACACACCCACAAGTGCTTATACATCAGATCAGACTTGAGACAGGAGTATCTCTTGTTTTAGAGATTAGCGATCACAAACAAGCCCTAATGGATAATCCTTATTACTCGTTTGCAATCTTGATGAAACGATTTGAGAAGCATGGAAGGACATATCGATATCGATATCGTTTCGATATCGTGTCGATATCGATATATCGACGATATATCGGCGATATATCGCCGATATATCGCTATATCTAGGAATCTTTTTGAAGAAAATAACTGAAATTGGATATATCGATATATCGATTTCGATATCGGTCCCATGTCGATATGGATATATCGGCGATATATCGCCAATATATCGGGATACGGCCTTCCATGTTGAGAAGTATACTTGGATCATGTGGTTTCATCTATTTAAAAATTTTAATTTCTGCTGTCTGTTGCAACTAGTATGGCTAGGTCCCTAGATCATAACCGATGCGATCTTGACGCTTCCGTTATGTGCTAAGGTCCAAACCCTAGCCTTCAAACACTGTGTACAAGAACACGAGGTGTAGAGTGGGCATGGACCCTAAGCTTCGATACCCTCTTAGTTAACTCTTCCATTTGCTTGGATAATGTGGTGAAGCTCTCAAGTTCGGTGAGCTTGTGAAGCTCCCCAATCTTTTATCTATATGTTCTACCATAATCAACTTATCAAAGATAATCTCTATGTTGGGGAGTAGGTCTTCACCCGGATTGATCACAATCTTCTTTCCTCCCTCCAAGGGTATCGTAAGGGAGGTGATTTCTAGTATGCTCTGCTCATGGTCTTTGAGTGGCTAGTCTCTACCATCTACTCAAATATCTTCTATACGATATCCGCATTCTTGTTTATATAGTCACATCCGCAGGAAACACTCAATAATCCTTGCATCTTAAGGGTAAGACGATTGAAAAGGTTCTGTACTAAGATTGGTCTTAAAATGCGTTGGGACAAACATCTCTTTGGTAGATCCTAGTTCTTTCCCAAGTCTCATAGAAGGGCTCGTACGAGAGCTGGATGAAACTCATCATCTGCAATCTCATTTGATCAGTCCTACTGAGAGGGTTAAGCTTCTTTAAGAACACGTTTTTGAAATGAAACCATGTTGTTACTTCAATCTCCAAATTCTTCAACAAATAAGATGGCTTGTCTGCAAAGGACAAAGGGACAACACACAGTCTAATGTAGTCCTGGCTGACTCTAGGATGTGTCAAGTTGTCACATATCAACTCAAACTCCTATAGAAACGTGAAGGGTTCTTCTGCAATGTTTCCATGGAATTTAGACAACAATGCCAAGAAATGAGGCTTCAGCTCAAAAGCATCCTGAAGTGCAACTGATCTAAGCCACTTCTGCTTCTCGTTCAACTCCAGATGGTAAGCCTCTCTCATTGGCTCCACATCACCGTCCGTCACTCGTTACTGACCAAATTCTATATGGAGTACTTCATTTCTCTGCTTTGTCTGAGTTGGTCTAACTATGATATCCCAAAGTGTATCGTCTTTGTTCTCAAAGTCATTGTTATTGTTCTTCTTAAGAGGCATCTTATTGAAGCCTTCCTCACCTTCAGAATCAAAGGGATTTGAATTAGTTTTCAAAGGAGAAAAATATGCAGAAGCATCGAGGCGAGTGTCAACCTCAATGTGAAAAGAAGAGAAGAAAGGATTGGCTTATGTTTGACCAAACCCTAGAGGCGACTTATTCATCCTAGGCTTAAAAGTAGCGTTTCTTGAGTCCAAGAAGGTCCAGGAAGAGAGTCATTGTGGACTTGCAAAGACGTGAGGTTTGGATTGTTCAACGAGAAGTTTATATTGTCCGAACAAATATCACTCCAATCCTCCTTTGATGTCAAGAAAATGCGAGAGGGATCATGAATTTGAATAAGAAAATGACGCAAAAAGGCATGAAAAGTGCAGTCTTTCAATACATGTAATACAATAGACAAATACAAAGCCCAATTTCACATACTCAGTATGTGAAGGTCGCAAAGGTCATGTTACTTTCTTTTCAATTTTAGGTGAAAATTTTCATGCAGTTGATTAAGCAGACACAAACACAGAAGGTCAGTTTCCTAAGATGTTCAGTGAGCAAGTATGTTACCTCTCACTCAAAAGACTATCTGCCCGCAATATCGGGTTTCATCCTCCTCAAAGAAATATCAAGTCTTAAGGAGGTTCCAGGGACTCATACATCGAACACCTTTGTATGGTTAGAGGCAAGTCTTTGTAGTTTCAAGGATCTGAGAGTAAGGTTCAAGCACTTAGGGCACAAATCCGGGGAGTTTTGAATCTATCCTACGCCGTATCCTCACTCTGTCTAGACGGTACCTGTGTACAAGGCCAAGGTTTCTTTCCCACAATCAAAGAATCCAATTTTATTTCAGTTATTTGATCAATATTGCATAGTAGTTTCTATTGTAGGTAGTAGTTAGTTTGATTTGATGTCTAAGAACAATCATGTCTAACTTATTATTCCAGTTCTCCTTTAGATTTTTATGTGATAAAATTGAGGGAGAAGTTGGGAAAGCCGATGCAAAATGCGAGAAACCTATGACGTATACTTGCGTAATAGTACTTATAGTGCTCCACACATTCTACATGCAGAATGCCAAACATGGTTGAAATTTATTGACTAAATGAATTCAAAATCGAAAAACACACCTAAGTAGAAAGTTCTATTAACAGGAACGGACACGTTTATTTAATGCTAAGCACAACGATCTTGAGTGTCTTCTTACATGAAAGTGTGTTTCTAGAGCTACGAGAACAATCAAACCTAGTTTTACATCACACCACAATCAATCACCACAAGGTCCTGACTATCCATCTATGGTCTAAATAGGCCAAAGTCTAGTCTAGACACAAGCACGAGTCTTCAAACGTAGAGCACTGTAACGGAGCTATTATTACAAATACATTACAAGAACAATGTTTTGTAAAAAGCACGAAGGACTAACTCTCTCTCATGACGCTTCACAAAATTAAATATGAAATCCTTTTTTAAGACTTATTCTCTACTGGAATTAATCCCGATGAAGTGAGTGGTATTTTTGTGATTTTTCTAATCCAGTTAAAGTGTTACAAAATTCTACAAAATGCTATGCAAACACACCTGTAAAAGCTCTTGAAATAAGATGCACAACAAGCACTAGAGGCTAAGTAAGTCCAATATCTCTTTAATAGAGCACATCAAGAAGTATTTCCAAATTAATAATCAAGCATATTAATGCACCTAAGTTTGTGAATAACTTATTTCAACTCAACCACAAATCGTGATTAAAAGGTCATCATATCAGTGTGAAAATCATATAATTCAATTTAAATGAATCAAGCTTCAATTGAGCTACTTATTTGCATTAAATGAACAAATATGCAATTTTTAGCAAATTAAATAAGCCATGAAAGGAACTTCACTGAAGCTTTATCATATGCCATATGAAGGAGAATTAAACATGCCTTAAAACGGCACCTATCTCATGCGAAACGGAGGTCTCTAGAAAAAGTTATACACAAAAGATTACATGGGCAGAAATTCAAACTTAATATATCAGAAACAAATTTAAAACACATGAAAAGGGGCTTATATGCAATTGTGAGAATCTAGAGAAGGACCCTTGCAATTTCTCCATTGGCGGTTACTTTATAATTCTAGAAAAGTAGAGGGGTATGGGCGCGAAATTCCCATGTCGATCCACATGGCAGAAGGTGGGCAAGTCTTGGATGTAATATCTAAGACAATGAAGGCCAACACTACAATTTGCTCACCACGTGCTCCAAAAATGTGATGGGGCTAGGTGGGGACCTGGACGTATGATACGTGGCATGAGCCTTGCTGGTTCGACCGAGGTGTGGATTTCCCAAGGTTGCTGGCATGGATGGAGGCTTAGAGTGAGCAAGCACTGTTGATCCTAATCACGGTGGAAGCAAACAATAGAGATGCGACTTCTGGAGGTGAGCCAATGGCCAAGGGTGTGCAATGTAGCATGCTTGGATGAGGGATCATCCTTTGGCGGGATGGCGAAGGTGGGGAGCACGAGTGACTATTTGATGATGATCCATAGTCACCTATACCTCGACGTGGGTTGAACTCCTCCGAGTGAGATTGATCTTAGGCGGAGCTTCGGAGTCCGGATTGGTCAGGCGAATGTGATGGTAGGGTTGGGAGCTTAAGGGAGGACCAGTAAGGGTCATGACGATGACATGGTGGTAGAGTGAGGTCTAGGGGAGCCTGGTGGTGGCTGCTCGTCAGAGGAAACCGACTATGACTTTCAAATTCCAATCATTAAGAGCTTTAGGTACCTGCAGACGTTAGCGAAAACAAGCAAGGCAAGAGGGAAATGAATGAAGCCCTATCATACGAGAGGAGGTGGTGTCCTAAAGCTCCAGTCCTTTTGTGAAGAACTGGAGATGGGTCGAGGCGGAGGAACACATAAAATGGAATGAGATGATCAGAGCGTGGTTAGAACAGTAAAGGTGAGATGTAAGTTGCGAAAGTGATCGGAGGAAGTATGTGAATGGAGGGAACATGATGTATCACAGAAAAAGAGGCAAGCATAAGGGAAAAGGAAAATGAGAGAAAAAGGGACTACCTTTGGTAGATGCATGAGTTTGTATAGGAGAATGGAGCTCTGAAAAAGGCCAGCGTCGTTGCTCGAGCCACCGACGGAGTGGCAAGCTCAAGCAACAACACAAGGAGGCATTGCAACACCAGATAAAACTTTTCGGAGAAGAAGGTCGTCGTCACTATACCTTATGGTGACAATCTTCTTTCCCACCACCAAGGGTATCACGAGGGAGGTGATTTCTAGTATGTTCTGCTCACGATCTGTGAGTGGCTAGTCATAATCATCTGCGATTTTGTGCCAAGACCAGTATGAAAATGCCATGGCATGGGCATTTCTTCAGTAGGTCCTTCAATCTCTCCCCAAGTCTCGTAGAAGGGCTCGTACGAGAGCTAGCTGAAACTCATAATCTGCAATCTCATCTGATTAGTCCTACCGATTGGGTGGAACTTCTTCAAGAACATGCCTTTGAAGTGAACCCATGTTACTTCGACCCCAAATTCTTCAACCAATAAGATGCCTTGTTTGCAATGGCAAAAAGGACATCATGCAGTCTAATGTATTCCCGACTAACTCTTGGATGGCTCAAGTTGTCACATATCATCTCGAACTCTTGTAGAAACACGAATTGTTCTTCTGCAACATTTCCATGAATTCAGGCAACAATGCCAAGAAATGAGGCTTCAAATTAAAACATCCTGAAGTTCAACTGGTTACCTATTCTGGTTCCGTTTCAGCCTCAGATTGCAAGCCTCTGTTATTGGCTCCGCATCACCCTCTGCGTCTCTTAGATGACGCAATTATGTACATAGTTCTTCATTTCATTGCTATGTATGAGTTAGTATAGCTAGGATATCCCAAAGTTTATCATCTTTGTTCTCAAACTCATCATCGTTGTTCTTCTTAGGAGGCATCTTCTCGAAGTCTTCCTCACCTTTAGAATTAAAGGGATTTGAGTTAGTTTCCGAAGAAGAAAAAGATGAAGAAATACTGAGGCGAGGGTCGACCTCGATTTGAAAAGAAGATAAGAAAGGATTGACCTACCTTCGACCAAAGACTAAAGGTGACCTATTCAACTCACGCTCAAAAGCAGCGTCATTTTAAATCTAGGAAGGTCCAGGAAGAGAGTTATTGTGGACCTGCAAAGACATGAGGTTTGGAGTTTCAACGAGAAGTTCACAAAGTCCAAACAAATCTCTCTCCAACCCCGATCTTCCCTGTCAAAAAAAACGCGGGAGGGAGCATGGATTTGAATCAGAAAATGATGCGGAAAGGCATAAAAAGTGCAGTCTTTGAATGCATGCAATACAATAGACAAATGCAAATCCTAATTTTACCTACTTAACATGTGGAGGCTGCACGGGTCAGGCTATTTTACATTTTCAATTTTAGGTGAAATTTTCTAAGCAGTTGATTAAGTAGGAATATAAGATTAGATGCCTAGGGTGTTCAGTGAGCAAATATGTGACCTCTCATTTAGAGGAATATCTGCCTGTGTGGTGCCAGGTTTCATCGTCCTCAGAGGAATATCAAGTCCTAAGGTAGATTCACGGACTCATACATCGATCACCTTTGTATGGTTGTAGCTTCAATGAACTGAGAGTCAAGCGATTAGGGCACAAGTCTAGGGTTTTTGGCTTTATCCTAGAGTATGTCCTCACTCTGTCTAGACGATACCTACATACAAGGTCAGGGTTGCTTTCCCACAATCAATGAATCCCGTTTTATTCTAGTTATTTGATTAATAGTGCTTAATAGTCCCAATTTTAAATGATTATCACTTTTATTTGATGTCTACGAACAAACACATCAAACGTCTTATTCCAGTTCTCCTTTAGATTTTTATGGGTAAAAATTGAGATAAGTTTTTATATGATGAAAACTAGAGATTGTTATGTTGGACTTGTAAGCCCTTATGGCCTATTGACGACCTATTAATGCAATACATGTTATTATTTTATTATGTCCATCTGAAATGAATGTTTGTGAGTGTACTTAATATTAAGGTCTCTTTACACAAAAAGGGTTATGTACCGTGGTCATATTGAATACCAAAAATTTGGGAGGATGTAACTGACTTTAACATGTGATGTTTAATAAAGATCTCCAGTCTGAGAAAGAGATGGCAATCTTTCGCTAAAGACTAATTTCCGACAGACTTCTTGATGTAAGTCCTCTGCATAAGAAAGATGATTCAGAGGTGTCGGAATAATCAAGTCAAAGACTTGATAAGGTCGAGATAAACTAAGACCTGAATCGTAATTGTCACGGTCAGGCACATATCCTTTGACCAGAGATAGATATACCTCTATATACCTGAGTGTGCACATTTGATAGGCAAATAGGTTGGGGCCTAACCAAGGTCTATCTACCGACGAGTTGGTGTGCATGTGAAGACATATAAGAAGTATGATATCCCAAAGAAATCATACAAGTTCATAGTTGATGAATCGAGAGACAAAGCTCACTTATGAGATCTTTTGGGATCAGAATGAATTCCATGCATTGTTGTCTTATTTATAAAATAAGACACGAATTCAAGATATTAGTATATGCTTTTCGAAAGTATATGATTAATATTGTCGCCCAATTATCGAATAAGAAATCTATTGATATACTCTGAAGAAGACAATCAAACAAGGGTTTGAACTTCAGATATATCAAAGTCGTCTTTTATATAGGATGTATGAGTACTGAGAATACTCAGGGTTAAATCTATCTTAATAGATCATCTACCATGACATTTCTATTCTGAGGGAATGATGAAACCATATGGATTTTCGTGGCTTCACTTCTTAACTTAATGGTTTGAGAGTTAATCAGATTAAGTTTCATCTCATTTGAATCCAATGTCCAATTCCAATTTCAATGTTCAAAGGTTGGAAAGAGAAATGGTGATGGAAATGGAAATAAATACACTCTTTGAGCTCATTTCTAAACTCCAAATGGTTTGGACTATGATTAGAAATGGTTAAAGAATCTAGGTTCATCTCACTGATGCATTTTCCAGCTCATGATAGTGTGATGTATTTTGTGGTTATTACTTAGAGTGTGAATTATTTCAGCTCGAGCTCAACACTCATGAGTGACGTGTTTTGCTAAAAATGATATAATTCCTGAAATTGGATAGATATCCAAATTTCAAGTCATTATACGTGGACAATATGATCTTCCCGACATTATTTCCAAGTATATGAGATTTCTGCTCATTAGTCTTGTTAGAGTTATTATACTTACAATTATGTTTGTAACCCTTCGGGTTTGTATCTCTTAACCCTTCGGGTTCCGTAACCTTCAACCTTTTGGGTTCCGTAACCCCTCATGGGTATTTATGTATTTTTCCTTTTGTACTCTCTAGGAGTTTCTCTCTATATAAAAGACCCTAACCCTATGGAAGAGATATCTCATTCATATCTCTTCTCCACATTGTATCAGAGCAACAATCCTGGATCGGGGTTCTGAACTAAAATCCCCAACGTCACCTTCAAGCCTCGCAAAAGCCTGCACGGGCCCTCTTCCCCGAACTAGGGCCTTGTGCAAGGCCATCAATCGCCTCCAGTGCGATAGCTCGACCCCAAAGGAGCATCTCCAACACCTACCGGTGCTGTTGGAACCAGCTACAGAGGCCCGCTAGTGTCGTCAGGAGAGCACAACCCTCTCGCTAGCGCTGCCCAGCGCTTCCAGGATGCCAAATCTGCTGTTCGTTGAGGATTTTCAGCCCTTCTTCAAGGGAAAACGTGAGTTTTATGGAATTTCCTAACCCTTTCATGCATCCTTAGTTGATTACAAGATCTTATTTTTATTTTAAGACCACCATAGTACATTCTTCTATCGAGACAAAGCCCTTGGCCATGAAGATTATGGCATAAGGCACTACTATCAAACTCAAGGGTATAGAAAATTACGTGCTCTTGTCTCGATCTTTTATGGTTTCATTGGTGGTTAAGAGGAAACTCTACATTCTTACTAAAGATCCTTTAGATGAAAAGGATAAAGAGTACGGCAACTGCCAGGCATGCAACTACTTGGTTATCAATTGGATGACCAACAGTCTTGAGGTTCACATTGCCTCAAATCTTCTTTACTAAAATACAGTTAAGGAAATGTGGGAGGATCTCGAGCAAACATACTCCCAGAAGAAGACAAACTCACGCCTTACAGACATTTACATGCGAATCTGATCGGCATCTCAGGGCGATTCCACCCTCATCGAATACTACGGGCATCTCTCCAGCCTGTATGAGGAGTTTGCAATATTCCAGCCCTCATATTGCACCAAATAGATACAAGAGCGTTTTGACTGGCAGGTATACTGCTTTCTTGATGGCCTGCATTCTAGATACCATGCAACAAAGGAATAATTTCTTATATCAGACACACTGCCTGCCAACAATGAAGGACATCTTTGGCCGACTTGAGGAACTCGAGACATCGGTTGCTCGACCTCCCATCTTACCTTCAACAAAGAATTTTGCACACATCTTCTCATCTGGGCAAGGAGGCAGATACGACTTACGAGGAGGACACGATAATGATCCAAGTCGTGGCCGTGGACAGGAATCTGGACGAGGCCGTGACTTTGGTTGTGGTCATGGGCGAGACTCTACTGCCCCATGCACTCATTGTGGTAGGTGAAACTGTCCGACTGAACGATGCTGGCAGATGTTTGGAGTACCTTCTTATCACGTCAATAATGTCTATGAGGATGCCTATGATGTAGAAGACACATCGCCTACAACATCCTCCAGTGGCAAGACTGTTCATCTTAATGACAAATTATTCCCGCTTGATGCAAATCCTTTAGACTCTAGGGACTACTACCACTAGTACCACTACCACTGCTGCTCTGTCTACTCCTTTAGGTACAATAGCCAACTCTGCTGTCACTCTTGCTCTAGCTTGGATTATTGATTCCGGTGCCTCTATTCATCTCACCGGAGAAGGTAGTCTGCTTACCTCTTCTGTACCATCTACCTCCGTGAAGTCAGTTTGAGACGCTAATGGGACTCAATCACCTATTACTATTGTTGAAACTATGGAATTCTCTTCCAAGCTCCAACCTTTTGGGGTTCAGTGTGCTCTCGATTCACCTCTTAGCTTGCTATCAGTTCACAAGCTTTGTGTTGAGCTTCATTGCTATGTTATATTTGATGAGTCTTGTTGTTAATTGTTATTTTCCGGACATTCGGACGAGGCTTATTTATGGTGGGGGTCATGAGAAGAATGACCTATATTATCTTAACATACCATCGGATTCCAATTTTGTTGATGCTGCGTCCATCTTCGAAGATCTGCTCCTATGACATCTGCGTCTTGGGCATTTCTCTGCCAAGGCCATCTCCATGATGTTTCCTGAACTCTCTACTCTGAAGCCCTTTCATTGCGAGGCATGTGAATTCGGGAAACACTATCGAGCTTCGTTTCTTGTTCGTATTGGGTCTCGTAGTACTTATGCTTTTCATCTTGTTCATTGTGATGTTTAGGGACCTTGTCCAATCCGCACATTAAGTGGTCATCGCTATTTTATAGTTTTCGTTGATGATTATAGTCTATCTTCTTGGATATATCTATTAAAGGTGCGTTCGGAGATTAATCAAATTGTCAGAAATTTCTTTCAAAACGTTAAAACCTTCTTTTCTAGCATTGTTTAGATCATTCCTACTGATAATGCTCTTGAGTTAATACAAGAAGACTTGACCTCTTTCTTTGCATCCCAAGAACTGTTCACCAAACATCATGTCCATATACCTCACAATAGAATGATATAGCTGAGAACAAACTCCGACACTTACTAAATGTTGCTAGATCTCTTAGTCAAATGAGTATTCCTAAACATTATTGAGGAGATACTATCCTTACTACAATTTATCTCATCAACTGTATTCCTTCGTTTGTTCTAGAAGGAGCAACTCCATTTTCCTTACTTTACTCTACCGAGTCTTCTTTTCCCATCACAAACAACAACAACAAAGCCTTTTCCCACAATTAAGTAGGGTCGGCTATATGGATTTTTTTGCCTCCATTCAGATCTATCTTGGGTCAATCTCGGGCTTATATCCATAAAACTAAGATCCCTTCGTATAGTTTCTTTCCAACACTTCTTGGGCCGTCCCCGCCCTCTCTTTACCGGCTCAACATCCCAACACTCGCATCTCCTAACTGGTGCGTCAACTGATCTTCTTTGCAAATGACCAAACCATCTTAAGCGGTTTTCTCGCATCTTATCCTTGATCGGAGCTACACCAACTTTCTTTCTGATTGCATCATTCCGAATCCGATCTTTACGTGTGTGTACACACATCCACCTTACCATTTTCATTTCTGCTACAGCCATTCTCTGCACATGTCTATGGTTCACAGGCCAACATTCAGATCCATAGAGCATAGCAGGTCTCACAGCTGCTTCGTAAAACTTTCCTTTAATTTTTAAAGGAATTTTTTATCACAGAGAACATCAGAGGCTCCTCTCCACTTTAGCCACCCTACATTTATTCTATTCGTAACATCTCCATCAATTTCCCCATCATGTTGCAAAATAGATCCCAGATATCTAAAAGAATCTCTCTTCCGAATATTATCATCATCAATCTTCACCTCGATTCCTTCACCATTGCTTCCATCAAAGGAGCACTCCATATATTGATATATTCTGTCTTAGCCCTACTTATACGAAACCCTTTACTCTCCAACTCGTGTCTCCAAACCTCAAGCTTCTCATTTACTCCATCTCTAGTCTCGTCAATCAACATAATATCATCAGCAAATAACATACACCAAGGTAACTTATCTTGAATGTGACTTGTCAGCTCGTCCATAATCAAAGTAAAAGAAATAGACTCAAAGCTGAACCTTGATGTAAACCAATGTTGATGTCAAAGTAACCAGTCTTCCCAGACGGGATCCTTACACAAGATAAAGCCCTATCATAAATGTCCTTTATGAGGTTAATGTATAGGACAAGTACTTGTCTCTTCTCTAAAACTCTCCACAATATCCTTCGTGGGACAGAATCATAAGCCTTCTCAAAATCAATAAAGATCATATGGAGGTTTCTCCTTTTAGCTCTATAAATCTCCATTGTTCTCCTCAGCAAATGGATGGCTTCAATAGTTGAGCGACCTGGCATGAATCCGAATTGATTTTCTTTTACGTTAGAAACTTGCCTCAACCTTCTTTCGATCACACGGTCCCAAATTTTCATAGCGTGACTCATCAGCTTGATACCTCTGTAATTAGAACAATTTTGAATGTCTCCTTTATTCTTATAAAGAGGAACCACGATACTCCTCCTCCAATCTTCAGGCATTTTCTTGCTTCGCCAAATAACATTGATTAGATTTGTAAGCCAAGTCAAACCGCGCTCACCTAAAACTCTCCATACTTCTACAGGGATGTCATCCAGTCCTACACCTTTTCCAGGGTTCATAACCTTCAAAGCCTCCTCTACTTCCTTTCTTTGAATCCGTCTATAGCTCGCACGATTCATGTAACTTTCACTACTAGCCAGATCACCCAAAGTGATCTCTCTATTTCCTTTTTTTCCCATACCTCTGCAAATTTTTGGTTGTATTGCCTTTGTTCATAACTTTCATGCAGCTGACAAATGATCCTCTCATGCCATCAAATGTGTCTTTCTTGGGTATTCTCATACCCAGAAAGGCTATCATTTCTATGATCCTGTTGGGCGCTGATACTATGTGTCTGTTGATGTCATTTTCTTTGAGTAAACAAGTTATTTCACACAGATTGTGAGTGACATTCCTCTGGACCTCCCTCCACTCATCGTTTATACTCGTCAGCATACCTCTATACCTTATACACCAGTGTCTGTACCTTTGCATATCCCTTTTATGCAGGATGATATGACCATGTCGAGTGCTCCCACCACTGCTGCCCAGATGTACCTGAGGAGCTTCCCATAGCTCTATGCAAGCAAAAAAACGTAATGCACATATCACCCCATGTCACATTTTACTTATACAGATGATTTGTATAGCTATGACAAGAGATTTGCATATGCTCTGAATGCTATTTTTATTCCAAGAGATCATTTCATTGCAATGCACGATCATGGTTGGCGACAGGCTATGGATGAGGAGATGGATGCACTTACCTCCTGGGGCACGTGGGATCTTGTGCCGTGCCACCAGGAGTTCGCCTTGTTGCTTGTCGTTTGGTCTTCATGACCAAACAGTCGCGTGATGGTTCTATTGACAGGTTGAAAGACATACTTTTTGCCAAAGGTTTCACACATACCTTTGGAGTTGATTATTTTGAGATCTTCTCGTCCTTTGCCAGAATGTGGTCGATACGTACCATTCTCTCCGTAGTTGCCAACAAGGCTTGGCCCATTTATCAACTTGATGTGAATAACGCCTTTCTTTATGATGATCTTGAGAAGGAGGTTTCCATGATGCAACCGCCAAGGTATGTAATTAAGGGGGAGCATGTATGTCGACCACACAAGGCCATTTATGGCTTGAAGCAGAGCCTCAGGGCATGGTTTGACATGCTAATTGTGGAGATCAACACATTTGTTTTTCAGAGGACAACATGTGACTACTCTGTCTTTATTAGACGATGGTCTACTGGCACGATCATTCTTGCTGTCAATGTTGATGATATGTTTGTCAGGGGAGATGATGTAGACAACATTTAGGAGACCAAGACCTTCCTCTAGAAGGTCTTTGTCACAAAAGACATCGGCTAACTTCATTATTTTCTTGGCATCAAGGTAATACGCATTACAGAGGGGCTCCATCTTTCACAGAGGAAGTATTGCCTTGATATTCTGATTGAGGCAGGACTACTTGGATGCAAGCCATCTGGCATCCCTATATAAGTGAGAAAATATTCAGCATTTACTGATCAACCTTTTGAGGATACAACACGGTAAAAAAGCTTAGTGGGAAAATTACTCTATGTCACAGTTATTAGGCCATATATATCATATACTGTGAGCAGAGCCAATCAACATATGGAGAAGCCTCTTTGCAGTCACTGGTAGGATGTTCTTTTCATCCTTCAATATTTGAAGGAATCTCCTGGACGTGGACTTTTCTATGGGGGTGAATGGGCACACTAATATCTCTGCATATACAAATTCTGACTATGCTAGCTCTTCGGAGGACCGTTGATACACTACAGGATATACCATGTTTGTTGGGGATAACCTTGTCACTTGGTGAAGCAAGAAGCAGATAGTGGTTTCCAGATCCAATGCAGAAGCAGAATACCGGGTAATGACTCAGGCCACTTGTGAGATCACATGGCTTGTCTCTTTCCTAACAGAACTTGGCATGTCATTCGCCACTCCTATTCCCTTATACTGTGACAACAAGTCTGCCACGTGCATCGCCACCAATCCAGTTTTCCATGAGCGGACAAAACACATTAAAGTTGATTGCCATTTCATTCATGATGCGGTACGAGGAAGACAAATCAGCACTCCACACATCTCCATTGAACTTCAACTTGCAGAAGTCACCATTATCGCTTCCTAATATTCATTAGAATATGAGAAAACATGTTAAGAAAATCATTTCCTTAAATTAATGATTTCACAATACACAATAATTGTGCTGAAATTACTAGTTCATATGATGACCAATCTTTTATGCAAAAAGTTGGCTAATTTTCATGTTTCCGTGATGCGAAATTCATAAGGTTTTATTTATTTCCTTCAATTTATTCCATAGCCGAGCCTACTTAATGTGGGAAAAGGCTTTGTTGTTGTTGTAGAAACTGGGAGAGAAGTCGGAAAAGCCGATGCAAAATACAAGAAATTTATTAGATAAATGAATGCACAATCAAGAAAAACCACAATCAAGAAAGAACAAGTTTATTTGATACCAAGTAGAACGATCTTGTGTGTTTTAGTACTAAGGGAGTTTCTAGAACTAAGTGCAAAACCAAACCCTTAGGTAGCTCCAGAAGCTGTGCAACCTCATTTTACGTCACACACCACAATGACCACAAGTTGTTGACCACCCAACTTGGGCCTAACTAGGCCAAGTCCAGTCTAGATACAAGCGCGAGTCTTCAAACAAAAACCACTATAAAAGAGCAAATATTACGAATATATTACAAGAATAATGTTGTGTAAAAATTAATAATCCTAAGGACTCGAACTCTCTCTCATGATAAACTTAACATAAGTAAAAAACTAGTTCCTTTTTTAAGATCAATTTCTACTCAAGTTAATCCCGATGAAGTGAGTGATATTTTTGTGATTTTCTAAGACAATTAAAGTTCTACAAAATGCTATGCAAACATACATATACAAGCTCTTGAAATAAGATGCACAATGAACACTATAGGCTTAGCAAGTCCAATTTCTCTTTAATAGATCACATCAAGATGCATTTACCAATTAATGATCAAACAAATCAATGCACCTAACCTCAGTAGCTCAATTCAATTCAACTGCAAATCAAGGATTAAAATATCATCAAATTAGTATGAAAATCCTATTATAAATTTTGCTTCAATTGGGCTATTTTTTGCATTAAATGGACAAGTATGCAATTTTTAGCAAATTAAATAAGCCATGAAATTCACGGAACTTCATTGTCTAATAATTAAGTTCTATAATATGCCATATGAAAGAGAATTAAACAAGCTTTGAAATAACAACAATTTCATGTGAATTCGAGGTCTCTAGCAAAGTTAAACATAAAAAAGTACATGGGCACATATGCAAACTTTACAAATAAAAAAATGTAAAACACATGAAAATGACTTATCTACAATTATGAGAATCCGGAGGAGGTCCCTTGCAATTTCTCCACTAGCAGCTCCTTTGTAATTCCAAAAAGATGTAGGTGCTTGGGCACAAAATTCCCAAGCCGATGCAACATCCAAGACAACAGAGGCTGACACTGCAATTTGCTTACCCGTGTGCTCCAAACACGTGATGGGGCTAGGTTGGGACTCAAGCGTGGGCCATGTGGCAGAGGCCTTGTTGGTTTGACCGAGGTGTGAATCTCCCGAGGTTGCTGGCATGGATGGAGTCCTAGAACGATCAGGCATCGTCAACCCTAATCAAGGTGGATGTGGATTGTTATAAAATAAACATGCGGAAGCGAACATGGAAAAGATAAAGAACAAGAAAGACAGCGGGATTTTAACGTGGAACCCTACTCCGTGAGGAGCGGGATGAAACCACGGGAGAAGCCCTCAAATGGGACGTGTTTGTCTATTGACTTTCTCAATGAGTACAGGAGGTCTGGGGCTCCTTATATAGCCTTCCCAGAACCTCCAAGTCCCACTGCTGGTCCATGTGGGACTAAACACTGGATGGGGGTAAATGGATCTTCTCCAGGATCCATTTACCCTGCTACAACTCAATAGGCGCACAACCACATACTCCAACACTCCCCCTCAAGCTGGAGCATGCAATGCTCAGCTTGGACAAACAGAAAGATACTCAACTCAACGCTACAGGACACTACGGACAATATCAACCCAACGCGCACATTGCTGCAGTCGAGGACGTTGCTTCTCATGCCGTGCAGGTGAGGAGGACGAACGGGCTGGAGTGTGAGTCAACTGAAGACTCGGAATCTGACCGTCGAGTCTGAACTTGCGCCTGAAGTCTCCTCGTCGGAGAGCTGGGTCTCTCCCATCTGGCTCAGAGAATGGTGCACTGCTCTGGTGTACCTATGATACCACATGAAAACCCTTGCCCTCAATAGCATAGGGAATGGTCCTCTGCTCTGGAGTCCCTATGGCTCACATGAAAACTCTGGCCTGACAACAACAAGAATGATGGGGACCTCGAACAAATGATGGCAACATATGCTCATCTGACAATGACCGCACACTTGTGCTTGTTTGAAACTGGACTCGGAAGACAATTGTCGAGTCTGAAACCAAACTGTAGAGTCTGATCATCTGGCTGGTCTGGAGACTGGCATCTGGAATCTGAATCATGAACAGACATGTGACTCTACATATATACTCCCCCTTTCTCCCATACTTGTCGGGAAATCAACATCGACAAAGTTGGGAGAAGACAAGATAAAATAGGGGGAAAACATACTCAGAATTTCTTACGGCTTTTCAAAATTTTTTTTTAACCCGTCACATTTTTTAAGCCGTCTCAATTTTTTTTTCAGGTTTTCATTTTTTTAATGCGTACGGCTATTGTATTGTGTACGCGCCTTTTTCTTATATATTTCTTTTCTTCTTTTTTTTAAATGCTCGGCCCACTTGGGCCCAAAAACATGCAACAACCCATTATGGCTTTCTTTCTCTCTCTTCCCCTCTTTTCTTTTCTTGCTTTTTTTTCAGCCTCTTTGCTATTTTTTTCAGCCCAACAATGGGCTTCTTTCATTTTCCTCCTTTTTTTTAAATAGGCCCACATATGGTCCCTGATAATACCCATTAGGGTTCCCCCGTTGGGAACCCTCGATGGACAGCCGCCGCCCTTAGGCTCTGGAGGATTTGCGTGCGAGGAAGGCGATGAGGGCTGATTCGAGAGCAGCGTAGTTCTTCGAGGCCAAATGGATGACGCTGGCCACTCTGCGGGCCGCCGCGATGCATGGGCGAGCGTGCGATGTGCGCCTTTGAGAAGCTCCTTCGCCAAAGGAGGATCTGAAGAGTGGAAGGGCGCCGCCAGGAGAGGGCGAACTGGCCATCTGCGATATGGGAGAAGAGAGAGGCCCCGCCTGCGCTGGAGGTCGTGCATCGTGCCGCCTTGAAGGTCGCGGGCCGTTCTCACAGGAGTGTTCGCCTGGGCCACACGCTCTGGGGGTGCGCACCTTTGCAAGGATATCACTGGCACCGCCGTTTCTTCCACACGAGCCTTCAAGAGGAGGGTAATTGAGATGTGCGCGGTGGATGCGCAGCCGCCTGGAGTCGAAGGATCGCCAGGACGAGCAGAGGTCGCGCGGCGATCTACGCCTGAGGTTGCGCTACGCCATCTCCTGGGATAGCGCCTGGGACCTGGGGCTTGTTGAAGGCCTGGATCTTGCGATGGGCATGGAAGGGCACCGCCTGTGGTGCCTGGTGGTCATGCGCAGGGGTTTGAAGGTGGATTCGCGCGGAGGCGATGAAGGAGAGCTCCTTCTACTCACGCGCGATGCCTGGGCGAATGGAGCGCCATACTTGCGCAAGAATTCGTGTGGGTTGCGTCCCGCCTGAGGAATCCAGGAGTTCTGATGCATATCGGGGCTGCGCATGCTTGGATGAGAGAACCGGAGAATAGAAGGCTTCTTGGTCTAGAAATCTGGACAACAGATATGAACTCCGGAAGATTTCTAGGGTTTTATCTAAACCTTAGAACAGGAACTTGAAGCATGAACATGATATTATCCAACTAATTAATCTTCAGGAACATAGACCTTAAAAAATTGGATCTCGAAAAATAAAAAGAACTGAAATCCTCGAGAATCGACCCGCTCTGATACCATGTTATAAAATATGAAGCGGAAGCAAAACCATGGAAAAAAGAATAAAAACAAGGAAGAACAGCGGGATTTTAACGTGGAATCCTACTCCGTGAGGAGCGGGATGAAACCACGGGAGAAGCCCTCAAATGGGGCGTGTTTGTCTATTGACTTTCTCAATGAGTACAGGAGGTCTGGGGCTCCTTATATAGCCTTCCCAGAACCTCCAAGTCCCACTGCTGGTCCATGTGGGACTAAACACTGGATGGGGGTAAATGGATCTTCTCCAGGATCCATTTACCCTGCTACAACTCAATAGGCGCACAACCACATACTCCAACATGGATGGTGGAGATGCGATCTCTGGAGGCAATCCTACAACTAAGGGTGTGCGATGTAGTTGTCTTGAATGAGGGCTCCTTCGATTGGATGGCAAAGATGGGGAACACGGGTGGCCATTGGATGTCGATCCACAATCACATGTACTCCACATGGATGGAACTCCTTCGTATGAGGTTGAGCTCAGGCAGTGCTCTGAACTTGTCGGGCGAATGTGCTAGTAGCCCTTGGAGCTCAAGGAAGAGCCAATAAGGGTCACGATTGTGT
Source organism: Ottelia alismoides (assembly GCA_037367405.1). Lineage (NCBI taxonomy): Eukaryota > Viridiplantae > Streptophyta > Magnoliopsida > Alismatales > Hydrocharitaceae > Ottelia > Ottelia alismoides. The sequence goes on along the minus strand of JAZKJV010005966.1, from coordinate 765,948 downwards.
CATGATGGTAGAGAGAGGTCGAGAAGAGCCTGGTGGTGGCTGCTCATCAGAGGAGGAGTAGAGCCTTCAAATTCCAACCACTAAGAGCTTTACGTACTTATAGATGTTAGAAAAAACAAACAAGGTGAGGGGGAAATGAATGGGGCCTTATCGTGTAAGAGGAGAGCTGTAGGTCTTTTATGGAGAATTGGATTTTGGGTCAAAGATGAGGGACATGTAGATTGGAAGGATATTGATCAGATCATAAACAAAACAGAGTTGCGAAGGTGAGAGGTAAGCAGTGAAAGTGGTCGGAGGGAGTATCTGAATGGAGGGAACACGACGTAGCAGAGAAAAAGAGGCGAGCAAAAGGAAAAGGAGAGAAAAAGGTACTAGCTGGGGTTGATGGAGGAGTTCCCCTAGGAGAATGGAGCTTTGAAAAATCTCTGGGTCGCTGCTTGAATCCACTACCAAAGTGGCAAGCTCAAGCAACAGCTTGGGGTGGCACTCAACATGAGGTGGAGCTCGCGAATCTCGCCGGAGAAGAAGATTGTCGTCACTATACCCTTCGGTACTCAGCTGTCACCTTAAAGGGAAAAGAGGCTAGGACTATTTGGTGAAGGGGCAAATGAATTGAATTGTTGGCTCAATAGAGGGTTTTGATGGAATGAGCTCGGGACTGGCTGGATGGCCTCCACGTTGCGAGTCTGGATGCGAGCATGTGTAAGCATGTGAGCCATCGGATCTGGAGATCCAACGATCCACAATAAGGCATAAGTGAAAGAGGATCGGTTGTTGGATTTAGATGGCATGCGAAGAAAAAAGGAGTGAGGGGGTTGCGTCGTGACCACATGGTCCAATAGGAAAATTATAAAAATGTAAAGGAAAAAATAAAAAAGAAATAGTAATTGACTTCGAAATAGAAAACTTTATCTATGGAAGTTGTTCATCTTGATGAGACTGTAATTTTCATGAATGACCCGAAACCAAAGGGACTCATGTACAACTTAAAATTTTTGGAGGCATGTGAAGTGCCATAAAACACCTAATTTTTACTTTTTGATAGTTTTTACATTTTTAAATTTAAGCACCATTTACAGGATACTTAATACAAATTACACTAATATTTAGGGGTTTTTAATAATGGAAAAAGTAAAGAAAAAGCCTATACAAAATATGAACAAATATAGAAGAGGAAATAAGGACGTTAATTAAGGGAATTAATATACATTCATTAACCCAATCTATTGAAACATTAATAAGTGTTTATTAGAGAAATTTAGGGGTTTTATTGGGAGCTTTAACTAGGGATTTAAGCGAAGATCACGCAAGAGTCGATGAATCATGAATTCATCAATTTCCTAAGCTTATTTGCAATGACGTCAGATTGTGATGTATTGGTGTCTGAGGTCTTGACATATGGTGTATGTTAATAGACTCCTCTTGAAGGTCCAAACATTAGAATCAGATTGTAGAAAGAATAAAAGAAAGACTCAATTCCAAAAGCTCAAGTTTTGAAGACTTCAGATGCTTATGTGACATTACATAGGTTTTATTTTATGAAAAAAATAATCTTATAGTTTTTGCACATTCTTGATCAGTAACAATATTTAAACCAGAATTACCAATTTCACAAAATCTATTGTTGGACATAATGATCAATCGCCTTGACACCTCTGATCGATCTCCTATGATTGACCATATTGTTTCTCATAATCGATCAACCCTGATCGACCATCCCCTTGACCGTGATTGACCACACTTTGAAATTCAGACCGACGATCAATTATGATTAATTACTTTTATGACATGATTGATCACCCATGATCGATCAACTTGTTTATATGATCGATATTACATGGATTTGAAAATCGAAATGTTGGACTTTTCATTCTTGGATACCATCGACTCTTTTGAGGTTAACCCTATATAAGAGACCCTATGGTTCATTGTTTGAGACACACCGCCAAGAGAAATATCTTCTAATATCAAGAGAAAAGGAAGAGTGATCATTTTGTTCGATATTGGAGTTCTTACAACATTTCTGTGCTCTTGAGCTCTCTTCAATACAAAGCTTTTTGCTAATGAAGTTGTTTGTGCTCTTAATGCTCTACTACGATCTCCATCTTTCTCGAGCATATTCTGCGCTTAAAGTCTGTAAGCTTGTGAATTCAAGCTTTATTACTTAACTATATCCTATTTAGCATTTTCTGTAGGTATTGGAGTGTGGATTCCTTCCTTTGAAAGAGAGATAAAATCTTCCTTTGGGAGTTTTCCAAGGAAGGGTACAAGTTGTACGAGAGGTTATGCTATCCTCGGGTTGAAGTAGCATTGGAATAGTGGAAACATGCTTAGTCAAGATAGCGAAGGGGAAGTCGTAGAACATGGTTCTGGGTCATGGTTTTCACTTGCTTGGTTTTCCATGTAAAAATCATCGTCTTTGTGGTTTGATATTCTTCTATCCCCGTGGTTTGTGAACTGTTTTTATTTGTATATTATTATTAACTAATTGTTTGTTTTACTCTTCACCTCCTCTCTTGTGCTGGACTTACATTTGGTATCAGAGTGAGTTCAAGTTTTGCAGGTATACATCCAATACACGCTTCTTCCATAGCATGACTTCGGGGAGGCGTAGGAGGAATTACATCCATGATATCCAGGTGGGGGACATGCGTGTGATGGGAGAGGCAAACATCGGTTCTGCGATCCGGGACCACTTTGTTACTTTTTCAAGGAGGCGGTGGCATGTCGGGTGGGGGTGGCTGGGAAGAGGGGCGAGGTGTTTGAGCAGCTCGCAGGAGGAGGCGTTGTTGGTGCCGTTCTCGGAGGCGGAGATCAGGTGTGCTGTGTGGAGTCTGAATGCGGATGGGACTTCGGGCCCTGATGGTTTCTCGATGTTTTTCTGTAAGGAATTCTGGGACACCTTGAAAGCAGAGCTCCTTGATCTGATGAAGGAGTTTGCTGAAGGCAATAGGGGATTTGATAAGATAAACAAGGCTTTTTTATTCATGCTACCGAAGGAGTTTCCAACAAATATTGAAGACTACAGCCCAATCGCGCTCTCTAATGCCTTATATCTGATTGTCGCGAAGACGTTGGGAAACCGCCTCAAGATGGTTATTGATTCGGTCGTCTTGCAGGGGCAGTGTGCTTTCATTCCTGGGAGACAAATGACGGATGAATTAGTGATGGCGTCTGAAATGTGTTTGCACTGGAAAAGGTCAAAGGCGAAAGGGGCTCTTTGGAAGATTGATTTCTCCAAGGCTTATGATTGTGTAGACTGGAATTTCATGTGGACATCTTTAAGGCGGAGGGGTTTCCCGGAGGTGTGGATTGGGTGGATGAAAAGATGTATCACGACGACTTCTTTCTCTGTTTTGGTTAACGTTGCGTCGGAGGGAGGTCCTTTTCAACCTCAAAGAGGGGTGAGGTAGGGCTGCCCCATTGCCCCGATGTTCTTTGTAATTGTTGCCGATTCGTTGGCAGTTTTGTTCAAACAGGCTGAGAAGTCTGATTTGTGTGTTGGTTTCCGTCTGAAGGATATATCTATACCTGTGCTTCAGTATGCGGATGACATGTTGATCCTGCTTGGGGGGTCGGAGGTACATACGACGAATGTGACGCTGCTGGTTGACATCTTTGATATGCTCTCTGTCCTGGTCGCCAAAAACGTGAACTCCAAGGTGTGGTGACCTTCAGGATGACTGCCAGTGAGAGAGATGGTGGCTACTATAATGCGCTGCTCCCTGGGGTCGCTGCCGCTGACATATCTGGGTTTGCCGTTAACAGATGGAAAATTGAAGAAATCCGATTGGGATATTGTGCTACACAAGATGGAGCAAAAGATGGCGGGTTGGAAGGCGTCCACTTTGTCGAAGGGGGGCAAGCTGGTCCTGTTGAAACACGTTCTCTCGGCGATCCCTCTTTTCTTTTTTGCTACGTGTATCCTCCCTGTAGGGGTATGGAAGAAGACTGAGTTGCTGATGAAATTTTTTCTTTGGTCTGATGGCAAGCAGCAGCGGGTGGGGCTCCATCTTGTGGGGTGGAAGGAAGCGACGAAGAGGAAGAAGGACAATGGCCTGGGCATTCGGGATGTCGATTGCATGAACAAGGCGCTGCTAGGTAAATGGGTGGCTCAGATCTGGGGTCCCTCATCCTTGTTGGTGGCTAGACTTCTTCGTAAGATATATGGGGTTCGTGGGGAGCTGGAGGCGTGGAGGTTGCGGTGGGAGTCTCTGTTGTGGTCCGATGTTCGGTCTGTTCTCCCGTCTCTCGCCCGATTCTTGGTTCCGAAGGTAGGCGTTGGGTGCGTGTTCCATTTCTGGGAGGATGATTGGACGAGGGAGGGAAAGCTGAGCTCCAGATTTCTGCGATTGTATGCTTTGGCAGCTGATCGAGGTGGCACTCTTAATCATGTGGGGGGGGACCGACACTTGGGCGTCCCTGTTCGTCAAAGAGCTTCCGAGACAAAGAGTGGAGGACTTGTTAGCATTGCAATCTATCCTGCCATCGACGTCTGACATTCTCTAGCCTTCCCACGTCGTGTTTGGGGATCACTTCGAATGGAGTGGTCTGAAGCTCTCCACCAAAGCGAAATATGACCATCTGAGTCGTTCCTCGGAGCCGCCTGACTCGGATCTCATACAAGATTTAGGTGTGATTTGGGCAGTAAAGATCCCTACGAGGGTCAAGTTCTTCCTTTGGTGCCTAAGGAGGGATCACATTTGCGACAAGGTGAGGCGGGAAAAAATCTTCAGTATTCAGGATGTGATTTGCGAAAGATTTTTTTTTTGAGTAGGAAAAAGGGGGAGCCCTCCCAAGGCAGTAGTCACCACACCAAAATATTCATTAATTGACGAGAAGGTACATCAGTTGGATATCCAGAAATTGTACAAAGCATTATAGTGCGCAAGTACATTTTCAAAGTAAAACCGGTGCCCCTTGAAAGTGATCATTCCTGCCAAGCCAAATAGCCCAGAGTGCGGTAAAGAGCTTGGAGACATCACCGGAGGACCCAAGTCTCCCAACATACGAATAGACAATGTTGTAAAAGTCACCCGACTAGCTCAACTAATAGGTCCGACTAGTCTAGTCTATGGGGTGGCCAACCGAGTACCGACTAATTCCGACTAGGTCCACTAGTCAACTAATTTTTGCTTGGAGATAGCATATTTTCTTATTTTTTTTAAAGCAAACTTATTCTAATATGCTTAATGTTTTATTTAAATTTAATTACTTCTTTTGATTCATTATGATAGTAAAAAAATATATGAATCTATGTAAATATATTATAATATATGTATAAAATTGACTTATATATTTTTAAAAAATCAAAGTCGATTAAAGCCCGACTAAATCCGATTAATCGCCCGACTACCGATTAATCCTTAGTCGGTGACCTGGCCGACCAAGTACCGACTATCGACTTTTGCAACCTTGCGAATAGATCTCCAAAAAAGCTCCACGCCGGATGTCCGAACCCACGACAACCCCAAAGAATCCCACACATTTGCCGAAGACCTGTATCTGAAGAAAATGTGGCCCGCATCCTCCACGTCGACTACGCATCTGTCACACTTCAAATCCGTCACACCCAACAGTCTGCATCTTCTCACTTTATCACATAGACGGTCTCTCCTCAGACACCAAAGGAAGACCTTAACCCGAGTAGGAATCTTAGCTGCCCAAATCACCTTCAAGTCAGCACATAGATCTTCGTCGCGCTCAACCATACCACCACTCAACTTCAGGTATGCAATCTTTATCGAGAACTTACCATCGACCCACTCAAAATGATCTGGCTTTCCTGACATCTCCCCGACAGGGGGAATCTCCGATAGTAACCGCAAAAATTCCTCCAACCTCTGATCCAAGAAAACAACAAGGAACCTCGGCGTCCACGATCCAAGTCGGCCTCCTCTGCCACCCGCGTCCCCTATCAACGGCTAACGCCATCAACCTAGGGAAGCGGTAGGCCAACGCCCCCTCCCCCGTCCAGTCATCCTACCAAAAACGGAAACGGAGACCATTCCCCAGCATCGGCCGAAGGAAAGGCCTGAGCCCCAGAATCACGGCACGGATCCCACTCCACAACGAATACTCATGACGCTTCCTTGCAACCACCAACTACTCTGCGACACCATAGATCACCCTCAGCAACCGTAAAACCAGCGAGTCAGATAAACCCCAAATGCGCACCACCCATTTGGCTAACAAGGCTTTGTTCATTGATTCCACATCCCTGACTCCTAGACCCCCCTCCGAAACTGGTACAACAAGATCCTTCCAAGCCATCAGGTGCAACCCCCTCGTTGTCCGCCTTCCATCTGACCAGAAAAAAGATCTAATCAAAGCCTCCACTGTCCTTCTTTGGTCTGATGGCAAGCAATAGCGGGCGGGGCTCCATCTTGTGGGGTGGAAGGAAGCGACGAAGAGGAAGGACACTGGACTGGGCATTCGGGATGTCGATTGCATGAACAAGGCGTTGTTGGGTAAATGGGTGGCCCAGATTTGGGGTCCCTCATCCTTGTTGGTGGATAGACTTCTCCGTAAGAGATATGGGGTCCGTGGGGAGCTGGAAGCAGGGAGGCTGCGGTGGGAGTCTCCGTTGTGGTCCGGTGTTCGGGCTGTTCCCCCGTCTCTCGCCCGTTTCCTGGTTCCGAAGGTAGGCGATGGGCGCTTGTTCCATTTTTGGGAGGACGATTGGACGAGGGAGTAAAAGCTGGGCTCCAGATTTCCGCGATTGTATGCTTTGGCGGCTGATCGTGGTGTCACTCTTAATCAGGTGGGGGGGGGGACCGGCACTTGGGCACCCCTGTTCGTCAACGAGCTTCCGGGACAAAGAGTGGAGGACTTTTTAGCGTTGCAATCTCTCTTGCCGTCGGCGTCTGACATTCTCCAGCCTTCCCACGCCGTGTTTTGGGATCACTTCGAATGGAGTGGTCTGAAGCTCTCCACCAAAGTTAAATATGACTATATGAGTCGTTCCTTGGAGCCGCCTGACTCGGATCTCATACAAGATTTAGGTGTGATTTGGGCAACAAAGATCCGTACGATGGTAAAGTTCTTCCTTTAGTGCCTAAGGAGGGATCACATTTGCAACAAGGTGAGGCGGGAAAAAATCTTCGATGTTCAGGATGTGATTTGCGACAGATTTTTTTGAGTAGGAAAAAGGGGGAGCCCTCCCAAGGCGGGAGTCACCACACCAAAATATTCATTAATTAACGAGAAGGTACATCAGTTGGATATCCAGAAATTGTACAAAGAATTACAGTGCACAAGTACATTTTCAAAGTAAAACCGGTGCCCTTTGAAAGTGGTATCATTCCTGCCATGCTAAATAGCCTAGAGCGCGACAAAGGGCTTGGAGACATCACCGGAGGACCCAAGTCCCACCACCCGAATAGATCTCCAAAAAAAGTTCCGCGCCGGATGTCCGAACCCACGACAACCCCAAGGAATCCCCATACATTTGTCGAAAACCTGCATCCGAAGAAAATGTGGTCCGCATCCTCCACGTCGTCCTTGCATCTGTCACACTTCACATCCGTCACACCCAACAGTCTGCCTCTTCTCACTTTGTCACATAGACGGTCTCTCCTCAGACACCAAAGGAAGACCTTTACCCGAGTAGGAATCTTAACCGCCCAAATCACCTTCAAGTCAGCACATAGAGCTTCGTTGCGCTCAACCATACCATCACTCAACTTCCGATATGCAATCTTTATCGAGAACTTACCATCGGCCCACTCAAAATAATCTGGCTCACCTGACATCTCCCCGACAGGGTGAATCTCCGATAGTAACCGCAAAAATTCCTCCAGCCTCTGATCCGAGAGAACCGCAAGGAACCTCGACACCCACGACCCAAGTCGGATACCTCCGCCACCTGCGCCCCCTATCAACGGCTAACGCCATTAACCTAGGGAAGCGGTATGCCAACGCCCCCTCCCCCGTTCAGTCATCCTGCCAAAAACAGAAACGGAGACCATTCCCCAGCATCAGCCGAAGGAAAGGACTGAACCCCGGAATCACAGCACGGATCCCACTCCACAACGAAGACTCATGACGCTTCCTTGTAGCCACCAACTCCCCTGCGACACCATAGATCTCCCTCAACAACCGTAAAACCAGCGAGTCAGATAAACCCCAAATGTGCACCACCCATTTGGCTAACAAGGCTTTGTTCATTGATTTCACATCCCTGGCTCCTAGACCCCCCTCCAAAACTGGTACAGCAAGATCCTTCCAAGCCACCAGGTGCAACCCCCTCGTTGTCTGCCTTCCATCTGACCAGAAAAAGATCTAATCAAAGCCTCCACTGTCCTTCTTTGGTCTGATGGCAAGCAACAGTGGGCGGGGCTCCATCTTGTGGGGTGGAAGGAAGCGACGAAGAGGAAGAAGGACAGTGGCCTGGGCATTCGGGATGTCGATTGCATGAACAAGGCAGTGTTGGGTAAATGGGTGGCCCAGATCTTGGGTCCCTCATCCTTGTTGATGGCTAGACTTCTCCGTAAGATATATGGGGTCCGTGGGGAGCTGGAGGCAGGGAGGCTGCGGTGGGAGTCTCCATTGTGGTCCGGTGTTCGAGCTGTTCTCCCGTCTCTCGCTCGATTCTTGGTCCGAAGGTTGGCGATGGGCGCTTGTTGCATTTCTGGGAGGACAATTGGACAAGGGGAGGGAAAGCTGGGCTCCAGATTTTCGCGATTGTATGCTTTGGCAGCTAATCGTGGTGGCACTCTTAATCAGGTGGGGGGGGGCGACACTTAGGCACCCCTGTTCATCAACGAGCTTCTGGGACAAAGAGTGGAGGACTTTTTAGCGTTGCAATCTGTCCTGATGTCGGCGTCTGACATTCTCCAGCCTTCCCACGCCGTGTTTGGGGATCACTTCGAATGGAGTGGTCTGAAGCTCTCCACCAAAGCGAAATATGACCATCTGAGTCGTTCCTCGGAGTCGCCTGACTCGGATCTCATACAAGATTTAGGTGCTATTTGGGCAGCAAAGATCCCTACGACGGTCAAGTTCTTCCTTTGGTGCCTAAGGAGGGATCACATTTGCGACAAGATGAGGCGGAAAAAAATCTTCGGTGTTCAGGATGTGATTTGCGACAGATTTTTTTTTGAGCAGGAAAAAGGGGGAGCCCTCCCAAGACGGGAGTCACTACACCAAAATATTCATTAATTCACGAGAAGGTACATCAGTTGGATATCCAGAAATTGTACAAAGTGTTATAGTGCGCAAGTACATTTTCAAAGTAAAATCGGTGCCCATGAATGTGGTATCATTCCTGCCATGTCACTTGGGCGCCCTTGTTCGTCTACGAGCTTCCGCAACAAAGAGTGGAGGACCTTTTAGCGTTGCAATCTGTCCTGTCGTCGGCGTCTGACATTCTCCAGCCTTCACACGCCGTGTTTGGGGATCGCTTCGAGTGGAGTGGTCTGAAGCTCTCCACCAAAGCGAAATATGACCATCTGAGTCGTTCCTCGGAGCCGCCTGAATCGGATCTCATACAAGATTTAGGTGTGATTTGGGCAGCAAAGATCCCTACGAGGGTCAAGTTCTTCCTTTGGTGCCTAAGGAGGGATCACATTTGCGTCGAGGTGTGGCGAGAAAAAATCTTCGGTGTTCAGGATGTGATTTGCGACAGATTTTTTTTTGAGTAGGAAAAAGGGGAGCCCTCCCAAGACGGGAGTCACCACACCAAAATATTCATTAATTAACGAGAAGGTACATCAGTTGGATATCCAGAAATTGTACAAAGCGTTACAGTGCGCAAGTACATTTTCAAAGTAAAATCGGTGCCCCATGAATGTGGTATCATTCCTGCCAAGTCACTTAGGCGCCCCTGTTCGTCTACGAGCTTCCGGGACAAAAGTGGAGGACTTTTTAGCGTTGCAATCGGTCCTTCCGTCGGCGTCTGACATTCTCCAGCCTTCTTACGCCGTGTTTGGGGATCACTTCGAATGGAGTGGTCTGAAGCTCTCCACCAAAGCGAAATGTGACCATCTGAGTCGTTCCTCGGAGCTGCTTGACTCGAATCTCATACAAGATTTAGGTGTGATTTGGGCAACAAAGATCCCTATGAAGGTCAAGTTGTTCCTTTGGGTCAAATAGCCCAGAGCGCGGCAAAGGGCTTGGAGACATCACCGTAGGACCCAAGTCCCACCGCACGAATAGATCTCCAAAAAAGTTCCGTGCCGGATGTCCGAAACCACGACAGCCCCAAAGAATCCCACACATTTGTCGAAGACCTGCATCCGAAGAAAATGTGGTCCGCATCCTCCACGTCGTCCTCGCATCTGTCACATTTCAAATCCGTCACACCCAGCAGTGTGCCTCTTCTCACTTTCTCACATAGACGGTCTCTCCTCAGACACCAAAGGAAGACCTTAACCCGAGTAGGAATCTTAGCCGCCCAAATCACTTTCAAGTCAACACAGATCTTCGTCGTGCTCCATCATACCACCACGCAACTTCCGATATGCAATCTTTACCGAGAACTTACCATCGGCCCACTCAAAATGATATGGCTCGTCTGACATCTCCCCGACAGGGGGAATCTCCGATAGTAATCGCAAAAATTTCTCCTGCCTCTGATCCGAGAAAACCACAAGGAACCTCGGCGCCCACGACCCAAGTCGGCCACCTTCGCCACCCGCGCCCCCTGCCAACGGCTAACAACATCAACCTAGGGAAGCAGTAGGCCAACGCCCCCTCCCCCGTCCAGTCATCCTGTCAAAAACGGAAACGGAGACCAGTCCCCAGACTTGGCCGTAGGAAAGGCCTGAGCCCCAGAATCACAACACGGATCCCACTCCACAACGAAGACTCATGACGCTTCCTTGCAGCCACCAACTCCCCTGCGACACCATAGATCTCCCTCAGCAAACCAGCAAGTCGGATAAACCCCAAATGCGCACCACCCATTTGGCTAACAAGGCTTTGTTCATTGATTCCACATCCCTGATTCCTATACCCCCCTCCGAAACTGGTACAACAAGATCCTTCCAAGCCACCAGGTGCAACCCCCTTATTGTCTGTCTTCCATCTAACCAGAAAAAAGATCTCATCAAAGCCTCCATTGTCCTTCTTTGGTCTGTTGGCAAGCAGCATCGGGCGGGGCTCCATCTTTTGTGGTGGAAGGAAGCGACGAAGAGGAAGGACAATGGCCTGGGCATTCAAGATGTCGATTGCATGAACACGTTGCTGGGTAAATGGGTGGCCCAGATCTGGCGTCCCTCATCCTTGTTGGTGGCTAGACTTCTCCGTAAGATATATGGGGTCCGTGGGGAGCTGGAGGCAGGGAGGCTGCGGTGGGAGTCTCTGTTGTGGTCCGGTGTTCGAGCTGTTCTCCCGTCTCTCGCCCGATTCTTGGTTCCGAAGGTAGGCGATGGGCGCGTGTTCCATTTCTGGGAGGACGATTGGACGAGGGAGGGAAAGCTGAGCTCCAGATTTCCGCGATTGTATGCTTTGGCGGTTGATCGTGGTGGCGCTCTTAATCAGGTGGAGGGACCGTCGCTTGGGCGCCCCTGTTCGTCAACGAGCTTTCAGGACAAAGAGTGGAGGACTTTTTAGCGTTGCAATCTGTCCTGCCGTCAGCGTCGGATATTCTCCATCCTTCCCACGCCGTGTTTGGGGATCACTTCGAATGGAGTGGTATGAAGCTCTCCACCAAAGCGAAATATGACCATCTGAGTCATTCCTCGGAGCCGCCTGACTCGGATCTCATACAAGATTTAGGTGTGATTTGGGCAGCAAAGATCCCTACGAGGGTCAAGTTCTTCCTTTGGTGCCTAAGGAGGGATCACATTTGCGACAAGGTGAGGCGGGAAAAAATCTTCGATGTTCAGAATGTGATTTGCGATAGATTTTTTTTTGAGCGGGAAAAGGGGGTAGCCCTCCCAAGGCGGGAGTCACCACACCAAAATATTCATTAATTAACGAGAAGGTACATCAGTTGGATATCTAGAAATTGTACAAAGCATTACAGTGCGCAAGTACATTTTCAAAGTAAAACCGATGCCCCTTAAAAGTGGTATCATTCTTGCCAAGCCAAATAGCCCAGAGTGCGGCAAAGGGCTTGGAGACATCACCGGAGGACCCAAGTCCCACCGCAAGAATAGATCTCCAAAAATGTTCCACGCCGGATGTCCGAACCCACGTCAGCCCCAAAGAATCCCACACGTTTGCCGAAGATATACATCCGAAGAAAATGTGGTCCGCATCATCCACGTCGTCCTTGCATCTGTCACACTTAAATCCGTCATACCCAACAGTCTGCTTCTCACTTTGTCACATAGACGGTCTCTCCTCAGACACCAAAGGAAGACCTTAACCCGAGTAGGAATCTTAGCCGCCCAAATCACCTTCAAGTCAACAGATAGGTCTTCGTCGCGCTCCACCATACCACCACTCAACTTTCGATATGCAATCTTTACCGAGAACTTACCATCGGCCCACTTAAAATGATCTGGCTCGTCCGACATCTCCCCAATAGGGGGAATCTCCCATAGTAACCGCAAAAATTCCTCCAGCCTCTGATCCGAGAGAACCGCAAGGAACCTCGGCACCCACGACCCAAGTCGGCCACCTCCGCCATCCGCGCCCCCTGTCAACGGCTAACGCCATCAACCTAGGGAAGCGGTTGGCCAACGCCTCCTCCCCCGTCCAGTCATCCTGCCAAAAACGGAAACGGAGACCATTCCCCAGCCTCGGCCGAAGGAAAGGCCTGAGCTCCGGAATCACGGCACGGATCCCACTCCACAACGAAGACTCATGACGCTTCCTTGCAGCCACCAACTCCCCTGCGACACCATAGATCTGCCTCAGCAACCGTAAAACCAGCGAGTCGTATAAACCCCAAATGCACACCACCCATTTGGCTAACAAGGCTTTGTTCATTGATTCCACATCCCTGACTCCTAGACCCCCCTCCGAAACTGGTACTACAAGATCCTTCCAAGCCACCAGGTGCAACCTCCTCGTTGTCTGCCTTCCATCTGACCAGAAAAAAGATCTCATCATATCCTCCACCTTCCTTCTAACACCAACATGCATTAATCTCGTCGAGAGGAAAAAAATCGGAATGGCTGAAAGAACGTGCTTTAGTAAGGTAAACTTTCCGCCCTTGGACAGAGTGATAGCCTTCCACCCCTCCAACCGCTCCTTCATTCGTCGAAGAACACAGTCCCAATCAGACTTCCTTAGCTTGCCATCAACCAGAGGCAACCTAGATAGGTTATCGGTATTTTCCCTAGAGGGCATCCTGCCCACACCGCTAACCTGTTACTCTCCTCGTCATCCATACCCATTGGAACCAGGAACGACTTCTGCCTGTTAATCTGCAAACCAGAGAGGCAGCTAAACCTATCCACCAAAATAGCCGCATTGTGGTTCTGCTCCTCCGTTCCCCCCCAGAAAGATCAGTGTGTCATCCGCATACTGCAACACCGGAACGGAGATGTCCCCCAACCTGAAACCCTCGCACCAACTCTCTTCAATCGCCCGCTGAAACAAGATCGGAAGACAATCCGCCACCAACACAAAAAGCAGGGGAGCTAGGGGGCAACCTTGACGCACCCACTTCTGTGGTTAGAACCATCCTCCCTCTGGTCTTTCGTTGACCAACATAGAGCTGGAACTAGTAGTGACGCATATCTTAACCCAAGCAATCCATTCTTCCGGAAATCCCCTTTTCTGTAGCGCTGTCCACAGGAATTTCCAACTAACACAATCGTAGGCCTTGGCGTAGTCAATCTTCCAAACAACCTCTTTCTTTCTAGACCTCTTCCACTCACGACAGATTTCCGAAGCGGTCACGATTCCATCCGCCATACACCGTCCAGGGATGAACGCAGATTGTACCAGTAAGACCACAGAGGACAAGACATCTCTAAGTGTGCTCGCCAGCACCTTGGCGACAATGAGATAAATGCCATTAGAAATAGAAATATGCTTGTAATCTCCAACCCCTACTGGGGTCTCTTTCTTTGGCAGCAAAAAAATCAAGGCCCTGTTAACTTTCTTAAAACCCCTGTTGCCACCCCTGAATTCATTCAGAACTTCCAAAATGTCACCTTTCAGCAGGTCTCAGAATTCCTGGTAAAAGGATATAGAGAAGCCATCCGGGCCAGGAGCCCCGTCCGCATTCAGATCCCAAACCGCCCTGCGCACCTCTTCGTGCATTCGGCCACTAACGAATCAGCTTGGGGTCCACTCAAAGACCCCGCCCCCCGGCATGTCCAGCCCCAACCAATCTCCTCCCCCACTCTCCTCGAAGCCCTCACAAAGTGCTCCCGCAAGGCGACCCCAATGTTCCTCTCGCCCGATACCCTTTGGCCCCCACCTCCACCTCATGTAAGAAACTCCTTCTCCTCCTTCCGGACGCCACAGAATGGAAGAAACACGCGTTCACATCGCCTTCCCTTAGCCACTTCTGCCTCGATCTCTGTCGCCAATGAACCTCTTCTTTCTTGTCTTCCCGAAACACCGCCTCTAACCACGTTGCCCTCTCCACCTCCTCCGGAGTCAGCCTTCGATCATCCTCAAGCCCATCTAACCTGCTTATCCCAGCCTCTGCCTCGGTTTTGACGACCCTCTGCCTCTTGGCGACATCCTTCCCAAAAGCCAACAGCAACCGCCTCAGGGAATCAAGTTTGGCCGCAAATCATGACACCGCCGAACCTATCACCACAAACTCCCGCCAATGATCAGTCACCAGGTCCCGGAAGCCTTCCTCCGACAACCACTTCTTCTCAAAGCGAAAGGAGAACCTAGCCAAGCGCTCCTCCCCAGAAAACCAAAGAACATGAGTGTGATTAGAGAGCCTCCCCCGCCTTGGAAGAGCCCAAGCCCTCGCCAACGGGAAAGCCTCCCCCGCCTCAACCGACATCAGGAACCTGTTAAGTCTGGACCTCGATCTCATATTCCTCCAAGAGTACTTGCATCCGGTCGCATCCACAACAGACATGCCCAGAGAACGAACCACCTGCCTAATATCGGCAGATCCAAGATCAGAACCACCGCCCCCCTCGCCCCCCCGGCCTGTCGTTCGGGGGTGAGGTGACATTAAAGTCACCATCGATGATCCAAATACCATCACCAACCTCAGGCACAACACTCACCAGGTCCGCAGCCAAGCTACCATCCTCTTATTTATACGGGCCATAGACATTAGTGACGCACAGACAAATCCCATCCGCTCTCCGCAGCAGCCTTACCGACAAGGTGAACAAGGAGACGAAAGTCTCCAGTAGATCGAACGCATCATACTGCCATCCAGATAGTAGCCCCCCTGAAGCATCTGCTGCCACTTTCTCTGTCATCGTGAAAACCTCCCCCTATTCATCTCCCACTGCACCTGGTCGTCCAGTGACTGCAGCTTTGTCTCCGGAAGTAAGAAGATATCTGCCCCAGCCTCTCTCACCAGATTCTGCACCCCGAGCCTCTTTTCGGGCCGGCCCAGACCCCTCACGTTCATAGATAGCAACTTCATTTAAGCAACTGAGCGTTCATCTTCCACGGGAGAACCCCCAAGCGCTGCGTAATATCCCTATAGAGAGCAGCAAACCGGTTCCGCACCACTAACGGGCTGGTCGCCCCCAGATTCACAACCTCTGCTGCTGCCTCCGACGCCAAGGAGGCCCTCAATGAATCCCTCGCCACCTTCTCTGCCCCCTCCCCCCCTCTCATACGCCAAACCGAAACGCCGCTGTCGCGGCCCTACCCCTTCCAGAAGCGGCAACCCAAACCCCACTCTTCATCCAAACCGGTGGCTCCCAAAACCGAAGGCGAAGACCCCACCGCCACCCCCAAACTAGCCAGATCGGCCTCATCTCCAACCGAGCCCCTCCGCCACACTTCTGACACAGACGCGCCCTCCTCCCCTCCTAGCAGGTCCACCCCTCGTCCCGGCTCAACAAGCAACTCCCCCGCAGATACCTCCAGCCGCGACTCGGTCGCACCCCCTCCCCCCCTCACAACTACTGGACTGAGCAATGCCCGCCGCGCCTCGGGCCGAACCCCCAACCTCCTCCTCCATCACCGGAAGTGCATGCACCACTCTACTACCAAGAATCGAAGCGACAGAGCCGAACCGGGCACTCGAGCAGCAACCTGTCCCTTCGATCCGCGACCGATCAGGATTCGACCCGACAGGGCGCAACACCACCCGAGCGCCATCAGGCCGGGCCCCACCACCTCCCAAGGCCTCTCCCGTGCCAACCGCAAGATGCCAAGGTAGAGGAACCGCCGTCAACCTTGGAAGTCCCACTGCAGATATAGCGCCGAACCGAATTGCCTCCTTCGAGGAACGCGCCACGCTCGGACTCCCCCCCCCCCCCCCCCGCACAAGGCTACTCCATCTCCGGGAACCGAGCCACCTCCACCAGGGCTTGTACATCAGATTGTTGCTCCACCCTTCCACCTCCACCTCTCGACGACACCTCGGCCAACTAGAGCTCCCTCCTGCGGCACCCAGCCGCCTGAATAGCCGCCCAAACATCCGCGGCCACCAGCTCAAGAAGTAGCTGCCTACCATCAAGCCGCACCTCCCACCAACCCATGTTCTCGGCACCAACCAGTCTCACCCAAAGCACTATATCCAATGGCTGGATGGGTTGACAACCCGAACACTCGACGGAGTCTACCACAACCACGCCCCGCAACAACCCAGGAATACTCTCCTTCATCCTCGCCCTCTGCGGAAGCCCCCTGACAACGACTTTTTCCACCCTGCCAGGCAGCACGACAACATCCCACTCCTTTGGCCTCCGCCACCTCATCTGCAACTACCCAGCCTCCGATCCGCGCTACAAACTCCGCACCTCGGAGTCACGAAGCCCCCTCGCCAACACCCTCCATGGTGAAAGCCGAGCCACATCTCCCTTAAAGGAAGCCTTGGACACGAGGTCCACGTCATAAGTCGCCAAGAAAAACGACCCTCTCCACCACCCTCATCGATCAATACGCTTGCATGAAGATCAACCAACGGGCAGCGCCTTCGTGAATGCCCAAAACAACGGCACGAGAAGCAGCGTAAAGGCTCACGACACGCCCGCGTCCAATGGTCCAGACTACCGCAGTGGAAGCAGCCACATCCGAAAGGGGGGAACGGCGGTGGCCCACGCCCTCGTCGAGAAGCAGTATCGTGCCGCCACCTCTGACGGCCTTCCACCAGGCGCCACTACTCGCCCGGACCCGTGCCTCGCTGGCGACCTCGCAATCGCGTCTGCACGCCCTTGCCCGCACCGCTCTCGCCTGCCACCGTTCGCGTCGCGCCCTGATGCCCTCGCGCGCTGTCTACCTAAATCCGATGTTTCATTCGTACCCATAACTCCACATTTACTATTAATTATGTGTAACTATTTCAGCAAACTGCTTCATATTTACTATTAATTATGTCTAACTATTAATTTATGCAAAATGTATGCTTAAATTTGACCTCTTTCATATTCATATGCTTGAATTTGACCTCTTTCATATTCATATTTACCATTAACATGCCAAATTATTTTAGTGAACGCTTACTATTACATCCTTAAACATATAAAAATGTGTATACGAATTCGGATCCTCATAAAAGAAATTTTTTTTGGGATGCATACATCCACTAACCAGCGAGACCCCCGTTCTGGTAGGGTATGGTGCAACAGGGGGGATGCATACAACCGTTCTTCATCTGGGTATAGTAGAACATATAGTTAGGATTCAAATCATATGATTCATATCAACACTTGGATATTTATAATGACAACTATAGCCAATCCCTTTTAGATAATTTTTTACTGATAGTTATAAGTTATAACCAATGATTTTCTTTTGATTAGGTAGAAATTTAGAAAGGTTTATGGCATTGAGTCATTGACATATCCTTTTTATGATCTTATCTTCATAATATCATCATATATTACATTGTTATATACTATATGTTTGTCAGATTATATTATTTCATCAATAAATATATGTATTATATATTTTATAATTATTTTTCTATACAAAACTGAGGCTTACGCCTCGAGGCTACGCCTCGCCTCGCTTCCAGGGAAAACGCCTCGTTCCGCCTTTCGTTTTTTCAATCCTTGCCGCATACAGATGTTCGGAATGCACGCTCTCGCCACCGCCTTGAACATGAACTCTCGTCGTCGCTCACTCGCGACCGCGCACGGGGTCACCCCCATGCGCCCTAACTCGCATCTCACAAATATCGTGATTTGCGACAGATGCCATGGCCAGCAGGAGGACGCGGAGCATATTTTTTTTCAAATGTCAAAGCTCGTCCGAGTTTTGGCGCGAGCTGGGCCAATCTTGGTTGCGGTGGGAGGACACATCATCGTTTTGGCAGTCGATCAAGAGGGTGGGGCAGGGCTCCACAACGGATGTCTCAATCTCTTTCGCGGGACTGTGGGCGATCTGGCAGGGGAGAAATGACAACATTTTTAAAAACCAGGCATTCTACTTGGAAAATACATCTATACATTGTAAAGCCCTCTACAGCTTTTGTGCTTCTCATTAATATAACAACACCGTTTGGTTTAATTCAAGTTTAAAGGCGGTAGCTCCCACCTTGGGAGTTTTCCCGTGATTGCTTTCAAAAAAAAGTTTTACAGGTATACAAACCTACTTGTAGGTCCTAGATGTCACAAGGCAACATATCCACCAGCTCAAGCGGAATTGCCTACTCTATTACGAAGCCTTCCTACTTTGATGGCACCAACTACTCCTACTAGGCAAATCGTATGGAGATTTACTTGCAGTCCACATATTTCAGGATGTGGACATGCTCCACAAAAACCTTCATGAAGCCAACGCTGAAGGAAGGTGTAGAAGAATTCACCAATGCTGAGATCAAGGATTTGGAGAGGAATGATAAAGCCATGAACATGTTGTGTTGTGTTCTTTTCCAGTCCAAGACAACTTACAAGATTTGGAAGGTACTCTTATTCACGTATGAAGGTACATGTAAAGTGAAGATTTCCAAGGTCATAATGTTAGCCAGAGAGTATGAGAGCTTCGAGATGAAGGAAGGAGAAATAATCAACGAGATGTATACGAGGTTTACCACCATTGTGAACAATCTCAAGACTCTGAGAAAGAACTTCATCAAAGGAGAGATAGAAAGGAAAGTCATCGATTCACTCAGAAGTGAATGAGAACAAATGACGACGATGATAGAAGAAGCAAATGTTGTAGAAGATATTGAGATGAACGGTCTCATAGAGAATCTGATGACCTATGAAGTCAAGAAGAAGACTGAAATGCCGATCAAGGAGGCAAAGAGGAAGGCTTTAGCTTTCAAGGTCATCTCACAAGACTCCTCTGATGAAGAGATATATGACAAAGATCTTGTCTTTCTTGCAAAAGGTTCAAGAAGTTTATGGGAAATAAGAAAAACTTCAAGTAAAAGAGAGAAGACAATGAAGATGCATCCACATGCTATGAGTGCAAGATATTTGTGAATCTAGTAATAGACCTTTGTTAATTGGAAAAAGGTTCAAAGATATTTATGTTGTAGAGTTTAACAAAGATAATGTTTATGATCGCTTAGTTGCTAGCAGTGATGAGATTAATCTTTGGCACAAGAGACTAGGTCACTTACACCTAAGAACTTAAACAAGTTGATTAAGACCAACTTAATTAGTGGGCTGCTTATCAATAGGATAAACCCTAAAACACCATGTGATGCTTGCCCGCTGGGAAAACTTCACAAAGCTCATTAAATAGCAAAAACTTAATTTCAAAATCTAGATCTCTAGAACTACTTCACTTAGATCTATTTGGACCAACATGAGTAGAAGGCCTTAGTAGCTATAGATACTGCCTTGTAATAGTAGATGACTACTCTAGGTTCACTTGGACCATCTTCTTAAAAACTAAGATCAAATAATATTATATTTTATTAACTTTTCAAAAGTAGTTCAAAAAGAAAATAATTAAGAAATCCTTAAAAATTCATACATATAATGGAGAAGACTTTGAAAATGAACAATTCAGTAAGTTTTGTGAAAAACATGGAATAAAATATGAATATTCCTTTCCAAGAGCACCTCAACAAAATAGAGTTGTACAAAGAAAGAGTAGAACTTTACAAGAATGTGTTAAAACTTTATTAATAGAATTTAGTCTACTAAATACTTATAGGTGGAAGCTACTAATACTGATTTCTATGTACTAAATAGAATATTAATACGGCTAATTCTTGAAAAGACAAGTTATGAACTTTATAAAGGTAAAATTCCGAAGATAAGCCACTTTAAAGTTTTTGGAAGTAAATGTTTTACACTAAACATAAAAGATAACTTAGATAAGTTTGATGGTAAAGGCTAAGAATGCATAGTCATTGGTTACTCAAATCGTAACAAGGCTTATAGATTTTTGAATAAAAACACACTTCTTGTGGAAGAATCAATGCACATAAAATTCGATAAAAATCCATAAGAATTAGCTAATGAAAATGTTATTGAAGATGAAGAAGATGAAGAGAAAACATCCATTGATATAACTAAGATAAAAGATACTACAAACTAAGATAAAAGATACTACACATAATCTACCTAAAAATGGATCTTTAACAAGGAACACCTTAAAACTCAAGTATTTGGAGAATTATCAGATAAAATTAAAACAAGATCTCAACTTAAACACTAACTTTATACTTGATGCTTATGTATCACAAATAAAACCTCATAAGATAGAATATATACTAAAAGATGAATCTTGGATAATAGAAATGTAAGAACTTAATCAATTCACAAGAAATGAAGTTTGTGAACTTGTACCTATACTAGAAAACCCCTCAATAATCGAAACTAAACGGGTTTACAGAAACAAATCAAATAACGAAGGTCAAGTAATTATGAACAAAGCTAAACTAGTTGCACAAGATTACAACCAACAAGAAGGTATAGACTTTGATGAATCCAATGCACTTGTAGTTATACTAGAATCAATTAGGATGCTACTTGTTTATGCTGCATACTTATATATAAAATTATATTAAATGGATGTAAAAGTGTCTTTCTTAATGGTTGTCTGAAAGAAGTTTTTATTAATCAACCAAATGATTTTGTTGATAAAGATCACCCTAAGTTTATTTATAAATTGAACAAAACTTTATATGGACTATAACAAGTATCAGGAACATCATATAATAGACTGAAATTTTCTATTATCTGCTAACTTTGAAATTAGAAAAGTAGGCTCAACTTTGTTTATTAGAAATTCAAATGGTCATTTAATAGTTCAAATATATGTTGATGGAATTATTTTTGAAGCTACTAATGAAGATTTGTGTAGAGATTTTGCTAAGTTGATGCATGAGCAGTTTGAAATGAGTCTCATGGGGAACTCAGTTTCTTTCTAGGCTTACAGATTCAACTGCCACTAGCAATCTTTATAAGTCGAGCGGAGTACCCCCATGATCTTCTCAAAATATTCAGTATGGAGAGTACTAAAGGGATGACAATATTGTTGGGAGCTCATGCTTGTCTTGATGCAGATGAAAAGGGTAAGGATATTGATGCGACTCAATATCGAGGTATGATTGGTTCATTATTGTATCTTACTCCTAATATACCAGATATACTTTTTAGTACTTGTATGTGTGCTAGGTTCCAATCGACCCCTAAAGAAAGACACTTAAAAGACGTAAAAATGATTTTAAGTACTTGAAAGATACCATGGATAGTTTTATCCTATATCACCACACCTTGATTGAAAATCTTATAGTGATGTTGATTATGCTAGAAGTAGAATGGATACGAAGAGTACTAACGTGTCATTTCCGTTATTGTTTTACAGATGTATAAAAAATAAGGGAGAGAAGTGCATTGTTTGAAGAAAATCTAAAGAAAAAACAAATAGGGAGTTAATATTAGGAATTAGATAAACACAATTATAATTAAAAGTTTTGAAAAACAAATATAAGTTTTGTCATTAACAAAAAGGGAGAGATTATTAGTGACTTAGATTTTGCTAATAACTTAGTTGCATATTTGTTTTGTAGCTTGATTAACTTTTTATATAGAAGTTCGCAGAAGCTCTTTGATGAAAAGTGTAGAAAACTATGAAGGCGACTCAAAGCCTAAAAGTGATTCTAAAAGACTCTGCTTGATGGTTCATGGATAAGAATCAGACTAAAGAAAGAATCAAAGAAATACTCTTCTTAAGTTTTTATTTTATGCTAAAACAATCTTATAGTTTTTGCATATTCTTGACCATCAAGCAAACTTAAGCTAGAATCAATAATTTCACAAATTCCATTTTGGACATATAAACGATCACATAGACACCTCTGATTGATCACCTATGATTGACTATATTGTTTCTCATGATCGTCCATCCTCTTGACCATGATCGATTACTTTTTGAATTTCAGACCAACAATCAATTATGATCGAATCACTTCCGTGACATGATCGATCACTCATGATCGACCAACTTGTTACTATGATCAATCATTTCATGAATTTTGGAAATCAGAATGTTGGACTATCCACTTTTGGACACCAACGACTCTTTTGAGCCCAACCCTGTAATAGAAATCCTGTGGCTCATTTTTTGAGACACAATCAAGAGAAACATTCTCTACTCTCAAAAGAAAAAGGAAGAGTGACCATTTTATGCGATATTCAAGTTCTTACAACGATCTTGCGTTCTCCAGCTCTTTTCAATCCAAAGCTTTTAGTTGCTGAAGTTGTTTGTGTTCTGTGCTCTAATGCGATCTTCATCATCATTGTCGAGTACATTCTGTGCTTAAAGTCTGTAAGCTTGTATTCAAGTTTCATTGCTTAATTATATCAATTTTATCATTTTTTATATAGGTATCCGAGTCGTGGATTCCTTTCTTCGAGAGAGAAAATCCTCCTTGGGAGTTGTATAATTAAGGGTACATGTACGAGAGGTTGTGGTATCCTCAGGTTATAATAGCGTTGAGTAGTGGAAATAGGCTTTGCCAAAAGAGTAAAGGTAAAATTCTAGAACATGTTTCTGGGTCGTGGTTTTTACTCACTTGGGTTTCCACGGAAAATTCATTGTGTCTCCGTGATTTGATATTCTTCTAGTCCCGTGGATTGTGAATTATTTTTTATCTAGATATTGTTATTAGATAATTGTTTATTACACAATTCACCCTCTCTTGTGCCGGTCTCACAGTGTCTGGCTCCCCAGCTTTCACTCAGAATTCTCAAAGCAACAGCTCTAGGATTTTATTGACATCGGAATCCCTCTGCCACTTCGAAGGCCTTCAAGAGGGATATCATTTGGTCTAAAGAGATGGTATTTTCCCAATGAAAGGGGTTTACATGGCACTGGATAGGCAATCTGGCTTGTCATTAGAGGAACTGATTAGTGATTGCAGATTTATTTGTGACTTAAAATTCCCTCTTGAATCCTTATTTTCCTAGGCTCTTGCAATGTGGAAGACTACTCACCAAGGATATATGGTTGAGATTTTGTGGGGGTAGTGGCACAGGTTGTGTTTTATGCGACGATAAGGTGGAATGATTGGATCATCTTTTCTTATTTCCCAAAAGAGCAAGAGACATTGCTTGCGATGAGCTTTGATTGGTTGGATTCTAGTAGCCAAGCCAATTTATAAGTCACTTTTCAATTCTCGTTTCCATCTTAACTTGGAGTTGTTACCGATTGTGGTGATCTATGCTCTTTGGCTAGCATGTGATGGAATGCTTTTTCGTGTTGAGCATGTTGAGAATGCAACCCATCATGCTTAGACTATCCTTGAGTTTTTGCTTTTGTAAGTTTTTCTGTCTTAATTAATCCACTTTGGAGCAGACACCTCTGCATGTTCCTCCCTTTCTTCTTTTAGAAAAATAATAAAGCGTGGCTAATGATAGAAGAAGGAAAGAAGAGATCCCAAGGTCAATCTACTATAGTCAATGGAAATTAACCTTCTTGTGATGGAGGAGGTTGGTCTAAACCTTGCAAACTGTTGTGCACCCTCACCAAGATGATGGTGATGATTTTATCTTCTTTTCTCATGCAACAAATTCACATGATACCATGCTTGCTCCTTAATGGTTGTTGGTTATGGTATGGCTTCCGATCATGTGCACAAAGTTCGCACATTCGATGATGAAAAGAAGATTACATTGAAGTTTAGGAAACCCTAAGAAATTGAGTCAAGGGATGGTTTGATAATCTACAATCACATAATGGTGAGAAGGTAACGTTGGGGTTCAACCAAAATATGATCGTCCAATGAAGACAGATGAAGTTGGTGGTGGAACAAATGAAGCAGCGATGTCGAGAAGCCAAGGTAGAAGAACAACCTTAGCGATGTTCATGTGGAGGATGGGGGTGGTAGAAGTCGAGAGAGGTGGTGGTGATAGAGGAGGGGGTCGGGGAGGTACTAGGATGAGGAGGGGGATGCAGGGGCTAGGGAAGGGGACAACAGAGTCCAGAGTAGGCCACGACATTGAGACAATGGTAGTGGGGAAGGCCTGGGTGAGGGAGGTCTTAGAGAAGGGAGGGAGGAGGTGTCAATGGAGGTCATGAAGGGAGGAGAGGTGTTGGTAGGAGGAAGTGGCGGCAACGGGGGTGGATGTTGGGTGGGGGGGGGGGGGCTGGAGTGGGGAAGGAGGCGACCGAGATGGCGGCAACGGTGGAGGTGGGGGGAGAGATTTGGTGGGGAGGGAGGGGGATGGGGATGGGAGATAAATGTCAACCCTTGGATTCAATCCGGTTAGATTAACTCATTGTAGTGATTGGGTATAAGTACTAAATAATGGAAGGGTCAAAGCGTAAGTAACTATCCAAAGTTCTACATGTAATTCAATTTATGGAGGGATTGGAGTGTAATTATAAAAGTATGGAAGGTTATGGGTGGTAAAATCTTTTTTAACTTTGATGTTGCTAGTTCAGTGACTTATTAGAGCTTTATGCCATGAGTCATAATGTTGCTGTAGGCGAGGCTGATAATTATTTTTTTATTTTTTCTTCAAGTTTGCTAATCTGTTTAATGCCAACTTACACAAGGACTGACTTCGGCAATCCATTTCTTCAGAAAAATGGCGAAAGCAAGAAATTCCAGTTGGTAACAGATCTCAGAATGAAAGCTATAAAGTAAGGTATTTCTGAATTTCCATCGGTTAGTTATTGTTTTCCATGATATTAGCAAGAGATATTTGCAACTGGATGTTTTTTTCATATGGGTTTTGATCGGAGGGAATTTATTGAGATCAAATAGTTTCTTAATCAGCATTTGAAAAGTTGACATGAATTTCAAATTCCATATATTCAAATGGCCTGGCCAATTTGATGTTTTTAGAAAGGTAAGGAGGAAGGCTAACTACAATACCCTTAAACTGCTTAATCGGGTCTGTTTTATTATTCAACTATACAACTATTTTCTCATACATTATTTTTCTAAAATATGGCAATGAATTTATAGTGGTTTTGCTTATGTCAAGTGTTTCTTGAACTTGAACATGGTTATTCTGGATCTTTTGTAGTTAATTCATGTTGACCAAAGCAAGAGAAAGAAAGACCAATGATGTGTATAAAAAATCCGACTCGAAGGAGGGCCAGAAGGATATATTCAGATTGACCAAAGCAAGAGAGAGAAAGATCTCTCAATTGAGATGCATTAAGGATGATGGACATGTACTTGTTACTCAGAAGGATATAGAAAATAGATGGAAGTAATATTTCCATAGGCATTTCATTGGAAAAGGGAATAAAGAGATTACTTTGGGAGATCTTGCTGGTTGTGAATATTATCTGAATCGTGCAAGCTATAGACGGATACAAAGGAATTAGAGGATGCTTCAAAGGTTATGAAACCTTGGAAAATGGTAGGACCTGATAACATTCTTATAGAGGCTTGGAGAATTCTAAGTGAATGAGGTTTGATACAGCTCACAAATTTATTCGATGTTATTTGGTGAAACAAGAAAATGCTCGAAGAATGGAGGAGAAGCATTGTGGTGCCTCTTTATAAGAATAAACGAGACATTCAAAATTGTTCGAATTAGAGAGGTATAAAACTGATGAGTCATACTATGAAAATTAGAGAATGTGTGATCGAAAGAAGGTCGAGGCAAGTTTCCAAAGTAACTGAAAACCAATTCGGATTCATGCCAAGTTGCTCAACTATTGAAGCTATCCACTTTATTGAGGAGAACAATGGAGATTTATAAAGTTAAAAAGAACCCCCACATGATTTTTATTGGTTTGGAGAAGGCTTATGATTCAGTCCCTCGGGAGATATTGTGGAGAGTTTTGGAGAAGAGGCACGTACAGGTCTATATATTAACCTTATAAAGGATATATATGACGTGACTTCATCTTGTGTAAAGATCTAGTTTATGAAGACTGCCTATTTTAACATTAGCATTGGTTTGCATCAAGGTTCAGCTTTGAATTCATTCCTTTTTACTTTGATTATGGATGAGTTAACTAGTCATATTTAGTATGAGATACCTTGGTGTATGTTGTTTGTCGATGATATTATGTTGATTGATGAGATGAGAGAGAGTGAATGAGAAGCTAAAAACTTGGAGACATGCTTTGGAGACTAAAGGATTTCGTATATGTAGGGCTAAGACTGAATATATGGATTACACATTTGATGGAATCAACAGTGAAGGACTCAAGGTGAAGATTGGAGACAATTCCATTCAGAAGAAAGATTCTTTTAGATACTTGTGATCTATTTTGCAACATTGATGAAGAAATTGATGGAGATGTTACTCATAGAATAAATGCAGGTTGGCAAAAGTGAAGAGAAGCCTTTACTGTTCTTTGTGATAAGAAAATCCTTTTGAAAGTCAAAGGAAAGTATTACATAGCAGCCATGGGACCTGCTATGCTTTATAGATCAGAATGTTAGCTTGTGAACTATAGACATATGCAGAGAATGACAATAGTAGAAATGAAAATGCTAAGGTGGATGTACGGTCATACATGAAAAGATCGAATTCAGAATGATGCGATTAGAAGGAAAGTTGATATAACTCCAGATAGCAGATAAGATGAAAGAAAACCGCTTAAGATAGTTTGATCACTTGCAAAGGATGTCGGTTTGATGCACCGGTTAGAAGATGCGAGATTTGGGATGTTGAGCCGGTTAAGAGAAGACGAGGAAGACCCAAGAAGTGTTGGAATGAGACTTCCGGAGGGATCTTAGTTATTTGGATTTAAGCCTTAGAATGACCCAAAATAGCTGAATGGAGGCAACAATCCATGTAACCGATCATACTTAATTGTGGGAAAAGGCTTTGTTGTTGTTGTCAATTCAACTACCATTTAGTTATTGTTTTATGTTGGAGAATAGACTGCTGGGAAGTTTTATGCACACCTCTGTGCCTTAGAAAATACCACTAAAAGATGCATCGTTTATACAGATCATAGAAATAGATCTCATTTATTTAGCTTAGATGGTTTATTCGTTTTTATGATATAAAAATAGTGCTGATACATAACAAACATTTGAGATGATGGAAACCGAAGATGATGAGAAGCTGACAGCTAATAAATTATGGGAAGTCTTGGAAGAGAGGGAGGCGGATCTTGAAAGCTACCAAGCATTGAACAAAATCCTCACGATGAGAGAGCTAGCAAGTAATCAAGAGTTGCAAGAAGCTCGAAAATTGTTGGTGGATGTACGAAATTCTTTCTTACTGGTGCTGAATTGCAAAAACTCTCGCCTCCATTAATTGGTGATCGGTTACTCTGCAGAGCATAGAGGACTTTTCAAACCCTCGGAGTGCAGTAGGGATAAAGAGAATGGGTGAACTTGCTGATAAGCCTTTTCGAGATGCGTGCGCACAAAGGTTTTCTTGCGAAGAGGTTGATATTAAAACAGCCGAGTTGATTTCCACCTGGGATGCATGCATTAGAAACTCGGAATGGTACCCCTTCAAGACAGTCATTCACAACGGAGAATGCAAAGTATGGCTACTGTTACCCTATCCTTCTCTGTCTACAGATGTTTGATGTTTTAGGCTTGCAAAAGGGAAAACTTTATTTCCAAAATTTCAGCTTTGCATCCTTCTTTTGCAGGAAGTCATAGATGATGAAGATGAAAGCTTGAAGGGGTTGAAGTCTGAATGGGGCGAAGTAGTTTACCAGACAGTCGTGACAGCTTTGTCGGAGATAAATGAATACAACCCAAGTGGGAGATACATAGTTCCAGAACTCTGGAACCACAAAGAGGGTAAAAGAGCTACTTTAAAAGAAGTCATTGGGTACTTCCTGAAGAAGATGAAGACATTAAAAGCTGGGAAATATAAATGATCATTAAGCATCTATCTAGTCATTGCTGTAACAAGCTCATCCAGACTAATAATTACATCCCAAACTGTTTTTGTGGCAGTCTTATTCGTTTGACCTTGTTGGTTTGCAGACTTATGTTGCAATTTAAAATATATTTGGGCCTCTTACTACCAGCATGCGTTTTGATTTATTTCCTTATGATTTTTAGTTGGATGATATACTCTTTCAATTAAAAATCCTTGGCAAATCGCCCGAAGAAGGAACCGTTTTGTGACCTTTCACCGGCCTTCTTTATCACCAAACATGATTTTCTTTTTCTCAAATTCAAAGCTATACGTTTATTTGATGTTTGAAGGAAGATTTTCAGTTTAGACTCGATGGATGGCGGAGAATGAGGGAGAGAGAAAGACAAAGACGGGGTCGTATTGGTATATATAAGTAATGGTAAGAGAGAGAGAGAGAGAGGAGAGGGTCACAGAGGAAAAAGATGCAGGAGAACAGGATGGGTAGTTGGAGGTATCACTACAAGAAAAATGAGTTGTGGCCACGGAATGTAGCAACGGAAACTTGTGGCCATGATAATTCCGTGGCCACTAGTTTCCCGTAGCCACAATCTGTGGCCAAAGTCTTCATATAAGAGTTGTGGGCACGATAAGTTCTGTGGCCACTTGTAGTGGCCACGGCATATTCGTGGTTAGAGAACTCTAGCGACGAGACTTGTAGCTACGGCTACTTGCCACGACATGTCGTGGCCAGAGCCCAATTCTGTGGTCACAAACCCCATATCCGTGGCTATAGTTCTGTAACCACACCTTGTTTTCCATGTAGTGTATGACACAACATTATAGGGCTTGTTTGGTTGTCAGTTTACCCAGAGGTAACCTGGCATATCCCCAGACCAAACCCTGCATTCCTAAGTTGGCATGCGCAAGGGACCTCTTTCTCGGGGGATGCCTTCTTTCTAGAGGAAGGTTAGGCATGCGCAAGAGGCCTTTTTGCTATGGAGGATGAGACTATTTTGTCTTCAGATTTGGCAACAAGGGTGTGTTTGAGGTTGTCTAGGTTCACAAATGGTGAAACACCGACATCATGCACACATGTACTTCGAGTTGAAGGTGTTTTGATCCTATCGCGCACAATGGAGTTACAAGGCCTAATACTAAGTGTGTATGGGAGGGTGACGAAAGTACTCATAGACGGTTGAGTTCTAGAGTCTGACCCTCTTGTTACCCTTGTGGTGGTTTATGGTGGTGGTTTGGTACATACTAAGCAAATTTGCAACCTAATCATCGGACATGCGAGCTTCAAGATACTGGTGAGGGTTGTTCGATGTACAAGCGCACATGGATTAGGCTCTTTATTTCTTGAAAGGTAGGCTATCTGCATAGTGATCCCAATGTTGTCCCTCATATAATTGAGGTGGCATTGGATTGTTCATAGTGAGTTCTGTTCATATTGATGGTTGATTCAATTAACAACGGGTCAATATCACCTTAGGGGTGGTGGGCTTGGGTGTCAAAGATCGAATAGGGAAATGCAATTGGACTTGCAAGATAGAAAAAATTTTCGCTTCCTTCATCCAAGTTACATTTTCTCATATTGTAGTACGATAAAGGTGGAAGAGAGATCCTAGATCTCGCTTGAGCTACTTAAGTTAGCATACCTCATCCTTTGAATGTATTTGTCAAGATCCTTATAAAGTCGAAAGAGAAGTTTTAACAAACACATGTGCTTTCAGCAATTACTAATGAATGACATGCTTCGTTGCATTACGCCTAATGATGGCTTCATAAGAGATGATGTACTCAAAATGTTTGAGTACATGCTTGAACCAAAATCTTTAAAAGTTAGATGGACATGGATATGATCAATGTCATCATTTTACTATCTCTAATTAAGTCCTTCATGAAGCTTCGTATTTTCATATTTATGAAAGAGATGAAGCAAGCATAAATGTTGAAATACTCTCATATTGAAGTTCCTTGAGCACATGTTTAGTGTAAGCCATCCTTTATCTTAAGAAATGGTAGTTTATGGATCAAGAAAGCGTAGTGGAAGCTTGGGTCCTGACCCACAATAATTTTAAAAATGGGAAGGTGAGTCAAAGAGTTGGATGTATTTTTGTGACTTCCACACATGTTGGATGGATGCCAATACTACAAGCTGATATACTGAAAGTATTACTGCTCAGACTACCTAGAATCCTTAGAGAAGGACTCATATAGTGCATCAACATATCCACATCTACATATCATCATTGAAATCGACTTACTTATTAGATAATATTAAAGTCTGGTAATTGTATCTCATTCTTCTATCAACACTTGCAATTTGTTGCCAATGTTTTAGAAGATTAGAAAACTTGATCTTAAGTTTAATTGTCATTCACATAGGATTTGATGCAATTGTTGCAATAATATCCATTGAACATATAGACTACTTCTTTCCAATAGGAGAGCCCTTAGTCTTAGACAATTTTCTTATGACCTAGATATTGGAACATATTCATTGTTTATTTCTAAATTTGCTGGAAATAGACATACATTCTGAGATAGATGTATCCGAAAAAGTTATGATGGATATATTTGAGATAGTAATCTAACATCTAGATGACTCCACTAAATTAGAATGTTAATGAATGATTCATTTACATTTCCAGCACTGAAAATTTAACCTCAAAAGATCAAAAGGAGGACGAAGATCATTTGACAATGATCCGACATCATAACCTAGACATATGTTTATTGATAAGATCAACATACTAGTAAGAAATGGAACTTTAGATTGTTCAAAAGTTCAAAGCTTACATACTTATGAACTTTGTATTCTAAGTAGAATGTTGGATGCACCATTCTCTGGGAATGGTGCACGATGCCGAGGTATTCAAGACCTTATATATAACCTTAATGATATATGCTATCCATTGATGATCACTTGTGGTATGGGGGTTTTCTTCCTTACATATTAGAAACCTTTGAAATTTTCTAAGATTTCATATTTTTGGTTAAGAACCAAAGTTAGAAGGAAGATGTATAAAATTCAATTTAACCATGGTAGCTAGTACCTATTAGATGAACTCAAGGAATATCTTATAGGCTTATAGAGAAAGAATATTTTTTGTATCTCACTCAACCTAATAGAACTCAACTCAATGGAGTTGTAGGGAGATGCAACTGGAATATTTTTTGATACGATCTGATCAAAGATGACTATTAGCATAAGTACCTATTAGTTTCCTGGTATCTGGAATAGAGACCACAATATATATCCTTAATAAGATTCCAAGCAAATCTGTACCCAAAACCCCTCATGTGCTATGGTTTGGAGACAAACCTTGTATTGACACTTGAAGATTTAGGGTTGCTTGGTCCATGACAAAAACATGGATGTAAGTAAAACTGAATCTAGCACTAGAGATTACTACTTTATTATGTATATTAAGAATGGTATTGGGCACCTACTTTATGACATGAAATTCTTAAAAGATTTCATCTATAAGGATATGATTCTTAGAGGATGACTTCTTTAAGAGTTAAGACAATAACGAAGTAAAAGGACTCATCAAATCCTAGGAGGATAGCCAGGTTCCTAAAACCATAAACAAAAAGGATAATCAAAGATAAAACACTCATACCTCTTTAAATCAGTTTGAGGGTTGTAAGACAACCTAGAGGGTATGGATTCCATGTCTCGAAGAAGTCTAACAATGATCCGACTTCGTATGAGGAAGCTTCTGGGGATCATAACATGGAGAAATGGATATTAACAATTAATCTATAGTAGACTTCATGCACAGGTGATGTGTATGGACCATCGAGTATCCACTTATAGGGGCCATACATGTTGGATGTGAATGGATCTTCAGGACAAAAAGGAAACCTAATGAGAAGGTAGAGACCTTTGAAGCACAACTCGTAACCAATGACCACACACAAAGAAAATACATTGCTTGCAATGAGACTTGCTCTCCAATGACCATGCTTATATTCATCAAAATGTTGCTAACAATAGGTACACTACTTGACTATGACATCTGGAAAATGGAAGTCAAGATTGTATTTCTCAATAAATACATCAACGAGGATATTCGTATGAGGTAGCCTCGGGGATTCATAGTTGAGGAAGACAAAGTGTACAAGCTAAGGAACTCCATCTATGTCTCAAGCAAGCTTCTTATAGTTGGAACATCTGATTTGATTTCAGGCTGAATCTTGATGAACCATGTGAAGCTTAGTGGGAGTGTCATTGTGCTCATCGTGATAATGTAGATAAAATCCTAATCATGTGAAATGATATAAGGATGATAAAAAGTGTTTAATAATCTAGTTATCCCATACATTTGAGATAAAAAAGATCTCAAGAATGCCTCTTATATTTTAATTCCAAAGTTGTCAAAAAGAGAAGAGAAGAGAGCATTGGGACCGTCATATAAGGGTTACATCTTGGAAAAATCCCACTTAGGATATTTCAAGGAAGGCTTCATTTGCTTAAGATGTGGCTATAACCTATCTAAAGGAATAATACCTCAAAATGTTGAGGATGCGAATGTATAGATGCATGCCCTTGTGGATCAACCATAGTAAGCCTGGTGATGCCATTCATTCACCTTTATTCTCCTATTTTAGCTTTAAATCACCAGTAAAATACATGTAAATATCACTCACTTGCATGAATTAACATCTAACATTAACATGTAAATACCTGTATTTAAACTCAAAATAAAAGAATAAAGAAAAGATAATAAAAATAATTGAGGTATCAAAGATATTGATTGTCCCTGAACCTCGAGACCTAATCAAATATTTATCAGGTCGACAAGGAATAAAGTAGGGGTAGATAAGGGCAAAATAATGTACAAAAAATCGTAGAAACCCTAGATATACAATACATTGTATATAGCTTACACTTACACTATTTTTTACAAACTCACACATACCACAAGTCAAAATGCTTCAACAAGAAAGTTGAACATAATAATGCATAGAAAATAATAAATTTATTGGTAACGATAAAGCATACACAAGTCACTTTGTAAACTTAGTTGAAAAAGCTACAAACAAAACTTCATTTATCAATATCTCCTCCATATGAACTCAAAATTAATCAAATCCACCTCCTTGTATTTCAGATTAAATTATCTACTAAATGAAAGTAGTTTCATTTAAATTAGAGTCAAGATACAAATCTCAATTCACATCTCCGACTCTAATAAAGTTCACGATTTACTATAATATTGAAAATTTTCAATCATCTGGTGCTTATTTCAAGACTGATCAGAGCATATTTCCTCTTGTAGACTAAAGAACATGATATGGATTCCTCATCATCAGATTTACAAATAGGACAAAAATGAGGTTAATGCACATATGCTCACCTCCATGCATGCGATTCAACAACAACTAACTGCACTGGCCGAGATGCAAGCTGCCTTCCAGGTGATGCTTATGGAGATGAGGAGGGATAAAAAGAACAAAGGAGGAGGAGGAGAAGAAAACCACGTAGATGGATACATTGAAGGAGAGGAAGAGAGAAGAGAGGCACCACAATCGACGCTCAAGGAAACTCACAATCCAGGACCCGGTCATGTCACTGAGTAGATCCGCATACCGCAGATCCACGGACACTTCGAGTTAAAACTGCAATTGCTCTCTCTCTCTCTTGCTGACATTCTACAACAATACAAATGAAGAACCATATATTCACTTGCAATAGTTTAACCGCATCTACGGAACAATGCACTTCCCCAACATCCTATTGGAGGTAGTTAAGACTATCGCTTTCCAATTCAACCTTTAGAATAATGCTCTTTATTGGATAAATCACTTGGGAAAAGTGCTAACGACCTGGGAGGAGCTGAAGCACAGGCCGAGACAAGCTGCCTTCCAGGTGATGCTTATGGAGATGAGGAGGGATAAAAAGAACAAAGGAGGAGGAGGAGGAGAAGAGCACCACGTAGATGGATACATTGAAGGAGAGGAAGAGAGAAGAGAGGCACCACAATCGACGCTCAAGGAAACCCACAATCCAGGACCCGGTCATGTCACTGAGTAGATCCTCATACCGCAGATCCACGGACACTTTGAGTTAAAACCGCAATTGCTCTCTCTCTCTCTCTCTCTCTCTCTCTCTCTTGCTGACATTCTACAACAATACAAATGAAGAACCATATATCCACTTGCAACAGTTTAACCGCATCTACGGAACAATGCACTTCCCCAACATCCTATTGGAGGTAGTTAAGACTATCGCTTTCCAATTCAACCTTTAGAATAATGCTCTTTATTGGATAAATCACTTGGGAAAAGTGGTAACGACCTGGGAGGAGCTGAAGCTAGCCTTCCTACACAAATATTATCCCACGGTCATCTCAATCAGATGCGTGCTATCATTTCAAACTTCTAATAGTTGTTCGATAAGCCTATTTACATGGCGTGGGATAGGAGAAATGCCCCCATCATGACATATCGAAGACGAGTTTGGTCCAAAATTTCTCTGGGGGATTAAATTAAGATAGTCAAGAGCTGGTTGATGTTGCATGTGGTGGATCTCACTTCGACAAAGATGAATACGTGGTCTGGCAAATCTTTGAAGAAATGGTCGAGGGATCGGTTGTATTATCTTCATCTCATGATTGAAGAAGAAATCCATAGATCCTCCACAAACTGATCAATATGACAACAACATATGTTGAGGACAAGAAAGAGAGTTCCAACCTAAGCATAATAGGGAATGCTTTGTCCAAAATAGACATTATCGAGAAACAATCACAAAACCTTGAGAAACTCAATGTGATCGAACAAAGAACTAAAAATCTAGACAAGCTTGACCAGATTACAAAGCAGCCGGAGCTCTTGGTGAGCTCGATCAACCTGTGTCAGTTTGCGAGTTAT
Organism: Ottelia alismoides; assembly: GCA_037367405.1. Classification (NCBI taxonomy): domain Eukaryota; kingdom Viridiplantae; phylum Streptophyta; class Magnoliopsida; order Alismatales; family Hydrocharitaceae; genus Ottelia; species Ottelia alismoides. The sequence continues at coordinate 730,846 of JAZKJV010005966.1, read as the reverse complement.
ACATCCGAGTCTTATGCCACTGAACTGAAGGAACATCCTGTTGAACAAGAGATTTTCAGGGATTTTATTTAATTAGAAAATAAGTGTGTTGAAGTAATCCTAAATATCCCTCAATAACAACTATTTTTATTCTTAAGCAAAAATAAATCAAACAAGTGTAAGCAAGAGGATATCGCTATTTATTTACCTCTATAAGTACAAGATGGAATTCAGGGAGGCAACGAATCCTGAGGGTTATTTATATCAATGAAAAATCAAAGAAATAAAAAGTAGTCCTTTTATTTTCAACTCTTGATCTTTTTAAGGGTTTATTTTATAAATTTTCATGATTTTTAAAATTATACAATTTAAAGTTGTCTGATTTTCAAATTTTAGCGATTGATACAATTTCTAATTTTCATATTTTTAATTTTAGAACAAAATAAACAATAAAAGAGAATAAAGAAATAAAGAATAAAACACTCTTTAGTATTTTTAAGTTATGGTAAAAATATGCGGAAAAATTACAATTTTTTTTGCATTTTTTTGTATTTTTACTGGTTTTGTGATTTTCAAGATTTTTTAGATTTTTTTTGTTTATCAAAATAATAAAAAATAGGGAAGACCCTTAACATAAAAATAAGGAAACTTTTTTTAGGTTTTTAAAATAGAAAATAAAAATAAAAATAAGGGAGATATGCAGAAATAGAAAGGTGAATTTTGAAGCTTTAATACAAGCTAATGTACAATTTTTTAGAGTTTATGTGATATTTTGTGATTTTTTAGTGTTTTATGTATTCTGTGATTTTTTTAGTTTTTATGAAGGATTTGAAAATGAATTTTGCATTGAAATTTTAAAAATAAAAACAAGCACATTCTATTTTTTCCAGAATTTTTTCAAATGATTTTTCAAATTTTTATTAATTAACTGATGAAAAAGGGTAAAATTAAAAATAGTAAAACAATTTATTTCGTGAAACCAAAATTAGTGATAATAGATCTAATTATCAGACAGTTTAAGGAATTTTTATGATTTTTTAAGGTTTATTAGATATTTATTAAGACTAATTAACACATAATTCAAGTCACTGCAACGCAGGGACTATATTGCAAGGAAAAATTATTCAAGCACTTAATTCAGAATAAAACAAATCAATGTGAGGATATGATTGCAAATTTTGCACTAAAAAGCTCGTACCAGTACACGTGAGTCGTGCTGACATGTGGAATTATACGCTCCAGCAGGCGTACGGATCTCGATCTCCAGGTGGAATTACACGCTCTCCTAGTTGAAGAAACGATGCTCTACCACCACTCAGCTCATCTGAATCAGCCTCAGACGTGAAAACCACACGAAAATGGATTAGCTTCAAATTTTGGATATGGAGGAGGTTTTATAGCGGCTAGAGATGGTGAAATTTGAATCAGGGAAGGCACACGAATCGAGGCGTGGAACTAAATTTTATTAAACCGTTGAGTTAGAGTGTTATTCGGTGAGAGATTTGTAAGAGACATTGGAAGGAAAGGGTGATCAGATCATGCAGGAAAAAGAGAAGTAGCAGGTCCAACGAGTGAGTTAATTGGGCGGAGCGGAGGAAGAGGGGTTGAGGTAGTCTGCCAACCATGTGTGGTTTTCTACGCGACAAAGTCACTAGAAGATAAAATAATAAGAAAAATGTTAATAAAAAAATAAATTAGAAAATGAATATAAATAAATAATCTATATAGATAAAAATGTTCAAAATTAAATAAACTTAATTATGGTGATTTTTAATAAATGAATTAAAATAAATAATTAGATTAAAATAAATATTAATCTTTATTCATAGGTTTATATACCTATACAACACTTATATTTTTAATTATTTATTTTTACAAATAAATATATTATTTAATAGTATATTAATTTAAAGTATTTTTAAGAACTTTGGAATATAATTTTATTTTAATTTTATGAAATAAATTATTCAATTGAATAAATAGAGTTATTTACAAAATATGTAGGTGGTACATATACACTATATACATGATTTTATTTTTGGTTATTTTCTCGTTTGTAATTTTTATGTCCATTTTATATTGATCAAATACATTATATACAAATATTTAAAAATACAATATTTGCAAAAATATGCATAAAAAGAATAAAAGAATATATTTACACAATGTACAATTCAGGCATCCAATACAATACACTCTAAAAACCCACTTTTCACGTCTTAACTCCTATTTTACTTAAATCACTTTCATTATAAAGCTTATTTAATTCCAAGTACAATAAAAGTAAGTTTGCTTTATTTTGAATTTTTTTGGAGAAGATATTAATCTGATAAGTTGGTTCTGCGATATTTTCAAAGTGTTTTTATTTTAACTATGTGCAGTGATTCTTCTTGCAATTATTTTTTATATTTACAACTTATTTTTACATACAAGTTCCACGAAGAACACAATTTTTTTGAAGTGAATTCAGTGATAATTAAAATAGAGTAAGAAATATGTCCAAAATAATGATGGATGTACACGATGATTATGAATGAACAGAAATTATTTTTCTTTATTCTAAAATAAGCCTCATCTCCCCCTTCTTCATTGATTATCGATTAGGTCAAGTCTTGATCTTCTCTCGAGGTCAGAGCCTACATGTATTTATTGGAGTCTTTATTTTTATTTATTTTTCCTTTATTTATTTATTTATTTTAGGTTAAAAACAATGATATTTTTCAATATATACAAAATAATGGATATATAGAAAAGAGTGTTCTATTGACAGGTGTTTAATAAGGGTATTTAAGCTAAAATAATTAAATAGAGTTGATGAAATGCATATTCATCAAATCCACATCAGCAGAGTGTTTGGCAGTCGCAGTCGGTCCAAAATGTGTATTGCATGCAAGCACCCGAGCAAGATGCATAATTATATCCGCAACAAGCATAAATGATCGTGTACCATTCAAAGCTCCTGACATTTGTCGAGCTATTCTTTCCACCTCCACTCCAAGTTCAAGAGGTGATGAATCTCCATTTCATCACCTTTATTCTATCATTTTGGCCTTAAAACCCCTAGCTAATGCATGTAAATAACCCTAATTTGTACATATTAACAATCATTCTTAGTTGTATAAATATTGTATACAATACTCTTTTTAATACCAAAATTATAGAATAAAGAAAAGAAAAAGAATAAAATATCAAAGGAATTTTATGACCATAAACCCCGAGACCTAGGCATCTTGATGATAGATCAACAATAAATAAAATAGGGGGCGATAAGGGCCAATAATACAAAAAATCTCATTTATTTATTAATTTTGGTACCTATTTTATTCTCCACTTTTTATACTTCAAATAAAGAAACTTTATTTGAAAATTATAGATAAAAATGTGCAGAAAAGAACAAAATTGAGTTTATATAAAAATAATATACAATATACAAATTACACTCTAAATAATATTCCAAAATCCCAATTTCCCGGACACAAATCTCTCAAATAAAAACTCAAAATATATCAAAATCACTTTATTTGTATGTAATTTTAATAAGCTATTTAATGAAGGTGCTTTCATATTTTTTGGAGTTAAGGTGTGAAAGTTAGGCTTTGAGTACGTATTGTACAATATACTCGAATAAAATAATCATTTTTTTATTCTTTATTATTTTTATAGGAATTTTATATTTTTATTTTGTAAATATTATGTATATCATATTTACATATTAAAACTAGAATAAAACTCTGAATAATGCACACGAATAAAATAATGTATAAATACATAGATGAAATACTTGTACCTATATAATTTATACCCTATTAATTTAAGTATACAAATAATATCAGAAAAATATTATAAAAATATATTTATACACCTAAAAATAAGTTATAAGTATATGAAATAAGAGAATAAAATAATAAGATCAAAAATAAAAATAAAATGTATAAAAGATATATGAATATACCTATAAATACATCCCTAAAAATTAACTTGTAATAAAAATACAATAAATAAATAAAAACCATCTTAAAATATTACTTAAAATAATAAATATTTTTTATTTTATAATAAAATTAATAAAATCATTTAATATATTTAATTAATTATTTCGAATAAAGGGGGCTTTTTATCCTATAGCGGGCTGACATCGCCCAACGGGCTTCCATTGATTGTTGACCTCAGTCATCTCCCCATCTTTCATCTAGCTCTTGTTAGAAGTCTGGAGCGGCCCACCTTCTTTGGTTTTTCCAGGACGCCCTGTTAGTCCTTCCATCTCGAGTTGTTCATGGATCCCATTCCCATCATGATCCTCTTGCACGCCAGATCTTCAAGTCCTTCTGATCTTCCTAGAGTGTGATAATAATCGACATCAAAGTTCGCCAAAACCCTTTGTCTGTAAATAATACGTCGGTGTCCTCCTTCCCTTCTTAATCCCTCTTGGAGCCGCTGATTGAGTCTCAGTGTTCGTGAGTGAAGGCCAGGTGACAGTTGAGTCTTCCCCGTGCTTGGAGAACGTCGGAGCAAGGAGAGGAGGAGGTCCATAGCACGCTCCGGTCGCCCTGCTTCTAAGTCCCCCCTCAGGTATAAGAGCTGATTTCTTTCCTATTTTAGGTAGTTTTAATTCTCATATTTTAATTCCAGTCTTTAGTCTCGCATTTTAATTAGTGGTTTAGTCTAGATTATTCAAAGCCACTCGCGGAAGCTCTCGAGCTCCGGCCTGATTTCACCACAATCCGACTGATCTCTGATCCCCACATCATTCCCACTATCTTCCTCTGCACCTTCTTCTTCTTCTAAACCGACCCCTTGACAAACCAGATCGACGCTCAATCCACGAATCGAAGATCGAACTCCGTCGCTCGTCGGGCCTTCGTCACCCACCTCCATTACTATGCAGAGCAACTTCAAAATGGGCCGAGCTTCATTATCTTGGACCTAGTAACACCTCTGTGCATGTCCCAGGTTAAATAAGCCCCTATTGAGGGGACGAATCGCCTCTAGGTTTGACTCCCTAGGTGATCGGAGCTCCATCGACTCGCTAGGATTCATTTCTAGATCCAGGACCTTGTAAAAGGCACCATTGGACGCGGATCAACAACAACAACATGTAGAGCACCTCAGCGTCGTGGGAGGAGCATCGGAGCTTGAGGAATCGACAGAACAAGGAAGAACATGCTTGTATTCTTCCTTGTTCTTGGAGATGGACCCAACATCGTTGGATGGAGCCCTCTGCTCCATATCACACCAGAGGTGTCAGATCTTCCAAACCCAGCACCGTTCGATCGCACCCTGTGACCTAATTTCAGGCATCCTGTGGTGAAGAATACCGGCCGCGCGGATGACACCACGTGTATAAGTGACCCGCATCCAGCCGTCCGTCTCCACGCTAAGGAAAGGGTAAATTATTAATCTAGACCCGTAATTTTTGTTTTTATTTATTAACTCTGTAAAGAAAATTTCAAGTGTAAACAAATGTGGACTTTTGCATTCGGGCCCTTATTTTCTTGGTAAATGACAAATGGGTCCATTCCATGTGACCTCACGAGTCATCCCATGTGAGGTGGTGAATTTGAAGAAACACCCTTATAACTTTTGGTATTTAATTTTACCCCATTGAATGTTCATATATGTTGTATATTTTTGGAAATATTACATGTATGCCCCTGGTGATTATTTTATTTGCAAGAGTACCATTCCTAGTTCATGTATTTTGGTGCTTGATTTTCTTTTATTAAAAGTGGCACCCGTGCTTTAATTATTGTGCAAAAATATGGATAGATACCTGCTAAAATGTAGTTTCACACCCTATTTTTATTTTAGCATTTTAATTATTTATTAAAAATAAAATGAGCATGTTTTTGTCCATGTTTGTATTATAAAATACTGAAAAAATGTTTTTAAAATTCTAAAAATATGTTTTTTTATTTTATCACATTTTAATGCAAGACCCAAAAACCCCTAAAAATAGAAAAAGGAAAGACTAAAAATAAAAAAGCTCCAAAATCTAACAAAAAATATTAAAAATCATTTAAAAAATCCAAAAAATGTATTGCAATTTCTAAGTTTTATTGATATTATTATCTATCCATAAAATTGATTTGAAGAATTTTGGATGTGTTTTGGGGATACTTTTTATTTTAAAAAAACATAAAATTTAGCAAGATTCTAGAAAAAATCACAAAAACATTCTAATTATTTTCTCAGCAAAACCCAAAAATTTAGGTAGAGTAATTGTCCATAACTCCCTAACACTTCCAAAAAAAGACTAAAAATACAAAAATAACTCAAAAGATAAAATCGCGTTTTCTTAAAAATACCCCCACAAATCCTTTTTGTATAAATGACCTCTTTTGGCTTTCTATCCAACATGAAACTTGTAGATCTCATCGAGACAAACAACTTTCACGTTTTGACTTTTCCTAAATTTGCCTCTAACTAATTCTTTGTATTTTTCTTTGTATTTATATTTCTAAATTTTCTGGAGCAGTTGCGTGGCGCTCTCTGGAGCCGCCACACGACCGCTCCTCCTTCTGCCACTTGTCCCCGCTTGGACGTCGGATCTGATCCTTCTCACCCCCATCTCAGCCATCCACTGCCACTTTATTCCCAGCTGTTGGATCTAACTCTTAGATCAGATCCTAGCCACTCACTCGTGCCAAAACCCCAGCCACTCGATCAACCCGCTCATCCGACGCCTCTCTGTTCTCCACATCACCTGATCAATCACTACCGTAGGATAAACCCTCAGGTCTCATCCTAACCATCCAACAACATCCCATTCCCCGTCGTTGGATTAGATCTAATGATCTGATCTCAGCTCTCCACCCTCTGCGCCCATCCCAGTCGTTAGATCCCATGATCCAACGACCACCGAGTCGTCTCCTACCTCCGTTACCTTTCCCACTCCAGGCGTTACGACAGCCGCCCCCTTTCCATTTCCGCGCCGCCTACCGACCTCCTCTTCGCTCCATAATGTCTCCTCCACAAAGCCATATCTCCCGCCATCATCGTGCGACCACCATAACACCCCCTCCATTATTCTCCCACCATTAAACCATCATTCAAACACCCCCCACCACATAACCGCCGGCGAACCCCCCTCCTATAAAACCCCTTCTCCGTCGCACGTCACCCCCATCCACCATTCAGGGACTTCGGCACAAGCTCCGGCCCTCCGATGACAGCGGAGGGACCTTATATCGAGGCGACGACAATCGTATGCCTCCGGTGAGATTCGTGGCCTCCGGCCACGTCGCGGCTGCCATTGTGTGCCGCCGAGCTTCGTGCATCGGCCGGGCACGCTGGGCGATGACCCCCCGAGCTCTAATGGGAGCTCGACCACAAGCCAATTCCTCCGCCAATTGCCTTGTTCCGACCAGGTACCTGCCACCTCATTTCTTCCCTATTTATCTTAATTTTTCCACCATCCCTGATCGACTTCACCCTTGCCTGAACATCTTTTGAGCTCCGCCAACTCATTCCCATCCATTCCAACGCCTTCGCTCACCCTTCCCCGTTCTCCACAACCTCCTCCGCTTCGACCCACTTCTTCCCCTACACCGCCGGAGAAGAGCACCTTGACCCCCGCCTCCTGTCGTCCCCACGACCTCTGTTCACCCCATCTCACTTGCACTTCACACACTCGCACGCCTCAGCCATAAGCTAACACTTGGCAGGTATCCACCTCTTCAATGGTCGGAGCTCGCACTCCATCTCCAACCTCAAGCTCTATACCCGGCAGCTCCTGATCGATCCGCCGATCCATTTATTCACGAATGACTGCCGCACAACCATCTCCTTCGCGAGGACCCTAGATTTCTTCCCTGACCTTCAGAGGGCCTCGCGGAGCACGGTAGAGCTTCACATGACTTACCGGATCCCCGCCTTCTCCGACTAACCGCGGCGGAGGACGAATAGCAGGTGCCGTCCGAGCATCCAGGTCGGACGACCAGGATGATGACACATGGTGGACCGAGCCTCCCGCCGAACCTACAGGCTCGGGTCCACCAAACCTCAAGCCGAGCCATCCATGAGCTGCCACGTTGACCAAGCCAGAGACCCCTCCCGAGCCTAGGTCCCTCATGTGTACCGCGCGTGAGGGCTTGGGTAATTTGCACGAAAGACCTTAAGAGTTCTCGTATTTACAACTTGGTCTCCAGGCGTGTGCCCAGCATGCGTGCCTGGGTATTTTATAGGGAGACCCTCACAAGTTTTCAGAATTACAAAAAAGGTCCCTAAGCGCATGGAAAAATTACGAAGTACGCTAGGCGGATTTTGGTATTTACATTTAGGTCCCTCCAAGGACCTAAATGTATATTTCCTTCTATTTCTTGCATTTTTATTACAATTATGCCCTTGCATTGTTTTTAGCATAACTTGAGCATCGTAAGTCTAAATTGCATGATTTTAGTGTCATTTTGATCCTTGTTTCTTCATCTATCTCTTGACATGTTTAATTTTCTCATCTAACATCATTTTAAATGAAGTGAGTTTTTCATGTTAGATGATGATCCTGCTCTATTTGTCCTTACCATGAAATCATGACTGACTATATTGTTGTGCTTAAAATGATTCTAACTTCAAACTACATTATGTTGCTTATTTATGTAATCTTTCTTTGGCATAATTGTTTGCATCCTCATACTATATAATTAACCTTGCATTATTGTTCATTCATCATCCTATAAATGCATAAAAATTAACTAAAAGATGCATTTATCATTTTATTGCATTGTAATATGTATAATGCATCTTGTGCATCTGCGTGAAACCTTTTAATTGAATATTGTTTCACACATGTTCTTAACTGGTCAAAAATCAATAAGTAGATAGAGTAGCTCGTGTCCCTATGTTCGACCTTGGTAGACTTCCCAAGTATAAATACTCCACAACATTCAAAGGATTGTGGTTTTTGCTGAACTGAATTTTCCTCCTATAATATGATAATTCCTTATTATTAAAGAGGCGGATTTTGCATCCATCAAATGGCGTCGTTGCCGGGGACACGGCTCAACTTTGTTTATGTATTGAATTTTCATTTATTTTTGTGTGGAATATTTTCGAGATTCAACAGTCTTCTTTTTATGCATTATTTTTGCATCATTTCTGTTGATTTAATTCCTCTCTATTTTTCTAATATTTCTCTTTTGTGGCAGGGCCCATGAAGATCGAGGACGCTAGATCTCCATGTAGGCATGGAGTTGGGACATCCCGCTAAAGAGACCGCAAAAGACTTGGTGGAGAATTTTTAGGAATTTTTAGAAGTCTGTCTGCATTTGCATACTGAAAAAGAAATGTTACATGTGCATATTTATTTTAACAGTCCTCAGTAGAGGGCTTGCATGTTGTAAAAAAAGTAGATCACTAGATGATCTACCCTCCCCCCCACACACACACGCGCACTTGCACACACACTCTCTCTCTCTCCCCCCCGATCGCCCTCTTCTGTAAAAATATCCACCCCCTCCACCCTTGTATCATAGTGTAATTATTCCTCCAAAGACAAGAACCCCCCCTCCCCCAGCTCAGATCCGTTACTTGGGCTATGTGTAGCCTAAGTATAGGTGGGACCCGCCTATTCATCCATCCCTCTAATTGTCTTCTTGTACTTAGGTCAATTTTTACCTAAGTATAGGGGGACCCTCCTCCTCAGTTCCGCTATATCACCCTATATTTGACCAATCCATGGCTTCATACCACTTGTTCTATGAGGACATAGCAAAATTTAAGTATATGGGGGTATACGTATATTACTGTATATTTACTTTAGCCTTAGCTCGTATTTTAAAACTTTTTGAAAATTCTTTCTCAGGCTTGGTTTTAGTATACCTGTAAAATGAGTTTTGTAAAAACCTTGTAAAAATATTTTCTTAAAAAATGAGGGATTAATTTGTGTCAATAATCTCTTTTCAAAAAAAACCTTTCTTTGAATTAGACTTTGACTACTAGGCTTAGTAGATACTTTCAGTGAGGGAACTTCAGTCTCCCTTAGCAGAGTGGGTGGTTTAGAGCACAATGTATATGTTTCCGTCCTTAAGGAACACGGGCCCATCTTACGGCCCGTACTTACACCCATACTGGCTGAGAGTAGATACTTTTATTCATTTGAGCATGGGCCAGTCATTGTCTCTCCAAAGAATAAAAAAATTAAAATCCATAAAAATCTGTAAAATCAAAAATCACATCAAAAAGCCACTAACTAAGGAGTCGGTGTATTCCTGATACAATTACATGCACTCAAGGCTTGAGGATTTTGGGGACACTAGATTTTTGTGATCTTAAGAGTCTGAGTTAACATGCCTTAGTCATTAGGGTTTTTAAACTTAATTATCCACACTTCCCTGGTTTGAAATATTTGAGCGTTATATTGCACTCTTCATCTCTACCTTCAAAAGAATATGATCAGCACACTCACTTCCACAACTGCATGATTGATGAGATGAGTTGAGATATAACTTGAGGAACTAGGACTAGAGATTTGAGTTTAGACCCTATCTAATAATATTCGAGGAGGGGATAAAGTTAATGAAGGATTCAGAAAACCTGAGTGTCAGCAAAACCCTAGCCAGTATGTGAAAAAGTTTCATATGCTATCTCTTTGATATCTACATATGTGCCTTGATGTGATGAAACTCAATGATAATTGTTGATCAATGTGCGCCAACTTTTGATAAAAGTTGTGGAGCTAGCCAACAAAAGCAATGAAATGTCAAAGGAAAAGCTCTATCATCCAAAGTCAAATTATAAATGAGCTTCCACCAATGGCAAGCGCTCCCAAACATTTTCAAAGTCTCCACTTGGACCAAGCGCTAATTAGGACCACGGAGTCGGGCTGACACCAAGAAAGGGCTCTGCATCGTAAATGCTACAAGTCTGGGTGTCGAAGGCATCTTAGATACTCAAAAGAGACACACCCCGGTGTACTCCCAGAAAAACAAGTGCAGACGACTCCAACTCTCTTGACAGACACATTGATCAACAATCTAAAAATTTACATGTGTTGAGAAAAAAGGCACTCGAGAGTCCCCTTGTTCCAATGTAAGGGAGAGAAAAATAGACACAATCCTATGCCCTCCATCATATGGTCGTCCATCTACACTTCAAGACTGACAAACTAATGAGACGGTTGACTGAAGCAAGAATAGACTTATTCCCTACTATTGAGGATGAGGTCTAGACGAGAGTCTCTTGGCTTGGAACTTTGGGTGATGCCTCGACTCTCATGAAATACAGTACACTAAATTTCATATCCTTATATTATATGTACAAAACGAGAGTCTGATAATTAAAGAAGTTGGATTCCTTTTGACTAAGGCTTGGATAAACCCAGAATTTTAGGATCACTTAAATTAAGGGTCTTTAAGAGATTGAGCATTGAAATCTTTACTTGCACTATCAGGAATTAATATGAATCCTTTATTCTTTAGATGCTCGAGGGCGAGCATGGTTTAAGTATAGGTGTATGATGAATCGTGTATTCATCATGCTAAAAGTCATTAATTAAACCCTTGGCTTAATCAAACCAATAAAATTCACCAACAATTCCTTCTTTTTATACTGTATTATATTGTGTATAATTAACTCTTAATTAATTGTATTTAATTACCATTATTTTCTTTGTACTTATTTTCTCATCAAAACCCCCTAAAAATTAGGTAGAGTAATTGTCCATAACTCCCTAACCCTTAAAAAAGACTAAAAATACAAAAACAACTCAAAGATAAAAATCGGTGTTTTTACCCCCCTTAAAAATACCACCAAAAAAAATACTTTTTACATAAATGACCTCTTTTGGCTTTCTGTCCAACATGAAACTTGTAGATCTCATCGAGACGAACAACTTTCGTGTTTTGACTTTTTCCTAATTTTCCCTCTAAGTAACTCTTTTGTATTTTTCTTTGTATTTATATTTCTGAATTTTCTGGATCAGCCACGTGGCGCTCTCTAGAGCCGCCACACGGTCGCTCCTCCTTCCGCCACCTGGTCCCTGCTTGGACGTCGGATCTAATACTTCTCACCTCCATCTCAGCCCTCCATTGCCGCTTTATTCCCAGCCATTGGATCTAACACTCAAATCAGATCCTAGCCACTCACTCATGCCTAAACAGTAGCCACTCGATCAACCGCTCATCCGATGCCTCTCCGTTCTCCACGTCACACGATCAATCACCGTCGTAGAATAAACCCTCAGGTCTCATCCTAGCCATCCAACTGCATCCCATTCCCCACCGCTGGATCAGATCTGATGATCTGATCTCAGCCCTCCACCCTCGTGCCCATCCCAGCCGTTGGATCCCATGATCCAATGGAAACCGAGTTGTCTCCTACCTTCGTTACCTTACCCCCTCTAGGCATTACGACCGCCACCCCCTTTCCATTTCTGCACCACAAACCTGTTGGGCATGCAAGCCCACGATGAGCCATTATGCAATAAATGTTATTGCACATATCATTCCCTGATCTGAAATGAAGAATAAATAATTTGCATAATAGTTCCCTCTGTACAATTAGGGTTATGTACCATGGCCATCTTGATGATCATATAGCTGTTGATTCATTAAATGAATCATAGAGTCTGGTGTTTGGATGAATATCTAAAGAGTTAGATAGAGGACTCATCAAGAACCGTCAAATGATTATTAAGAGATGATCTCCAGCCTGAGAAGGAGATGGCAATATTTTCTCACATAGGTTGATATGTGACCGACCTCTTGATGCAGGTCCTTTGCATGGGAATGGTGATTCGGAGGTGTCAGATTAGTTAGGTCAATGGGTTGACTTAACAAGATCGAGATAACCTAAGACCTATGTTGAATGCTTTCACAGCATAGGCACGCATCCTCTGACTGGAGACAGATGTATTGCTATATGTCTGAGTATGTACATTTGACAGACCGATAGGTTGATGGCTGAACCAAGGTCTATACACTGGCGAGCTGGTGTGCATATAAGGGCATATGAGCAATACGATCTCTCAAAGGGATCATACAGGTTCACTTATGAACCAGAAGACATGAGCTCACTCATGAGGTATTGGGACCAATCAAATTCCATGCATGGTCATCGTGCTTTGGAAGCATGACATGAATTTGAAGGTATGATATATGCTTTGGGATAGAATATGATCGATACCAACTCCCAATGACCAAGATTTAGAAACTTAGTGATCAAACCCTGAAGAAGACAGTGTAAAATTGATCTTGATCTTCAGGTTGACCATGGGTCTTCCAGTATGCAGGATGTAAGGTATTGGGAATACCTGAGGGTGATGTGATCATAAACGATTGTATAACCATGACTCCTCCATTCCGAGGGAGTGATGAAACAGGTCTGGATTTTAGTGACTCCTCTCAGTAGAGAAGCAATCTGATCTTAGTCCAAGTATTGGACATTGGTCTGAATGAGATTCAGATTCAATGAGAAGATTAGATTTGCGGTCTTGATTTAATCAAGCATCTATGGGAGGTCCGTAAGATCTGGATTTCAGATAAGATCTCAACATACAAGTCGTTATACGTGGAACAATACAATCGCACTGTCCTTATCTCCAAGTATCTGCAGAGAAAGCACAGTATTCTTGAAGGAGTTCAAGAATAATTCATTTGATGAATTATATATATCCATGCAACAAGATGTTGATAATTAAATGAGATTTAATTATATGAATATGATTCATATTAAGAGAATGATTATCCAAGATAATTAAATGGGATTTAATTATCAAGGATATGCAAATTGTGGATAGCGCTATCCATAATTTATGAGCTTATATTATAAATGTGATTTATAATTTATTAGAGAGAAAGAACCTTTGTAAATAGCATATGTTAATTGTTAATGTGAATTGGATTCACATTAAGCAATTAATTGGAACTAAAATTTACAATTTAGTTTGGACTGTGAATATGATTCACATATTTTCAATGGCATGATTGAAATATTCACTAATTAATTGGGAATTAATTTGATGGATAATTTTGCAATAGATATACACTAATTAATTGGGAATTAATTTAGAGAATAATATTGCAAACAAATAAGAGATAATTGGGTTAAATAAAAAAAGAGATGGATAATGCACCACCAAATGAGGTGGTGTCACCCATGACTTGGTCATGGGTGACTCCCATCTATTTGTGGTAAATTATCATCTCATTTTATTATCCTATTATCTTGTGTTTATTAATTTATTTATTGAATTAAATTATGTAGATAATTATATAACATATATTTAATTTAAAATAAAATAATATGTTGTTGTTTTTTAACAACAATTATCATGGCCATTGATTTAATATACATATCAATCTAACCATTGATTTTGTATATGTCATGGATTGTAATCCATGGACTTCCAAACTAATATAAATAGAGGGAAACCCTAGCCTCTACAAGGTACATAATTAAGAGTTGTACAGGGTTACTACTCTCATTCTCGCCTACTCTCTCTCTCTTCTTCAAGATGGTCGACCATCTTGTATTGAGAAAGAGAGTCTCTCGTCTTCTCCTTCGACGACTCGAGGATCTCCTTCTTCTTTAAGGCTTCTTGCTTTAAAGGAAGATGACGGATTTTTTTGTACGAAATCAGGGGATTCGTAGCTTGGATCTTCATCGAGGATTGCGAGAGGAACGCATCTCATCATCGCGCCCGCAAGTGCATTCTTCGTGGATCGGACTTAAGACAGGAGGATCTCTTGTTTTAGAGATCTCGTGATTACAACCACGCTTCAAGAGGTATTTCTTATACTTTGTGGTTTGATGAAATGATCCAAGAAATGTTCTCGTGATCATGTGGTTTCATCACTTGATTAAAAAATTTTAATTTCCGCCGCCTCTAGCGACTAGTGCGACTAGTCGCCCCGATCGCATATGATGCGATCGACACGCTTGCGCGATGTGCTTGAGGATTCTCGATATCCTTCAAGTGGTATCAGAGCTACATTGAATAAGGTTTTGCATGTGATCCGTAAACCTACTTGGGTTTGAAAGGGTTGTGAAATTTTTGCTGCATTTCAATTTTCGCACCTCTGTTTAATTGAATATTTTGGCTCTGTTTAAATTGTTTAAACACAAAATTTTCAATTGGATTTTGTTCCCCATTAAATAAGAAAACCGTAGGACCTGAGTTTATATAATTTGGATTTCATTTGCTCAAGATATGGCCCCTTTGAATAACCATGTATTCACTGTTGCGGGAACTGCGGATCTAAACGTGATTAATGAGTTAATTACTGTTTTGATCCGCCTCGAAATGCATATAATATCACTTGGGTTCTGTCGTAAATCAAGTTGGCAATCTTAGAAAACTTATTTTGCAAATTTTGGATTTAAATTGATCAAGATAAGTTAATTTTAGTAATTGGGGGTCACTGCTGAAAATTGACGAATTTGATCATGAACCATGCGATAGTCATTCAAATATGATGATGAAAATTAATTGTTAATTTTCTGAAATAATTAGTAATAAATATTTGTGAAATATTTAAAGATATAATTATTTAATTGAATGACATTTCCCCAAACCAAGATGATAAGATAGTTGATCTTGATCATTAATTGGTAGACATGAAATCATTAACAAACATTGTTTTCATGAAAAACCCTAGTTTATCCTACAATAGTTGTAGGACAACTTCTACATGCAAAATCCTCTAGCTTGAATAGGATTGGGGATTTGTTTAGCAAATATCCTTATAATATTATCAAAATGGTTTTGATGAATATTATATGGTATAATTTCGGTTGAAAACCTGATGAGCATCTCAAAGTACATAATGATCTATCTGGCATTATCCTTTCTTGAGGTGGATATGGTGACTAGTCGGAGAGCATCGGGGTAGCGGGTTGCAACGTATGTGGTCCGTCCCACTCTCGTCGGTACTGGCCATAACAGCGGGTAGGGACTCGATAATGTCGGAAGTCAAAGTGTATTTTTCTAGTTATTAAAATTCGAATAATACGTACTTTGAGATTATACCTACTATTCAAGTAATAATCAAGTTTGTTGATTGATAATTGGATTGATAATTAATTTAATGTGATTAAATTGATTATATCCAATTAAAAACACTCTATTATAAATAGATGTGTATTTCCCTTGGAAGAATTAATTATGTGAATATGATTCACGATAATTAATACAATTTGAATATGAGGTGGAGGATCACATAAGTGACATCCATGATCTCCTGTCAAGGCAAAGGATTCTGTCGCCAGATGTTGTATATAGGAGACGCCTGTCCGAAGTGACAGATCCTGTATATGATTTATTTTGATCGGGTTCTTTGCTTCTTGAAAGAGTAAGGCCGTATACGTAGTGACCCCAATATCGAGTCTCATATTATTGGGGCGATATTGGATTGCATATAGCGAGTATTAAGCCTGTTGACGGTTGGTTCAATTAACAACGGGTCAACATCATCTTAGGGGTGGTAGGCTCGGGTGTTAAAGACTGAATTGGGAAATGCAAGTTTGACTTGCAAGGCGGAATGTGTTCCCGCTTCTTTTTATCGGAGTCGCAAGTTCTCATATTATTGGGATGTGACGAAGATAGGAAAGGGGATCCCAGATCTTGCTAGAGATATAATGGTAAGAATATCTCTTACATTGAAAGTGATTAAGGGAATGAACTTTCATTGTTGACAAGGCAAGACAACTTCGATATAAAAATTCCTAATCAAGTAAAACATGTATATATAATATATACACCATTATGCAAATTTCTTATTTCAGATAATCCCTTCATTAAACCCACTCAATGTTATACTCAATAATAACCAGTAAAATATCATGGATTGGACTCATGATCCAGATATTGTACTTGCAATTGGACACATAATGTATGTGGTTGCAATGTGCAAGTTTCCTCAACATAATGAGGAATGACAATTAAATAAGACAATAAGACATCACCTTAGGGTTTGTATGTCTCTAATAGTCCTGGATATTTCATCGAGTGTACTTTGGGAGTGACATGTCGATGATGATCGCAATTGTCAAATTAATCCTTGTAAAATCTAAGAAGATATTCTGGCATACATATGTGCTATAGACAATTAATCATGAATGACATGGTTCTCTGCATTATGCAGAATGGTAGCTCAAAAGAGATTGATGTATTCAAAATATTTGAATACCTACCTGAACCAAAAGTTAGATGTATGTAGATATGATGAGTGTCATCATTCTACTATCTATACTCAAGTTATTCATGAAGCTTCATAATAATCATTTTTATATGAATTTAATGAAGCATGTATAAATGTTGAAGTGCTCTTGTATTGAAATCCTTTGAATTCAACATAAGAGATTCTTTGTCTTGATTAATGGTTGTTTATAGATGAAGAGAGCACAGTGGAAGCGTGGGTTGGACCCATGTGAGAAGGAAAGTCAAAGAGTTGATTGTACTTCTGTGACTTCATATGACATCCAAATAATGGATGAATGACAATTACTGCAATAAGTTGATGTGTTGATAGTATGACTATCAAATCTATCTAAAATCCTTAGTGAAGGACTCAGATAGAGCATCAGAATAATCTGCATATAATCATTGACTTTGACTTACTTATTTCATAAGATAAAGTCTGATAATTGTATCCCAATCTTCTAATGACACTTGCAATTGGTTGCATATATATTAGAAGATTAGAAATTTAATCTTAAGGTATAATAGTCATCTACATGGATATTGATGTAATTGTTGTAGCAATCTCTGTTGGATAGATAGACTTAATATTCTCAGTGGGAGCCCTTAGTCTTAGAGAATGTCTCTATGACCTAGATATTAGAATACACTCATTGTTTGTTTCTAAATGTTGGAAATAAACATAAATCTAGAGATAGAACTATCATAAAGAGTTATGATGGATATATTTCAGATAGTAATCTAACATCCAGTGGACTCCACAAAATTAGAAAACTAATGAATGGTTCATTAAGATTTCTATTACTGAAAATTAAAAACCTTTATAAGATCAGTAGGAGGATGAAGATCATTTGACAATGATTTGGCATCAGTTTTGACGTATGTCTATTGATATGATCAATAGACTAGTAAGAGATGAAACTTTAGAATGTCTAAAATTTTCAAATCTTACATACTTGTGAATATTGTATTCGAAGAATGTCCCAATACACCCTTCTCTTAGGAAAGGTGTAAGATGTCAAGGTATTCGGGATCTCATACATATTGATGTATGTGGATCATCTGTATCATAGTGAACATTATGGATATGTGATATCTATTGATGATTATGTATAATATGAGATTTCTTCTCTTCACTGAGAAACCTTTGAAATGTTCAAAGATTTTACAATTTTGGTTTAGATCACAAGTTTGAAGGAAGATTAAATGAATTTGATCTAACCAAGGTAGCAAAGTACATGTTAGATGAATTCAAAGAATACCTTATAAAGATATGAATATCATTTCTATCTCAATCCTCCTAACTCACCTAAACTCATTGGAGTTGTAGGGAGATACAATTGGATCATGTGTGACATGATTTGATCAATGATGAATTTTAGTATAATTATCCATTAGTTTCCAGGTATATATGTGTAGTAAAGACTACAATATATATCCTTAATAAGGTTCCAGGCATGTAAGCTGGAATCTAGCACTTGAGAGTGCTACTTCATTAGGAAAATAAAGGATGGTATTGGATACCTACTTTATAATCCTAAGATTCTTAAAAGATCTCATCTCTGAGAATGTGATTCTTGGAGGATGACTCTCTTGAGAATCAAGACAAAAATGAAGTGTGGGAACTCATTTGATCTTGAGAAGATAATGAGGCTCCTGAAATCGGAAACTAAAAGGATAATTAAAGATGAAGCACTAATACCTCTCCAAATGAGTTTGAGGATGTATTCCATGTGTCAGTCAAGTCTGAAAATGATCGGACTTCATGTGATGAAGCTCCTGAGGATCATAACATGGAAAGATGGATATTAGTAATTAAGTCTAAAGTAGACTACATATACAAAAGTTGTATATGGACCCTCGAGGATCCACCTATAAGGGTAAGACCCGTTAAGGTGTAAATGGATCTTCAAAAGAAGAGGGAACCTGATGAGAAGGTAGAGACCTTCAAAGCATGGTTCATAGCCATGAGATAACACCGGAAGAAAAGACATTGCTTGTAATAAGACTTGCTATTCTGTGACCATGCTTAAAATCATCAGAATATTGCTAACCTTAGCTACACAACTTGACTATTACATTTTCAAGATGTAAGTCAAGATCACATTCCTCTAAGAATACCTCTTTGAGGATATTCACATGAAGTAGCTCCAGGGCTTCATGATTGGGGAAAGTGAGGTGTGAAAGCTAAAGAACTCCATCTATAGACTCAAAATAAGCTTCTTGTTGTTGGAACATAAGATTTGATGAAATTATAAATGTTATGATTTCAGATAGAATCTTGATGTACCATGTGAAGCTTAGTGGGAGTGTCATTGTGTTCATCATGCTAAATGTAGATAATATCCTAATCATTGGAATGATATAAGGATGATAATAAGTGTTTTATGATCTGGCTATTCCATACCTTGAGATATGATCTCAAATGATGCCTCTTGGATCTTAGTTCTGAAGTTGTTCAGAAGCAAAGAGAAAGAGGGTATTGGGACTATCACATTTGCAGTACACCTTGGACATGTTCCATTTTCTGGAAATTCCAAGAAAGGCTTTCTTACCTTGAGATTTGGTACTGACCTATCTAAAGGAATAGCACCTCAAAGAGTTGAGGAAGTGAATGCTAGAACTGCTTGCACCTGTGCATCAGTTACGAGAAGCTAGTGTATGCTAGATGTGTACAAAAGCTAGATATCTGCCATGCAGTGGGAGTAGTAAACTGTTACTAATCCTACTATGGAGAGAAAACACTTGATTGCAGTAAGAACAAAGTCTTCATAGATGACAAGATTTTTGAGATAGTGATCTCAAAGTCAAATCTTCAAAAGCTTAAGACATTATAGATAGAGATCTAAAAGGTCTTAACTGTGGATACCTTTGGAGATAGAGATCTCCAGGAGTAATGGTATTCTTATAAGGATTAATAAAATGATGGTTATAATAATTATGATTGAGCAATAGTATCAAGGACACTATAATTGCTTTATCAAGATTGAGTATTGGTTGCATAAGATGCAACATTCGCATTGAATGCGAGCATTGTTACTGGGGATATGTAAGTGCCGTAAAAGGACTTGGCGTAGTCTCACGGGAACAGAGTGACTGATCAGCTTACCTAGATATTTTCTAAATAGCCTATGATTGTCACATGAGTGTGGGTTTAAATAACTAGCCCATTAATGGCTCTTTGGGCTAGTGGGAGATTGTTGGACATGCGAGCCCACAGCGAGCCATTATTCAATAAATGTTATTGCACATATCATTCCCTGATCTGAAATGAAGAATAAATAATTTGCATAATAGGTCCCTCTGTACAATTAGTGTTATGTACCATGGCCATCTTGATGATCATATAGCTATTGCTTCATTAAGTGAATCGCAGAGGATGGTGTTTGGATGAATATCTAAAGAGTTAGATAGACGACTCATCAAGCATCGTCAAATGATTATTAAGAGATGATCTCCAGCCTGAGTAGGAGATGGCAATCTTTTCTCACATTAGTTGATATCTGACCGACCTCTTGATGCAGGTCCTCTGCATGGGAATGATGATTCAGAGGTGTCAGATTAGTTAGGTCTATGGGTTGACTTAACAAGATCGAGATAACCTAAGTCCTATGTTGAATGATGTCACAGCATAGGTACGCATCCTCTGACCGGAGATAGATGTATTGCTATATGTCTGAGTATGTACATTTGGCAGACCGATAGGTTGATGGCCTAACCAAGGTCTATACACCGGCGAGCAGGTGTGCATATAAGGGCATATGAGAAATATGATCTCTCAAAGGGATCATAAAGGTTCACTTATGAACCGGAAGACAGGAGCTCACTCATGAGGTATTGGGACCGATCAAATTCCATGCATGGTCGTCGTGCTTTGGAAGCATGACATGAATTTGAAGGTATGATATATGCTTTGGGAAAGCATATGATCGATACCAACTCCCAATGACCAAGATTGAGAAATTTAGTGATCAATCCCTGAAGAAGACAGTGTAAAATTGATCTTGTTCTTCAGGTTGACCATGGGTCTTCCAGTATGCAGGATGTACAGGTATTGGGAATACCTGAGGGTGATGTGATCATAAGCGATTGTATAACCATGACGCTTCCATTCTGAGGGAGTGATAAAACAGGTCTGGATTTTAGTGACTCCTCTTAGTAGAGAAGCAATCTGATCTTAGTCCAAGTGTTGGACATTGGTCTGAATGAGATTCAGATTCAATAAGAAGATTAGATTTGTGGTCTTGATTTAATCAAGCATCTATGGGAGGTCCATAAGATCTGGATTTGAGATAAGATCTCAACATCCATGTCGCTATACATGGAACAATACAATCGCCCTGTCCTTATCTCCAAGTATCTGCGGAGAAAGCACAGTATTATTGAAGGAGTTCAAGAATAATTCATTT
Source organism: Ottelia alismoides (assembly GCA_037367405.1). Classification (NCBI taxonomy): domain Eukaryota; kingdom Viridiplantae; phylum Streptophyta; class Magnoliopsida; order Alismatales; family Hydrocharitaceae; genus Ottelia; species Ottelia alismoides. The sequence goes on along the minus strand of JAZKJV010005966.1, from coordinate 709,324 downwards.
GATGAATTATATATATCCAAGCAACAAGATGTTGATAATTAAATGAGATTTAATTATATGAATATGATTCATATTAAGAGAATGATTATCCAAGATAATTAAATGGGATTTAATTATCAAGGATATGCAAATTGTGGATAGTGATATCCATAATTTATGAGTATATATTATAATGTGATTTATAATATATTAGAGAGAAAGCACCTTTGTAAATAGCATCTGTTAATTGTTAATGGGAATTGGATTCACATTAAGCAATTAATTGGAAATGAAATTTACAATTTAGTTTGGGCTGTGAATATGATTCACATATTTTCAATGGCATGATTGAAATATTCACTAATTAATTGGGAATTAATTTGGTGGATAATTTTGCAATAGATATACACTAATTAATTGGGAATTAATTTAGTGGATAATATTTGTAAACAAATAAGAGATAATTGGATTAAATAAAAAAAGAGATGGATAATGCACCACCAAATGAGGTGGCGTCACCCATGACTTGGTCATGGGTGACGTCCCATCTATTTGGGGTAAATTATTATCTCATTTTATTATCCTATTATCTTTTGTTTATTAATTTATTTATTGAATTAAATTATGTTGATAATTATGCAACATATATTTAATTTAAAATAAAATAAAATGTTCTTGTTTTTAAACAACAATTATCATGGCCATTGATTTAATATACATATCAATCTAACCATTGATTTTGTATATGCCATGGATTGTGATCCATGGACTTCCAAACTAATATAAATAGAGGGCAACCCTAGCCTCTACAAGGTACATGATTAAGAGTTGTACAAGGTTACTAATCTCTCTCTCTCTCATTCTCGCCTACTCTCTCTCTTCTTCTTCTTCAAGGTGGCCGACCATCATGTATTGAGAAAGAGAGTCTCTCATCTTCGCCTTCAACAACTCGAGGATCTCCTTCTGTTTTGGGGTTGCTTGCTCTAAAGGAAGACGACATATTTTGTTGTACAAAATCAGGGGATTTGTAGCTTGGATCTTCATCGAGGATTGCAGGAGGAACGCGTCTCATCATCACGCCCGCAAGTGCATTCTTCGTGGATCGGACTTAAAATAGGAGGATCTCTTGTTTTAGAAACCACACTTCAAGAGGTATTTCTTATACTTTGTGGTTTGATGAAACGATCCGAGAAATGTTCTCGTGATCATGTGGTTTCATCACTTGCTTAAAAAATTTTAATTTCCATCGCCTAGAGACTAGGGTAACTAGTCGCCCCGATTGCATATGATGTAATCGACACGATTTCGCGATGCGCTTAAGGATTCTCAATATCCTTCACTACCGACCTCCTCTTCGCTCCATCACGTCTCCTCCACAAAGCCCGATCTCCCGCCATCTTCGCGCGACCACCATAACACCCCCTCCATTATTCTCCCACCACTAAACCATCATTCAAACACCCCACCCCCCCCCCCCCACCACCACATAACCGCCGACGACCCCCTTTCTATAAAACCCATCCTCTACCGCACATCACCCCCATTCTCCATTCAGGGGCTTCGGCCCAGCCTCCGGCCCTCCGATGATAGCGAGGGTACCTTATCTCGAGGCGACGAAGGTCGTATGCCTCCAGTGAGATCTGTGGCCTCCGGCCACGTCGTGGCTGCCATTGTGTGTTGTCGAGCTCCGTATATCGGTCGGGCATGCTGGACGACGACGCCCGAGCTCCAATGGAGCTCGACCACAGGCCAATTCCTCTGCCAATCACCTGGCTCCGGCCAAGTACCTGCCACCTCATTTCTTCCCTATTTCTCTTAATTTTTCCACCATCTCTAATCGACTTCACCATTGCCTGACCATCTCTTGAGCTCCGCCAACTCATTCCCAACCATGCCAATGCCTTTGCTCACCCTTCCCCATTCTGCACAACCTCCTCCACTTCGACCCACTTCTTCCGCTGCTCCGCCAGAGAAGAGCACCTTGGCCCCCACCTCCTGTCGTCCCCACTACCACCGTTTACCCCATATCACTCGCACTTCACACACTCTCACACCTCGGCTATAAGCTAACACTTTCAGGTACCCGTCTCTTCAATGGTCGGAGCTCGCACTCCATCTCCAACCTCAAGCTCCATACCCGGCAGCTCCTGATCGATCCGTCGATCCATTTATTCATGAATGACCGTCGCACCACCGGCTCCTTCGCGAGGACCCTAGCTTTCTTCCCCGACCTTCAGAGGGCCTCGAGAAGCACGGTGGAGCTTCACATGGCTACCGGAGCCCTGTCTTCTCCGACGAATCGCGACGGAGGACGAATAGCAGGTGATGTCCGATCATCCAGGTCGGACAACCAGGATGATGACACGTGGTCGACCAAGCCTCCTGCCGAACCTACAGGCTCGAGTCCACCAACCCTCGAGCCGAGCCATCCATGAGCTGCCACGTTGACCGAGCCATGAAATGATGACTGACAATATTGTTGTGCTTAAAATGATTCTAACTTTGAACTACATTATGTTGCTCATTTATGTAATCTTTCTTTGGCATAATTGTTTGCATCCTCGTACCATATAATTAAACTTACATTATTGTTCATTCATCATCCTATAAATGAATAAAATTAACTAAAAAATACACGTATCATTTATTGCATTGTAATATGTATAATGCATCTTTTGCATCTGCGTGAAAGCCTGTAATTGAATATCGTTTCACACGTGCTCTTCACTGATCAAAAATCAATAAATAGATAGAGTTGCTCATGTCCCTGTGTTCGACCTTGGTAGACTTGCCAAGTATAAATACTCCACAACATTCAAAGGATTGTGTTTTTTGTTGAACCGAATTTGCCTCCTATACTACGACAATTCCTGATTATTAAAGAGGCAAATTTCGTGTCCATCAATAGCCTTCCTAATGTTACACACTAATTACATTTTATAAAATGATTGTGTAAAAACAAATTTAAAATGTTTAAATTGATTCGAGTATGATAATATGATAGGAACCATATTAACATAATCCCAAATTGATCCATCATTTAACGATTAAGTGATACTTCCAAAATCTACCACAAGCCAACAATTCTCCTTCTACACTAGTATAAATAGGGTAAACATGTGTTCTCAATAGTTATATTGGTGTACTCCCCCTTTTAACATTATTTCTAAAAAGTATTAAGTTCCATTCATTTTTGTGCATTTGATTAATAAGCAATATTATGTCCAAGTACTCCCTTATCATATTTACTGCATACACTTGACATCAACGTAGTTATCAGTATTTGAGTTGGTTAGACCAATCCAGTCATCATTTTATATTATATCTTAAGTCCATATCGATTTCTAAAGCATCTTACACAAGTCAACTTTGGATCTATGGATCTCTAAGGGCATGTTTGGTTGCTGGGTTGGACTGGGTTGGGTTGGGGTACCCCTGTGAATAGTAAACTGTACCCCTGTGAATAGTAAACTGTGAGGAGGATTGAGAGGGTTGGAAGGGGGTTGGAAGGAGGGGTACACCAGTGTACCCCAACCCAACCCAGTCCAACCCAGCAACCAAACAGGTCCTAAGAGGAAGGAGAAGATGGAATGAGTATTTAACTCAGTAGTCTTGAGAATCAAGACTTGGTGTGATCAATAGTTTATTTCTGAATCTTCCTTTTTCGATCCGCGCTCCAAATATTGTTCACCTCATGGATCTGGATCTAGCTGACTTAGATCAATGTTTAAACTATGAATCTTAGCAAAGGAGATCCAAAAAAAGATCTGAGATCTACTCTACAAACAGCATGGAAAACAAGCAAATATAGTCCTGGCTCTCGACGATTCTCAACTTTTAAGATCGATAATTGATCCCAAGCAAGTTTCAAAATATCAATATAGTATTAGTCAACCCGAAAAGGGACATATCAGAGATATCAACAAATATCATTGAAATTTTGAAAATGACTCAAAAGATAATTTTCAACTAAGATCATATTAATTCTTAAACAAATAACATACTAATACACTTATATGCAAGAATGTAGTGTACCTAGCACATCAATACACATTATATTGAACACATGACATGTCGATGTTGTTAATGTTGAATGTTGTCTACTGATTGCTTTGAGATATTTGATAGAAAATTATGAAAATCGAACAATAACAACCTAGAAATATAAAAGAGCTATAATTAGCACATTAGCTTTATATTACATTGTATATTATGTGTAAGGAAAATGCTGAGCTATATTGGAAATTAAAACAAACAAATGAGTATAACATATAATTTATAAAGAATATGAATCATGTTTATCATATATTTGAATGGAAGAAGATGAATTAGAATATATTGGATACAAATTTTCTAACTGAACTAAAAAATAAATACCATCTAAAGTATGTCGGGATTTGTGATTCAGTATTATTACATTACTCATGCTTGCTAATCAACAATTAAATATTAATATAATAATATATTTTCTATATGTATGCATAATTTTCTTGATCAGCGCATTGCCAAAAGGGAGGCAAATCCATCATAATGTGTTTTTTTATACCGAAAGTAGCTACAAAACCAAAATATCAAACAAATCAATGAAAAGTTAATAAAAAAGGGTTATATTGAACAATATGGCTCATCATATATGGTATCAACCGATATCAACATGTACAGGGTAAGTTTGTGCTAGAAACTTCAATTTTTGACCGACATGAGACAAATTACTGATGTCTTGCCAGATCTCACGTGATATATCCTAGAATTCGGTATTTCGAACCGTGGTCCCAAGTGAGCCCGCATATCAATATTTGGTCAATTATAACAATATTAGTAGCCGTTGTTGTTGCGACATTGTGTGGCTCGGACTTCAAGTTCAAAACGAAAAATGGAGGAATGGAATGGGGTTGGCTCGACAGATCTCGAGGTGTCTAAGATAGCAACTGAGAATCTGGGAATTGGACTTATGTGCCTTTGTGGTTATCGTAGTTACCAATATTCCTCCAATATCTTGTTATACAGATTCCTCCAAGGTGGTTAAAACCACCTCAAGATTCCAGTTAGCTGCAGGATGGCATTCCCTTTCCTCGTGGAAATCTAAATCCACGAACTCGTACTCAATTAGGACACATGGGCATCTATGTCCATCTACCTAGTTTCAATCAATGCATACAAATTACATAATCTAATTGAACCTCAATTTCTTCCCAATTGTCCCAAATTTTGAGGCGGCCATGCAAATCTTGATCACTCTTTGACACAGTCATTGATGTGCACCCTCAACATGCACCATTCAGATTCCTACTAACATCATAGATGTTACAATTTTGTTCCTTCTAGAGGTTGTTTCCGTATGGTGCAAGTTACTAACCTCTGCCACAACTAATCAAGTACCTTCCTCGGAGCTTAACACCACGGCAGGAGCACCAAAATCCAAAAGCATAACCTGGAATTGTGATCTTGAGCAAAATGTTGCCTAGCTGTATACCGTTAGGCAGATCGACATTTCAATCACCTGCACATTGTAAAGGGGACAAGAATGCTATTCGCATATACAATCAACTTCAAGAAAACAGAAACTATGGAGCCAAAAGTGCCTTCATACTTTTTCGGTTTTTATGGAAACAAAAAACAGAAGACAATATTGTGAGGCTTGTGAAAAGAACAGCACATCAAAAATTTGGATAGATGGATGATATGATACCTGGTACAAACAGGTATAGCAATAATGAATGTTTATGCAATTTAAGCTAAGGAGACAGGTTTTGGTGTCTTTATTTTGCCATCATTATTCTGACAAACTCCTCATAGTTTATCTGCCCATCACCGTCGACATCTGCTTCACGAATCATCTCATCAACTTCTTCATTAGTCAACTTCTCCCCTAGGTTGGTCATGACATGACGGAGCTCTGCAGCAGAGATAAAGCCATTCTGATCCTTGTCAAATACGCGGAAGGCCTCCTTAAGTTCCTCTTCTGAATCGGTATCTTTCATCTTGCGGGCCATCAGATTAAGAAATTCGGGGAAGTCAATTGTTCCATTGCCATCTGCATCTACCTCATTGATCATGTCCTGCAGTTCTGCCTCTGTGGGATTCTGCCCAAGAGACCGCATCACTGTCCCAAGCTCCTTAGTTGTGATGCAACCTGTATACATGAATCAAAATGCAAGTTCAACGTACTCCACACATTAAACATAGCATACGTACAGCACAAATGAATCTCCAATGAGTTTAAGACGGTATGAAAAGAAACTTAATCTTGGATTTTGAGACATACCAGTATTATAAACAACCAAGGTGTCTTACGTAAGATCTGTAACACAGTACTGAAAAACAGAAATCATAGACCAACCGTGTTTGTCGATGTCAAGACACTTCGATGAATAACTAAACCTGCATTTTTTAAAGGTATCACGGGGTGCGTACTCTCAAATTTTGGTTTTCCATATGGATTTCTAACCCATGACCTGTTGCTAATCAAACAAACATCCACCGGTCTAACCTATGGGCCATTACTGCAAGATCCCTTGTGTTTAAAATTCAGTGATGACCAGACATCAAATCAGACAAATAACCATTCCATTTCGAAATACTCGTCGAGACCTTTCCAATGAGCTCAAGAACGTCAAACCCGACTTCGAAAGCTCGAGATACAGACATTTCAAATTCGTGGGTTAGGACCTCATCCAGATCCGACCCGAATCCGATTAGGCTCAAACCATACCATAGGAGGGTGGTCTGACTGAGGTGGTTAGTTCATCGAAGACCCTTGCCAGAGCACCGCCGGATCACTAGAATCCTCGCCGAAGCTCTGTCACCATCATCGAAAAAAGTGATGATCAGTGTGCCAAGACCATTATCGCAGAGAGCTCATCGAGATCATCACCATGGGCGTGCACACATTGAGCACAGCGCACCGAAATCATTGTTCGGTGTGGAGGGTGTCCTAAGAGAAAATTTCCGAAGGTAACCACTCGATCCTTCTCTTGTTATTGGGTTCGCATGCATTCCCACATCAGATGTAGGGATTTTACAGAGCCAAATTAGGTGAATTTAGAAGCATGTGAGTCATTTTACATAAGTTATCATGTCCGTTTTTCAGTGTTTTTGATAGCGTTATCTATCCGAATTTAACAAAAATATACTGTTGTGACAAGGGTGAAGAGAAGAATACACGCATGTACTTTCGAAATCTAGAACTTTTTGTGGGGGAAAATTATTCGCATGTTACATCTGATCAATCAATCTGAAGAGCTGATGGAGCACAATTGATCAATCAACTACAAGATGTTGATCGATCAGTTGTGATCAAGTGACCACCTGATAGATCAAATGTATAAGGTTGATCGATCTACGGTAAAAAGTTGATCGATCATTGATGCAGCGTGGAACAAAGAATTTGGACAAAATTAGGACATTCGTCCATTCAATTTTTTCCAATTAATATTTTCTATCTATTTAATTAGAATCTGTGAAGAGAAAAGAAAGAACTACTAATCCTATGGTTATCTTATATAGGAGAGTAACCTATTAGGAAAATTACATAAAGACAAAGAAAATAAATAATACATAAAAACATGAAAGATAACTAATATCTCAACATTCCCCCTCAAGCTGGGGAGTAGATATCTATAAGGCTCAGCTTGAAGCAGCATCTCTAGTATGGCCCCTGGCTAGGGCCTTGGTAATTACATTTGGTGTCTGGTCTTCAAAGCTGACATGAGTAGTGCAGATGAGACCCATGTCACGAGTGTAGTGACAGTCCACCTCAATGTGCTTGGTCCTCTCATGGTTTAGAATGAAGAGAGTGCCATGGTTGTCACATTGGAGGTGCATGGGAAGAGGCACCTCAACAGTCAGGTTAGTAAGAACAAATCTGACCCACATGATCTCTGTACTAGCTTGCACCATGGCCTTGTATTTTGTTTATGCGCTAGATAGTCTACCTCTTGCTCTTCCATGATACCAAGAAACTTCCTATAAATACTGGGACGCCAGAAGTAGAGTTCATGTCCTTGGGACAACTCGCATAATCTACATCTGCACATGTTGCAACTGCAAGGGATATACCTCTGCTAAATAGAATATCAGTGCCAAGTGGGGCCTTTAGATACCTCAGAATCATATGTACTGCATCCATATGTGCATGTCTATTTCGCTCCATTAACTGACTCATTTTGCTCACTGCAAAGGATATATCTGGCTTGGTGATAGTCACATAAAAAATCTTCCCAACAAGCTCCTTGTACCTTCTCTTGTCAACCTCCTCAATGTCATCATCATAGAGCTTCATGCTCGGATCCATAGGAGAAGTGGCAAGCCTGTAATCTGCCATGCTTGTCTTCGAGAGATCTGTAACATACTTCATCTAGGTCATCACAAGACCTCACTAGTTTCTAACAAACTCCAGTCCAAGGAAGTAGCGTAAACTACCAAGGTCCTTGGTCACAAATTACTGACCTAGGAAATTCTTAGCAGCCGGTATGTCTTGCTCGTCATCCCATATAACAATGATATATTCATCAACATAAATAACTATATAAATTGTACCTCTCTGAGTTCTCTGAACAAACAATGAATGGTCCACAACTGATCTCACAAACCCATGCTGCTCAATCAAATCTGAGAGCTTCTGGAGCCATGCTCTTGGACTCTGCTCAAGGCCATAGATGACTTTATGAAGCCTGCAAACCTTCTGACACTCCCCCTCAACAACAAACCCAGGTGGTTGATGCATGTAAACCTCCTCTTGTAGGTCACCATAGAGAAAAGCATTCTTCACATCAAGTTGATAGAGAGGCCAATCTTGTGTCACTGTCACTGATAGAAGTATACGTAGAGTAGAATGCCTACCCACTAAAGAGGTGTCATGATAGTCCACCCCATAAGTCTGGATGAACCAACGTGCCACAAGTCTCACCTTGTAGCGATCTACACTGACATCTGGTTGGTGCTTCACCGTGAACACTCATTGCACCCAACAATGGATCAACCAATAGGAGCTGAAATAAGGCTCCAAGTACTACGCAATTGTAGTACGACCATCTCCTCCTCCATGGCAAGACACCATTGATTGTCATGTATGGCCTCCTGATATGTATGTGGTATCTCCATGGCTAACAATGCTATGGTAAATCTCCCGAAATCCTCAGAAAGTATGCTCAAAGAAACTTGGGATACAATAGGATATGAAGCACAACTACGTCGCTGATTTCGCGGACTAATAGGCACATCGAGATCATATGCCTTCTCTTGAACCTGTAAATTACCCTCTTGAGAGGGTACCTGCTCATCCTGTAAGGAATCATACTGCATAGACAACTCAGTAGTTCCATCAGTAGAAATAATGTGCTCATTACATATCTGAGGCAAGCTAGATAATCGGGAAGACTTGTGAGCAGGAGGAACAGAGCGAGACCTGCGAGTAAACACATGTGGCAAAAATTGATTCAAGGTGGGTGGCGGTCCAACTGCAGGATATATAATGGAGGTTGTGGCGGAGGCGATGGTGGTGGTGGCGGCGGTGGAGGTGATGGATGTGGTAGAGCATGTGCAAGAGGTGGTCGAGTTGTTGGAAGTGTAGGCATATATACCTCCTCATCAAAGTGAGATGGGGCCAGTATGTCACATGTAGGAGAGAAATACATAACAAACTCAAAGAATGTAACATCAGCACTGACAAAGTATTTCCGTCGATGCGGATCAAAGCAACGGTACCTTTTCTAGGTATAAGAGTAGCCAACGAAGACACACTTGACAACTATAGGGGAGAGCTTGTCACGACTAGGCAAAAGATTATGAATAAAGGCCATAGATCCAAACACACGAGTTATAAAGGAGAACAAATCCTCCTCGAATAACGCAATCGAGAAGGTACCTTTCTCCCAAAATAGAAGATGGCATACGATTCACTAAGCAACATGCAGTGAGAACCGCATTACCCCAATAAGAGTGAGGACCACGACTCTGAATGAAAAAGTTTCTGGTCACATCGAGTAATTGATGATGTTTGTGCTTAGCAACACCGTTCTACTAAGATGTATAGGCACACGAGGTCTAGTGTACAATGCCAAGAGACATGAGAAACTCGAATAATTGTAAAGTGTAAAACTCCAAGGCATTATCAGAATGCAAATACTGTACAGTAGCAGAAAAATATTCTTTATCTCATTAATAAATGATTTAATGACTGGCACAACCACAGACTTATTCTTTAGCAAGAAAAATCCAAGAAAGTATAGAATAGTCATCTACAGCAACCAGATAAAACAGTGTCCTCGGTGATCAGAGATACGACTCAAACCTAAATATCTAAGTGAAGATGCTGAAACAACTGAGAACTGCTCCGACTCTTACGAGATAAAAACGAAGAATGATGATGCTTCCCAAGCTAGCAAGCCTCACACTGGAAGGAAGAATGTGTAGAGATTTGTGGGAGGACATGACATAGCTTCTGCAGAGAAAGGCGGCCAAAACGAAGGTGACACAGGTATGGTGAGACTAGTCCAGTAGGAAAGTAGAGGCACCAGCATAAGGAGGCTGGACCAGTCTGTAGAGCCCTCATTGCTCACGATCACATCTTATCACCCTGCCTGTGAAGTATGCCTTGAAATAAAAGATAATATGGGTCAAAATGGGATGATAATGCAGATCCTTTGTAATCTGACTAATAGAAAGCAAGTTCTTTTTTTTAGGCTCAAAAAAGGGGGAGACACTCTTTGGTGTTCGCCCTAAAAATGTATAAAAGAAAATAAGAAAAAGTAGTTACAACTAAGGGGAGAAGGAGGGGAAAAAAGAGAAGAAACCCAACAGAAGAAAAGAAAAAGCAACCGAACAACACCAGCCTTCATAAACAAGACCCAACGCCTACACAACACACCAGTCATCGAGAAAGCGCGAGCAAAGGATAAGAGTATTTTCCCGATAGAACCGTTGACCGGAGAAGAGAGCATCGTTCCTTCCCAGCCAAATGTACCACAGTCTTGCAATGGGGGCCAAGAGATCCCTCCTAGCCCTGTTCCTGTTGCTCCAAAGAATCTCGCAGAAAGCAGAAAGGTTGTCCGAGCTCGCCCAAGGCAAGTCGTCCCAGATCCCACGAACCAAGTGGCACCCGAAGAAAAGGTGATCAATAGTTTCCACCTCCGAATTACATAGGATACAGATGGCATTGATGTTATAGAAAAGTCTAGCACAACGATCGCGCGTCATCAACCTCCGTCTGCGAAGAAGCCAAAGGAAGAAACCAATGCGCTCCAGCAACTGCAGACCCCACAAGAACCCACAATCGCGCACAAGGAGAGCAACATCGGTAGTAGGCGGAGTAACCAGCGCCCGATAAGCCTTGCGCGTGGAGAAGGGACCGTCCTTCCAACTCCAATGATCCACACACTCGTTCGGCGTAGCAGCGTCACGAAGGCCATCCAACAGAGAAACAAAATCGTCCAACCGCTGATCCGAGAAGTTCGCGAGAAAGCGCGGACACCAGCAACCATCCAACCAGCAATCAGCAACCGACGCATCTTTATGAGACGCTAAGGAAAACAAGCGCAGGAAACGCACCTGCAAGGGACCGCTTCCCGACCAATCGTCAAGCCAAAACTTGAAGGAATCCCCCTTCCCCAGCACCGGGATAATATCGAAGCATTCCTCGCAAAGGCATCCAGCACATTACGCCAAAACGGAGAATGACGAACGTTGTGGGCCCCCCGCGCCAAGCCCAGCCTATCAACGCCCAAGAACTCCCTGAGAACAGAGATAAAGAAGTTATCACCCTTCCCCCAAATTCTACTCACCCACTTGAGTAAAAGATCATCATTCACCACCTCCAGCCTCCGCACACCCAAACCACCATTCCGCTTAGGCTTAGTAACTTCATCCCAAGCGACAAGATGAAGACCCCTACCCTCCTCCCCCTTCCTTCCCCGCAGAAAGCTACACATACAACGTTCAATCCTCAATCGAACCCCGGCCGGCATACGACGAACATAGAGGAAGTATATCGGGATAGAGGAGAGCACAGACTTAAGAAGAACAAGACACCCACCTCTAGAGAGCAAAGTTGCGCGCCAACCAGCAAGGCGCGTTTCCACGCGCTCAACAATCAAGCGCTAATCCCGGACCCTGGCCCGACCCACCATCAAAGGTAAGCCAAGATAATTAATAGGAAGCTCACCTGGAGGAGATCCCAGCAACCGACCGCACTCCGCCGCCTCCTCGTGCGACAAGCCGAAGGGAACCACCTTAGATTTAGAACCATTAATCATCAATCCCGACAGTTCGCTGAACAGGGCGAGAGTGGTCGCCATACCGGAGACCTCAGCAGTACCACCCTCAATAAAGCATATTGTATCGTCCGCAAATTGGATCAAGGGCACACAGAGTTCGCCCTTACAGAATCCGTTAGACAGCCCAGCCTCAATAACGCGGTCCACCATACGCGCGAGAACATCCGAGGCCAACACAAAGAGGAGGGGAGCGAGGGGACACCCCTGGCGCACCCCCCTTCTTGGCTGGAAGAAGCCACCGACCGCCCGGCCATTGATCAGCACCGAGAGGGAGACGGTGGTGACGCACCTACGCATCCACGAAATCCATATCTCAGGGAAACCTCGCCTTCTCAGAACAGACCACAAAAACCGCCACTCCAAGCAGTCGTATGCCTTAGCAAAATCGACCTTCCAAAGAATCCCCTTCTTATGATCGTTCTTCCATTGAACGACCAACTCCGAGGCTACCGCAATGCAATCCGCAATCTGCCTGCCCTTAATGAACGCAGCCTGGGTCGGAGAGATAAGAGAGTCCAAGACCCGAGCCAAGCGTCTGGCTAAAACTTTAGCAACAATAAGGTAAATGCCATTAGAGATGAAGTTTAGGCCGATAATCCTCTATACACTGCGGCACCGTTGATTTAGGGATCAACACAATGTTGGCCCTATTAATCCGGTCAAAGCCAGAGTTACCCACACAAAATTCGGACACCACCTCCAAAACATCACCGGTAACCAACTCCCAGAAGTCACGATAAAACGCTACCGAGAAGCCATCGAGACTCGGGGAAGAATCAACATTTAAGTCCCACACAGCCTCCTTAACCTCCGCCAAAGATATAGGACGAATTAAGAGCCCAAAGTCGGAGGCCGACAGAGAAGGCGCCCCTAGACCCAGCCAGCGCCACCTACGCGGAGAGCAAATCGACGAGAAGACGAGTTCATCTGAAAATCAGGAGCATATAAAACATTCTATAGGCGTATGAATGGCGTCAAATGCACTTCCTATGTCCTGTGATGGGTAAGTGAACCCTAATTGCAATGATGACCCATCTACCAGGGGGTATAGACATGTAAGATCTGAACTAGGCTCTGTCTCCACACAGATGGTGAGAAGCACTAGAGTCCATGATCTACTACTACAACCAGTAAAAGAGTATGTGATACCTGAAGAGCTCAAAAAGGCTCTAGCTGCAGCTATAGTATTTGTGGATCATGTAGTGGTAGTGTTGCCTATTGGAGTCATGATTTTTCGTATATGACAGACAATGTCATCAAGTGTGAATCTGCCTGAGGAGTTGTAGTACTGAAGACTCAATCTACTCTGTCATGCAAGCAGATATGGGGTATGCATGCTTCTGATAGCATGTGTCTTCAGAGTATCCTAGACGACGATAGTAGGTGTAGGGACCACACTGACGTCCACCACCTCTGCCACGTGGACTATGCCATCTGAACTGAGTAAACCTCCTCTGTCGCGAGAAGCAGCCGTCGTTGAGGAAGGTTGTGTAGTAGAAACAGGTGGAATAAGAAATTTACTGAGATTACTGTAAAGCCTCCTCCATGGGAGGTATGGTCTACCCCAGTAAGGAGTTGCGCTCGTGCAGCCTCATACTCTGGGTCAAGTACATCCAAGAAAACACCAACCATCATGGAGTTCTTATATGCCATTTGTTGCTCTATGGAGATCATAACCGACATGAAGCTGTGAAGCTTCTCAAACATGCCACGAAATGAGGAGTAGAACATGTACAGTGGACAACCATTCTGCTTTGACCTCTATATGTCAAACTGAAGCTGAAGAATCTTGGCCTCGTTCTTCGCTTGGGCATAAATGGATATTAGAATTTCCCACGTGACCTTGGTGATGGGCTAGTTCACAATATCATTGGCTATCACTGTGATGAGGGTCCTAGAAAGCTAAATACGCATATACATGTCATCCTGCTCCCGCGAAGCATTGTCGGAGTCTTGCCTGTCAGCTCTAGCTTTGTCAGAATGTGCTCCTTATTATTGCACTACATAAAGATCAAAAACTGCGTAGACCACAACTCATAGATGGTCCCATCCCTCTTCACAATGGGAGTCAGACCCTTGAAGGCACCAGACAAAGAGAAGACATCACCCTCGTTTTCTGATATGATGAAAGAAGGTCGAAAAATTGATGCAATCCTAAATACTCGAAGTGACTAACTAGGCGCACATAAGAAACCCTATCGAAAATAATTTCCCAATGATATGGTCACTTGAAGATAGGGTTATGTTGTTGTGGGATTACAACCACTGGACTGCAAAACATAGGTAATAAAGTGATTGTAAAATATAGTTAAATTGCCACGAGCGTACTGGGAGCAAATGTATTGTTCACTGGAGTCCAGAATATATAACAAGTACCGTAAAAAGCCAACTCAATTCAGGTAAGAATAAAAAATAAACGAACCAATGTCAGAAAATAAGTAGATAGCAGACTCATACATACTCTTAAACTAGAACAGAGAAAAGATTAACATGATTAGGGAAAAAAGGATAGAAAACTGCATGCCCAAATAAAGATTGTAAGGGGGGAGGTGGCACACGGGGAAGATGAGTAGTGTTGTTGCAGTTGGTGGTGTAGGGTGGTCGGATGGTAGTGCTAGAGTTAAGGTTAGGAGTGAAGCAAAGGGGATGTTGTGGGAAGGGTAATGGAGGCGGGAAGAAAGAGTTGTTGGAGAAGGGAATTGGAAGGGATGTGATGAGAAAAGGAGTACGGTGGAGGGGAGAGGGATTGGGGTGGGACTGCTGGAGCTATAGGGGGAGTAAGGCCTGTTGGAGATAAGGAGTGGAGATGGAGGGTTTCTGGGAGAAGATGGAGTGTTGGGGGAAGAGGGAGGGTATGCTGGATGAGGAGGGTTGGGGAAAGAGGGAGGGTTTGCTAGAGAAGGAGGGCTTGGGAAAGAGGGAGAGGTGATATGCCCATAATGGGTTTTCTTTGGGTGTTTTTGCTACCATCTCTTGCCCCCCCCCCCTTATAATGCAAAAGAGCCCCTACAAGACAAAGGAGTACGGTGTATTTTCATGGGGTTGCACCAAGAATCAAGACAAAAAAGGGGGGAAGTTGCTGTTACATGGTGTTGTACCGTACCATGACTAAAATAAAACAAAAAAATGAAAATTTACACACAAGCCCTCCTAAGGCTTAACACATTACAATAGTATCCTTATATTTAAATGTTTATTACTTTAGTGGCCTTTAGCATATCCTAAACTACATCAAAACGGAACTCGACTATGAAAGTAGACCGATTCGAGCAAGTCTACACAATCATATGAAGGATTGGTTGTATGTATAGACTTGTACAACCATCCTCTTCAATCCCCAAACCGCACAAGGGCCAGAAAACATGATATAAAGGTCCGAAATCACATTTTCTAGTCAAAATCAGACCATTTCATACTGCAGTTCAGCATCGAAGAGGAAACTAGTCCACCCCGGAGGCCGTATACAGTGTCGAAACAAGTGAGGAGCGGCAAGGAGCAACGATGGTAGCGGTGCTCGCTGCTGCGCGTGGGCGGCGGCGACAGCGTGGACGGATAATAGAGGACCGCGGGTAGGGTTAGGACACGGAGTTCAAGAACTCCGATCTAGGACCGTCGCTCTGATACTATGTGAAAAGAAAAGAATGAATTGGTTATTCATGAAGCCCTAGGTTCTCTTATATATGAGAGTAACCTATTGGGCAAATTACATAAAGAAGAGGAATGAAATAAATAATACATAAAAGACATGAAAGATAACTAATATCTCTACAAAGTCTAATTAAATTAGAGATAGGTTAATTTTGTTTCCGTCTAATTGAGTTTGTTGTAATTTTTATTTCTATTTAAATAAAAAGATCGACTCTGATTTCTAATCAATTAGTGAGTTGGTTAGAGATATTTATAGTCCAATTAGGGTATGTTAGGAGTTGATTTTCATTCTCTTTATGCTTTTGTAATACTACCTCTCCTATAAAAGGGGATGGTAGTCCATTGTTTTATGGAGTTAAAGTTGAAGTTGAATTAAAATTGGAGTTTCTTCAATTGTCTCATTCCCCTTCTTTCGTTCTCCCTCCATACAATATCCCCGTTTCTTCTTCCAAATTTTGTGTAACTGGTGCGTCTTCGCTTCCTCCTCCCTCCAAATTTCTTCCACCAAATTTTTTTACTGTGAAATTTCCCCTTGCATCAATTGCTATCAGAGCATGGCCTACATGGCCTAAATTCACTTTCATGAACTAACTATCCATTAAAGTATATGAATTGTCGGTCAAAAGATTTGTGCTCAAGGGACCATGCATGGTGTGATTAGGTTAGAGAAATACTATCCAACAAGTGCTCCAAGGCTACGCGGATATGCAACGACAATGGAAGAAAGATGTCGCTAAAATTACCGTCTAGAAAGATCTAGGGAGATGTCGCCCGTCCCCAAAGACGTTGTCGAGCCACCAACTCCATTCCATTAAGTCATCATTAAAGCACACCCAATGCCAGCATAGCTTCCCTCATGTGCCTCCACCCCTCGAACCCTCCCCTACATACCTTCATAAACCATCTCCACCAACTCCTGACCACGTCATCCTAGCCAACACCTTTCCTGTAACTTGTCACCACCTTTCATTGAACCAATAACCCTATACCATCTTCTCCACTACCCCTTCGCTACCCCAGCAGTAATGTTGCTACCCCACCCGACCACACTAGCACCTTTATCAATGCCACCAACCCCACGATAGCCCCCATTTGCCACCCAAACGCCCCTGCGGCCCCCAAACCCAACTTACCTGCAACCTTCTCCTCCCTCGCAGCTCTCTACTCCCTTATAGCCTCGCCTTACAGCTACGCCCCCACCCATCGATCCAACCCAACCACCATCAACCCTGTTAACTCAAGTACCGCTACATTTCTGCATCTTGCCACCACAACCACCACCTCCCCACTCGATGATCACTACCCCAACCTCCTCACGAGCTTCAAGCCCAACCTCTACCTCATGCATTGCTTGCGTGAGCCATGTTGTCTCCTTGGATGCTTCTAGAGCTCAAGGGACTATGCATGGTGTGATGAGGTTAGAGAAATACTATCCAACAAGTGCTCCAAGGCTACGCGGATATGCAACGACAATGGGAGAAAGATGTCTCTAAAATTACCGCCTAGAAAGATCAAGGGAGATGTCGACCGTCCCCAAAGCCGTTGTTGAGCCACCAACTCCATTCCATGAAGTCATCATTAAAGCACACCCAATGCCCACACCGCTTCCCTCGTGTGCCTCCACCCTCGAACCCTCCCCTACATACCTTCAGAAACTATCTCCACCAACTCCTAATCACGACATCCCAGCCATCACCTTTCCCTTAACTTGTCATCACCTTTCCCTTAACTTGCCACCACCTTTCATTGAACCAATAACCCTATACCATCTTTTCCACTACCCTTCGCTACCCCAGCAGTTATGTGCTACCCCACCCGACCACACTAGCACCTTCACCAATGCCACCAACCCCACGATAACCCCCATTTGCCACCCAAACACCCCTGCAGCCCCCAAACCCAACTTCCCTGCAACCTTCTCCTCCCTCGCCACCTCCCTCACAGTCTCTACTCCCTTATAGCCTCGCCTTACAGCTACGCTCCCACCCATTGATCCAACCCAATTACCATCAACCATGTTAACTCAAGTACCTCTACATTTCTGCATCTTGCCACCACAACTACCACCTCCCCGCTCGATGATCACTAGACCTCCTCACAAGCTTCAAGCCCAACCTCTACCTCAAGCATTGCTTGTGTGAGCCTTGTTGTCGCCTTGGATGCTTCTAGCGTGACCAGCCCATCCACCAATTCGTCGTCATCTTCGAGTATGGAAGGTCTAAACACTACCAAAGGGAAAGGAGCCCTTATTTGATAAAATGTTATCTCCCAAGAAAAAGGATCAAATATCAATATGAAGTTTTGCACTTATAACCCCTACACAAAATCTTTTCTTCAAAAGGTTAAGAGTGGGAGATACTTAACAGGAATAACATTTCTACTTAATGGGATAGAAAATTTGTGATTATGCTCCTAGGTGAGAAGTAGTTACAAGTGTAATGCTAAATTATAGAACAAATAGCTGAGAATTGAGAAAATCGGTCCAACAAATCCAAGCGAATTATCCCATTCCGCAGTTAAAGACAAAGCCACTCATCAGGAGAGAGTTTTTTTGAAGCAGTAGAGAGCTGGTGTAAGGTAGAACGAAGAATTAGGGGAAAAGTCGGACATATGTGTTGGACATGTGAATCCGCGGCGAGCCATTACCGAAATGAAGAATAGCTAATTTATATGATAGCCCTTAGTACAATTAGGTTTATGTATCATGACTATCTTTATATCATACAATTGTTGGTCTGAAGGTTGGATCATAGAGGTTGGTGCAGGGTTGAATATCTAAAGAGTTAGATTGAGGATTGAACTGGACCATCGAGTGATTATCAAGAAGGGATCTCCAGCCTGAGAAGGAGATGGTGATCCTTACTCAAAAGGTTGGCGTCCGAATGATCTCTTGATGCAGGTCATCTACATAGGAATAGATTTTCAGAGGTGTCCTATGAGTTAACTCAAAGAGTTGACTTAGCAAGATCGAGATAACTAAGAACTATATCGTAAGTTGTCACCATACAAGCACGCTGAAGATAGATGAGTTATTATATGTCTTAGTTTGTGCATTAGGCAGATCTTTGGGTTCCTAATCAAGGTCTATACATCGGGGAACTGGTGTACATATGAGAACATATGAGTAATACGATCTCTCAAAGGGATTATACATGTTCATGACTGAACCGGAAGACATGAGCTCACTCTTGAGATATTGAGATAAACTAAATTCCAACATTGATCATATTGTTTTGGAAACAAGATAGGATTTAAATGTATGATATGCTTTTGGAAGTATGTGATCGATACCAACTCTAAATGATTGAATGAGAAACTTACTGATAAAATCATGAAAGAGACGATCCAACATGGGATCAGAACTTTAGGTTTTCAACACGGTCTTCCAGTATGCAAGATGTACGGGTATTAGGGATACTCAAAGGTGATGTGATCTTAAATGATTGCATACCATAACGCTTCCATTCCGAGGGAATGATAAAACGTGTTTGAATTTTAATAACGCCACTTAGTAGTCTTATTATCCAAGCTCGGTCCAAATGTTGGATATTAATTGGATTCAGTTGCAATGAGAAGATTGTGTATCATGTCTGACATGATTAGACATCTCTGAGAGTTCCTCTAGATTTAGAAATGAGATTAGATCTCATATTCCAAGTCACTATACAAGCTTTTATACAATCGCCCTGTCATTATCTCCAAGTATCTGAGGAGAAGGTGTGCTATCCTTGAAAGAATTCAAGAATAGTTCCATTAAATAATATTTGAGCATTGTAAAATAAAGAGAAATCTTGATGATTAAATTGGATTTACTTATCATAAATAATGTAGATGTGATTTACATTATTTAGACATGTGTAGAGAGACATCTTACATAATTGAATGAGATTTAATTATAGTAGATGAAATTAATGTGGATAATACTATCCACAATAATTATTGATAATATGCATATGATCCACAATATCACAAAGAGTAGTGTTCAGGAAAGCAACCGAGTATACCACATGCTCGACCACATACTCATACTCGGTAGCTTTGTTGCTCCGAGTATGGTGAAACCGTGAAATGACCATGTATTAATCCGCATACTCGATCGAGTATGCCCCTTATGTGGTTACCTATTCGACCGTTTTTCTAATAAAAAAATTTATTTACCCCAAATCCAAATAACCCCACCCACCTTAAACTAAAAGCCATATACTCTTTCAATTGATGATTTGACTCTATATTACTTTTTATTCCAATAGTTTTGCTCCTTGTACCTTCAATTCTTTTGTATTATAATCGACATATAATATTTAGAGAATATTAATATAATATTAATAATTTATTTATATTTTTTAATAAGAAAAATACCAAACTGCATAAAACCACATACTCCCTTCATACTTTCTTGTATACCGCATACTCATTATGCAGTGATCCCTCTGACTGGATATCGCATAATCGCTATGCAGTGACCCCTCTAACTGAATATCGCATACTGTCTTCCTGAACATTGACAGAGAGAATTAACTGTGAATATGAATCACAATTTAAATATTATTATGAATTCTATTCACATTGTACAATTAAATGTAAATGTAATTTACATTTAATTTTGGACGGAAGAATATGGTTCGTAACAATCAATGGTTTTAGCATGATGGGAAATATTTTATGAAGGCAAAAATAATTAATTAACAAAATGAAGGCATTATAGAAAGCCAGACTCGAGGAGTCTTAGCATGATGGGAAATATTTTCAACATAAAAATATTCATCATGAAAAATAAAACCATTACATGCCAACCAAAGTGCCCAGATCAATCAACCACACTGGCAAGAATATCTCGATATTAATCATGAAAACATGATTTAAAGAGCAGCTCCCAAAAGTTACATCCAACCAAACTAGGTACATTATCAGCCAAGTTTCTTTTCCCTTCTCATATCCAATAAAAAGATGATCAATTGTCTCCCCTTCTCCATCACAAATCATGCAAGAGTAGTGGCCACCATAAACCTTGACCGTTAGTCCATAGTTAGTATTATATCATGTCTCATTGGCCATAAGAAGACTAGGACACGAGATGGGATTTTCATGTCACAAATAAATCTGTAATCTCTAATCGGCTCTAGCCAAGGGTCGGGTCGTCTAATCAACGCCTTGTATGTTTTTTCACCAAGAAGCTACTACATCTCCAGATCCGCTTATCTCTATCCTCCATTGGGCCATCACAAGTATTGATCGCTTCCATAAGTCCATCAAACTCCCGAAAGCATTGCTCAGAAAACTCCGTAACAAAGATAAGCAACCAAATACCCTCTCCCCAATGTCAGATACATGAGCATTTCTTTATGCTGCAATTACAAAAAGGTGAGGAAAATGTACTGCCAGTGTCCCATCATCAGTCTAGTTATTCATCAAAAAGCAAAAGAGCAAACATCTCCTAACATCGGGTGAAACAAAAGACGTATTTTAGGTAAGACACCATAAATTCCTTTCCAAAAGCAGAAATATACTGCTGGGGATGAATGGGCAAAGAACTTTGAGCATATATACCATAGATTCCATGGATTAATATGCAACATGGATTAATATGCAACATAGATCATCACCGTAACACACTTCAAAAGAGAGACTCAATTCATTGTTTCCAGTCGAGGCACACCAAGCCCACCTTTCTCCTTGGCTAATGTAAATACTTTTCAGATAGCCTTGCGGATTTCCCTGCCTCTTTCCTGTGGGGGCTCAGAAGATTGGAACTGATCTTTTTCCTCAATAGTTCACCCCCTCGTGAGTTCTAAATGGCCAAATATCTATATAAAAGAAACTCGACACAAGGATGTGAATTGCCTCTCAGTCAAGCTCAAGCTTGCTGAGGTAGGACTAGTGTGGAACCTTATCTTTCTCTTTGGCCCCCTGCTCTCAATTGAACTTCCTTGTTATCCCATTGATCCTGATGCAGCGCGGCCCCGAAAAATAGGGCCACACTTTTATTTATGTTTATCTGAGTCATTGAAAATTTTAGTTAATTTTATTTACGTTTATTTACGTCAACAAATTTTTAATTAAATAAATAGGGATCGCATGTGATCTCAACAATTATTCGTAGATTTGATTTTGGTCAATTAATTAGTTAGAGTCTAATTAGGTAATTAGAGGTCAATTTGAATTTTAAAATTTGTCAGAGTCAAATTAGGATAAGTTTGTTTCCAATTTGAATTTAGTTTCTATTTCTTTGTAATCCCATCCCTTCTATATAAAGGGATGGTAGTCCAATGTTTTGAGATAGTTCAGTGTTATAAAATATGAAGCGGAAGCAAAAATGATAAACAGAGCCTAATCTCAAGAAATATAAAACGTGGAACACAAGATTTAACGTGGAACCCTACTCCGTGAGGAGCGGGATGAAACCACGGGAGAAGCCCTCAAAGGGGCGTGTTATGCATTGCACTTTCTCAATGAGTACAGGAGGACTGGGGCTCCTTATATAGCCTTCCCAGAGCCTCCAAGTCCCACACTGGTCCATGTGGGACTAAACACTGGATGGGGGTAAATGGATCTTCTCCAGGATCCATTTACCCTGCTACAACACAATAGGTGCATACAACTTATACTCCAACACTCCCCCTCAAGCTGGAGCATGCAATGCTCAGCTTGGACAAACAGACAGAAACTCAACTCAACGCTACAAGACACTACGGACAATATCAACCCAACGCGCACATTGCTGCAGTCGAGGACGTTGCTTCTCATGTCGTGCAGGTGAGGAGGACGAACGGGCTGGAGTGTGAGTCAACTGAAGACTCGGAACCTGACCATCGAGTCTGAACTTGCGCCTGAAGTCTCCTCGTCGGAGAACTGGGTCTCTCCCATCTGGCTCAAAGAATGGTGCACTGCTCCGGTGTACCTATGATACCACATGAAAACCCTTGCCTTCAAGGGAATGATCCTCTGCTCTGGAGTCCCTATGGCTCACATGAAAACTCTGGCTGAACAAAAACAAGAATGATGGGGACCTCTGACGATGATGGCAACTTATGCACATCTGACAATGACCGCACACTTGTGCGTGTCTGAAACTGGAGACTCGAAAACAATGATCGTCGAGTCTGAACAACTGATCATCTGTAGAGTCTGGAAAATATGGCTGGTCTGGAGACTGGTATCTGAATCTGGAATTTGGATCATGAACAGACCTGTGACTCTACATATACTCCCTCTTTCTCCCATACTTGTCGGAAAATGAACATCGACAAAGTTGGGAGAAGACAAGATAATGGGGAAACCGAACATCACTTGTGGTTTTTCTTTTTTTTAAGCCGTCTCCTTTTTTTTGCAATTTTTTTAAGCCGTTCATTTTTTTTTCTCGGCTTTTGCTTCGCACAAATTTTTCTTTTTTGAAATTGCGTACGGCTTTTTCCATGTACGCGCCTCTTTTTCTCTTTTTTTTTAATATGTACTTCTCTCCCCTTTTTTTAAATCTCTCCTTTTTTTTCGTCACCATGACTCTCCTTTTTTTCGCTTTTTTTTACTTTCTCCCTCCCTCTTCTTTTTTTTTACAGCCCACATTTGGGCTCTCAAGCAATTTTTTTTTTGGTTACAACTCTCGGCCTACTTGGGCCGTTACAAAGAAGCAAAGCACCCATTTTTTTTAAATAATATGTGGCTGACTCGGACCCCCTAAATGTGCCCCCCTTCTCCCTTTTTTTTCTCAATACCGAAGGCCCACTTGCCAAAAATAACGCCCCCTTTTTTTTAATACTTCACGTGGCTCTAGGGTTTCCCACGATTGGAAACCTGGAAACCCTCTCTGGAAATGGCGCCGCCAAGGGAGAGTTGCCGGGGCGCGCGGGGAGCAGGGCCGCCAGGAGGTCCTCACGCCGCGATGGTGTGCAACGAGGACGAGAGGAAGGAGTTCGCCTTGGCTGGAGACAGCGCGAGGAAGGTGCGCGACGCCTGGGGCCGCCGCCGTCGTTACTGCTCGCTTGGAGATCGGGCGGACACGGATGGGAACCGCCTGTGGCCATGCGGTGGAGCTCTACCGCTTGGAGTCGCGCCGCCTGCGCCTAGGGCTCCGCCTGGGATTTGCGTCGGCCTGCGCGCGTGACGTGATGATGGATCCTGGAGAGGAAATGCGTGCCTGGATGCACGCCTGGATGCGGAGGTCTCCAGGCGCGGGAGGGAGAATTGAATGGGCCCCGCGCGAGCGCATGCGCCTGGGCCTGTCGGAGAGAAGGAGGAGCGCGCAGAAGGATTATGTCGCTCGTCATGGAGCAGATCGCCGTCGAGGAAGGGCTGGCATCTTGTAACCCAAAATCGGGTCACCACGCTCCTGCTGCACGATGTGATGCGCCTTGGGTTCGCCATGCGAAAACAGGGCTGCAAAGCCCTGACTTGAGAGAGAAAAAAACTTCAAAACTTCAACTTCAACCAGCCGGCAGGAACACGATAGAACCATTCTTGATGACAAGCCGGGATGGAGATGTGGGAGCGGCTTCGTGCACCTAGGATGTGTCGCATCATTCTTCTTGAAACTGATCTTCAAGTATAATCGAATCTTCGAAAATAAATCTTCAAAAAATAACGAACGAATCTTCGAACAAATGATAAAAAAAATCTCCTCAAGAATCGAACATATGAAGCGGAAGCAAAAATGATAAACAGAGCCTAATCTCAAGAAATATAAAACGTGGAACACAAGATTTAACGTGGAACCCTACTCCGTGAGGAGCGGGATGAAACCACGGGAGAAGCCCTCAAAGGGGCGTGTTATGCATTGCACTTTCTCAATGAGTACAGGAGGTCTGGGGCTCCTTATATAGCCTTCCCAGAGCCTCCAAGTCCCACCACTGGTCCATGTGGGACTAAACACTGGATGAGGGTAAATGGATCTTCTCCAGGATCCATTTACCCTGCTACAACACAATAGGCGCATACAACTTATACTCCAACATTCAGTATTGATAATCAATTGAGATTTTATCTCCTCTCCCTCTCCTTCCCCACATGGTCTTCACGGTTCTCCACCTTCAACCTCTCGTATTCCAGACGAGTTCTTCTTCTCAACCCCTCTCTTTCTTCTACCAAATATCCACCATAAAATATATTATTATTATTTTGTCGACGCTGATTTGCTGTTTGCATCATTTGGTATCAGAGCATGGATCGTCCTCACGATCTGACGATCCGTATCGACATGTGCGCCGATACACGCCGACACACCATCGTTCATCCGAACGAACACGACGACCCATCGCCACCATTGACGCATGCAACAAGGAGACGGGGCACATGATACGTGATTTGCAAACCAACTTCCAGTCCATGTTTCGAGATCTAATGGCTAACTTTGAGGCCTTCCACGACGGCCAAGCAAAGTCTCCACCCGTCGAAGCCGCTGCCGCGAAGTTTGACGAAGAAAACGTTGTTGCGAATGAGAATCCGGCCGCTATCCAGGAGATCCCAGATCTGATTCCGCCCCCGGAATCGATGTCGCTGCCCCCTCCGGTTATTCCGACACCACCCCAGCCATTACAGGTACCCCCTCCTGCTGCATCCTCATCTCCGCAACCCCTTCCCCTACAGCTCGCCCCCCCCCTCGGGCCCGCAATCCCCCTGCGCATCACCGCCCGCCCCTTCCGCCGCATCCGACCCTTGTGCGCCGCAAGCCCCAGACCCCCCAGCGGCAGCCCCGGCCACAGCCCCGCCACCTTCCCCGCAACCCTCCCTCGCTCTCTCCTTCCCCACCCTCCCTGCGGCTCCAGCCCCATCACCCTCTCCCATAGCCGCACCAACCCAACACACCCCTCCGCCGACAACCCCTCTCCACCAACCTCGTGGGAAACCCCCACCCGCCACGCACCCCTCACCCTCCCGCACTCAAGCCTGCGACGCCGCCTCCCCGCGACGCCGCCCTCGCCTCGCCCCCTTCCCCGCCTCCTCTAGGCGCGACCACGACCGCCCACGACACCCCCCAACCCCCCGCCTTTGCTCCGCCAACCCCGCAGCCCACTCCCTCGCCGCATCCCGCCAGTGCCTCCTCCTCTCCAGTGCCAGTCACCTCGCTGCCGCCCCCCGCGCCACCACCTCGTCCTCGACATCTCCCATCCCGCGCCGCCTTTTGTGGGGGAAGACAGGAACCCTAACGCGAGCCTTCCTTATAGGAAGAACCAAACTTCCGAAATTCAGGGCTGAAAAATCAAGTGGGAAAAATTGCAATAAAATAACTCCTAAACATCCTATTTACAGACAGGCCAAAAGGAATAGGAATGAAGAGGCACGAAATTTGCGCACACACCCCCGGTGGCAGAAATATTTAAAGAAAAGGGCTGCAAAACAGAAATATGGGGATCCTCCTTATCCAAATAGGACTAGGGCCTTGGGCTTCCCCTATATAAGGACCCCATGGCTTCATTCCTTGGACACATCTCCTCCCCTCCTCTCCTTGTGTTATTACTTCGCTATGGAGGCTCCGAAGGCCATGTTGTCCATGCCCCATCAATCCTCCGGTCACCACAAGGAAGAAACCACAATCAAGAAGACGCCGCCATTCGCGCCGCACATGTTCTTCGACCACGACGACCGCGGCATCTACGCCCGCGTATGGACTCCGCCGTTCGCTCCGCACTTATTCTTCCAAACAATGACTGAGCATGCCGGATCGACCTCCAAGCTTGCAGATTCAGCAATTCGTCGGGAGACGAATTTTTAAAAGCGGTGGAGAGTTGATGCAGCGCGGCCCCGAAAATAGGGCCACACTTTTATTTATGTTTATTTGAGTCGTTGAAAATTTTAGTTAATTTTATTTACGTTTATTTACGTCAACAAATTTTTAATTAAATAAATAGGGATCGCATGTGATCTCAACAATTATTCGTAGATTTGATTTTGGTCAATTAATTAGTTAGAGCCTAATTAGGTTAATTAGAGGTCAATTTGAATTTTAAAATTTGTCAGAGTCAAATTAGGATAAGTTTGTTTCCAATTTGAATTTAGTTTCTATTTTTTTTGTAATCCATCCCTCCTATATAAAGAGATGGTAGTCCAATGTTTTGAGATAGTTCAGTATTGATAATCAATTGAGATTTTATCTCCTCTCCCTCTCCTTCCCCAGGTGGTCTTCACGGTTCTCCTTCTTCAACCCCTCGTTACCGACAAGTTTTTCTCTTCTCAACCCCTCCTTTTCTCCACCGAAATTCCACCCCACAAATATTTTTAATTTTTATCGTCGATGCCGATTTCCATTCTGCATCAGATCCGGTCTTTTGACTTTTAAGGAGGAAGATCAGGTCCGAAGTCTAATTCAGTTTATCCAATAAGATACCAGATAGATCAACCAGCTATGATGAGCTTTTTGATAAACATGAGAATGTCGTTTTTATTCCACATCCCTATATTACCAAAAAAATCCAACCAGAAAAACCGCAAAAAGATGGTTTCGTGAGACTTGCGTGGGATTCTTAAGGAAACCTACTTTTAGAGCTCGCGGGAAGAAAGGATGAATTTCTATTGTTAATTTGAAGATATATAGTAGGGAAAAGAAAGTCCCATATAATATAGCCAGCTTTGGTTGGCCCGGGGCGGGAGTCCTTTTCCATGGTTGATTCATATCCCAGCTATATATAATTCGGTCTCGCTATCTACTTTGGCCAGGTCTATGACTGCTAGAGGGTTCCGGCGACGTTAACTTTTCTTTGAAAGCCACCTTGTCAGTCTTCAGTATTTGCAATCTTATTTTCACTACATGAGTTGATGCTCTATCAATTATTCCCATCTTTTTTTCTTGGTTGTGTTACCAATCGAAGAGGAGGAGAAGAAAACTGGGCACGGATGGCAACACCTATCCTAGATTCAGTCGTAATCTTCTTCTCAATGGTCCTTAGGTGAAGGATAAACGGGAAGTGCATAGGAAAAATATCTACAAAAGTTCACTGCTAACCTCCAGATATGATTGATAAATAAAAATAGTGACTTAGACGCCAAGTTTTATAAACGAAGGCATCGACATCAGGCTTCTTTATTGATTGCTGGCTTCCATTACTAAAAAATATTGATCCACATGTATGCCTACCACTACTGACCACTCCTGAGCCTAACGATGGATCGACGTGAAGGATAGTATCTTTAGATCAGAAGGTATTCCTAGATAATAAGATAATCCGTAACACACAGAGTCCGAAGAATTTAAATGCTTACAGCAAGCACGGTAGTTCGTAATTTATAAGCAAGCCACATAGTGTGCACTGAATAGAGGATCTAGTATAAGGATGATAATAACCCACACAACCAAATTAGATCTCAGAAAGTGCTACATTTCACACACTCAAATAAGGAAAAGAACCCAAATCATGATGCAAATGGAAAGACAAATCAAGGTTATTTGTTATTCAAGAGTTGTGTCGGTGTAATCTGACCGTCTCCGTCCTTGTCGAACAAGCTGAAGGCTTCCTTGAACTCGGCGATCTGATCGTCTGTGAGTTGATCCGCCATTTTTCTTTCTTCGGAGGGAGGAACAACAAATGACCGCGTTGGTGACGTAAAGTGGGGAATCACGACTCGTAAAGGAGAATAAAGGCCAATGCAGAAGAAGCTCAATGAACGGATGCTTAGACAGAGAGAGAGAAGAGGGGGCGGAGGAAGGGATGGGGAGGTGCGCCGCGTTTTCTGCGATCTTTGCGATCTTTTCAGTGCTCTTTTCTCCACCCGTCTTCCAGATTTTTAATAATTGTAATTAACAGGATCCATCGAAAGGTTAGTCAAATGGGTAGATTTTATGTGAATTAACTTGTTTGAATAGTTAAAACAGTTGGGATGGTATCTTTAAATGGAAAAATAGGGTTGCTACTTTGGAGAGCTAATTTGGCTCCTTCACTTCATTTTTTATTTTTTGAGATTTTTACTCCAAGACCTTATAAACTTCGGCAATTACCTCCTCGATCTTTGAAACAACTTAATTCATCTCACGATCCCGTAAACTTGCTAACCTTTACCCCATGAACCCCGCGGTTAACTATCATCCATTTACCCGTTAAATGTAACGAAATTATGTTGCAACTGTAGCTGCTCCTCTCCTCCCAAACCTCGACCTCCTCTCCCATGCCCTCTCCCCCTCTCTCTCCTTTGTTTCCTCTGTCGATGCCAGCCTTCTCCTCTCCCCAGCCCACTCCCCCTATCCTCGACCTCTGCCTCTTCCTTCTCCTCTGGTTGACCATCCACCTACACGCCCAAGTCCCGCATATTGCGGGTGAGCGCATGGCCATGTCCGCTACGAAAGTTGCCCCCTCCACCGCCTTCCCCTCCTCCCATTGCTCCGCCAGCCCTGTCGCCCTCCTCCCCTTGCTCCTCCACCTCGCCACCCTCCTCTCCCGCCTCTGCCCGCAACAGGAACTGCCCCCTCCACCACCTTCCCCTCCTCCCATTGTTCCTCCAGCCCCGTCACCCTCCTCCCATTGCTCCTCCACCTCCGCCACCTTCCTCCCCTACATCCGCCCGCAGTAGGAGCCACCCCCTCCACCGCCTCCCCCTCCTCCCCTTGTTACTTCGCCCTCACTACCATCCTACCCTGCCTCCGTCTGTAGCAGGAGTTGCCGCCTCCCTAGTGTCCCCTTCCTCCTCACAGTCTGCGACGAGGGTGTCCTCCTCCTCCCCGACCTCTCTTCCTCTAGGTCTGTCACCCCTCATGTCCACCATGAATGCTCCCGTTTGATTTTATAGAAGAAGAGGATGAAGAAGGGAGTAGGAGAAGGAAGGAGAGAGGGAGATTGAAGATCCACTCCCAGATTTTCTTTAGTTAGATTAACTCAAGTTTAACCCAAGTAATTAACTCCAATAAAGTTAAATTCCACGGTAGGGTCCATGGGATAAGATGGAGCAAGTTTATGGGGTTCATGGGGATTTAGGTTGTTTCAAAGGTCGTGGAGGTAATTGACAAAGTTTCTAGGGTTCTTGGGATAAAATTTCATTTTTTCATTTGTTTTGAAATATGGATCTGTGAGAATTAATCACTATATATCTATATTATGTTGCTAAAGTTTCATTAGAAACAGAGACTCTTGCGGCCTCCATCTAGACAATCATTTTTAACGGTCATAGAATTGTTGAAATGGACCATACCTGGATGGAGGGCATAGGAGTCTCTGTTTCGCATGAATTTGAATGACATAATATAGAGATATACGGATGAAAATCTATGAATGTATATTTCAAACAAATAAATGTGTATGCAGTGTTCAATAAATAGTTAATATATAATTTTTTTAGTTAAAAGACTAATACAATGCTCCTGAAACAATTTGCTCTTTATCAAGTTAAATAAAGATTGATGCACCTAAAACTAATGAAATAAATTCATACCTTTCCAACTAAATTCATTTTGAGAAGATTAAACTCTCTAGATGTCATACAACATGACTAGCAATTAACTCCTAGGACCAGTCAATCCATGACACTAATTAGCATGCATTCTCATAGATGTCTGATAAATCACCACCATGTAAAAAGTTGAGAGAACAATATACGAGAGTATGCTAAAGCACAAGACTAGATTGTGCATCCAACAAAGCGACACTTAAATATTATTAATACCAATACCTCATATAAGGGAAATATATATATTAGATAACATGAATTATTGATCAGTCAATCATATAGAATTTAATGGCATAATACCTTCAAGAAGAATGGCGTAATAGGTCATACACAGTTGCTATGGTTGAATTCCAAACCAAGTCTCAATTGAGAATTTATGCCCCTTATGGAACATTTTGATGATGTTGATAAGATTATGAAATTCTCAAACTAAGGTGGTCTGACATCAGGGACCTATGCTCCAAGGGCTATTTCCATGCAATATATCTCATAAGTAGAACCTAATTGTACGAGATTTAGCATCACATAGCAAATATTGAATGGTATCATATTACCTCATCATGTATCATTTTGAAACAACAAACCAATGCACCATCCAGAACTAGATTGGAAACAAACAACTTGGCAATGAATGGAAAAGCTTAAAATTTTGCTCATAAAAAGAACAACAATGACAAGGTAGTCTAACATGTATGTTATAAATCAACTTTAAATCACATTATGTCACATGATGTTAGAATCAACATTGAATTGCATTATGTCATGTGCATCCTTCCTAAAGAGCAATCGAGGAAAACAAATCAATGGAAATTTTGATACGACAATAAGTGCAAAGAAAAGGCAATGTCATGTGGTGATATTAAAAATAAGTTTCTTTAATTGTAAAAGACCATTGAACATACAAATGGGTATATATATATGTACGTATGTATGTATGTATGTATGTATCTTAAATCAAAGTAAATAAAAAAACCTCTCACTATCCTCATGTTCCACCCTTCGAACATTGCCTTGGCAATTGACAGTACATCCCCATCCATCAAGCTCTATCACCATATCACCACCCTCTGCAAGCCTACCATCTGGTGAGAACATTAAACAACACTTAGTGAAGTTCACTTTCAAGATTCTCCGATAATAGCAGATGTTAAAGTGTACATAAAGATGTCACACTACAAAAAATATCTAAAGGAGCAAGTCAACATTGTCTAATTAAAAGTTTCAATAAGTCTATCTAATTCAAAAAGTCTCATGAAGCATGGCAAATTGCAGGCACATACTAATGTCGGCTTCTTGTCGACGTTCACTGAATCATCGAGAATTCAACACATCCCGACAAACTATGATTTTTGTATGATTAATTGTATATGTATTAAAAAGAATTTATATGTATAGAATTAAAATTTTGATCCAATGAAAAGCATTTCTACAAGTGAGCAGTAAATTACTGTAATTTATGGGTGGAATTCGTTTGCATGTTTTTAGACTGATGGGATTCCAAGTAGACCATGAGATGTGAATTATACGGATTCATGTCAAGGAGAATTTGACATCTAGCATATATAGATTAAGAGGCAATGAAATATTAGGAGATTACGCCTTAACTAATGAATAATAATAGTTGTTTTTTAAAAGGATGATGGAGCATTAGCCCTTTACCAGTACTAATGCCAACGCCAACACCATTCCCCACCATCTACCTTTACCAAGCTGCTCGACTTCCGCCAGCACCGGCACCGCCACCACCACCACCAATGCTAGCGCCATCCAGCCTCATCCTCTGTAGTACTACTCGGCTTCTGCCATTACCAATGTCACCACCATCACTAACACTAGCACCATCCCTCAGCAACGACCTCAGTAATAATCCCCAGCCTCCACCAGCACCAGCATCTCCACCACCGTCGATGCTAGCACCATCCCCCATTGTCGACCTCTGCTATAGTCCTCGACCTCCGCCGGCACCGATGCTAGCACTATCCCTCTGCCTCGACCTCAGCAATAGTTCTCACCTTCCGGCAGCTCTAGCATCGCCACCATTGCCGATGCTAGCGACATCCCTGACCTCGAACTATGTCATAGTCCTCGACCTCCTCTAGCACTGGCGTCACCCATCGTCGACACCAACATCATCCCTCATCCTCGACCTTGACAATTGTCCTTAGTATCTGCCAGCACTATCATCAACACCATCACCGAGGCTAGAGACAACCCCAAGCCTTGACCTCTGCGATAGTCCTCGACCTCCACCAACACCAGTGTCGCCCCCACCACAATCGTTAGCCCTGCCAAGTGTCACCATTTACTGAGATTAGTTGTTATGCTAGAGAGAAAAGATATGAAGGTAGAGAATCATATATAATATATATGTAGGGTTAGGGTTTAGGTCCGACTGCTTTTGACCACACATGTCAAACTAAGGTATATATATGTAATGGTCCTACATAAATTTGATATCAGGATTATATTTTTAATTATTTTGTGGCAACGAACTATAGAACCCTGGAATTAGATGGCACAATATGTATTAGTTGTGTCTACGGAATAATTGTAATTTAAATGTTTTGTACCTATAGTTTGGTAGCCTTAAGTGCATTTTGCCGTCGTGAGAGCTATTAGTGAGCAAAATAGAAGTCACATGGTTTTGATTTCTAAAAATCATGAAATGATTTCTCATAGAAATAAGTTGATCGATCAGTCACAAGATGATCAATCGGTTTTGACCATTGAATAATATCTTTGAAAAGTGATCGATCATGATCAAAGTGTAGTCAATCAATCATGGATAACAATGTGGTCGATCATGCTAGAATATCAATAATAAGAATTGATCAGTCAAGATCAAAATATTACCGATCATATATCCAAAAATTGATTTTGAGAAATTGATTATCCTGGCTTAGTTTTGCTTACTAATCATGCAAAAACTATAAGATTTTTTCAACACAAAATAAAAACTATATAATATGTCACATCAATCATTTATTTTATCTTTGACCTCCAAAGTCTTTAATTTACTTGAACTTTTGAAATTAAGTATTTCTGTAAAATTTTTTGCGAGTTTTGAACCTTCAAGCCGAGCCTTTCAAAGGTGTTTTAATCTTTGAGTTGGCTTAAAACTTTTCTACATTTTTCATCATTGAGCTTTCTACCTAAAAAACTAATCAAACTACAAAACAAATATACAACAAAGTCATTAGCAAAATCTAAGTTATTAACAATCTCTCCCTTTTTGTTAATAAAAAACTTATATTTATTTTTAAAAACTTTCAGCTTTATTTCTTGTTATTTGATTTAATCTCTTTCAATGTATATCATTTCAAGAAATTACCCCCCCCCCCATTGTTTTTTTATTCTAAACTCTCTTCATTCAGTGAACTCTTGTAAAACTTCTCCCCCTTTATTTTGATACCTTAGTAAAATAATAAAACTTCTCTTCATTTTTGTCATTATAAGAAAATAACTAGTAAATCCCCCTATCTTAATGAATTATTGCTCCTCCTTTTTCTCTCACCAATACAACAAAATTGAGCTATAGTGACGATTTTGAAAAAATCTGTCACTAAATTAGCGGTTGTTAAATACATAATGACGATATTATTCGTTGTGAAATGAGTTTTCGTACTCAAAATTAGCAACGAATATCATATGTGTCGTTATATCATTAGCAATGGTCCACATAGCGACGCTTATCCGTTGCTATTTTTCAAAATATCAACTAATCATCGCTATTTTTTATTTCAAAATTTAGCGATAATTAATTAAAATTTTGAAAAATAGCTACGAATAAGCGTCGCTATGTGGACCGTTGCTAATGATATAACGACGGATTTGATATTTGTTGCTAATTTTGAGTACGAAAACTCATTTCGCAGCGAATAATATCGTCATTATATATTTAACAACGGCTAATTTAGTGATGGATTTTTTCAAAACCGTCACTATAGCTCAATTTTTTGTAGTGCACCTTTTTGGATAAAAAGTTTTCTCACAACTTTTGTCTGAAACCAAAGGATTACTTAGCTTCCTCTTTTGTAAAGCTTAGTTTTAGGAAAAATAGGAAATATCACTAGTTTGGAATCAACCTAAATGTCTTTTGAGATACGAAAATATGTCAAAGTGTAAGGATTTGGTAATTATATCAGCATGTTGTTCTTCGATGTTTATAAACTCTAAGAAAAATTTTCCTTTTACAACACAATCTCTTAGGAAGTGATGTCTAATGTCGTTGTATTTTTTCATAGTGTAATACATGATATTTTAGAAAGATTGTTAGAATTTTGTGTTATCATACGAAATTTTTACTTTTCAAACTTTAATTAAAGTCATTTAAGGTATGTTTCATCCACAATATTTGTGAACATGTAAAGAGATGCAGATATGTATTTAGCATCTATTATTGATAGGGCTACATAGTTTTGTTTCTTAGAGAACCAAGAGACCAATGTATTTCCAAAGAAATGACACATCCCACTAATACTCTTCCTCTCAGTTTCTACTTCTAGCATGATCATCATCACTATTTTAATTCAAGGTGAGGTGATCTAGGGTAAAATGAACCACAAATATATGTATATTTCAATTATTTTAACTTTCTTTTACAGATTTTAAGTGTCTTTCATTAGGGGTCAATTGGAACCTAGGACATAGACAAGTACTAAAAATTATATCTAGTTTACAAGCAGTAAGATGCAACAATGAACCAATTATACCTTTGTATTGAGTCACATCAATATCCTTATTGTTTTCGTTTGCATTAAGCCACAATCGATCTCACATTGGTGTTCTCTTCCCTTCTGTACTTTCCATCCGAATCTTTCGAGAAGATCCTGAGTGTACTTTGTTTGACTTATGAAGATCCCTTATGGTAGTTGTTGAATTTGCAAGTCTAGAATGAAACTGAGTTCTCCCATGGTACTCATTTCAGACTCTTCTTACGCCAACTTAGCGAAATCTCTTATAAAACCCCGAGTTTTTTCCCTGAATATGATTTGGTTAGTAAAGACCAAATGGTTACAGTCCATTAAAAAACTCATGAAAACTTCAACTTTTCATTGATTGTGTCAAAGACTTGCTGGATGCATATCATGGTCAGTAATCTAACACATCTGGATTTTATTAAAATTAAAAAATCAGAAGAGTGAGATATGACCATTTTAGTGAAGAGGTGTCCAGTCTAAAATTTTAGCACATGATTTAGCGGGATCCGCCCAAAGATTCACCAAGTCCATTTAAGGGGTATACAAAACCGTCTTTTTGAGATGATATCTCTCCATTTGTAACCCTAGCAGTCCATCTTTCACGTCCACTGATGAATATCAGACTCATCATGCTAAAATTAGTCTATTAGGCTCTGTTCTCCAAAGTTCATATGTATTTAATAATTAATAGAGTATCATTAACATTCATACATGTGTAAATAATATTCGCATTTCATCATACATAATTGCGTAATGTGGAGATTGGCCCAAAAAGATGCTAACTTCCCATATTTTTAACTAATTCATCCTAACTCCAATTGACTTGAAACTACTTCATTGTGTAGATATTACAAACAAGAATAAATAAAAACATATTAAAAAATCTAACTCAAATAAGTGACAAATAAACCCAAAGTTTAATTTCACATCAGGCGGACTAAAATGTGCATATCTCCCTCATACAATGTCTGATTTTGGTCTACTCATTTTAAAGTGCTTCATTTTCAAATACCTTCAAAACAAGATCAATTTCATAAAATTCGGAGCTCATGTGGAAGTTGGGTTTTAGGCCTCTTTTACGTATTTTAGCTTTTTGCGACTTTTGACCTGAGTTTTTATGTACATAATTAACCTTTTTAATTTTATTTATTATTTATTTGTGTTATTTGATGAAAGTTTTATTAAGAAGCATAAAATTCCATGTCCAGATTAAAATTGGAATCAAAGAAACTGACCGAGTCCGAGTGTCCTTTGTGAGTCTGTACAAAATTTGCTTGTTTCGTGCTTCTATTTTATTTTCCTATTTTCTTAGTTATTAAAAATCCAAAAAAATTGACCAGTGTGTAATTAATTTTACTGTATTTTATCCTATTTTTATATTATTTTTATCCTCTTTAAAACCACTAAAAAATTACAAATTCCAAAAAATTCGATTAATAAAACACATGGAGACCACCGAAAATACCACTTTATATAGATGACCTCTTTTGCTCTCGATTCCTTCATGAAAGTTGTATATCTCGTCGAGACAAACAACTTTCTTGAAGAAAACTTTTTGATCCGATGTCTTCTTCTATTTCTTTTCCATTTTTATTTATCTTTGAATTTTTAAATTTTTTTAGGGTGACCTTATGGTAGGAAAGTCCAAGTCCTTTCCCCCGTGCTCTTACGGAAGGAAAGAAGGAAAATATAAAAACTAAAAAAAATGATGAAGAGTTGGCATGCATTTGTAGAGAAAACATTAAGGTCACTCTGTTCCTAGACGAGATGATATAAATAGACTTGACTTTTAGGAAATACTTTAAGGTGAGATGCACACCGACAAGGACCAGCAAAAAGAACCATAGCCAAACAAAGAAACACATACTCTTTATTGCTACATCTCGCCTGATAAAAAATGAGCTACCAAGGAAGAAAAGTGACATAGGTGCTCACTTTGTCACTAGCCAGATCAACGAAATCAAGTTTGCCCGAAAACTATTAGAAAATGACTCCTCCATTAATCTCAAGCCCACAACTCTATTTAAGCATCTAAATCTAGGTCCTCTTAAGCAGTCTAGAGTCGTACTTCAATTTGCATATACATCAACCAAGATACCTATGGAGGAGATTAGAAATGTTATCATCAACATAGAGGGAAGCTAGATTGTTCTCCTGGGCATGGGACAAAATTACCCAGTAGATTTCACAGTACTTGACATGGATGTCCCTAGAAATTAGAAAGACTCCCAAATGATACTAGGGAGGCCCTTCCTTAGGTCTATATGAGATATATTAGATTAGACATCGGGGAGAACCCACTTTGGAGAAGTCGAACTTAAAATGAAGCAAACTAGGTTTCAAAGACCTGACACAGAATCTAGCATCGAGTCTGAAAATTCAATGGCCGAGGTAGAAAACACATAATCAATAGTTGGGCTATGGAGACAGAACCCAACAACAATGATAGAATCACTCTCATCTGGAGAGGACATTGTTGATTATTTAATATACCAGCTCATCCAAGCATCTACCTACACTCCTAGAGACTCAGAGGTCCCTGTTGACCTGTCAGTCCAATCTCCTTATGGACAATCCCAAAGTGAGGTAAACAGATCGGATGCGACATTTTCCAAATCACATTGTATTTAGCAATCCGATCCCCCGAAATAATTAATATGGTGTCCGATAATGATACACAGAAAACATCCACATCACAACCAGGTTCAACAATGATAGAGCCAGATTTTGTGAATGATACCGACTTACCCAAACTCAAACCATTGCCTCCTACTCTTAAGTATGGCTTCCTTGTAAGAAATACGGGACAGTTTCCGGTCATCATTAGTTCACATCTGACTGAAGTGCATGAGATCCTCCTGCTTAAAGTTTTAGAGAAAAATCGCAAGGCTATGGGCTGGAGATTGTCAGATCTTCTTTGGATTAATCTAGCCCTCTGTTCACACCATATTTACCTTGAGGATAATGCTAAACCCTCATGTGAATGCCAATGTAGGTTGAATCCAAAATTACGGGAAGTGGTCAAGACCGAGATCGAAAAATGGTGTAAGGCTGGTTTCATATATCCCATCTTATACTCCAAGTGGGTGTAGCCTTTGCATGTCGTCCTGAAAAGGTTGGGACTTCATATTATCAGCAATGAGGAGGGAGATCACGATAAAGGCACCCACATCGTGGCACTTTGGTGTGGATTATAGGCGCTTGAATGTTGCAACGAAGAAGGACCACTTTTCCGCTGCCTTTTATTAATCAAATTTTGGAGATATTGACTGGGAGAGAATACTTATGTTTCTTAGATGGGTACTCGATCTACAATAGCCATCGCCATTGAGGACCAGGAGAAGACTACTTTTACATGTCCTTTCAGCACTTACACATTCAAGCGCATGTCTTTTGGGCTTTGTAATGCCTCCTACACTTTCCAGCGGTGCATGATTGCTGTTTTTACTGAAATGGTTGGAGATTTCCTGGAAGTATTCATGGATGACTTCTCGATCCATGGTGATTCATTCGATGATTGCTTAGTGCACCTGGATCGAGTCCTTGAGAAGTGCAGGGAAGTGAATCTAGTTCTCTCTAGGGAGAAAAGCCATTTCATGGTAAAAGAGGGCAATGTGTTAGGACACATCATCTTCAAGAAAGGAATGGAGATTGACCTTGCCAAGGTGGATGTGATCAAGAAACTCAAGCCACCTTCCAATGTTAAACAAGTACGGTCTTTTTTGGGGCATGTCGGATTTATAGGAGATTTATTAAGGATTTTTCAAAAATTGCCCCACCACTGACTGACCTATTAGGGAAAGACATCGAGTTCCCGGTAGATCATAAGTGTCTTGAAGCCTTCGAGCTTCTCAAAAAGAGGATCATTGAGACTCCCGTCCTACAAGCCCAAATTGGTCTCTTCCCTTTGAAATCATGACAGACACTTTAGACTTCATAGTAGGGGCAGTGTTAGGACAAAGAGAAGATGAAATCCCGTATGCTATTCACTACGCAAGCAAAATTTTAGATCCAGCTCAGAAAAATTACACTGTTACCGAAAAGGAGATGCTTGCAGTAGTATTTGCCTTGGAAAAATTTCAATCTATACTTTTAGAATCTAAGGTGACAGTATACTCAGATCACTCAGCCATATGATACTTAATGAAGAAAAAATATGTCAAAGCACGTCTCCTCATATGGATACTCTTGTTTCAAGAATTTGATTTGGAAATCAAAGATAAACATGGAGTTAAGGATGTAGTGGCCGATCATTTATAAGGGATCGAACAAAACAAACTCCCTGAGTTTGAATCCATCCGTGAAACCTTCCCAGGCGAGTCAATTTCTGCTATTGACACTCTCCCATGGTATGCTAACATGGTAAACTATCTTGTCTCCAAGAAAGTTCCCCAAGGTTGGCCCAAGAATAGAATCGACCGACTCAAGTCGGAAGCCAAACATTACCATTGGGATGATCCGTTCATTTTCTTTGAAGGATCATATTGTATATGGAGGAGATGTATTCCTCAAGAGGAATACTAAAGTGTCCTCAATCTCTGGCATACCTTGGAAGAAGGATGACATCTATCCAATAAGAAGATCACTGAGAAGATACTACAATGTGGATTTTACCGGTTGACCTTGTTTAATGATGCCTACAATTTTGTCAGGTCATTCCTGATCTGTCAGAGAATGGGAGGGACCATTGGTCCCAAAGATGCCATGCCTATGCAACCAGTAATCATTTGTGGTATTCGATGCATGGGACATTGATCTTATGGGTCTGTTCCCTAATAGTAAAGGATTTGAATATATTCTTCTTGTAGTAGATTATTTGTCTAGGTTGGTGGAGGTTATCCCTACTCGAGCGACATACATCAAGACTATATGCAAGTTTTTAAAAGATAGTATTATTTTGAGGTTTGGGATCCCTAAGGTATTAATATATGATAGGGGTAGCCACTTTGTCAATTGGGAGGTGAAGAAGTTGACTAAGGAACACGGCATCGAACACCGTGTCGCTGGTCCTTACCGTCCACAATCCAATGTCATGGATGAGGTGTCAAATAAGGAGGTCAGAGAAATTTTACAGAAGCTAGTCCACCCTGACAAGAAGAACTGGTCCCAACTCGTGGACTAACTTCTTTGGGCTTACCAGACGGCTTGCAAGACCTCATTGGATACCTCCCCGTTTCGAATGGTATATGGAAAGACGTGCTATTTGCCTCCAGAACTTGTGCATAAATCAGAATGGGCAATCAAAAAGATCAATCGGAATCGTCACCAAGGAAAGAAGAATAGAGATGGATTTGAATGAACTTATCCAAAATCCGAAATCATGCGTATAAAAATAGCACCA
This sequence comes from Ottelia alismoides, assembly GCA_037367405.1. Lineage (NCBI taxonomy): Eukaryota > Viridiplantae > Streptophyta > Magnoliopsida > Alismatales > Hydrocharitaceae > Ottelia > Ottelia alismoides. The sequence goes on along the minus strand of JAZKJV010005966.1, from coordinate 669,026 downwards.
TTTACAAGGACAACCTAAAGAAATGGCACGACAAGAACATCTGAACAAAGACCTTTGTCCTAGGATAGAAAGTATGGTTATTTAATGCAAGATTGAAAATTTTCCAAGTAAAATTGAAATCCAAATGGATGGGACCTTTCATCGTGATAGAGGTGCACAATAGCGGAAGTGTTGAGATCTCAGAGATCGCGGACAACACGTAAATTCTATAGTCAATGGGAAGCTGCTTAAACATTTTGTCGAATCAAGCGACCAGTTAGTGCAAGTAGAGCATATCTCCTTCACTCAGGGCACTATATTAGATGAAAGACTCAAGCATCTCGGATGAAACACATCTTTAATAAAAATTCCATCACTCTTCTATATATCCATCACCCCGATCACCTCCTCAGTTCCCTGTTGGTAATTATCCGATCATACTTAGGCTGACTCGAGCCTAAGTATAGGGGGACCGGTACCATTGTGTATACATCACTTCTATCCTTTTCCCCTCTCCCTCAACTGCATCATTTCATACTTTTCTGCTATGCTCAGTCCCTTAGAAGTCTAAGTATAGGGGGCATGCGGACTTCTTTTCATTTTCATTCAACTATATTTAGTACGAGCTATGTATGCATTTCACTTTGTGCCATGAGGACATAGAACAAGCCAAGTATAGGGGGTGTTTGTATATATTCTACTTTATCCGTAGATCTTACTTTAGTTGTTTTCATCTAACATCGGGGATGGGTGCAAGTAGTGTATATTATGTATATAATACTAAATTCTTTCTGTAAATAATACCTAGTTTTCAAAAAATAAAAAAAATAAAAATCTTTTTGCATAAAAAAAGCACTCTTGGTCTTGCATTTCATTAAGCATCTCATGCATCCCCTGGTTGGTATATTCCCGACACATTCACTATCACTCAAGGATTGAGTATTTAAGGACACTTAATTTAGGAGATCTTAAGAATCCGAGTTAGCTAGCCTTAGTCATTAGGGTTTTTGAACTTAATAATACACACTTCTCTAGTTTGAAAGATTTGAGCGCTATATTGCACACTTTATCTCTACCCTCTAAAGAATATGATCAGCACATCACTTTCACAACTGCATGATTGATGAGATGAGTTGAGTTGTCACTTGAGGAACTGGGATTGGAGATTTGAGTCTAGACCCAATCTAATGATGCTCGAGAATGGGATAAAGTTAATGAAGGCTTTAAGAAACCTGAGTGTCAACAAAACCTTTGCCAGTATGTGAACAAGTTCATATGCTATCGTTTGATATTTACCTATGTACTAGGGTGTGATGAAACATAAATAATTGTTGATCAGTGTGTGCTAACTTTTGGTAAAAGCATTGGAGCTAGCCAAAAAGAAAAGAGAAGAAAAGAAAGAAATATATCAAGAAAAAGCTCTATCCTTACAAGTCAACTTCAAAAGAGCTTCCACCAATGGCAAGTTCTCCTAACCATTTTCAAAGTGTCCACTTGGACCAAACACTATTAGGACCAAGGAGACAGGATAGCACCATAAAAGGGCTCTGCATTGTATAGTGATACAAGTTTGGGTGTCGAAGGTATCTTAGATACTCAAAAGAGACACACCCCGGTGTACTCTCAAAAAAACAAGTGCAGACGACTCCAAATTCCCTTAACGGACACATTGATCAACAACAAAAATATACGTGTTGAGTAATAAGGCACTCGAGAGACCCTTTTTCCAATGTGTGCGAGAGAGAAACATATACACAATCCTATGCCCTCCATCATCTGGCCATCCATCTGCACTTTCAAGTCTGAAAAACTAATGAGACGGTTAATTAAAGCAGGAACCAACTTATTCCCTAGTGTTGAGGATTAGGTTTAGAGGAGAGTCTCATGGACTGGGACCTTGGATGACATCTCAACTCAACTCTCATGAATGCAGTACACTAAAAGTCATAACCTTATATTATATGTACAAACTGAGATCTGGTAAGTAAAAAACATTGGATTCCTTTTAATTAAATCATGGTTGTGCCCATAACTTTAGTATCACTCAAATTAAGGGTCTTCTATGAATTGAGCCTTGAAAATTCACATGCAAAATTAGGGATTTATCCAACTAAGACATTCATTCGGGGACGAGCATGATTTAAGTATAGGGGTATGATGAATCTCAGACTCATCATGCTAAAATTAGTCTATTAGGCTCTGTTATCCAAAGTTCATATGCATTTAATAATTAATAGAGCATCATTAGCATGCGCATATATGTAAATAATATTCACATTTCATCATACATAATTGCATAATGTGTAAATTGACCTAAAAAGTTGCAAATTCCAATATTTTTAACTAATTCATCGTAACTCCAACTGACCTGAAACCACCTTTATTATGTAGATATTACTAATAAGAATAAATTAAAACTACAAATAAATTGCTATTTTAAACAAGTGACAAATAAACCCAAAGTCTAGACTAAAACACACATGTCTCCCTCATACAATATCCTATTTCGGTCTACTCACTTTTAAAGTACTCCATTTTCAAATATCTTCAAAACAAGATCAATTTCTTAAAATTCGGAGCTCATATATGAAAGTTGGATTTTGGGCATCTTTTGCGCATTTTAGCTTTTTGTGATTTTGACCTAATTTTTTATGTGTGTAATTAACCCTTTTAATTTTATTTCTTGGTTATTTATGCTCTATGATGAAAGTTTTATTAAGCGGCATAAAAATCCATATCCAGATTAAAACGGAAATCAAAGAAACTGACTGAGTTCGAGTGTCCTTTGTGAGTCTGTACAAAATTTGCTTAATTCGTACTTCTATTTTTATTTTCCAAATTTTTAATTATTAAAAATAAAAATAGATTATGTGTAACTAATTTTCTTGTATTTTATCGTATTTTTCTATAATTTTCATCCTCTTTTAAAACAACCAAAAATTACAAAACTAAAAAAATCGGCTTTCTATACACATGGAGACCACAAAAAATACCACTTGTATAGATTATCTTTTTTGCTCCCAAGACTTTCATGAGCTTGTAGATCTTGTCGAGACAAACGGCTTTCATGAAGAAAAATTTTCAATCCGAGATCTCTTTTGATATCTTTTATATTTTTCTTTCTCTTTGAATTTTGAATTTTTTTGGGGTTCCTTTTCTAGACGTTCATCCTCTACAAACACCACCTCCTCCACTCGTGGCTGTCTCCCTGCCACCCGCAATGACCGTAGCCCCGCATAACGCCTCCGCCATGCATGATGGCTTGAGGCTGTTGCGCCTGTCTTCCTCCTCGCAGTTACACTCTCCGTCACCTATAAAGATAACCATCCTTCATCTCGCTCCCCCATCCACCATTTTTCGAGCTTCAGGAAAAGAGAACCAACGACGTAGGATGGTAAAAGCACCTCACTCCATTCTCCTTCAGCTCCAGTGAGATCCAACCACTTGAGTGGTTGTTGTGAGCTTCCCAGCTCATCCGAGCTTGGCCTCATTGAGGCTGCGAGCGAAGACCCTCCTCTAGGGAGTGCGTCTCTTTCCCTCTCTTCCTCCCCTTCTCTTCTTTCTTCGACTTTACCGCCAACTCACACCGTTCACCCGCATCCTTTCTATCTCCCATATCCTATTCAACCCCTTGACTTACAAAAGCCAAAGCTGGAGCTCCCTTCCTCCATCCGCATGGGATCCCCAGTCCCCATTCCCCCTTTTTGCTTTGGTCTAATCTTTGCAGGTACTCATCTCCGCTTGGAGATTCACAATTCCTCCCTCATAGATCCATCACCAACCATATTTGACTTCGCTCATCTCCCTCGATAACTTCTATCACACGACGCATGACCTTCCAGCTCCAGCCACCACATGCCTCGCCACCCTCAGCCACCAATCACCAAACACCTTTGAGGCTCGAGCTCTACTCTCCAGCAGGGCATGGCTCCCCACGATCGCCTATTGCCGCCTCACACATGATAGAGTTACCGCTTCCGTAGTGCCAGTCCACTACCCTCCAGCAAGCACTGCCAACCTCGACAGTCACTCACTGTGGGCCACGCTTGGCTCTTCGCTCACTGACCCTGAACCCTCCCCTCACATGAGGAGCACATGAGGCGGGGGGAAATTTGCATCCAGCCCCTTCCCCTCCTTCAGAATAACAAAAGGATCCTGGCTAGTCAGGAGGTACGTGCACAATACGCGGCCCTTGGCAAAATTGCACTCGACCCCTCTAACTTCGAGAGATCACATACATACCCCCGAAGCTGAGGCATGTGTGCTGCACATGTAATCGTGGAATTTTGCAGAACGACCTATGGAAGTTCTTTAAATTCTAGATAAGTCCCACCATAAACTAATTTGAGAAGGAAACCCTTATTTTTATTGCATTTTAGTCCCTGGAAATCGTTTATTGCATAACTTTCTCATTCAAACTCTGATTTTATCGCACATGTCGTTTTGAAGCTATTTTCATGATCTATCAGTTTGCATAATTTGTGGACCGATCTGAAGTTATTTTATGATGATTATTATTCGAGGTGTCTAATAGTCTATGCATGCTTTATTTGACATAGTTTTGTGCTCAGTTTTTGAGAAAAATTTAATCTAATTGCAGGGGCTTCATAGAGGTGGCTTGATTAATTACCTCCATGATATTTGATGATTATTTCTTAGAGTAATTATGTATGGAATCTGTAGATCTATTTCTCAAAGAAAGATATGGATGTCGATTACAATTAATCACATGATTTGATTCTTGATCTTCTTGCCTGCAACTTGGCATTACTTTGAATGCATTTCTTCAAAGTCATTCATGGAATTAATTCTTTTGATTTGTGACAATATTTGAGGACACTGATTAATTTATTTGGGTTAAAGTCATAATCACAGATCCGATGCTCAATTATTTTCTCTGTTTATTCCCTCTTAATTGCATTCCATTTCATCATATTTTCTCTATATTTTCTAACACACAGATTAAACTAGCATTTAATTAATTATTTTAAATTATTTTAAGACGCACAACTAAAAATCAAATTTAAGACCACCTAACTGAAAATCACCGTCTCCTATGTTCGACCTTGGTACACTTACCAAGAAAAATTCTCAACAACATTCATAGATTGTGGTTTTTGACTAATCATTTTTCACCTCATATACTACAACTTTAGATAATTAAAGAGGCGATTTTCAAGCTCACCATCCACCTCCCAAGCTTGTTAGATATCCGCTAGAAAGCCGTCGAGATCGTATGAGTTCGAAGAATGGCCATCATGTATGGAGAGGAGCTTCCTCTCGACATCCTCCATGCAGATCTCACGTTATAAAATGTAAGATCATCTCCTCCTCTCAGTCTATTTGGTGGTTTTTTATGGCTTAGATATAAGAAAATATTTTTGGGATTTAGAAGTTACCATGGTCATGATAATATGTCGGGGATGACTTAGAAAGAAGACATGATATTGCATGCGAGACCACCCATATAGGTACGGTACCCTCTCCTTTATTTGCAATTTTCTCGCTGTGTATATGTCCCACGTTCCTCAGAATCCCTCTTGTTGGATGGCTTCCCCCATTGATGTTCATGTTCCTAAAGAAATAAAAACACTAAATGATATGTTTGATAGATTCATATGTATGCTAATTTGAAGTGGTTGGAATAAAAGATGTGTTGATATATTTCTAGTTAGCTGGGTGGATTCGATGCCTGTTAGAGACTTGAAAATATCAATGAAGTGCTGCACAAGAATGTATGTGTAATGATGTTCCATGTCCCTTCTTGCTATTGGTTTCCACACTATTTTTAGGCGTATGTGTTTAAACATAACTACATCCACATATGTCTTATGATATGGTTTGTATATACGAATACACTGAGATCCATATACAAACACCTCTTAAAAAAAGAGACCCACATATAAGCGGTAAGAGTCATTAAAATGATTATTATTGTCATTGTATTAAGAAATGTATGTCACATCTAAATTACCATTGCGTAGTGTATCTTGATCATGGGTTTTGCTTTGGCTAAACATGAACGTATATTGATGATATATAACTATATTCCACATATTTAAACTATGTATGTTCATTTCTCTCATATTCATTTTCTCATGATCACGGTTTTTGCATATCACATGGTTTTGAAAAAAATAAGACATAATCTCCAAATAAATCCACGGTTTCTTTAGTTCAAATCTATTCTTTTCTTAATTCAAATGTGATATGTATACACACACACATCTGGATTCCATTACCTATGATGAAAAGTGGCCTTAAAAATTAAGAGACAATCAACATTGCTAGATTCTATGATAACTTCAACTTAAGTTTGTAACATCAAGTACGTTTTACATTAGTCAGAATTGCACCCGAGAAATCTAGTCGAATTCTACTACTATTAATAAAAGAGATTATTATCAATAACATGTACTTTTCCACGAATTTGTCCTAGTTACTAATTAAGGTGTTATTGCTTTTGTCATTATGTTCATGAAATTATTAAGAAAAGCACATATCTACTATGATGGAATTACATATTTATATAATTGATTATAGATCTAAGTAAATAGAATTGCCTCATTGTTGTTTAGGAAAAAAGCCAACGGTATAAAGAATTTAATAACACTTGTGATGTCACATGTTTAGTTGTTGTGTACGATTAATACCATGTGGATTTAACATTCTTCCAAGAAAGGTAAATTATAATTGATGCCTTAAAAATCACATAAATCGAATAAATGATATAATCAAATAACATTGTCTAGGCCCTATTGTGGTAGAATTAATGTTGAGTCATTAATAATATTATTTTTTTCATGATTAGGAGGGAGATAAGGCAAATAAATGCAAACAAAATAAGACATACACCAAGAAACCCTCTGTGCCTAATACATTGCATATATAATCGAACTTATACTAATCTATACACACTCTTACATACTTCAAATAAAGATATTTTCTACCCAAAAAAATACACAAAAACATATAAAAAATACAAAAATAAATGCATATAAAAATAAGGTACATTATAATTGGGAAAAGAACTTCAATGATCAATATCTCCTCCATATGAACTCAAAATTCATCAAACTTACCTTTATTATTCTTAAAATTAAATTATCTATTTAATGAATGAGTCCCATTGTATTAAATACCTATACATTTTACCCATTTTCTCTATAGTTTTACTTTTTTATATTTTTAAATACTTTTAACTATTATATACAACACATTAAAAATAAAAACATTAAATAAAGTAAATAAAATGCATTAAATTAAATAATAGAATAAGATATATAGGTAGACAATACCTATAATGAACACACATCAAATTATTTGGGATTACAAATAAAGTCATAAAAATAAAATATGTAAATATATATTTAAACATATTATAAAATAAAAAATTAGATTACCCCTGGGGGAGCTATCTATTCTCCCTTCGCCTCATTTTCCCCCATTTTTTATTTTTTTTAAATGAGTCAATGAAACTTCATCACTGTCTCACTATAGTACTACATTCAGGTTTCATGAGAAAAAGACTCCTGCGGCCTCCATATGAACATTCATTTTTTAAAAATCGTAGAATTGTTGAAATCAATCTCATCTGGATGGAGGCCGTAGAAATCTATGTTTCACATGAAATTCGAATGAAATAATATACGCATATAATGATGAAAATCCATGGAAACATTATTCAAAAAAATAAAAATAAATGGGGGGGGGGGAACGGGGTGGGGAGAGCCAAAGTTAGCTCCCTCTAGGGGGCGTCCCCATTTTACCCTATTATAAATACATAAATCATGCGTATATAATAATAAAAATTAAAATGTAAAAGAAAATAAAATACACAATACATATGTATTTATACCCATAAAAACACTTGTAAAAATTGACATATAATAAATAGGCTGATATTAATAAATAAAAAAACCTAAATTAGTACATAAAATAAAAAATAAAATAAGAAATAACTTTCATGTTTTGAGTTTTATTAATTCATTTGCTATTTTATTTTATTTTATTTCTATTTTTATTTCTTTTTTACTTATGGTGGATGACGTGGACCAATGAGGAGACAACATTAGTTGACCTAGGTCAATTGACCTACTGATGAATCCCAAAAAGCCTAGCGTTAATTCTTGCAAATTAAGAGTTGTATATGTGTTGTAGTTGGGTGATAGGGATTAACCAAGAAATTAAACCACAAAAAATAGTGAATCAATTGAGAAATGTAGTTCTATGTTTATTTAATCTGGGCAAGTCCCAAGGTCGACTCAAGGAGGCAAAGGAACTGTTAAGTGTATCGACTTTAGCTAACGGTTTTCAAAGTAGATTTTTTGGTATTTGCTATGCAATTAATGGATGCAAATGCAAATTGGACCAATTTTAAGGACTAAAATGCAAATTCTAATTAAACAGAGCCAAATAATTTTCAAAATTGACCAACATGTGAAATATGATGAAATGAATACTCTACAATATTTTTAAATTTTTTGATGCGACATGATTTTTTAATAAATAAAAATGTAGAAAATGTAATTTTCAATAAATTAATTTTAATAAATATCAAACCTAATTATTTTCAAGAAATAAAAATTATCCTAAATTCATCTAATGAAGATATGCATAGGAAAAAAATGTTGAGTTTTCAATCTATTAAAAATTAACTATTGAAATCACAAAATGAATTATTCAGAACAAATTTTGCATGAAAATGATGTGATTTTTTGGCATGATATATAACACAAATAAATCTACCAAATGTGATTTTTTTGTATTTTTTAGAGCACTGATTAATTTAATACGAATTTCAGACCATGACATGGGTAAAATATGCAAAAGTTCATCAAATCAATTATAATTAAATAACCATGCGTCACAAAAATGTGAATAAATACGCACGGGATACAAAATTAGTTGATCTATAAAATGCAATTTTGGAATAAATAATAATGCTAAAATGACGTTCAAAGAATAGACCGACCTTAGGGGTAACAATGCAATACCGAATATGAAATGAAATAAAAATGTTGTTGATAAGAGGTGGTCATGCAAATACTACGACCCTTGGGGAGTGTTATGCAAAATCTCCAAGTGATCATGCTAGGCACCTGATGCTGGCATCATAGGGCCTTTTGCAATTTTGGAGAGAAGCGGGGTCGTCCTATAATTTTTGCCATGGGGCATGTGCGCCTCACATGCCCTGCTGGAACGAGGGGGTGTCGATGAATTACAAAACTATAGGGACTTCAGTGCAAAAGCCCCAAAACCCACATGCTGTCCATGTGTGTGGGGATGGATAGGTCCTCTACGCAGTTCATTGATGAATTCGTGATTCATCGTACTAAAAGATAAAAATTGAGCTTTGTTCTTCAGTAATTAGCTGCATTTCATCATTCATTCTGCATTTTTACTGTTCATGAACTTAAAATTAATATATGCATTTTAACACTCATAATATTACTCATAATCATCTTCACGTTTCCAACTAACTTCATGCATTTTTAGCTAATTCATGTTAAACTCCAATTAACCTCAACCCCCTCCATTGTGCACATATTACTAACAAGATTAAAGGAAAAATACAAAAACTTACTAACTCAAATAATTGGCCCGCGAGACAAAACCCAAATTCCAGAATAGACATACTAAAACGCACATATTTCCTCATACAATGTACGATTTAGGTCTACTCACTTTTATAGTAGTTCATATTCAAAGACCTTCAAAACAAGACTAATTTCATAAAAATCGGAGCTCATTGTGAAAGTTGGGTTTTGGTCCTATTTTTGTGTGATTTGTGTTTTACCTGATTTTGACTTATTATTTTATGTACATAATTAACCCTTTTTCTTCTATTTATTTTTCATATATATTTTTTTATGAAAGTTTTAATAAAATCCACAAAAATCCAAATTCAAAATAAGACTGAAATCAAAGAAACTGACCGAGTCTGAGTGTCCTCTATGAGTTTGTACATTTATCTTCCATTTTCTTCCTTATTTTGTTTCCTTATTTTCTTATTTATTAAAAATCCAAAAAATAGATTAATGTATAAATATTTATATTTACTTTTATCATAATTTTTCTTTTTCTCTCAATTAAAAATCATAAATAATTACAAACCTCCTAGAAATTGGTATTCTGTGTATATAGATTACCTCGAAAATATCACTTTCTACAGACAACCTTTTGCTTTTGGTCCCTTCATATATATCACCGAGATGAGCAATTTGATTAAGAAAATTTTTCGATACTGGCCTCCTTCTAATTCTTTTTTATTTTTGATTGAATAAAATCTTGAATTTTTTGGAGAGATACATGGTGCCCTTCTAGGCCACCATATGCCACCCCACCATTCTCTTCCCCTCACTCCTCACATGCTAAGCATGTGTAGTCCTACCTCCAGCCACCTCACCAAGCACGTGAGGGTCCTACTTCCCCAGTCAAACCCGCTCCGCAACCTATGCCTCCTCATCTCGCAAGCTTTCTGCAACCACCAACAACCGCTCTCCTTATCGCAGTCAGCTTATCCTCTCACTCGTCTACCCGCCTCCTCCTGCCAAATGACCCCTCTGTCCTCGCCAACCACCCTTATCCCATGCGTCTATCCTCTTCTCCTATATAACTCCATTGAGCCCTCACAGAGCCATTATCCACCAAAGAACGAGAGGCAAGTTTTGCTTCCTCCTCCTCAAGGTGACATCTCGAGGTGTGGGTTGACGACGATGACGATCGAGCCTTCCTTAGGGTGAGATCTGGAAGAGAAACGTCTGCTTCATCGAACTTAAACCAAATCTTGTCGAGCTTTGAGGTGCCCTGTCTACGCACCTCTCGAGGCTACGATTGAAGGTGCTCTTCCGAGCAACCTCCTTCTTCCCAGGCCGACAAACCCCCTTCTAGGTAAAGCTTCTTCTTCTCCTTCTCTCTCCCTATTCTTTCTCCCCCTCTGTTGTTCTTTCTTCCTCTTCCATCATCTTCTGTCTCCTAATCATACTGTCATCCATCGTCATCTTCCCTCATCATCAATCACTCGCCACCTTCACCTTCCACTTTCCCCATCGCCCTCACACGCTTCGACCTCCGCCTACCCTGCTCTGTATCTCATCTCACCGTGAGCTTTGCACCACTCAAACTCTACACCACGCCGATCATTCGTTTACCCCCATCGGTCGTGCCAATGCCTAGCCACCTCCACCGTCCATGAGCAGCTACAACCTCGACCGTAGTCCTCTTTTGTGCTTCCCTACCGCCTTCATAGCCAACTCATCCTCGCCGCCTCCTTGGAGTTCCTAGGAGCCATCAGCCTCCACCTTCTTCGAATCTCTTCATTGCCCTCCACCGCCATGAGCAGGAGGCTCAACCATGAGCACCACCATCGACCCACCATCCTCCAACCATCGACTTCGGCCACCTACACCGCTTGCAAACAACACCATTCGACTCCTCCACTGCTTGCCTCCCCGAAGTCCTTCTTACTCCTGCGAGTGGGTCGCCTCTGCCTTGAGGGAGGTTGAAGACGCAAGAAGCAGGGGGTGTAACCACTGTCCATCACCTTCCACCTCTCATCTAACGGCCAGGGGAGTCTTTGAGCCTCAAATCCGAACTACGTGATTATGGCATGCTCAAAGCTATAGTCACGTGACATGTGGAGAGTCGACAACCAGGCTGAGCCCACAAATACGCATGAGAAGCATGTGATTTGAGGGAAATTTGCAGAGTAGCCCCCAAATCTTCAGGAAATTACCAGAAGATCCACGTGTTCCAGATATCATGTGAGGTGCACCTGATCCACTAGCAAACTTGTAAGAAAACCCTCACTGTTTCAATAATTGCATTCACATATTTCTTTTCAGTCAATCTATTTCTGAAATTGCTTACATACCCCTGTGTTCATACCTTGATTTGAACATCGTTTTGTCATCATTTCTTTATTCTAAAAATTGCTCATTGTAGAACAACATATTCTCTATCGTTGTGAAAATGGTTATATTTTTCTGAGTTGTGCTTCATTTAACAGAATTAATTTGGTGAAATATTGCATATTTTACCCAATTTTATTCTGAAATTTATATTAAATTAATCGTAGATTGAAAATTGTAAAAAAAATCATTAGGTAGATTTTAGTGTATTATACATTATGCCCAAATTTTATGTCATTTGCATACATTTTGCACACATATTTGCACACATATTGAGGCCAAAATAAATGGAATGGTGAAGGGTGATCGTCCCGCAACTGAAATGGAGGAGCGGGTGGATGAGGGCTTGGCCGAAACATGACTGAGCGGTGGAGGTGTGACAGATGTCGTTGAAGGCGAGCAACATGAGGGTTGTTGATGGTGATAGAATTTAAGCACAATGGTGGTAAAGTTTCTCTCAAGTGGAACTTCCCAGGTGGAGCATGGTGGAGAGAAACAACGACAGTGATGAGGACTCACTGGCAGGTAGAAGCAGAGTTGATGCAGCCACACGTAGAGGCGTTGGAGGATGAAGTACGATGGCGAGGGGTTGAGGGGGCTCGACCGAGGGTCGTTGATGGACACATGGGCTGAGGAGACATGTTGGGAATGACTGAGTCAGAGGTGATATCGAGGGCTGACGACGGTGGTCGGTGGAAGAAGGGTGATGACTCTAGGTCGAGATATAAGGAGAAAGGAGATGGAGACGAGTCCAAATGAAGATGTGTAGGTGGAGAACAGAGAGAGGAGATAGAATCATAAGAAAAATGAAAGGGGGGAGTTAGAATATGGGTACTTGGAATAGGATCGAAGCTCGACAGTCAAAGATGGAGAGGAGGCAACAACGAGAACCATCTACGATGAGGTAAGATGCCTCGGATCACGCCGTGACTCAGGGAAAGCTCTTCAGAAAAGAGTTTGACTTGGTGCTATCACTGCCGGTTGAAGATCCTAGAGCTTCCCCTTGTATGATGTACTGGTGGATAATCTTTGCAGGTTGACCGAAGTTGGGCTATAATAGAGCACATGCATCAGATAGCTTTCGTTAGCGATGAAATCGGAGGGGATAAAACTATTGCAGGAGATAGGATAGATGGAGATGGATCCATGAAAGTTGCAGTTTCGATCAGAGGTTGGAGGTGGTGTTCATATAAGGGTGTTGGAGATAGGTCTAGTTAGGGATTAGGTTGGGGATAGATAGAGAGTGGTTCCAGCAATGGGTGGCCATTGGGAGGAGATAAGATAGGAAGAGGGAGCTTGGCAGTGGAATCGCTCCAAGCAGTTGAAGGGTACATGTGGTCGGTTGGGGATGGGTTAGGGCAGATGGAGAAGTGATGCAAGGTGGTGCGTGGCTAGACGACGCATGGTGGAGGGAGAGGACCCTCACGTGTAGGGCACACGAGGCGGTAGGAGATAGGGGTCACATGCTTAGCGCGTGACTGGGGGATTAAGGTCATCACATGCTTTGCACGTGAGGAGAGAGTGGAGATGAGGGAGAGATGATGTCGACCACATGCATAGCACTTGTGGAGAGAGTAGAGGTGACGAGGATCCAAGTGGCTCCATTGGGAGTGCGCTATGTGGCACGAAGTTGACCATATGTTAACCATGCTTGAAAATTACATAAATAAATAGATAAAAAATAGAAAACAGATTCAGATGCAAAAGTGCCCAAAATGGAAAGTGTTCATCTAAATGTGATCTACAATGTTCATGGAGGATAAAGTGCAAATGGAATGTAGAATGCAAGATATGATTTTTTTAGTGGTAGTATATATACATAAAATATCAATTTTTTGCTTTGCAATTTTATTTGATTTTCTGATGATGCAAAAATCAAGCATGCTACAAAATGATGCAATGTACTCAGATGTGATTTTTTTAAATTTTTTATGGATTTTAAATAGGTTAAAAAATTAGGCGAGTTAATTATGTACAAGTGGATTATGTGAGTAAGCTAAAGTTAGAACATGACATTTTATTACTTTTCATTTTTTGGATTTTTAATTTATATGTGATTTATTAAAAAATGAATAAATTAAAGAAATGAAAAAGAAAATGATTAGAATAATGAAATATGCACATGAAATGTCAGGTCAAATTCAACAAAAAATGCACATTGCACAGTGATGTCCCAAAACCCAATTTTCACAAATGGAATCTGATTCTTTTGAATTTGGTCTTATTTTATAGATATTTGAACGTACATTAACTCAAAAGTGAGTAGAGTTCATTTGGGAACTGTATGAGAGAGATATCAACATTTTATTCGCTTGTCTTGAAATTTGGGTTTGAGTTTACTTTGCATATGAACATGTTAGCAATTTTTTAGGATTTTTATGGATTAAGGTTAATAATATGTACACAATGGAATTAGTTTCATGTGATTTGGAATTAGAATAAAATCATTAAAAATCAGCGAAGTTCGCTGTTTTACAGGTCCATTGTACACTGGATTTGTGGCTCCTCATTTGATGCAATAATGAATGATAAAATACGAATATTATTTACACATGCATGACTGATAACTATGCAATTTAGATGATTAAATGCCAATGAATGTTCGGTAACTGAGCTTAATTATTAGAGTGATAAATCACACATTCATCAAACCTCCTATACTTAAACCTTGCTTGTCTTCAAGCTACTAGAGAATGAATGATTTAATCGGATCCACCCTTGACTGTGCATGTGGAATACAAGACTCGATCTATTGAAGAACTCTTGATTTTAGTGATCCCAAAATTCTGAGTTGAACCAAGCTTTAATCGAAAGGTATTCAACTCTTTGTTTACATATATAGTAAGGATATGACATTTAAGTGTGGTCTGGAGTCACAAGAGTCGAGTCAAAACAACACCAAAGGTTCCAGTCCAAGAGAGTCTCCTAAGAATCCAATCCTCAACACATAGGGAATAAATCAGTTCTTGCATACAATCCACCATTTCTTTAGTTTACAGTCTTAAAAGTGTAGATGGAAGTCCAGTTGATGGAGGGCATAGGTTTGTGTAATTTTCTTGTCTCCCTCTCGTTGGAACAAGGGTCCTCTCGAGTGCCTTAATAACTCAATGCATGTATTTTAGGTTGTTGATTAGTGCATCCATTATGAGAGTTCGGAGTCGTATGCACTTGTTTTCATAGGAGTACATAGAGGGGTGTCTTTTTTATGTACCTATCATACCTTTGACACCCAGACTTGTATCACTATACGATGCAGAGCCCTTTTTGGGTGCTAGCCCAACTCTGGACACTTTGAAAAGGTTGGGAGAACTCACCTTTGGTGGAAGCTCTTTGTATTTGTAATAGTAAAGAGAGAGCTTTTTATGAGAGAACTTCTCTCAAAATTTATAGGATGGTTGACTAGCTCCACTGCTTTTACCAAATTGGCGCACATTGATCAACAATATTTATTTAATTTCACCATACCTTGGCACATAAGTTAATATCAAGAGATTAGTATAAGATCCACGTTCTCACGCTGACAGAAAGTGCTGACACTCAGGTTTCGTGGAGCCTTCATCGATTTTATCCATCCTCAAGCATCATAAAATCATGTCCAAACTCAAATCCCTCATCACACTTCCTCAAGTGAAATCCTAACTTATCTCATCATAATTGAAGTCATGCATGTGAGGTGTTGATTATATTCTTTAAGGAAGAGACTAAGTATGCAATATAGCACACACACCTTTTAAACTAGGTAAGTGTGAATAATTAAGTCATGGACCCTAATGACTAAGGCCGGTTAACTTTGAATCTTAGAACCTCATAAACCAAGTGTCCTTGAACTTCTCAAGTCTTGTGTGAGTGTGTAAGTGTCAGAGATACATCCAAATAAAGAATGCATGGATAAATGAGATGTTGATGGAGTGAAAGAGTACAAATTGTTTTTTAGAGAATTTTAGTGCTAGATTTTTATGCAAAATGAATAAGAATCTAATTTCAAAACTTTTGTTACACACGTGATTTGACATAACAATATTAGTTGCATTTTTTGTTTGTTGTTGTTTTTTTACAAGATTGTTACCTACCCATAAATAAAATATAAACTTACATGAAAGCACAAGTTATGGGTAAAATATGTACAAAGTATAGGCACTCCCTATACTTAATGAGTGCTATGTCCTTAGAGCACAAGAAAGCAGAAAAGTCGTAGCTTGGGCTAAGCGTGAGAGAGTGAGAAAGAAAATAGAAGTTGGCTCACCCCCTATACTTAGGCTATGAACAATCTAAGTATATAAGAGGAGAGAGAATGTGACGGACAAGAGAAGAAGTCGATGAGAAGGGTATATACAGTGGACATCAGGTCCCCCTATACTTAGGCTCTGGTCAATCTAAGTATTGGAAGAAGCGGCGGAGGGTCTGATGAGTTTTAGAGAATATACAATGCGAAGAATTAAGATGAATCTATACAATTTGGGTCCGACTGCTTCTCTTCATGAAAAGTGTTCTGATGTGTCTCCACTGTGCATGCTCTGCATGAAGTTGATGTCCTTAACTTGGACTAATTGCTCTTTAGAATCAACATAATGCCTCAACAACTACCCATTAGCTGAAAATGTCTACATATTATCTCTGAAATTAGTAATGTCAACACTACCATTGTTGTGTACATCTGTGACAATAAAGGGACTCGTCCATTTATATTTGAGTTTCCCTTGAAAGATCTTCAACTTGGCATTAAACATCCATACCTTCTGCCCAGGGACAAATGTCTTATGCCTCATGTGTCGATCATGCCATCTCTTGACCTTGTCCTTATAGATCACACTGTTGTCATACACTCGGTTTCAGATTTCCACTAGCTCATTCAGATTCAAGTCACAACAGAGCTTCTACAGGTGACAACTCTAATTAATCTTCTTGATCGCCCATTCTCATTTGTGAATTACCGCTACATGAAAATGGCATGGCTTGCCATAGATCATCCTAAAAGGTGAAGTACCAAGTGGAGTCTTTTAGGATATCCTATAGGCCCACAAAACTTGGAACAAAAGTTGAGACCAGTTCTTTCTATCGGGATGAACCAACTTCTGAATAATACCCTTCACCTCTCTATTAGAAACCTCGACTGTGCCATTAGACTATGGGTAGAGTTGATGTGATTTTACGTGGTTTAAGAAGTTGATTTCACCGCGTCGTTGTTATCCCACGAAAATCGTAATCAAACAAATGAAGTTGCAACCACAAGCATAATAAAAATACACAAGATGTATAGTGCAAGTAGAGGTTCGTATCTGCAGGGACTAAGAAAACTCGTAATTTTTGTTATTCTTTCAAACTTGATGCAAATTTTAATCTATTGCGATGAAAGAAAAATATGAGAGAATTTGATCTACGGTGAAAATACTTTTTAGAACATAAAGTAAATGAAGGAGAGCATGAATGCAACTAAATAAGAAAACAGAGGCTCAATCACAAATTAAGATGGAGGAAATGAGATGACACTTGCAATGTTTAAAAAGAAAATAATGAGATATAAGATCTGGATTGCATATGTTCAGAAACAAACTAGAGTAAATAAAGGATGCTACCAATTAGTTGTTTCATCAAGTTTAACTTAAATAAGAGTTACTAATACAACAAAGTGTAAGGGAGATGTAAAAAGAAATGAGAAAGGAGGTGCTTCTCTATCCAGATGCGAGATGATGACAATAGCAGCAACGATGATTATGCGAGCTGCTGATGTACGCTGGAAAGTAAGGAGTGCGCGATGGAGGAGAAAAACACACGGGTTGTGCATGGGCTGGAGGAGCACACGTCCGACGGTGTTGCTGCACGTTAGAGCAAAGAGGATGTCGAGGAGAAGTTGGCCAACGTTGGGGACGAGAGGGTATAAGAGGGAGCGGGGTCGGGATGCTAAGAGGAAGAAGTGCCCCTATTTGCATGGGAGGGGGTCATTTTATAGATGTTGTAGGTGGCCCCCCTTCTCACATGCACATAAAGATAACAAACATTACCAATGCATATGATTTAATATTTGCATGGGAAAAAGGTGCATGGGGAACATGGGGCTTGCGATGTAAGTAAGGCTCAATGCACATGGGGAAGAGAGAGAGGTTATTATGGGGTGCATGGGTGGGAAAATTTCACAATTCATCCTCCTCTTTTCTTTCCAATATAAAATGTTGAGGGAAAATGTAGAGTCAATTTTGAATAGCACAATGTGTTTGACTATTGATAAAATTCAATGTTGTGAATATAAATCCAATACAATTTTATATCCTCCTCACTGTAACAAGAAAACAATATGAGTTGTTAGATCATGAAGATAATTATTTTAAGTTATATCTTGGTGATTTAGTATGAATCTTCCTTAATTTTAGTAAAATATAATCCCACCATAGAATCGATAAATAATATGCAACTAGATATTTTTGAAAACACTTTGTCCATATATATAGCTGTGATCTGTTGATTTATGCAGAAGTTTGGTCGATTATGTGTAATTAAGATGGTTTTCTCCGATGTGTATATGAAATAAATAATTCGTGAATTGTATGCAATTGGAGATTATATGTCAAATATTGAGGTTGTTCTTCACATAAGTTGATCATATTATATCAATATACAATGTAATCATCACACCCCCATACTTAAATCTTGTTAGTCTCGAGCAAGAATAAGATAAGTAATAATGAAGGACAAGGAAAATAACCAAGATATATAGGGTGACGGTTTGCAGCATACATACCCACAAAGTCTCGAGTTTTCAGATCCTAACCACACAAATACACAAATTTCAGTAGAGTCGACCCATGGATTAGTGATTTGTTCGAATTGTCGACATGACGTGAGTTTTGTAGTTTCAATAGCCTCTCGGTTCCAACAAAATCAGACATGGTTTCAGAAGGTCGATCAAGTCAGCTCATCTATAAGAAACATGTTTCTCTTTGACTTTGAATGGATATAAATAGTGTTAGTGATGTTTTAGCTGTCGCGAGTCAAGAGAACGAGCTAACAACACAATCTATCAAGATACCGAATGATTCCCTACACATATAGCCTCAGTCCTCACCTGAGTTCAGGCATATTCTCTTTTCACCCAAGTATGTCAGCATAAAAAAATAGGTCATAGTTTATTGGAGAATAGGACTTAATTTTTGGGGTTTTTCGTAGACCGCTTTGGTCCGTTGCTCTATTTTTTTTCCTTTTGCAGAGCATAACCCTGAGCCTCTTTGGGCCTCTTTTAAGAAATTAGTTAGCATCATTGGGCTACTACCATGGCTTGTTGGTGGAGAAGGGTTATTTGGTGGTCTTCTTTCATTTCTTTTGCTTCGCTCATCTTTGCATGATTGGTGGTTTTTGGCATTCTTTTGTATTGTGATATGCCTTTTTATGGTGTTTTTGTTTTAGGTTTGGTATCAAAGGTAGTATCGACTTAATATTGACTTTAGAGGCACGATACTGGCTTATTTGCTCACTGATTTAACCGAAATTAGGTGGTCTTAAGTTCAACACAAAGCGTGAACTCAATCGAAGTGTCAACCACACAAATCTCGATTAAAGTCAACAATTAACCCACACTAAAGATCAATAAATTAGAAATAACTGCACAAATGGTGTATAGTGACAAGTATGCAGAGAGTTCGAACACAGGGAGCAAACAGGGTAATTCAAACAATTGTGCACAAGTGAATGTGTATGTGAAGTGTCTACACTAAGCAAGCAAGCAAAGGTGTTTTTGTGGGTTTTTAATTTTAAAATTTTTTTTAGTTTTTAATTTTGTATTTTGGTTTTTAATTTTCTGATTTTTATATTTTATATTTTATATTTTTCTTTTTCTTTTTTCAATATTGGAATTCAAAGACAATGGAATAAAAGGCAAGGTAAAATATTTATAAAACTAAGTAAAAATTATCAAAAATTCAGCAATAAAATATTTTTGGTATTTTGTGGTTTTCTACTGTTTTTGTGATTTTTGGGGATTTTTCAAGGTGTTTTTGATAATTTTTTGAATAGCAAAACAAGGCAAAACAGTGAAATATGTGCTGGCTGTGAGTAAAATGGGATTTAAAAATAGCAAACAGCAACCAAAATTTTTCACACTATTTTTCAAATGAAGAGAACAGAATAAAGAACAAGCAGGAACCGAGTTTGCTATTTTTGGATTTTTCCTTCATTTTTAGAATTTTTTGGAAGTTTTTGAGTCTTTTCGATTTTTTTTAAGTTTTTCTTTTGAGATTTTTAGTGGTTTTTGGACTGACACTAAAATAGGATAAAATAGACACTAGGTAATTTTTTTGGAATTTTTGGAGGTGTTTTACTATTTTTTTGGCATTTTCTAAGCTAGACAGTGCACAAGAGCAAGTTTTTGATTTTTAATAAATATGAAAGTAAAATAAAATCAAAAACTAAATAGATGGCATCAAAGTACACGTGTCCAGGTGCTTAATCCTCTTTTTGTGGAATTTTTGGACTTCAAATGATATGTTAAATATCTAGAACAAGTATCCAAACATTAAACAGTCCTGGCAGGGGTATATGTGCAAAATCTCAAACATCCAGGGGCATACATGCAATTTTCCACAAGAATATACACTGAATATTCAATTTATAGCACCAAAAAGCAATTACAAAAGCCGCCTGGGCTTCCTAGAAATTTTCCCACCAGGGCGCGTGACTTGCACGCGCCTGGCGAGGACTGGAATGCAATTTCTCAAAAATCTGGGGGCCTACTTGCAAAGTAACCAGAAATATTACACTTGCCACGAAAGTTTTTGTACTGAAACGAAATACCCAGAAGGCCGAGGGTTCCTCTGCAAAATGCCCTCACCTCACGTGTACTGGTCACGTGAGGTGACGTGGCGGAGGACCTAAGTGCAAATAAACAAAGCCTAGGGGTCTTTTTGCAAATATCACAAAATTTTTAAACGGCCAATGAAAGTTTACGTCCTAATAAAATATTACAAAAATGGCAGGGGTATCGTGCAAAATTACCCCCGCTAGGCGCGATCGGACGGCTGGTCGATTCCACTTATCCACGTGTCCGCTCCTCGGGCGCCGATGGCGGTTGGCTCGTGCGGCTGCGATTAGATCATCTGGGGATGATCGGACGGTGTAGACAAGGCGCGATCCAACGGCTTGGGCTCGACCTGGGGAGGGCTCCTCGATCCAACGGCTTGGGGGCGATGAGGAAGAACAGCGAAGAACGCCGGCGAGGCGGACTTCGCCGCTCCAGATCTTCGTCCTCCGGCGTAGTTAGGGCTTCAAAATGGCCGTGGAGCGACCCCTGGTCCTCCTCTATCAACTGGTGGCGGCAAAAAGACACGGCGGAGACCGTGGCGCTCGCAGGTGACCGGCGGAGCTGGTGGGCTGCGTCTGCTCCGGCGAGCTTCAAAATCCGCTTCCAGGTATCGTTGCTCGTTCTTTGACCTGCACAAATGGTCAACGGGTCTAGGGCAAACTGCCTGGACCCTTGGATGGTCGGGGGGAGGCGTGGTTCGCGATATGGGTGCACGGGCGGAGGTGCGCTCCGGCCAAGGTGCGTGATTTGGCGATATGGTTGATGAAACTTCGATTTTTTTGGGGGATATTGATCCTTAAGCTAACAGGAACGAAATGGTACAAAGAAATAGGCGGGGGGATGCCCTCGATGGCCGGAGCCAGAGGAGAAAGAGTACCTCGACGCCGGCTGTTGGCGGAGGTGATGGAGGCTCCCTCGACTTCGCGCGCCTTGGCTGAAGGGCTGGCGATGGAGCTGTCACCTCCACGGAGCTCAGGAGCACGATGGTGGCACTGAAGGGTGGACCAAGGGGACTCAACCGAGGGAAGGAAGTAAGGGGTTCATATTTGAAGGGAGTTGAGGGCGTGACTTCGAGGGGGAGTCACGAGCGAGACAAGCAGATCTAAGGAGATCTAAGGAAACAGCGATGGAGATGGATCGAAGGGGCACAACTTCCCTGAAGGAAGCGGCGGCAAAGGACGCAAGGAGAAGCCTCGAAAAATCCGCCAAAGCGGGGAGAAAACGAGGCGCGCGGAGCTCAAGGGGGGCAAGGTCAGACTGTTGACCCGCCGGTCAACAGTCGGAGGCATCTGGTTGGTCCACGTGGACCAACCAGGAAAAAGATTGGAGAAATGTTTTATTAATTCGATAAAAAATAGGAAATAATCGAATTAATTTTTGGTTATTAAATAAAGAATGCTTAAAATTTTGTATAGTATTTTATTATGATTTTTAATTATTTTTATGAGAAGTATTTTTATAAGTTACCTTTGTACCCCTATATAGGTATATTATCTGTATATTTTAGTATTTTAATTTTATTTTGTGTATTTTCTTGTTATTATTTTTGCTTATTATTTTATAAAAACATAAAGTACTTTTATGTACATAAATATATTTTTATTTTATTTTTCTGATATGTTTTGTATATTTAATAAAATACAAGTATTATTTGTATAGGTATATGTGTAGGCAGTATACCTATGTATCCTTTATACAAGTATTTTTATTTTGTGATTTCTTTGCATTTTTATTCTGGTTTTAATGTACATATATATTATAAGTAATATATACATAATTATAAAAATATAAAGTTGAATAAATAATGAATAAAGAATAAGCTGAATGTTTTAATGTGTACAAGTATACAATTGGGGTCCAAAACTCAACTTACAAACCGTAGCTCCGCCAAATGCGAAACCACCGCCATTAAATAGCTTATTTTCTTCTATATACAATTAAAGGTGAGTATGCTGCATTTGGAGTTTTCATTAATGAGATACGGGTCTGGGAAGTTGGCATTCTGGAATTTTATTTAGACCATAACTTTTTATCTGTATATTATTTTTCCGTGAAATCAATTTTGTATTTTTCTATATTAAATTATCTACAACTTTCATGTACAAAGTTTCTTTATTTGATGTATAAAAAGTGGAACCAAAAATAGGTCCCAAAATGAATAAAGAATGGATAGAAAAAGTATTGGTGTTTTTGGCCCTTATCTCCCCCTACTTTATTCCTTGTCGACCTATTCATCAAGCTGCCTAGGTCTCGGGGTTTCGGGTCATAAAATATTTACAATATTTTATTCTTTTTCTTTTCTTTATTTATTCTATAATTTTGGCCTTAATTATAGTATTTTATACACTAATATAATGCACATGCATGAATGCTAAGATGATGATTTTAATGCTATTTACAGGCATTTGCTAGGGTTTTTGGTGCCAAAATGATAGAATAAAGATGATGAAATGTGGATTCATCACTCACATACTTAGACTAGAGAGATCATGTTGCCCCTGAGTCAAGTTCCTTCACTGACTATAGACAAGGTTCATGCATTGGCACAACCAAGAGGACAACTCCTCACCTCAACTAGATTGTAATTATATCTCGTAAAATAAACTCAATCAAGAAAAGTGCAATGTGCAGTTTCTTAATATCCACTGAAGAGTTTAAGAGTGCTACTAGTTGCTCAGGTGATCTAGTTAGATACAGAAGTTCATTCACCAGTAGAGTTAGTGGAACTGAGAGAATAAAGTCCATATGGACCTGAAGAAAGCTTAAAAACTCATGCCTAGTGAAATTTTGATGTAATTAAGTTGATTGGTGTCAACTCAGCTTCAGTCTATGATCTATGCAATGAAGAGCTAATTTCACAAAAGTAGGATAAAAATAGGGAAGGCCATAGTTTTGGTGATTTTCTCTCTTTCTTTTTCTCTTTTTTTAAACATATGCAATTTTTGAAAAATATTCAAACACCCCCCATGCTTTTCAGAAGCCATGTCCTCATGACTTAGAGGACCAACAGATTTGGGTGAGTGATGTGAAAACATATTTTTGTGTTTTGTTGGATTTTTTTGGTAAAGAGGTGTAGCCCATACTTATCTAATGCAATGCAGTGAAAATAAACATGCAAAAAATAAGAAGAAAAAATACCTGTGAGGAGAGGCTCACGAGAATGCATGATTTAACGCCTCAGCTCGACGATGTGTATTGCTTATTGTTCCTTTAGAAGGTATGTTGCACAAACAGGCATGGGACCAGAGGGTTCAACAACGAGTTTTAATCTTTGACCATTTACTCTGAAAGTGGATTTGGTGTATGGGTCACAGATTTCTATTGAGCCATTATCAAAAACTTGGGTTACAATTTATAGTCCTTTCCATTTCAATCTCAGCTTTCCTGGGAATAATTTCAATTTTGCATCGAAAAGCCATACTTTTTGATTTTCTGAAAATGTTTTCCTTGAAATGTTTGCATCATGCCATATTTTGATTTTATCTTTGTACAACAAGTTGTTGTCATAGGCTTGTGATCTTAATTCCTCTAATTCAGATAAATCCATAGCCTTATTTTTCCAGCCTCATCATAATCCAAATGACATTTCTTTATTGCCCAGAGTGATTTATGGTGGATCTTATTGGGTAAAGAGCATGGTTTTCCATAGACTAGTCGGTATGGGCTCATTCCTAAGGGTGTACAAAAGGCTGTACGGTAGGCCCAGAGAGTAGATGGTAAGTGTTGGGACCAGTCTTTTCGATCAGAGCGAACAATTTTCTGGAGTATGGTTTTGATTTCTTGATTTGACAGTTCAGCCATTCCATTTGTCTGTGGGTGATAGGCAGTTGAGATACGGTGTTCGACTCCATTCTTATTAAGTAGATTCTTTACTGAAGCATTCAGGAAGTGGGTTCCACCATCACTAGTGATCACCTTTGGTAATCCAAATCGAGAGAAAAGGTTGGTTAAGAATTTGACAACAGTGGTGCTATCAGCAGTGCGAGTGGGAATGACTTCAACCCAACAGGACACGTAGTCAACGACGAGTAGGATATGTTGATAGCCTTGTGAGGTGGTGAAAGATCCCATGAAGTCTATTACCCAAGTATCAAAGATTTCGACTATGTGCACAGGTTGGAGGGGCATCATGTTGCGTCGGACCATTGTTCCATTGGTTTGACAGGCATGATAAGATTGAGCAAAATGATGGGCATCTTTAAAGAGTGTGGGACAGTAGAAACCACATTGTAATACCTTAGCGGTTGTACGCTTTCCTGAATGGTGTCCTCCAAACCCAGAGGTGTGACAGTGCGATAGGACACTAGTGACTTCAGTTTCAGGGATACATCATCTCCAGATCAAATCAGTACCCTCTTTGAAGAGTAACGGGTCTTCTTAGTGGTAGTATCGGGATTGGGCTTTGGTTTTGTCTTTCTTATGTCTTGGCCAGTCATCAGGAAATGTAGAAGTGATGAGGTAATTTACGATGTCAGTGTACCAAGGGAGTTGAGAGATAAACATTATACTCTCATCTGGGAAATGCTCAGAAATTAGGATTGTGTTTTTGATTGATGAAGGGAGTCTTGACAGATGATCAGCCACGACATTCTTTGCTCCAGCTTTGTCTCGAATTTCCAAGTCGAATTCTTGGAGCAGTAATACCCATCTAATGAGTCTAGGCTTGCCATCTTTCTTTGTGAAGAGGTATTTCAGAACAGAGTGGTCTGTGTAGATTATGATGTGGATCCTAAGATGTAAGATTGAAATTTCTCTAGTGAAAATACCACTGCCAGCAGTTCTTTCTCAGTCACAGTGTACTTCTTTTGGGCATCATCTAGGGTTTTGCTGGCATAGTGGACGTCATATGGTTTTCCATCCTTTCTTTGTCCCAAAACTGCCCCAACAACATAATCAGAAACATCACGCATGATTTCAAATTCAAGAGTCCAATCAGGGGGCTGTAATATGGGTGCTTCAGTGTTGATTTTTCTCAGAAGAGTGAAGGACTCGAGGGCTTCCTCAGTAAACGTAAAATCTTGGTCTTTCTCAAGTAGCTTGGTGAGCGGACGGGCAATTTTTGAGAAATCATTGATAAATTTGAGGTAAAAACCGACGTGCCCTATGAAGGGTCGAACTCCTTTTACATTCACAGGTGGACCTAAGTGAGTGATGGTCTCAATTTTTGATGGATCCACTTCCACCCCTTTCTTTGACACAATATGTCCCATCATAATCCCTTACTTCATCATGAAGTGTGATTTCTCCCAAGATAATATTATATTTACTTCAATGCATTTTTGTAGGACTCTATAAAAAAATCCGAGTGTTTCCTAAAAGAAGTCCCCAAAAATAGAGAAATCATACATAAATACTTCCATGAAATCACTGATCATATCAATGAAAATTCCCATCATGCATCTTTGAAAGGTTGTTGGGGCATTACATAATCTGAAAGGCATGCGGCGAAAGGCATAAGTCCCAAAGGGATAAGTGAATATGGTTTTATCTTGATCTTCTGGTGCTATGGTCACTTGGTTACAACCGAAATATCCATCCAGAAAACAGAAGAATTCTTTTTCGTCTAGATTCTCGATGATTTGGTCAATGAATGGGAATGGGAAATGATCTTTTCGGGTAGCCTTGTTGAGTTTCCTATAATCGACACAGACTCTCCAAGATGTGGTTACTCGGGTGGGTATGTCCTCTCCTTTTTCATTTTTGAGAATTGTCAATCCAGCTTTCTTGGGGACAACCTGGAGAGGACTGATCCAAGGACTATCAGCAATAGGATAAATGATGCCCACACTCAACCACTTGTATATTTCATTCTTCACAACCTCTCATAGATTAGGATTCAACTGTCTTTACATTTCTCGAGAGGGTTTACTGTCATTTTCCAAGTATATGTGGTGTGTGCAAAATATCGGGCTTATTCCTTTCAAGTCTGTTATTCTCCATCCAATAGCCTGAGAATTCCTTTTCAACACTTCCATGAGTTGGCTTTTTTGAGTTCTATTTAAGTTGGCATTAATGATGACTGGCAGAGTGTGTTCATCATCGAGGAAAGCATATTTCAGGTCTTGTGGTAAGGGTTTCAGTTCGACAATAGGTGTTGCTGGGGTCAGAGGGGCATTTTCTTTTGTATTTATCGATGAAATAGTCTCAAATGGTGGCTCCATCATGGGCATGATCATAGATGAAGTCAATGCAAGTTCAGTGCTTAGTGTGTCCCAAGCTTCATCTAACTCAAAAATTTCCTTACCAGTGAGAGGGCATGGTGGAGCTTCAAGTGCAGAGTTCAGATTATATGTGGCAATTAGATGAGACATGTCCTTGTAAGTGGATCAGAAGGTGTTCAGATTAACCTCTTGAGGGTCTTTGGAAAGATGGGTAGGGGCAAAATCATTTTGTATGTCAAGAACAACACAGTTCTCTATCCAACCACATCCTTCAATTTCAGAGTCAACAGAAGTAGGGGCGACAAGATCAACAGGATGACTTTATCATTGATTTTAAATTCTACTCTCCCATCCTCATAATCAAAATGTGCCTTAGCGGTGGCAAAAAACGGTCGTCCAAGTATGATGGATGTCTGACTCAGTGTATTAGCTTGATCCATATCCATCACCGCAAAATCAACCGGGAATCGGTGGCCTTGTACATCAACTATCACATCCTTAAGTAGTCCTCTTGGTCTTTTCATAAAACGATCAACCATTTGTAAAATCATCGACACAAGTTTCAGCTTTCCAAAGTCAAATAGCTCTAGAATAGCAGTAGGGAGGAGATTGATGGAAGCTCCATTATCTAGCAGGGTGCGCTCGAAGGTTAATTCACCAATTGTGCATCTAACTAGAGGACCTCTTGGACCTTTCATTTTGGTGGGTAGGAATTGGGAGATGGCATTGGATGTTGCTCGATTGAGCACATGTTTTTCAATATATTTATTGTCCTTTTTATTCTTTCCCTTGGATTTCCATTTTGGTGTGCATTTTTCCTTCAAGAAACGGGAGAAGGCTGGAACTTGCTCGAGGGCTTTCAGGAGTGGAATTTCAATGACAATATCTGAAAATAACTTTTCTAACTCTGGATCAATAGTAGATGATCTGGTGGTTTTCTTGTGAAGAGCTTCAGGAAAGGGGATGATTATGTTCGGGGAAGAAGGCGGAGGGGTGGTGATCTCAATTTGTTCCTCGTCATAGTTAATGTCCTCTTCCTCTTCGATGTGATTCTTAGTGGTCTGTGAGGTAGTGTGAGCAGATGTGGTTTTTCCGCTACGAAGAGTCACAACATTGACGGTTTGGTTAGGATGGGTTGGTGTTTTGAAACTCACTTGATTCCTAGACTATTGTTGTGTGTTCCCTTGGTTTGAATTATTGGTCTTGGGAGGTGTGAGAAATCCTTGATTTTGTTATTGGAAACCAGGTAGTGAAGTGAAATACTCGGCATGTGGTGGAGTTTGGAGTACTCCAGATGTGCTAGCCTTGTTGGTGTTGGGATTTGGCGGAGGTTGAGGTGACAAGGCTGGGATGTAAGACCTGATCTCGACAAATTGTCGGGCATTCTCAGAGTTGGCTTGCTGTTGAGCTTCAGTGGCCTGTTGTTGTGCTATGGCAAGTTGTTGTATCGCTTGAGCCAATGCATCAAAATTCACAGCAGTAGTGGGTGGTTGGGTTATTGGTGGTGCTATCGGTTGTCTGGGATGGGTATGATTCTGGAAATGATAGTTGTGTTGTCCATTCCACCCATTATTTGATTGTTCTCTCCATCCCGAATTTTGGGTGTTTGAGTATGACCCTCCTCGATTTCTTTGAATCCAGCTAACAGTCTCGGGCATCATTTCTGGGTCATTTGTGAATGGTACATGGCCAAAGTCCTGAACATTAGGATTATACGTAACCCTGCAGATGTTGTTCGGGACATTATTCAGAGCCAAGTTACCGATTGCTTGGGTCATGACATCTATTTGCTTGGAGAGGGTTTCCCATTTATCATGATTTTCCTTGGATGATTCACTGGTAGATCTCTCATGATCGATTATGTTGACTGATCTCATATTCCCGCCATATTGTTCAATGGAGGATCTATTCACTGAATAATCAACAATGTTTTCAAATAAAGTCCATACAAAATGTTCATCGCGGCTGATATAATTTCGATGACAGGAGCCATCGATCACTCTCTTAAACCCAATGGACTAAGTCTTCTGCTGCAGGGTTATAATGTGTGCTTATGGGTGGTGGTCGGATGACAAGAGCTATGGTGTGGCGGATTGTCGCATTTCTTCTCTCAAAAGTTGCAGCTGATGTAGAATGAGATCCATGGGGTTTGGTCGGTTCTCTTCTCCCATGTCTCCTAGGTCGGGTGAATTCTCAGGTTTCTCAGTTGAACAATATGGGTGGGGTTTTCTTTTATAGATTGGGTCGTAATCTAATTATTGTTGCAATTGATTTTTCAAAGATCTACGACCTAGCATACACAACACAAACACCAGACAAGTTCTTGATTCACCAACTCACATAAAAATTGCCGCAGAAGTGATTATCTTTTCGATTTTAATTTAGTGAATCAACAAATATTATCAGAGGACTAAGAGTCCTTAATGAAGAGGTGGGTGTGGAAGATTGTGAGAAATCGATGTCCTAATCTGGCTTGGGGATCCAGGGTGCGGTACTCAGATAATGATCTTCCCACAAAAACATGAGCCCAACGCGTCGAGGAGTTACGATTTCTCTCTGCAATCCCACGTAGCGCCAGTGATTTTTGTCTCTATCCTGGGGTTCTATGTGCTTGTGAGTTTTGTGTCATTCAACATGTGCATTAAACAAGCATTCAAATTTTTGTCCGCTTTCGCCCGGATCACTGCGGTGATCTTTCAAACTTATCTTTTTAATGCGATTAAGTACAATTTTGGTGGTCTTTGAATTAAGTTATCAGAGGAAGAAGACCACAGAGATGATGCAATCAAGAACTCTTTTTTTAAATTTTTTTCAGTTTAATTCGATGCGAAAACAAATGCAAGAAGTATAAATCTTAGAATGCCTAGTGAAAAAGGAAGCTCACAGTGCCTGCACCTCTGGCGCTAAATCCGTAATGTTTTGTCCTGCTGATGGCGAGCTTTTCTGAGAAGGGGGAGAAACAAATTTTTTTACTTAGAATAAGTTACAAGTTTGCAAAAACTGCATGTATTCTTCATTTTTTTCTTTTTTCGGGGTTCAAGTACCTGAAATAAAAAATGCACGGATTAGAATATTGAAAACAAGTTGAAAGTGAAGAAAAAATTGCAAATGTTGCCTAGTCCCTAGCAACGGCGTCAAAATGTTGATGCGATTTTACGCGGTTTAAAAAGTTGATTTTACCACGTCGTTGTTATCCCACGAAAATCGTAATCAAACAAATAAAGTTGCAACCACAAGCATAATAAAAATACACAAGATGTATAGTGCAAGTAGAGGTTCGTATCCGCAGGGACTAAGCAAACTCGTAATTTTTGTTCTTCTTTCAAACTTGATGCAAATTTTAATCTATTGCGACGAAAGAAAAAATATGAGAGAATGTGATCTACGGTGAAAATACTTTTTACAACTTAAAGTAAATGAAGGAGGACATGAATGCAACTAAATAAGAAAACAGAGGCTCAATCGCAAATTAAGTTGGAGGCAATGAGATGACACTTGCAATGTTTAAAGAGAGAATAATGAGATATAAGATCTGGATTGCATATGTTGAGAAACAAACTAGAGTAAATAAAGGATGCTACCAAATAGTTGTTTCATCAAGTTTAACTTAAACAAGAGTTACTAATACAACAAAGTGCAAGGGAGATGTAAAAAAGAAATGAGAAAGGAGGTGCTTCTCTATCCAGATGCGAGATGATGACAATGGCGGCAACGACGATTATGCGAGCAGCTGATGTGCGTTGGAGCATAAGGAGTGCGCGACAGAGGAGAAAAACGCACGGGCTGTGCGTGGGCTGGAGGAGCACATGTCCGGCAGTGTTGCTGCACGTTAGAGCAAAGAGGATGTCGAGGAGAAGTTGGCCAGCATTGGGGACGAGAGGGTATAAGAGGGAGCGGGGTCGGGATGATAAGAGGAAGAAGTGCCCCTATTTTCATGGGAGGGGGTCATTTTATAGATGTTGTAGGTGGCCCCCCTTCTCACCTGCACATAAAGACAACAAACATTACCAATGCATATGATTTAATATTTGCATACGAAAAAGGTGCGTGGGGAACATGGGGCTTGTGATGTACGTAAGGCTCGATGCACATGGGGAAGAGAGAGGCCATTATGGGGTGCATGGGTGGGGAAATTTCACAATTCATTCTCCTCTTTTCTTTCCAATATAAAATGTTAAGGGAAAATGTAGAGCCAATTTTGAATAGCACAATGTGTTTGACTATTGATAAAATTCAATGTTGTGAATATAAATCCAATACAATTTTATATCCTCCTCACTGTAATAGAAAAATAATGAGTTGTTAGATCATGAAAATAATTATTTTAAGTTATATCTTGGTGGTTTAGTATGGATCTTCCTTAATTTTAGTAAATACAATCCCACCATAGAATCCATAAATAATACGCAACTAGATATTTTTGAAAACATTTTGTCCATATATATAGCTGTGATCTGTTGATTTATACAGAGGTTTGGTCGATTATGTGTAATTAAGATGGTTTTCTCCGATGTGTATACGGAATAAATAACATGTGAATTGTATGCAATTGGAGATTATATATCAAATATTGAGGTTGTTCTTCACATAATTTGATCATATTTTATCAATATACATTATAATCATCAGGTGGTAAGGATTGATTACTCTATGCTCGAATTTATAGTCCTTAGCTAATGATCTCATTTCTCTATTCACCAAGTGGCTACCCCCATCAAAAGTCAAAACCTTTGGAACCCCAAACCTCGTAATGATATGATCCTTGATAAACTTACACAAAATATTGTTGTTTGCGACTCCACCCACTTTGTCAAGTAATCAACCACTAACAAAATGTACTCATGCCCATTGCTATTGGGAAAGGGACCCATAAAATCAATTCCCCATGCATCAAAAACATCACAGAAATTCATCAGTTGCATGGGAATCTCATCTCTATATCCAATAGTCCCTCCCATTCTCTGACAAATCGGGCATGACAATACAAAATCAATGGCATCTCTAAACATGGCTAGCCAGTAAAATCCACATTGGAGTACCTTGTGCATGGTTCTCTTTCCTGAATGGTGTCCTCCAACCTCAAGTGTTTGACAATGTGTAAGGACACTCTGGTATTCCTCCTAAGGAATAAACCTTTGTCAAATGCAATCTGGCCCTTCAAAGAAAAGCAATGGATCATCTCAATGGTATCTCCTTGAATCCGACCTCAGCCGGTCAATACTGATCCTAGTCCAACCCTGGGGAGTGACGAGTCCAAAATTCGCTTGTTAAAGATGTTTTATTATTGTCGTGCATAAAAATAATGAGCCGTTCGTTGTAGGCAGCAATCGGAATCGGTCAAGAAAATAACCACACAAAATATTCTTCAATTTTAATCAATGCAGTTTTATGTTTATTTTACTTGGGCAAGTCCCAAGGTCGAACACAAGGAGGCAAAGGACCAACCTAGAATTATGTCTATCAAAGTTCGTACACGATTTTCGAGGCGGTCTTTTTTTTGGAATTTTTAATGCAATTAAGAAGACATTGTAATTTTTAATGCAATTTTGGCCTATTTTAGGGACTAAAATGTGAATTACAATTAAACGATGTCAGAAAAATATGAAACTTGGCCACAATGCAAAATATGATAAAATGAATGCACTGTATTTTTTTTGGAATTTTTGGATGCAATATGAATTTTTATGAATTTTTAAATGCAAATAGAATGAATTTCAATATTTAATTATAAGAAATATTAAACCTAATTATTTTCAAGGCACAAAATTATTTAATATCTATCACTAGGTGATTGATCTCAGAAAAATCTCAAACCTCGAAAATACTAGTTTCGATACCTATTAAAAATCAAACACTGAAATATGCAAAATGTTTTTTATAGGGCAAACTATGCGTGCAAATGCAATTCTTTTTGGGCACAATGTCGAGAACAATTAACTCTACAATATTTGATTTTTCGGGAATTTTTAGAACAACGGTTAATCATATATAAATTTCAGAGCATGAGATGGGAAAAATACGTAATTTTCCACGAAATAGTTAATTATTAATTAATCATCAATCACAAAAATGTCCACAATATGTCGAACTATAGAGAATTAAATGACAAACATCACGCTATTTTTGGATAAATAAAGAATGCAGAAAAGAGGTTCAAAACATAGGGGGAATACAGGGGTATAAATGTAATATGTAAATAATTAAAAAATATATAGAAATTGCAGAGTGGGGGCCTAGATGTAATTACCAGCAACAAGGCGGCCCTTTTTGCAAAATTCCCAAGGTAGCACATGTATAGCACGCGCTCTTGGGGTCTTGGCCTATAATGCAAATCAGTGGAGGACCATGGGCTTCCTTGTAGTTTACCCACAGTCACGTGCAAAGCACGTGACCTGGGGCTGCGTTAAGCTGATGTTCCCCACGCACGTGCCTTGCACGTGCTGGGGTCTCGGGCCAGAGCCCAGCTGGTGGCGGTTGTGATGAGGCGGAAGGCGGAGCTCCGACAGAGGAGGCCCAACCCTGGGGCGGCGGAGGTTCGTGAGATGAGCCCGTTGCTGGTGGCGGTGGATCTGAACTCCTGTTGGTGTGTAGATGCTCTGGCCTAAGGAGGTGGAGGCTTTGGTGGCGCGGCGGTGAATCGGCGAAGCGGGAGGATGTCGGTGAAGTTGGGTTGTTGCTGGAGACGAAGGAGATGAGTGTCGTCGGTGGAGTAACACCACCTCTTGCGGCATTTGAAGGTAGGCGGAGTAGATGAAGGTGGTTGACGGTGGTCGGAGTCGAAGCTGAAGGTGTGGACCGTGGTAGCTCGACGTTGGTGAAGATGGTTGTTGATGACGAAAGATGACGGTCGATGATGATGTTGGCGGTGGTTGAACATTGTTGGGGAAGATCGGTGGAGGAGCGAAGGCAGTGTAATTGGTGGTGAACGATGGTTGGTCGGAGTCGATCGGGGTGACATTGTTGGCGTTGGCTGTACGCCAAGGCGGAGCACGACAACATGGCCTGCGGAGGCACTGCGACAGCCACATGAAGGTGGCCGGACCTCGCCGGAGTCGAGGAACGCCCGGGCTATCACCCCGGACTTCTCGAAGCTCTATTGGCGGATAAATGTCACGGAGGCAGCAGGGGATCTTTTATAGGCTGCGGGGTGACCGGGGAAGGAAGGTGGTTGGATGAGGGATTCGGGGAAGGCGAGACCGGGGAGGACCTGGGGAATCACGTGTGTAACGAGATGCAGTGGCGACGACGAGAACTGATTGGAGGGTGATGGCGGCGCGAGATTGGCGATGACGGAATTGGCGGTGAAGGAGATCGTGGGTGGCTGATTTGGGAAAGGATGGAGGTTGGGGATGATGAGTAGTGGCCGTCCGATCGGCCGAGATCGGACGACCATGCTGTCCACACGTGGCGTCATTTGGAAGGTGGCGGAGTAGTACGTGCTGGGCACGTGCGCGGGAGGCACGTGCCCCGTACGTGCGGTGGCTTTTGATTTTTTTTATAAAAACTAATATATAAAAATGCCAAAAATATCTGACACGTGGCGGCTCCTGGAGCGGCCACGTGTCAGCATCACAAAATTCGAAATATAAATAATTTGTAAAATCAAAAATAAATAGTAAACGACTTCAGATCGAAAATGTGTCTTCACAAAAATTGCTCGTCTCGATGAGATCTACAACTTTCATGATGCCATCAAAATCAAAATCGATCAAATGCATAAAGTGATATTTTTGGGGTATCCCATGTACATAGAATACCTTGATTTTTGGGCTTTATAATTTTTATGTCATTTTTAAACCAGATAAAAATCCGGAAAAAATATGGTAAAATCAAAGATAAATAATTACACATTAATCTAATTTTTTTGGATTTTTATCAATAGGTTAAATATGTACATAAAATAATAGGTCAAAACCGCTAAAATACAAAATGTACGAAAGAGGCCCAAAATCCAACTTTCTCATATGAGCTTCGATTCACTTGAACTTGTTTTGTTTTGAAGGTAATTGAATGTACATTAGTTTAAAAGTGAGTAGGATTAAAACGAACACTAGATGAGGAAGATATGGGGTTTTTAGTCTGGAAATCCTGAAACTAGGGTTTGGGTTTTTGGTCTATTTATTTCGGTTATTTATTTTTTTGTATTTTTCATTTATTCTTGTTAGTGATGTGTACACAACGGAGGTGGTTTTGTGTCATTCGGAGTCAGCATGAATGAGTTAAAAATCCGAGAAGTTTGGCTATTTACAGGTCATTTTTGGCTTGGATTTTTGGCTTCTTATTTTGTGCAGAAATTAGTGCTAAAACGCAATTCTTATGAAAACATGCATGAATGCTAATTATGCAGAATAGATGCCGAAATACTGTTGATTTTAAGGGATTTGAGCTTAATAAATGAGATTTAGAGTGATGAATACGAGATTCAGCATCCCCCTATACTTAAAGCATGCTCGTCCCTGAGCATCAAAAAGAAATGCCATGAAGTGAAATGAGATTGGGTTCCATACCAAGACCATGATCTGAAGGTGAAAATGAATCTAGACTCGACCTTTGGATTATTAGTGTGGTGGAACTTCTTTGAGACTTAGAATTTCAAAACCAACAGCCCTCAAATTCTACATATCATTGTTATAGTTTCGGCTCAGAAGTCATCTTAGATCAATCTTCTTCCCAAAGCATATCCTATGAACATTGAACAACCGAATCATGTGTGTGAAAAGTTTTAGCTCTTCCCATCTAGAATACCAGACTACCACACAAACCTCCTCTCCAGTAACTCGTCCTTGGGGAGTCAGGTATTTCTTTTTAAGGTCTGTCGCGCTGTGTTCACAATCGAATTGGGGGAGAAGATAGAAGAAGAAGAAAAGAACTGGAGGGTGGACAGTGTAGTCACCTCTCCTTGTGAAGATGGCCAGTGTAGCCGAGTCTCCACCAAGATCTGCAGGTTTCTTGAAGCTTGGACCTTTTTGGTCAGATATTTATTTGGTAGAATGCTTCTTTGTATTTGGAATTTTCGGTGGTTCTGCTTGGATATTGTTGTGCCCCTACGGATATAGAATCTTTTTATTTCCGTACATTTTTTGGGGTCTTAGAAAAAATTGTGCCCAGCCGTCCATCCCTTTTCCGAAGCTTTATTTCAACCCGTACTCCGGTCTTTAGATTTCCACGCTACCAGAAAAGAAACTCACATAGTTCTCCAACATCCCGTATGAGTTGAGCAAAGTGCATATTGTGAGAGTACAAATTAATTCCCTATTCCAGAGTTCTACCCAGAATGAAGAGACCATGTTAGACACTAAGAGTCAAACTCTGCACATTGTCATGTGGAACTCAAAGAATTAAGTCAAAGACCTGAAGTTTCTAAAATCCTATTTCTCAGTGAAGTTCCTCTGAAAATTAGGTGGATTAAGGTTAAGTCCAGACCACTCTCGGTTTCGGCTCATAACTCGGTTTAGAACCCGATGACTTTTCACAGATGCAAATGAATGCGATGCTGGATGAAGTGTAGGTGTGTGAAATGCAGAAACATTTTTTCTTTTTTCTTTTCTTTTCTTTTTTTTATGCATGGGATTTTTATGCAAAAAGAAATTTTTTTATGCAAAAATGAATAAGAAGCTATTTTCAAAAATTTTGGGCACAATCAGTGTTAGTAGCAAAACTCTATTTCTTTCTTTTGTTGTTTTTTTTTGAATTAATTACCCACCCCGTAAATACATATAGACTTATGCGCAAGTACGAGATATGGGTAAAATGTATACAAAGTATATGTACAGACAACCTATACTTAGCGAGTGCTGTGTCCTCAGAGCACAAGAAGCGTAAAGAAGACATGGCTCGGGCTAAGCGTAAGAGAGTGAAAAAGAAAAAGAATGAAATTTACAGAATCGCCCCCTATACTTAGACTGTGAACAATCTAAGTATAGAAGAAGAGAGGAAAAAATGAAGCGGTCGGGATATGTGAATGAGGAGAGTATATACTAGTGAGCGTCTGTTCCCCCTATACTTAGGCTCTGGTCAGCCTAAGTATAGAAGAAGGGTGGATATGGAGCGATCGAGAGATAGGAATGTGATGAGGGAAATGGTATATACAAATGACATCGGTCTGCCCATATACTTAGGCCTTGGACTAAGTAGAGGTAGAAGCTGTACAAGGAGACCGATGTGGTCGGGCGGGGGGTGGCGAGCCGATGATTAAGGCAATTTTTCGGCTGATCTTCTTGTGAGCCTGTGATGGGAGATCGTAATGATGAGATGGAGATGAAGCATATGATTCCCAACTATTATCAGTGTCATCCTCAGAAAAATCATGATGGATAATAGATGAAATGTTTGAGTCAGATGAAAGGTAGCCATCATCAGAATTATCCTCAGAGGAATAGTATTTGAAAGTGGACACACTCCAGATATTCATGTCTTTTTGTTTCTTCAATTGTTTCCTTAGAATTCGTTCCTTTTTAAGATCAATCAGTTTGTCCTCAGATGAATACTCAGAAGCATTGGTCTTAGTCAGCTCATAAGAAATAATTCCAGTGTACTTATAGAAGTCAGGAGCATCAGCTTTGGATGAGTTTTAATTAAGAACGGGAGTTGTCCAATGAGAATTGAATTTTGGATCCTTGCGAAGATATGGCTTTAAAGCTGCCGAACAGACTTCACTCATGTAGACTACCTTTTACGGACCAGATGAGGGATCATCAGTCGACTCCTCTTCCGAAAGGTCAAAGGTGACTTTCTTTTTCTTGTTACGTGAAGATGTCGGTTCACTTGAGTATCCAGATGAATAGCCATTGGAATTCTTCTCCTTGTTCGATTTTCGGGCTGCGTGTTTGTTCTTAATCTTCTGAATGTTGGTGCACTCTCGATTTGGGATAATTTGGTCAAGATAATCAGAGTAGATTGCTCCAAGGTGCGACCATGCATATGTCTCAGGATCATAGAAGAATTTTTTGTCTATTTTGAGATCCGCAGGAATTGAAATACTGGGGAGAGTTTCTGCATGTTCATTCTCAATTGATTCGATGTTGGAGCATTCTTGTGTCGAGTTGATGTAATTCATGTAGTCAGAGTAGGTTGACCCAGGATGTTCCCATGCATAAGTCTCCGGATCATATGATTCATATGCTCGATTTTCCATGGTGAGAGCAACTGGGAATGGAGCAGGGGAGGAGATTCTCTAAACCAAAAGTCTCATCAACAACCACTATCTCAGGTGTCGTAGCGGGGTAGGGCTCTTCTACCTCTTCATGGTTACGGTTGTCGGGGACTTCGTAGGTTGCCTTAGAAAATCATGACTCCTCAAAGACATGGTCAGTTCTAAGTGCTTCCAATGCTTTAAAATTGATTTCCCGTGTCTCACAATCAATAATTGCCTTAGCCAATGCTAAGAACGGCTTTCCGAGAATAATTGGAGATTGGGTGAATTCTCCTTGATGCTCAATATCAATGATCATGAATTCTACTTTGAGCGGAGCACCTTGGAATTTCATGATGACAGAAATGATTCCTCTCGGCCGCTTTATTGATCGGTCAGCCAATTGAACAATCTCTCGTATTTTTCAAATCGGTCCGAGTTTGAGTTCCTGAAATACGGAGGTCGGGAGGATATTGATCGGTGAATCGTCATCAATTCGAGCATGGGTGAAAATCGTGTCTTTGATTTCACAGTCAAATCTGGGTAACCGCTTCACTATGCGGCTCTTGGTTTTTCTCCTCAACACTAAGGAGGAGGCCATTGACAAGATATGTCTTTCAGTCTTTGTTCTAATCCTTACCGACTTTTTGATTATTAATTTGTCCATTACAAATCCTTTAAGGCCGAGGAAGTGTTCAATGGCCTGAAGAAAGGGAAGTTCGAAAACCAGTTTCTTTTCCAATGCTTCCTGTACAACAGGATCCAAATTACATAGATCTTCTTCAGTCTCAATTTTTATGAATTTGTTTGGATTTTCTATTTTTTTGGTGTTTTTGAATATTTTCATTTTTTGGTATTTTCCATGTGGTGTGGTGATGTGGTGTGTTCCTCAGATGAGAAGGGGATTTGATGTTCAGAGCACGAGTTAGAAGCATAATCATTTCTAGGGGAGTAATATGCAGAAGTGCTATTGTCTGAATCATCCCTAGGTTTTTGAATATCCTCGAAATTTTCAGCATGAGATCCAATCATTTCCTCATTCATTTTTCTGTCCGAGACCCCATAGAGTGAAATCAGTCGGTCGACGAATTTTTGAAATCTATCCTCCATTGATTTGAATCTCCTTTTTATCCTCGAGATATCATCCTCAAAATATTTTTCATGATTAATCACGGGAGCAGTCGATGTGTGTTTTTGCGATTCAATAATTTCATCTTCCATTTTCCTATATGTGCCAGGGGAGGAGTCTCTTGGAATATCCAATATATGATCATTATTTTCAGAAAATGTCTCCTCAATATTATGGAATGCGGCTACTCATATGGTCCAGGCATGTGGAGTTGGTCTGAGTAGAATTTATTCCTTTGATCATGAGTGGTCGGACCTTGATGTTGTGGAGTCAGCATACAGGGATGATGTGTTTTTATGTGTTCAATCCAATCCTCTGTATGAGTATCATGTCTGAAGAGGGGGTTGTCATGGTCAATCCAAGATGATGATTGTTCATTTATGTTTACTGGCGGGGAAGATGGGAGATTTGAAGAAGTGTTGAGTTCAATAACGTGGTTATCATCTCCCATGAATGATAGATTGACATTTACCGAATATGAAGGATGAATTGTATGATCGATGTAGAGAGGATTGATATATGAAGAAGTGGAGACCTCAGTCGGGTGTTGGTTTGTCTGGTCGGAATACAAAGGGTTGCCATTCATGAAGCAAATCGGATTTGTGGAGAGTGTTGGTGGTTGAGAGTCTCTTTTTGAAGTTGGAGGAGGTGTTTTGGGTCTAACCGATATGAATACGTTTTCATAGTATAGCACTAATGGATTCTCGGATAATTGTTCGGTCATTTTTGAAAGAGCTGAAAGGAATGAGGGGTTAGGTCTGCAAGAGGTTTTGGATGAGAGTTCCATGATCAAGAAAGGAGAGAGATGATTATAGGAGATAGTCAAAAGAAATTTTATCAAATGTGCGGCTTTTGATATTCGAAATTGGTTCACGTACACCAATGCAAACACAAATCAAACACTGGGTTCACCAACTCACACAATGAAGTCGTAAGAGTTCGACTATTATCTTTTCGATTTTAAGTTGGTGATAAATCAATCTTGGAAAGAATTTAGCGAGCTGTTAGGTACCGAAATTTTCTTAAAGACTGTCCCGAGTTCGTACGACTAGTTGCATCTACTTTCAGCCAGTATAGGTGTAAGTACGAACTGAAAAATGGCTACCCGTGTTACTTAAGGACAGAGCCTTACGTGGTGTCCTTTAAACCACCCACTTTGCTAAGGAAGTCCGGACCGATTATCGGCTACCCGTATTCCTCACTGAGAAGTAGCTAATCATTTTTAAAATCAGTAGTCTGAATGAAAATATCAGAGCTTGGTTCTAATCTTAATTGTCGTCTCTCGCTCACTCAGAAAATAAAAGAATCCAAGGTCGGGGTTGCTCTCCCGCAAAAATTCTTGATTTTATGGTTTATTTAATGTCGACTATATTTAGCAGTCCCGATTTTACTTAGGCGATCACTGAAGAATTTAAGTGAGCAGAAATACACGTGTATCGTCCAGTCCCAATTTCCTTTTAAAATTATGTGACAAAACAAGAGGGGGAAATTCAGAAAAAGCTGACGCATGCGAAAAACGATGATGTATGCTCAGTTGGAAGACTTACAGTGAATCCTCACAATATTCATGTGGGATGCAATACAAGAATTGAAATATAATCTATATGAAGAGCAAACCGATGAAAAACCGCACCTAGCAGAAAGTTCTATTAGCCGGGAAGAATTGAGTTAAATTTTTGGCTAAAATGAATGATTTATGTGCATCTCAGTTAAAGTGAAGTGTGGCTTAATTCCTACGAGCTCAATCAAGAGATTAAAAATGCTCTAAGAGACATATGTACAGGTCTATTCTTATCGCCACTCAAGTCAGGCCCCACCCTCACCGGAGAGTGAAACAAGCCACGACACACCACAAAATAAAGTTAGAGGTCTTTTTACAACCGCGAGAGTCCAAACGGGCACCGCTGTAAAAGAGCAATTAATCATAGAAATTTAAAATTTGCAGAAATTAAAAACCTAGACTCTACGCTCTCTCACGACTTGACTCGATCTTAAATTAATTGCGGCTTTTTGGAGGTCAGTGAAGTTGCGTCGGTTCTTGAAAAACCGCTCCACGTACGCCAGGTATCTCGCAAGAAAAATAAGAGAGATTTGTGTAAGAGAGTGACTCAATAAAATATGAAAAATAAATACTGAAAATAAATGCAGAAGAAAAAAATAGAATTTACAATGAAAAATTTGGGGGTCAGACTACCCGAATGCAGAAAATCGAACGAAAATTTTCAAAACACAAAACTAAGCCGTTTACCTCCCCGGCAACGACGCCATCTGACGGGTCTGAAATTCGCTTGTTAAAGATGTGTCATTATTATCGTGCGTAAAAATAATGAGTCGTTCGTTGTAGGCGGCAATCGGAATTGGTCAAGAATATAACCACACAAAATATTCTTCAATTTTAATCAATGCGTTTTATGTTTATTTTACTTGGACAAGTCCCAAGGTCGAACACAAGGAGGCAAAGGAATAACCTAGAATTATGTCTATCAAAGTTCGTGCACAGTTTTCGAGGGGATCTTTTTTTGGAATTTTTAATGCAATTAAGAATGCAAAATGCAATTTTGGCCTATTTTAGGGACTAAAATGTGAATTACAATTAAACGATGTACGAAAAATATGAAACTTGGCCATGATGCAAAATATGATGAAATGAATGCACTGTATTTTTTTGGAATTTTTGGATGGAATGTGATTTTTTTATGAATTTTTAAATGCAAACAAAATGAATTTCAATATTTTTTATAATAAATATTAAACCTAATTACTTTCAAGTCACAAAATTATTTAATATCTATTACTAGGTGATTGATCTCAAAAAAATCTCAAACCTCGAAAATACTAGTTTTAATACCTAATTAAAAATCAAACACTGAAATATGCAAAATGATTTTTACAGGGCAAACTATGCATTTAAATACAATTCTTTTTGGGTATAATGTCAAGCACAATTTACTCTACAATATGTGATTTTTCGGGAATTTTTAGAACAACGGTTAATCAAATATAAATTTCAGAGCATGAGATGGGCAACATACGCAATTTTCCTCAAAACAATTAATTATTAATGCAAATCAGTTGAGGACCAGGGGATTCCTCGTAGTTTACCCACGGTCACGTGCAAAGCACGAGACCTGGGGTTGCGTTAAGATGAAGTTCCCCACGCACGTGCCTCGCACGTGCTGTGGTCTCGAGCCAGAGCCCGGCCTGGTGGCGGTTGTGATGAGGCAGAAGGCGGAGCTCCAACAGAGGAGGCCCGACCCTGGGGCGGTGGAGGTTCACGAGATGAGCCCGGTGCTAGTGGCGGTGGATCTGAACTCCTTTTGGCATGGAGATGCTCTGGCCTGAGGAGGTGGAGGATTTGGTGGCGCGGCGGTGAACCGGCGAAGCGGGAGGATGTCGGTGAAGTAGGGTTGTTGCTAGAGACGAAGGAGATAAGTGTCGTCGGTGGAGTAAAACTGCCTCTTGCGGCATTTGAAGGCAGGCGGAGTAGTTGAAGGTGGTTGACGGTGGTCGAAGTCGAAGTTGAAGGTGTGGACCGCGGTAGCTCGATGTTGGTGAAGATGGTTGTCAATGACGAACGATGGCGGTCAATGATGACATTGGCGGTGGTTGAACGTCGTTGGGGAAGATCAGTGTAGGAGCGAAGGCGGTGTAGATGGTGGTGAACAATGGTTGGTCGGAGTCGATCGGGGTGGCGTTGTCGGCGTTGGCTCTACGACAAGGCGGAGCAC
The DNA here is from genome assembly GCA_037367405.1 of Ottelia alismoides. Taxonomy (NCBI): domain Eukaryota; kingdom Viridiplantae; phylum Streptophyta; class Magnoliopsida; order Alismatales; family Hydrocharitaceae; genus Ottelia; species Ottelia alismoides. Next base: position 626,201 of record JAZKJV010005966.1, on the reverse strand, counting down.
GGCGGCAAGGCCCGCGGAGGCGCTGCGAGCAACACGAAGATGGCCGGACCTCGCCGGAGTCGAGGAATGCCCGGGCTTTCACCCCAGACTTCTTGAAGCTCTATTAGCGGATAAATGTCACGGAGGCGGCGGGGGATCTTTTATAGGCTGCGGGGTGACCGGGGAAGGAAGGTGGTTGGACGAGGGATTCGGGGAAGGCGAGATCGGGGAGGATCCGGGGAATCACGGGTGTGACGAGATGCGGTGACGGTGACGAGATCTAATTGGAGGGTGATGGCGGTACGAGATCGACGATGGCGAAATTAGCGGTGAAGGATATCATGGGTGGCTGATTTGGGAAAGGATGGAGGTTGGGGATGACGAGCAGTAGCCGTCCGATCGGCCGAGATCGGACGACCACACTGTCCACACATGGCGTCATTTGGAAGGAGGCGGAGTAGCACTTGCTGGGCACGTGCGGTGGCTTTTTATTTTTATTTTTTTATAAAAACTAATATATAAAAATGCCAAAAATGGCTGACACGTGGTGGCCCCAGGAGTTGCCACGTGTCAGCATCACAAAATTCAAAATATAAATAATCTGTAAAATCGAAAATAAATAGTAAATGACATCGGATTGAAAAAGTTTCTTTACAAAATTTGCTTGTCTTGATGTGATCTACAACTTTCATGAAGATATCAAAATCAAAATCGATCAAAAGCACAAAGTGATATTTTTGAGGTATCCCATGTACATAGAATACCTTGATTTTTGGGTTTTATATTTTTTATGTCATTTTTAAACCAGATAAAAATACGAAAAAAATATGGTAAAATCAAAGATAAATAATTACACATTAATATACTTTTTTTGGATTTTTATTAATAGGTTAAATATGTACATAAAATAATAGGTCAAAACCGCTAAAATACAAATTGTACAAGAGGCCCAAAACCCAACTTTCACATATGAGCTCCGATTCACTTGACCTTGGTCTTGTTTTAAAGGTAATTGAATGTACATTAGTTCAAAAGTGAGCAGGATTAAAACAGACACTAGATAAAGAAGATATGGGGTTTTTAGTCCGGAAATCCTGAAACTAGGGTTTAGGTTTTTGGTCCACTTATTTGGGTTAGTTATTTTTTTGTATTTTTCATTTATTCTTGTTAGTGATATGTACACAGTGGAGGTGGTTTTGTGTCATTCAGAGTCAGCATGAATGAGTTAAAAATACGGGAAATTTGGCTATTTACATGTCATTTTTGGCTTGGATTTTTGGCTTCTTATTTTGTGCAGAAATTAGTGCTAAAATGCAATTCTTATGAAGACATGCATGAATGCTAATTATGCAGAATATATGCTGAAATGCTGTTGATATTAAGGGATTTGAGCTTAATAAATGAGATTTAGAGTGATGAATCTGAGATTCATCAGGGAGCTTGCTTGAAGACAAGGTAGTTACCATGTTGGCATACCACGGGAGTGAGTCAATAGCGTAAACTGGCTCATCCAAAAAAGTTCCTTGAATCTGTTCACCATGATGATTGTCATTCTACTTGATTAAAAAAAGGTGACTAGCCACATCATTCTTCACTCTAGGTTTATCCTAAATTTCAAAATCAAAATTCTAGATTAACAAGATCTACCTAAGAAGATGTGTATTTGCATCCTTCTTTTGTGATGACTTCTCACTCCACTATGATTCTTGATTATTGTGTGATTAGTAAAAATTGTCACCTTGGAGCCCAAAATATATGATCTGAACTTCTCTACGGTCCCAAATACAATGGGCATTTCCTTTTCAGTCACTGTGTAATTTCTCTGCGCAATATCCAAAATTTTGCTTGCATAGTGAATCGCATAGGGAATCCCATCTCTTCTCTATACTAACATAGCTCTAACAGCAAAATATGATGCATTAGTCACGATCTCAAAGGGAAGAGACCAGTAGAGAGCTTGTAAGATAGGCAATTCGTAAATCTTTCTTTTTAGAAGCTTAAAGCCCTCTAAATACTTGTGATCGACAATGAACTCGGTGTCTTTTCCTAAGATTTCAGTGAATGGGCGGGCGATCTTTGAAAAATCATGGATGCATCTTTGATAAAATCCAACATGCCATAAGAAAGATCTCACTTACTTGATGTTGGTTGGTGGCTCAAGTTTCTTAACCACATCTACCTTGGCAGGTTCAACCTCCATTCCCTTTTTGGAGATGACGTGCCCCAACACGATACCCTCCGTGACCATAAAATGATTTTTCACCCGCGAGAGTACCAGATTAACCTCACTACATTTCTTGAGGTCTCGGTCCAAGTGCGATAAACATGTATCAAAGGAATCACAGTGAGTGAGAAGTCATCCATGAATACTTCCAAGAAATATCCCACCATTTCGGTAAATACGACAATCATGCACCGCTGAAATGTGTTCGGGGCATCGTAGAGCCCGAAGGGCATGCACCTGAATGCATAGGTACTGAATGAACATGTGAATGTGATCTTTTCCTGGTCCTCGGGAGCTATGTCTACCTGATTGTAGCCCGAGTTTCTGCCAAGAAAATAGAAGAATGCTTTCCCAGGGAGTCTTTCCAAAGTCTGATCAATGAATGGCAGAGGAAAGTGGTCTTTCTTATCACGACATTCAGAAATCTATAATCGACACAAATGTGCCACGATATAGGTACTCGTGTTGCATTCTCTGCCCCCTCCTCGTTGGTGACCATCTAAATTCCCGACTTCTTCAGGACAACATGATGCAGGGCCACCAACTTGGAGTTAGAAATAGGGTATATAAACCATGCTTTGCACCATTTCTCAATTTGTTTCTAAACCTCTTCCTGTAGATTAGGGTTCAATCTCCTATAGACCTCACGAGAAGGTCTCGCATTATTCTTAACATATATTTGGTGCAAGAAGAGAGAGAGAGAGGTTAATTCCCATGAGATCCGATACAGTCCAACCAATGGCTTTGTAGTTCTTCTCAAGAACTTCTAGCAACATGGACTCCTGTTCTACAGTTAATTCCGAGCTAATGATCACAAGAAATCTCTCTTTGGGTCCCGTAAGAAACATGTACTTGAGTGTAGGAGGAAGTGGTTTCAACTCTAGCAAATTTGTATTAAGTCCAGTTGAGTGGAATCTTAGTTCAGATTTTTTCTGAGGAGGATGGATCAAACTGTGATGTGTTGGCCACCAATTCTGCTGAATGGTGAGTTGATTCATCAAAGAAATGTGGTAATTTGGCTAAAGTTGCATCCAACTCATCATCTATGTCCCTTGATTATTCTTAAAGAGAGTGAACCGACATATCCAAAGGGATCTCCAAGTCATCAAGGACATACGTATCTGTGTTTCTCATGAGATTAGGCAACACCAAGAAAACTACATTGTGCACTAATTTCTCTCCAGATGAGAGGGTATTGTTCTATCTTGTTGGACTCTGTCTCCACATCCCAAATGTCCTTATCGACTTTCTATATGCCTATGAGGATTCTGAGTACTCGGTACTAGATTCTAAGTGGGGTCTTTGCCATTTTGTCTACTTCATTTTTAAGTTCACTTCTTTGCTTGGAAATATGAACTTCATCATTCTTATGATGTAGTTGAATGCTTCCCTGGAGGTCCTCAAGAATGGTCACGTAAGAATGATATGAGATTCTCTCCAATGATTGTGTACTCTTGCCCCTCAATCGAGATAACGACATTCTTCACTTCTCCCTTAGGTCTCTTCATTGATTGATCTGCAAATTGGAGTAGAGTTGATGATTTTATGAGTGGACCTAACTCCAATTTTTAGTACAGTGTTAAGGGCAAAAGGTTGATTGACGAATCGTTATCTAAAAGAATGCTCGCAAATGCAATGTCTTCTTTACGACTCTCCACATAGTGAGCACCCAAGTCTCTCTTTTCATTCATAGTTTCCGATTCTTAATACATTGAGTAGTGGATACTGATAAGACGTGAGCCTTCACATACTAGTCTAGTATTTAATTGGGAGTCCTTGTAGGTGTACATCTCATTTTCAAGTACTTCTCGAAAAGCGGGATATTTAGCCACATATTGTTCAAATGGCACCTTAACTGTGATGTTCTCTTAATAAAAATCGTGTCATTTCTAGGTCATCTTGATGAGGTTCTTATATTTTCTCTTTTCCCCAATTAGAGCACAAGGGAAAGGAATAGAAGCAATCGAACATGGGATGAAGAATCCGAATCATAATGAGAAATATCATGCCTAGATTTAATTGAAACAAAGTTATTATTATATAATATTTATTCTTCAACTGAAAGTTAAAATCTAGATTGTCTACAACAGGTTGTGGAATTGATGGTGAATTTAAAGCTGCCACAATCAGAGGTGCACGGTCTTAAGTGGACTCCGTTGGCGCTTTCCTCTTCTGTGAGTGGGAATCCTTGGTATCTTAAGAAATGGCAGTGAATATTGATGTCTTTATTCTTCTTCTTCATCTAATGAGTCATTAGGTTGAGCTTCAAAGACGCCTGTCTCCATTTCCTTTGCTCGGTTAGGCACATTCACAATCCTTCCGCTCCTGAGTGACATAACATTTATATTGTCAAACGAAAGGATCTTATGTTCAGATCGAGAGGAGTCTGAACAATATACATGACCACCATGTTGCTAAAATTGAGATTTGTTCAAGCTAGTAGGATTATCTTATACTTGGAAGGGAATGGCCGTAGCAGGTGCAGTCTGTTCATCTCTCCCATGATAGGGGATTGATGTTCACCTGTATATCATGAATTTCTCTCTTGTAAGATCAAAGCTCCTTGAGAATTTATTGTTGAATATCCATCGGTCCTATCATAGAGTGATACTACTGGGAAGACTATTGTGAAGATTAGTCGTGAGGAATCCGGTACTGCTGCTGTCTCTGCTGTTGGGGTGCCTGCTAATATTACGGGTCCTGCTGGATTGCCTGATATTGGCCCTGACAGTTATATTGCTGCTATTTCCTCTGTTGTTGGTGTTGGGTTGTGCTGTGGTACGGAAGTGAAAGCGGTATTGTAAGCGGTCGAGGGACGTCGGTATGGTAGTGGGTCCTCCATGTTTCCTGTTCAAGCAGGGTCCTGTACGTACCAAATAATGATCACTTCCAACATTTGCGGGGGAGCTTTCTCAACATTCTCTACTGGTGGCAGTGGCTGCTGGAAAAGTTGGGCATATGACTAGTCCTGAACCCAAGGCTGAGGTAGCCCTAGCATTGGTTGATCTTGGACTTGATGCACTCGAAAAATGGGAGAAGGAGATGTGGTCGCGGCAGGTATCTGGATCTTGGACACCTTCTCATTCAGCTCCTCCATTTGTTTTGGTATTCGAGAGAACCTATTGTGTCATTCACCCTTTTGTTTACCTGTTCCACAACTACTAGTTGGTTTGCAATGATGCTCATGTTTAGAAGTATATCCTTGACTATCTTAGAAGCAGTCTATTTCCCTCCTTTAGATTGGAGTGTGTTGAAGAAATCAATGTACGCCCTGTTGGTGATTTGTGAGTGGCATGTCTCAGCCATCTGCTCGAATACCTTCCATACAGTATCCGCACCTCATGGTGTGTAGTTGCCTCCATAGGCAGTGCTCACTAAACCTTGTATCTCATAGTTGAGACTAGAATAGAGTGAATGGACCAAGATATTGTCATCCAAAGCATGACATGGACACTTTTCTAATATGTCTTTAAATATATACCATGCATCATATAATGGTTCATGAGGCATATGAGAAAAATAGTGATGTGTGTCCTCATCTGATTAGTCCTACTCTAAGGGTATAAATTTTTCAAGAATAGGTCCTTGAAATGATTGTATGTGGTAATCGTCACTCCTAAATTCTTCACCTAGTAGTCAGCTTTGACTTTCAAGGCGAATGGAAGTGCAGTGAGATTAATGTAGTCCTGACTGACCCTGGGGTGTCTGAGATTAGAGAACTAGCTGCAAGTCCCTTCGGAATGCGTAGGATTCTTCAATAGCATTTCCATGGAATTGTGGTAGCAAGTTCAGGAAAGGTAGCTTCAAATCAACTTCTAGATCGGGAGGATTTAGACAATTTCTTACTCTATAATGCCCTGGGTTGTATGCAGCATCCATTGGTGGATCAACCCCAACATTTAGCTAGCCAATTTGTGCTCTCAGTAAAAGTTGTTGCTTCGCAAATGAAACTTATCTTGCTAATATCATTCGCATTGTGTCTTCGTTCTATTCTTCTTTATTGTCTCTTCTCTTTGGAGGCATCTGCTTCAACTCTTTTTCTTCACCTTTAGAATCGAATGGATTGGTATTAATAGAGTTGGAAGAATTAGAATGAGAAGCATCGAGGTGTGAGTTTTCCTTGATGTGGTGAGAGAAGAGAGGGTTGGTCTGGGATTTACCTCCCTCAAGGAAGAAGAGAAAATCATGGACAAGTGTTTATTGAGGAGAGTGTTCATGAATCCAAGGAGGCTCAGGGAAAGAGTGACCCTGAGTAGGTGAGGATTGTAGGTTTGTGGTGTTTAGTGGAAGGCTCGCGGATTCTTCATAAAATATCATCACAACCCTCCATTCTTGATGTCAAGAAGTTTAGAGAAAGATCATGGTTCATGAATCAACAAGGGAGAGGGACGTGTGTAGTATTTAATGTATGATCTTGATCTACGCTCACAATACAAACACAATATAAAACCCCATTTCACCAACTTGCATAGTGAAGGCCTCAAGAGTTCAGCCAATTTATCTTTTCAATTTTAAATTGGTGATAATTCAATCTTGTAGTGAGTCCTTAGAAGCTAGACCTATAGGAGTGTGAGTACTGGTGAAGAAGTATATCATACTTGTCCACCTCATTTGTAACATGTAGCCTGTACTTTTTAAGGTCATTGTTATTATATCTTGATCCACCACTCATCCAAAGAAGTAGAGAGAGGAAGCCGATAGTGGAGAATCAGGTACTTCAGACCAAGCTCGAGATGGAATCACCCATGAACGTGCTAGGCCCTACTCAGAAATGAGGTGATAAGACAGACACCCCAATGAGGGCATGGCCTAAGAATATTACTTCAGAATGGGCTAGTATTCTACACAAGGCAAGAATATGTAGTTGAACTGACCCTACTCTTCCACATACGATAGAAGTGTCAGTACTTCGTGAATCCAAGTGATAAACAATGCAGTATTCAAGTTGGGTTTTGGGCTCTAATCCTTATGGGTCATGCCTCACTCTATCTGAAATATATCAGAATCCAAGGAGGGGGTGCTTTCCCACAAAAATTCTTGATTTTATGGGTTTAACTAAGTCAGCCTTATTTAGCAATCATGATTTTAGGTGGCGATCACTGAAGTTTTAAGTAAGAAGAAAATACATGTCTACTGTCCAATCCCAATTTCCTTTAGATCCTAAGTGGCAAAATAAGATGGAGAAATCGAGAAAAGCTGATGCGTATGAAAAATAGTAATGTATGCTCAGATAGAAGACTTACATTGCTTCCTCGTAATCTCCATGTGGGATGCAATACAAGAACTAAAATTTTGTCTATATGAAGTGAAAACAGACAAAAGCATTCCAAGCAGAAAGTTATATTATCTAGGAAGAAATGGATTTGAATTTTGACTAAGTTGAATGATCTAAAGTGCATCTCAATAAGTGTAGTGTGGTCCGAAGTTATACAAGCGCAAGAAAAAGAAACCTAGTATCTCTAATAGCCGTAGTACAGGTCTAACCTACGAACCAATCAAGTCGGGCCCTACCCTCATCAGGGAATGAAACATGTCCGACACACCACAGATAAAGCCCAAGTCTTGTTTGTACACATGAGATTCTAAATGGAAATCACTATAAATAATCAATTAATTAAAAATAAAAAATGCTGAAAATAAATCCTAGGCTCTACACTCCCTCACGACTCGACTCGATCTTAATTTTTATGCGACTTTTTAATAGGCTATCGAGATGTGTCGATTTCTAGAAAAACCATTCCACATTCGTCGAGTACCTCACACAAAAATAAGAGAGAAAATGCTAGAGAGTTGGCACAAAAATTAATCAAAAATAAAGAACAGAAAATAAATGCTGAAAAATAGATAAATGTTGGAAAATAATAGGAAAATATACAGTGGCAAGGTTCAAGAGTCAAGCTATCCGAGTATGTGGAAAACATAACACTAAATTTTCTAGACAAAAAACTAATTCGTTTCCTTCCCGGAAATAGTGTCATCTGATGAATCCCAAAAACCGTAGCGTTAATTCTTGCAAATTAAGAGTTGTATATGTGTTGCAGCCGGGTGATAATGATCAATCAAGAAACTAAACCACACAAATTGATGCTACAATTAAGCGATGTGGTTCTATGTTTATTTATCCTGGTCAAGTCTCAGAGTCGATTATAGGAGGCAATGGAACAACCTAGGTTAAGTCTACAAATTTAGGAAATGATTTTCAAAGCGGATTTTTTGTATTTTTATGCAATTAAAGGATGTAAAAGCAAATCATGCCAATTTTAAGGACTAAAATGCAAATTCCAATTAAATGGGGTCCAATAATATCAAACTTGACCACCATGTGAAATATGATGAAATGAATGCTCTATAACATTTTTGGATTTTTTTTGATGCAACATGAATTTTTAATAAATAAAATAATGCAAACAATGCGATTTTCAATAAATTAATTTTAGTAAATAGAAAACCTAATTATTTTAGGAAATAAAATTATCCTAGATGCATCTAACGAAGATATGTCTAGGAAAAATTCTAAACCCTAAAAATGTTGTGTTTTTAGTCTATTAAAAATTAACTATTGAAATCACAAAATGAATTATTCAGAACAAATTATGTAAACAAATGACATGATTTTTGGGCATGATATATAACACAACTAAATCTGCCAATGAGATTTTTTCGTAATTGTTAGAGAAATGATTAATTTAACATGAGTTTCAGATCATGAAATGGGTAAAATGAAATAGTTCCTATTGACCATTTTATAGATTGATCGACCAGCTGAATGATCTCTCTTGATTTCCTGATTGGTCCAAGTTTGAGCTTGCCAAACACGGTGATCAGGAGAATATTTATTGGTGAGTCATCATTGATTCAGGCATGGGTGAGTGTGGTATCTTTGATTTCATAGTTAAACCTAGGCAACCGCTTCACTCTGCGACTCTTGGTCTCTCTCCCTATCAACAAGGAGGTGGACATTGGCAATATTTGTCTTCCAGGCCTTGTTCTCTTCGTGTTCAACTTTTTCAGCATCAATTTACTCAATATAAAACTTTTATGGTCGGGGAAGTGTTCAATGGCATGTATCAAGCGAAGTTCAAAAATCAATCTCTTATCCAATGCTTCCCTCAGATTAGGATCCAAATTCTTCATATCCTCTTGGCCGACCTGCCTACTAGCGTCTCAGTCTTGCTGCTTAGAATATAGGCCTCACCCACTACTCAAAAATGGCAACCCGCCGGTCTCCTCAAAATAGAATTCATCATTTATTGCATTTATTAGGTAATTAATATGGTTCTTAATGCCAAAATTATAGAATAAATATAAGAAAAGAAAAAGAATAAGATATCAAAGATATTTTATGACCCTAAACCCTAATACCAAGTCAATAATTGAATTGGTCAACAAGGAACAAAGTAGGGGAGATAAGAACCAAAAATACAATAAAAACCGATTTATTTTATTTTCCAATGAAGCATTTTTGACACTGATTTTATTCTTTATTATTTATTCATCAAATGAAGAAACTTTGTACATGAAAGTTGTAGATAATAATGTAAATAAATATACAAAATTGAGTTTGTACAAAAATAGTATACAATATACGTTTTATACACAAAATAAAAAGCCAAAACCCCAACTTCACACAGCCATATCTTTCAAATAAAAACACAATATATATATAAAATCACTCTAGTTGTATATAAATTTTAATAAGCTATTGAATGAGATGGTTTCATATTTTTCAGAGTCACGATGTGAAAGTTAGGTTTTGGACCCTCATTATACACTAGACCCGATTAAAATATTCAATTTATTCATTCCATATTATTTTCACAAATTCATATTTTTATAATGTTTTAAATAATGTTCATAACACATGTACACATTAAAAGTCAAAATAAATAAGAAATAAAACATAAAATAAAATAAGCATATGTAAAAACATAGGCAAGCTACCTATGTTAACACCTGTAAATAGATAAAAGGGAAGTTTATTCTTTCATTCTTTATTCTCTTCTGTTTTTATACAACTGTAAATATCATTTATATTCTATTACTTTGAAGCTAAAATAAAATCTAATGAAATACATTAAAATAAAATAATGTATCTAATACATAGGTAAAAAACCTATAAGTATACCTATAAATTGTACATACATATTTATTTAAAGCATAAAAATAATATCATAAAAATAAAATAAAAATATATTTATGTACATAAAAATGAGTTATAAATATATAAAATAAGAAAATAAAATAATAAAATCAAATGTACAAAATAAAAATAAAATAGCTAAAACATAGATGAATATACCTGTAAATATAACCCTAAAAATTAACTACTAATAAATAACACCAAAAAATAAATAAAAATCATAATTGAATAAATAAATAAAAGAATAAACAATTTTATTTTATAATTAATAAAATTATTTACTAATTTTAATTAATTATTTATGAATAAACATGCTATTTTGTCTTCTTGCGCACCTGCGTAGACCAATCAACGTTCAGGGTTGGTTGACCGCTGGTCAACTTGGCCCCTAAATGTCTGACTTGACATGCCCTTCCTGCATGATTCGTACATCTGTCTCACTCGCGTCCTTCAGAGAAAACCATCATTGATCAACAAACATCCACGCCCAACAATTAGATCCATTGTATATAGCTTAAAATTCTTGCAATCGGCCGATCAATAAGGGTTCCTTACACGTCTTATTAATAACTTCCTTCTCCTCCCTCTTCTTATTTGGTAATCTTCTACCCCTTTCAACCTAGTGGCTTGGCCAAAGATATTATCCTTGTTACAGAGGGAGATCCATTGAGCTCTGGCGAAATCGAAGGAGAGCAGAGGTGCACTCACGGCCACCGTCGCCCGTGACCCTGCTCCCTGGAGGACCCCCTGGTATAAGAGCTGATTTTTGTAGATTTCTTAGTAGATGTAGTTTATAGGATCATTTGTATGCATTTTATTTCACTGATTAATTAGTAAATTAGGTTAGTTTGATATGGTGACCCTCACCGGAGCTCCGCTCCGACAACCTTCTTTTTCTCCATGATCTTCTCGTTTCCGACCTCCGTTGTCCACCTCACATCCTTCCTCATCGCCTCTATGCCCTGTTTCGTCATCCAATCACCCATATACACCTTCAATTTGGTCTCCATGGTCCTCCACTTCATCACTCGTCGGAGGCATCTCTGCCCGTGCCACCAGCCATTCTCCCCTCTCCAATAAGCCCCCAAGCCCCCCGTTTTCGTTCGCTTTATCTATCTTTAGGCACTGGGAGACAAAGGACCCTTGGGCACCCTTAGCCTCCACAATCTCGCTGGATAGCTCCGGCAACCCTCAGGTCCCTTCGATCCCTCCAAGAGATAGACGAAGGCCACAGAAAGCTTTTTGGACCAGCAGCAGCTCGAGGGATGGTCGGACACACACACACACACACACACCACTGGATCAAAGCTCGGGGACATGGAAGTTCTTCCCTGTTCTTTGAGACTTGCTCTCTGTCGATCGATCATCCCCCGTTCTCCCAAGATAGCAACGGCCGTTGGATCACGACACACCAAAGCCATCATATCCAGACTCGAATCTAATCAAAGCCGTGAGATCGTGAAGCGTCATCGCTGGCCGAGAGCTTGACACATGTATAAGTGGCGTCGATCCTGTTGTCTAGTTGCGTGAAATAAAGGGGTAAATTTCATCTTTTGCCCCATATTTTGTTTATTTACATTTTAGTCTTGTAAAATAAATTGTATTATTTAAAATAAAATGTAAATATTGCAAGTAGGCCCCTGTACCTATTTTATTGACATTTGGGTCCATTCCACGTCACCTCACGTGCTGTCCCACACGAGGTGATGTAATTGCATGTATACCCCTACGGATTTTTGAATTTATGTTTAGTCCAATAAAATTTGAATTCTTTGTATATTTTTGGTGGAAATTGCAGTGAGGACCCCAAACTTTAATTTATTTACTTTTACACCCCTCTAAGGAAATGTATTTTTATGTAATTGATCTATTTATTGAAAATATATGTTGCTCTTAAAATTTCGCAAAAATACTGATAGATTCCTCTTGCCATGTACTTTTACACAACATTTTTATTTCACAATTTTGGGCATTTTATCCATTTATAAAAAATCAAAAGGAGCCTAATTTGGTACTGTCTAGCTTAGAAAATACAAAAATATAAAAACATCTTTAAAAATTCCAAAAAATTATATATTGTCTATTTTACTATATTTTAACTACAAGCCAAAAATCACTAAAAATTGAAAAAGAAACGCTTAAAAAATAAAAACCCCCCAAATTCTTCATAAAAATCTAAAAATTTATTAAAATTCATAAATTATGATGTTTTATAAATTTATTTATATAAATATTTATATATTAAAATTGATTTTTATAATTTTGGAACCTATTGACTTTTTTTAATATCCTAATCAATTTTAGCCTATTCATTTAATCCCTTATTTGGGATATTTTTGAAAAAAACATAAAAATTAGCAAAAATCCAGAAAAATTACAAGAACTTTAGAAAATATTTAAAATCCATTAGGTATTTTATGCACATTTATTAGTATTTATAAATATATTACTCCATATGGCATATCTAGACTCATATATATTGTATATATATTTAAATGAAAATAAAATCTAAAAAATATAAAAAGAAAATATAAAATAGAAAAAATAAAAATCAACTACAAAAATTAAAAAATAAAATCAAAATATAAAAAATCAAAAACCCACAAAAGAAGTATAGACATTATAAATCGCTTGGTTGTACATAAATATCCGTAGGCTACCATTTTGATCTCTGTGGTTCGACCTCTACATGCTTTATCACTATACATCTCTTGGTAGAGAATAATAAATTTTAACCTAAAATTTCCGTTATTCATGGTTTATATATTGTGGGTTAATTGCTGATTAACTGAGGATTTAGAGTGGTCACACTACAGACTGGACGGCCTTTGGGGACGCTTATTGGGGACGGTCAACGAGCAACCATCCCCTATAGTAGCATAAGGGACGATTATAGATTGACCGTCCCTTCCTTCGAGTATTCGAGATGGTCGGTTCTGACCGTCTCTGTTAATTGACCCTTTAGCGATGGTTATACAACCGTCCCTTATGAGTAGAGCCCGAACTTGTTTTCTCTGTACCCGGGCACCTTAGGGACGGTCATAACCGTCCCCTATACTCCACTATTGCCGTCGCGTATACCCAACTATAGGGGACGGTTGCAACCGTCCCCTATAGTTGGGTATAAGGGACGGTTGCATAACCGTCGTTGATGCCTATGTAATTGGCATGGTCCGCCAAATATCTGTCACCAAAGGGGACGGTTCACTTATAACCGTCCCCGATCATTATTATAGGGGATGGTATAACGACCGTCTACGATGGTCATATATCCTCTCGGCCGAATCCATTCCTCATTCCTTCGACATTCGTCCTCCCTCCGACCTCCCCCTCCCCGTGCGTCGTCCTCCTCCACCGCCGCTACGCCCGACCTCCCCGCGCGACCTCCCTGGCTCGTCGTTGAAGCCTCCCTCCGCCACCCTCTTCCCTCCGACGTCCTCCTCCCTCTGCCCCTCCTCCCATCGACATTCTCCTTCGTCCGACGCCACCTCCCTCCTCCGCCCTCGTCCATCCGCCGCAGTCATCTCTCCATCGCCGTACTCCATCCGTCCTACTCATATAGCGCCGCCGCAATTTCTCCTCTTATTAAGTTGTGAGTTTTTCAATTATTTTTTGTTTTATTAAATTTTTAATTAAAATATGCTTCCTTATGATTGTTGTTGAGAACAATGACCTAGTTTTTTGGACTTCTAATTTAATATATACATTCTCCATTTTTAGCTTAGTGCTTAGAACAATGAAGTATTTGTAATGTAGTTGTTTATATACCTAATAATTTAGTTTGTAGGATCAATAACCTAGTTTTTTAAGACTTCTAATTTAATACATACATTCTCCATTTGTTTGTTTGTCTTTAACTATGCTCTCTGAAATACAAATTAACTTAGTATAAGATGTATACATTAACTTAGCATACATTATTGAAACTTAGGTATGGTCTCTGGGATATTAAAACTTTAAAAATATAGGAAGAATGGTGTAGAAGTGATTCGTAAGAGATATTGACATTGTAATTAACTTAGGATCTTTACCTTTAGGAAATGGAGAAAAGTTGGATGAACAAAAGATTCGATGATTATCAGACATATAACAAAGGAGTTATCGTATTCTTAGACTGGGTATTTCGATATGAGTCGCTCTATCATATTGTAGAAGGTGAAGGAGATAGGATACATTGTCCTTGCATAAGATACAAGAACACTCTTACGCAAAATCGAACCATAGTTTACGAGCATATGATATTAAATGGTTTTTGGCTTCATTATACGAATTGGACGTATCATGGTGAAGGAGTCAATTTAGAAGAAGTCAATAATGCCCCGGTGGATAATGAAAGAGATATCTTTGAAATAGATGACCGTGGTGCTATGTTTGAGATGATAGACAATATTCGAGGACATAACACTGATGAAATGATGGAATCGCTTCCGGATACTTTGCATGAAAAGATACAAGATGCAGAAAAGCCAATATGCTTGGGAATCAAAATGTCTCGTTTACATTTTCTTTTGGAATTGTTTAAGATAAAAGTGAAGAATCGATGTACATTGGTTACGATGACAGATGTATTACAGTTAATTAAGACTTTATAAAATAATCCAGAAGGTTTTCCAAAGGACTGGAAGGATGCTAAGTCAAGATTCCGCACACTTGGACTAAACTACGAGAAAATTGATGCATGTCCAAATGACTGCATTTTATATTGGAAGGACTATTCAAACTTAGATACATGCCCTGACTGCAAATGTAGCAGATATAAGACTATGGGTCATGATTCGAAGAGGAAAAAATCAGAGAAGACTTTACGGTTCTTTCCTTTGATTCCCCGATTACAGCAATTATATTCATATGAGAGAAAAATTAGAATGATGATATGGCACAATAATTAAAAAATGTAGCTGGTGTTATGCGACATCTGTCAGATACAGAGGAGTGGACGAAATTCGATGAAAGGTATCCATCGTTCTCCGACGAAGTAAGAAACATGCGATTAGGCCTTGCTTCCGACAGTTTTAATCCATTCGAAAATATGAGTACGAGTTACTCTATTTGGCCTATGATACTTGTTACATATAATCTGCCACCTTGGATGTCGATGGCATCTTCTTTTTTGATGATGTCGTTATTGAAACCTGGTCCAAAGGGGCCAGGTAATGCGATATATACATATATGCAACCGTTGATTGATGAACTAACGATTCTGTGGAATTATGGAGTGAGCACGTATGACGTGGTAAAGAAAGTGTTCTTTACAATGCGTGCTTCTTTATGATGGACAATTAATGACTTTCCCGCATATGCTAATTTATCGGGTTGGAGTACGAAAGGTAAACTCGCATGTCCGGTTTGTATGGATAAAACACAATCGACATGGCTAAGTACGAGTATGAAACATTGTTATTTGGGACATCGTCGTTTCTTACCTGTAAATCATAGATGGCTTAGAAGTGAAAATAATTACAAGTTTGACGGACAGTCGTTGGACACCGGATAAGTTTGAATCGACGATCTGGAAGCGCAATGTGGACGGAACAAAAAAATTTGGGCAACTACTCATTAGGTCGATTATTTAAGAAGAAGGTATCTGGTGGATGGTGAAAACAAAGTATATTCTTTCAGGAGATACCTTATTGGCATAATTTACAGGTCCGTCACAACCATGACGTGATGCATATAGAGAAGAATGTTATGGAAAATATTCCTGCAATTTTAAATCTTTCTAGTATTGTGAAAGACAGTCTGCGAGCTAGACGTGATCTGATACAGTTGGGTATCCGCTCCGAACTACATCTGATAGAGTCAGAGAATTCTAGAGTAATAATTCCTGAAGCGGTTTATACTTTATCCAGTGATGACAAAGATAAGATACTCAAATTTATTAAATCAATTAGAGTATCGGATGGATTCTCCTCTCAAATAAGTAGATATATAAATTTGGTGGAAAGAAAGATATCAGCCCTAAAAAGTCATGATTGTCATGTATTGATGCAAGTTCATTTCCCGTTGGCCATCAGAGGAGTTGTACATCCTGATGTTATGCAGCCACTAATTGAACTCAACCAGTTTTTTAAAATCCCGTATTCGAAGACTTTAGATCCTGAAGTGTTGTTTCGACTAGAGACAGATATTGTTATCACTTTATGTAAGCTGGAGCAGCTCTTTCCACCTACATTTTTCAATATAATGGTACTTCTTATTGTTCATCTTGCTAGCGAAGCTCGAATATGTGGTCCTGTACAGTATCGATGGATGTATCCAATTGAAAGATATCTAAGGAAATTAAAGAAATACGGTGTTTAATAAAGCTGCACCTGAAGGTTGCATTACCAAGGGATATTTATGTGAAGAGTGTATTTCATTTTGTGACATGTATATGGATGATGGCAAGAGTATTAGATTCGATCGGTTCGAGCGAAATAATGATGGTGAGTTGTGGACAGAAGATCCAAACAAACTTTGGATTTTTCAATAAAATGGACGAGCTATCCTAAAGAGTGTCTGTCGCAATATTTCAGACGATGAAAGAGACCTTATTCATTATTATATTTTGATGCAATTAGATGAGTTTGATTCTTTCTTTGAAGAGTTTCAGTCAACAACCACTAGCAAATCAGACTTTCTTAAATGGTTCAGGGATAGTATTGAACTATTAGAAGTTACCAAAGATGAACAATGGAGCATGAATCTTGATATTATATACATGAGTCCGTACTCAATAGTAGTATCACATTCTGGCTATATCGTTAATGGATTCAGATTTCGGAAAAATTCAATTGATGAAAATAAAACATCACAACTTTTTGGAGTAATAGTGAAGGCCGATCTTAGTTCTGAAATTTATGGATGCTATGGCGAAATTATTGATATACTAGAAATCAGTTTTACACTTGATGCAATGTGTGTTCTATTTCATTACATTTGGTTCGATGTGGGTCGCGTTGGAGTGGGTTACAAGAAGGATAAAAAATGGAGTTCTCTCTTTAAAGCAAACAGGTCGGTTACAAACAAATGAGTCATATGCGCTTGCCAGTCTGGTAGAACATGTCTTTTATGTTCCAGATAACTCAGTTAATGGATAGATTATACCCATTAAGACAACACCGAGATATTTCTTCGATGTTAAAGAAGAGGAAGATGCATTGAACAATGACGTTGCATACCAAAATAACTCAAATGATTTTTTCAATGAAGTAGTATACAACGACATTGGTACTAGCAATACGAGGTAATAATGCTATTTTTATTTTATATTCAAATAATTGAATTTATTCGGATCTCTCTAAATGTATTTGTTAAAGTAACTGCATTTGAATTGCAGATATGGCTCCTAGACCCAGACGTATTCGGGAAGTTCCCGAACCTCCTCAGCAGCCACAGGAAGGATCTTCTAATGTTGGCAGTGGCGGTTCCCAGAGACGACGTGCACCATCTCAGTGTTGATTTTTGGATCGTCTCGCATCCGGGCAGACGTTACATATTCGTATTGTTGGCGGAGATGCAGTGGGGGAGAACTCCACGGAGTTTCAGAGCTACCTTGGGCAGGTTGCTCGTGCATGTGTCCCCATCACGATGCACGACTTTCGACAGCTTCCTTATGCTGTCGAGGCTGCCATAGTTTCCGATTTGGAGGTATTTTAAAATCGAACAACGAATTTATACTATTTTATTATACTAAACTTTATTATGTTTGTTGTACATGGTCGTCTTTACATGGGAACGAAATGCCCATGTCGATTCTCATATTCTCTCGCATGCTGTTGAGTTGTTACGTCGATACAAGGGACGCATAAAGGCGAAGGTAACAAGATATTTATATAATGATAAAGAAAGATTTTGAACTTTCACGACATTTATTTTTGAACATTCACGACATTTATTTTTCCATTTTTAGTATTACAACCCCCATATTCCATATGAGCAGCTTGTGCAAAACGTCCCACCTGGTGTTACACCAGATCAATGGAGGGAGTTGATCAATTTTTGGTCCAGTGAGGAGTTCTGGTAAGTATAATTTTTCCTAATCATTTTTTATGTTTGTACTAACTTTGTTTAATTTCAGGCGATATCAAAAAAAAAAAAAAAACTGCGAATCGCTCCAAAGGTTTTAGGTCCACCCACAAGATGGGGAGGAAGAACACAAACCAATTGAAGCATGATTTTGTAAGTACTAAATTTTTTTAGAATGACTAATTTTGAAAGAATAATTTATTATAATATCTTCTGTTATGTTTTCTAAGTTGAGGGATAACGAAAGAGAAATGACCCGCATAGAAGTTTTTGCCGAGCCAAAGAGCCGAGATTTAGGAGAAGTGTAGTGGGTTGATGACGCCTACACACCAATTCATGTAAGTAATATTTATTTTTAATTTTTATAATGCCTCATATTAATATATTGAAAATTATTAATGTATCTATACTTGCAGGAAGAAATGATTAGGCTCTCCACCACCACCTTGCTAGATAGCACAGGGACGAGCACTCCTCCTTTGTCCGCCGATGATGCCTTCCGCTAAGCCACATGTCCAAAAACAGTGGACGCATACGTTGCAGAGGACATGGAGAAATGATCCGTACATGGTACGGAATGGGTGGTGCAAGTGGGTCTCAGACTTCCTCGCAAGGGAGCCAAAGGGAAAGAGAGATGGAGAGGGAGCTGCGCGATGTCAAGGCAAAGATGTCTGCACAGGATGAAGAGATGGCAAAGAAGCGTTTGGACATGGCGAATGTCATGGCATACATAAGCTGTCTTCAAAGCTAGGCCCCGCCGCCTGTAGAACCTGCACAACTCGACGAGGATGAGGAAAGCGATGAGGAGAGCGAGGAAAGTGAAGAATCGGAATAGATTACCATGGATGTAAAATATGTATGTAAAAAATTTTAGTTTTATCTCGAACATTTTGTTGTAATCTTTCTAGTAGTGGATATGTTGATGTACAAATGGAAAACCATTTATTTTTAAATATTATGTTGTGGAAATTTGTTTTTTTCAAGTGTCTTATGTGGTGGCTATTTCTCGCAGGAGCATGACAACAACTGGAAAACCATTTATTTTTTTTCTGTCAGAGGGTATTGAGGATGGTTCTAACCGTCCCCTATTGTCCTAAAGAAACATCCCATCTATCCAAAATAGCTGACAGGACGCGTTTTTGCCTTTAAAAGCTCATTGGGGACGGTTAAAACCGTCCCCAAAGGTCTTCTGTTGGCGTCTCTATAGGCAGCGGGCGGGACAGTCGAAACCGTCCCCTCAAATCATCAAGGGGGATGGTTTGAACCATCGCTTCCTCTTGAAAGGACATGGCTGTCTAAATTTTGTGCCCTTGAGGGTTAAACGGGACGGTTGAAACCGTCCCTTAAAGCCTTCTGTTGGCGTCGCTACAAGACCTTCTAATAGAGGGGACAGTTGTAACCGTCCACGTTACGTGATGTAGGTGATGAATCCCCATTTCATCACCTTTATTCTATCAGTTTGGCCTTAAAAACCCCAGCAAATGCATGTAAATAACATCAATTTGTCTATAATAGCATCTCTCATTTATTGTATTTATTGTACATAAATAAGATTTTTAATGCCAAAATTATAGAATAAAGAGAAGAAAAGAAAAAGGAATAAAATATTGCAAATATTTTATGACCCGAACCCCGAGACCAAGGCCAGAATGGAATTGGTCGACAAGGAATAGAGTAGGGGGAGATAAGGGGCAATAATACAATAAATGCCTCATTTATTTATTCATTCATTTATGCATTTTGACACCTATTTTGTATATAGTCATTTATTCAGTAAATAAAAATATTTTGTACATGAAAGTTGTAGATAATAATGCGAATAAAAATACAAAATTGGGTTTGTGCAAAAATGATGTACAATGTACATTTTATACACAGAATAAAAAGCCAGAATCTCAACTTCACAGACCCATATCTTACAAATAAAAAATCAAAATCTACTAAAATCACCTTTAATTATAGATAACTTTTCAAGAACTATTTAATAAAAATGGTTTCATAATTTTTGGAGTTCATCTGTGAAAGTTAGGTTTTGGGCCCCTATTGTACATAATACCGATTAAAATATTCAATTTATTCTTTGCCTATTATTTTTACAAATTCATATTTTTATAAATTTATATACATTATCTATAACACATGTGTACATTAGAACTAGACTTAAATCAAGAAAACATGCACAAATAAAATAAAGTTATCTCAAAACATAGATGAAATACCTGTGTTCTATATGTGTATAAATAAAAGGGAAAAACATTCTTTAATTCTTTCATATTTTTATAATACTGTAAATATTACATATATTATATTAAAAATACAAATCCAAAATAAAAATCCAATAAAATACATTAAATAAATAAAGTGTATATAAAATATTAGTAAAATACCTATAAGTATACCTACATAATATATAAACTTATTTATTTAAAAATGTAAATAAACTCATAAAAATTAAATAAAAATATATTTACATTCACAAAAATAAGTTATAATTATATAAAATAATAAAATAAAATAATAAAATAAAATATACAAAATAAAAATAAATTATACAAAATACATGTAAATACACTTATAAATACATCATTAAAATAAATTCATAATAAAATACATCAAAAAATAAATAAAAATCATAAATAAATCCCATATTTTTTAATAAACATTTTTTATTTTATAAGAAAAAAATAATAATATCATTTATTATGTTAAATAAATTATTTTCGAATAAATTTCCCTGTTTTGTCCTGTAGTGTCCTAGGTGGACCAATCAGGGGCGGCGGACCGTTGACCTTTGGTCAACTGTCCCATCCGCATCTCAGACCCGCCAAACCTGGCAAATCCCCGATTTTCTGGCATTTTTCGCGGACATCTCGTCCACCGATTGCACTCGATTCCTTCACAAGATATGTCCGCCATTCATTATACAATCACGCCAACTCCTTAGATCACTTGTAAATACACTAGATCAATCCATAATAACCGGTCAATAAGGGTGCCCAGGGATGTTTATAAATAAGTACCTCTTCTGCCTCAGTCGAATTTGGCCAACTTTACTTCCCCCAAATGCCTTGAATCTGGTCCTGGACGAGCCCTTGTGACTGGAGACGCTCCCTAGCACCATGAATCGGCCGGAGGAGGGAGAGATTTTGTCGCGGTGGAGCTCCGGCGTCCGTCCTGCTCCCTGGAGGCCCCCAGGTATAAGAGTTGTTTCTTTACGTTATTTAGGTAGATTTTCATTGCAACCTTTCATTCCCGCACTTTATTTCGCATTTAGATCAGTAGCATAATCTAGTTTAGCCAAATCGAAGTTCTCCAGAGCTCCGCTCCAGCGACTTCTCCACAGTGCCCTCGACTGTTTCCGACCGTCATTCCACCCCCAATTCATCCGCTGTCGCGTTCTCCACATCCTGATCATCGTTGTTCAACCGGAAACCCTCTGTCTTCGCGAATCGGAGCTCCACCTCCGCCGTTCGTCAGAGCTCCCCCGCCTCACCTCACCTTGCGTCTCTGCTTCAAAACCCAGGGTCGAGGAGAAAGCCCTCGAGCCCCTTGTTCTTCCTGTGTAGGGATCTCGTTGAAACGAGCCCTTTGGGACTCGATCCGACCCAGGAGGAGGTTCCTAGAGGTCCAAACCTTCTCCGACCTAGCCTGAACACCTCGGAACTCCATGAGCTAAGCGAAGACCATCGTTCGACGCGGGGACCTTCCAGCAACGTGAGAAGCATCTCGGATGCGACGGAGAAGCCCGGAGGAGCCCACGATTCAAGATCGAAGCTCGCTTCGCGCGAGCTTCCTCCCTGTTCTTCCAGGCGGCTCCATAGCCGTCCGATCATGATGAAGGCCCCAGTTCGAAGCACAACCGTCAGATGGAGCGATGCCCGACCATCAGATCAGCTCAGCTGATCTAATCTCAAGCGTCCATCAGCGAACCGGTACAAGCCATGGGATGAGCGACACATGGATAAGTGGAATCATCATCGCCGTCCGCCCGCGCCTAATAAGGGGTAAATTGCATGTTTAACCCCCTTTTTTGTATTTAATGTTTACCACCGTAAATAAAAGTTGGAGTTCAAAATAATGTGGATATTTTGTATGGACCCACCTGTATGTTTTTAATATTGCCCTTTAGGTCCAGTCCACGTCACCTCACGTGCCGTCCCACGTGAGGTGGAAAAATTGCACAAGTCCCCCTGTCTATTTATGTATTTATATTCAATCCATAAAATAAAATATCAAGTGTATTATTTTGTGAAAATTGCAACCAGGACCCTGAGCTTTCTGAAATTACAATTTCGTCCCTGTATATGCGTATTGCGTGTAGTCCCACGTTATGGTAACATTGCAAGGGGGCCCTAGTGGGTTTACATATTTGGTTTTAGTCCTTAAAATTGTAGAGAACGCTTATATATTTTGGTGTTTTGCACTGTGACCCTTGTATTTAATTTTATTTGCAAAAATGCCCCTGCCAGGCAGTTTTTATTTTTATGTCTTTTGTCTATTTATAAAAATAGCTATGCTGCTCCTAAAAATCCACAAAAATTAGGTTAGATGCTTCATGTAGTGTACTAACACTCCACATGCCCGTTTTGCATTTTTTTATTTTACCTAATTATTAAAAATGAAAAAGAAGCCATTTTTGCACTGTTTACAGTAAAAAATACAAAAAACATTTTAGAAAAATTACAAAAATAATATATATGGTATATTTATATATATGGAGTCCATAAAATGAAAAAACCTAAAAATATAAAAAGAAAATATAAAAATTTCAAGAAGCTCCAAAATCCTAGAAAAATATAAAAACTCTTCAAAAATACCAAAAATATTTTTTTCTCTTTTATAATTTTTAATATAATTACTATTTATGTATTAAAATTAATTTGGGTTATTTTTGGACTTATTTTATATTTTTAAACCCAAATTAGTTTTGGCCTATTTAATTAGTCCCATATTAGGGACATTTTTGGAATTAAAATTACCAAAAAAATTAGAAAAATTCCAGAAAAATAACAAAAAAATATAAAAATATAAAAAGCCAAAAAATATTATATCTAATATATGTTGAGTATATACATATATATCCATATATTGTATTTCTCTCTCTTCTTGTATATATATATATATATCTATATACATGTATATCTATATTATATCGTTAACAATATAAAAAGAAAATAAAAAATATAAAATATAAAAACAAAATAAAAATCATAAAAACAAAAATAAAAGAAAAAAATTATAAATTAAAAAACCCACAAAAAGACTTGTGCGCGTACACGACCAGCTTGTACATGAATACTTGTAGGCTACCGATTTTTGCTCTCTGCGGTTCGACCTCTACATGCTTACGCATTGTGCATATTCTATGGTAGAGTTAATAAATTTAATTCACATTTTTGAGATTAATTGCTTGATATTTATTGTGGGTTAATTGCTGATTGATTGGGAATTATTGGGTGGTCGATTCAGCGACTGGATCTCTCGCCTTGTGAGACTTCTAGACCCTCAATTTTTCCCATTCATCAGATGGCACCATTGCCGGGGAGCAATGAGCGTAGCCTATTATACCTTGTCATTCTTGTATAAAAATTTATTTGTTCATCATTTATTCTGTGATTAGTTATTTATTTGAAATCATTTAACTACACATGATTCTTTGATTAGTGACAGATACATTCATTTATTCTAATGAATTAATTGATTCTTTATTTCATTGATTGAGCTTATACTAATTCTATCTCTTTGTGACCTTGTTGCGAGGGCCCGTCAAGCGAGGATGGTTTCTTAGGAAATCAAGACAGCCGAGCTTGGAGGAGGTTGGTCTTCACTTCATGACCAGCTGGAGAGAGCACCAAGGATGCAAAGGGATGTGAATTAGCTAGGCCTTGAAGTAATTAGGATCAATTTTGTAATTTATTGTGTGTGAGAGAGAGAGAGAGAGACAATTTTGGCATATAATATAACTTGGACTCTACTCTTCACAACGAGGTCCAGTGCCCGGGTGTCTGTTCACCTGGGGGCCTCGTCGCGGCTTTTCCGAGTTTTCTACCGCTTACTTTTCTTTTCTTTCCGATGTTTTGTGCTTTCCGCCTTTATTTCATTTTGTTTTGTGTGCTTGGAGCCCCTAGATATAGGTTTCTTGATTCGGTAGCTAGGTCCAAACCTTAATAAGAATGCATGTTCCTATAGTCTACTTCGTATGGATCTAGTCAAATTTAAACAGTTCGTTCATTTATCTCTTAGCCCGTGTGCCGTGAGCGAGCCCCATCAAGCGCTACTCCTGAACTTGAGTGTGTCGAGAAGAGGAGGGGTAAGCCAAGACCGGACTCTTAGGTTAAGGATAAGTGACCAACTTGTGGTTCTTCACGTTAATAGCGACTAATATTTAGGGTGATTTTGTCGAATGCACACTGCCATGTAGATAGGTTTAAAAATTCTATTTTGCATACCACATGGAGAGAGCTGGGATACACTGTAAGTCTTCTAACTCAACATGCATCATTCGGTTCAATGGTGAGATTTCCATCATAGAACCAACTTGCACTGCTTTTCCGCTATCTCCCTCTAATTTTGAGCACCTAGGACATAAATGAAAATCTACAAAAACGATAGGCGCTGGTATGGAAACAGACTCAAAAAAAGTGAAACCCAAAAAGAACTAAAACAAGGGGACTGCTAAATAAACTTTGGCCTTAATTAAAAATTGTAATGGACTATCATTGTACTGGGTTCATAAAGCCCTCATTGTTTCCAGGTACCTTTGGAGGGGGACCAAAACCCTACTCCCTTGAGCGAGGCACGTCCCATAAGGAATAGAGCCAAAATCCCAGTCTGCAACTGCCTTGTGTATCACCTAGATTTCCGAAGTATTGGCGTTTCTATCGTACGTAAATGAGTAGGGCCGGGTCAGCATTAATGACTCTCTATTGTGTAGAGCATTGACCCGGTCTGAAGTATTGAGCTTAGGCCACGCCTTCACGGGGGTGTCTGTCTCATCGGTTTGCGTCCGAGTAGGTTCTTGCACGCTCACGGGTGATTCCGTTGCGAGCGAGAACCGAAGTATCGGTTTCGCCTATTGGCTTCCTCTCTTTATTTCTTTGGCTGAGTTGGGATCCAGGAAGGGTTAAAAGGACCTCAAAAAGTACAGACTACAGGATACAAAGGAGGAGGACAAGTACATGATACTTGTCTGGCAATACTCTCTCTCCTATAGGGGTAGCGTGCTAAGGAATTGTTAAAAGATATGCCTGAAATAACAACTCTAAAATTGAAAAGATAATAAGTAGCCGAACCTTTACGGCTTCAAATGGCGTGAGTTGGTGAACCCAATCTTGTATTGTGTTTGTATGGATCTAGATTAAGGATCAAAGATCAAGTCCCGCACCTTTACGCAAATTTTGTTGTGTCATTCCCCTTTGACCCTCACTCAGTTTGAGCCTTTCTACTGTTTTGCACTCCTTTTTACTCCTTGTTGACCATCGTATCCTTCCTCCAACATACACTCCTCTCTTGCTTTGCGAATTCGATCCATGGATGGTTTCTGTTGGGACCCGCCCGACACCCACATCGATTCCATGGACTCGACTTTGCCTATAAATTCGAGGCGATTCCCGAGAACCCGATCCGGACTTTGCAGATCGATCTCCAGACTTCTCGTCTTCTACCCTCCTTTTGACCACCCAATAAACCGGGATCACTTTTGTCCCACCTTCACCGTTATGAATGGAAGTCGATCACAGTCCATATCCTTTTCCATTCATGACATTCTGGGATTAACCTTGATTCCAGATTCATCATGATAGCTGAATAAAATTGCAAGTGGTCTTATAGGGATTCTCTCATTCTGCAAATAAAAGGCAGTCCGAGCTCTGGCTTCTACTCCGGAATTCATTTCTTCCGACTCAGGCCCTGACATGGCTCCTCAAGGAAAGGGCAAGGGTCAGTAGCCACCTCAACCAGAAGGACAGTTGCCAGATCAGAGTCAGGTTAGTGCACAGTTATTGGCATCCATCCAAGCTATCCAACAACAGCTGACCGAGCAGGCCCTAGCACGGACTGCTATTCAGGATATGTTGAATGATGTAATGAATAGACACGGGGGAGAAGGAGGAGGAGATCGAGGAGGTGATATCCCTTCAGATGATGAGGGAGAGCTAGGAAATGGGAGACCCAAACCTACACTGAAGGAGACTTATAACCTGGAGACAACCAGATGACCGAGTAGATCCTCATTCCACCGGTGCATGCTCACTTTGAGCTGAAGCCCTAGTTCCTCGCTCTTCTTCCTGCTTTCCATGGAAACACCAATGAAGAACCGTACATCCACCTGCAACAGTTTTCACGCATCTGCTGCACAACTCACTACCCCAATGTCCCTTTGGACATAGTCAAAATGATGGCATTCCCCTTCAGCCTGCAAGACAAGGCCCTTTATTGGGTCAACCATCTAGGGAAGGTTGTGACAACCTGGGAGGAATTGAAGTCAGCATTCTTGCATAAATTTTACCCTCTTGGTCGGCTCAACCAGATGCGAGCAAGGATCAGCAACTTCTCCCAAGGAGCCCACGAAGCCATACATGAAGCATGGGAGAGGTTCACCGATCTGCAAGAGAAATGCCCTCATCATGAGAATCCAAAGACCAGTTTGGTCCAACACTTCTTTGGGGGCCTGAACATTGAGAGCCAAAGGCTCGTTGACACTGCCTTTGGGGGTTCACACTTCAACAAGGAAGAAGATGTAGTCTGGCAGATGTTTGAGGAAATGGCCGAAGGAGAGGCCGCCCTCTCTTCATCAAAGGCATACCAAAAGCAGCCCCAGATCCTCCAGAAACAAGTACACATGGCAGCGTCCCTCGAGGCGGAGAGAGATGAGAGATCCAACCTCAGCATCATCGGGGGCCATATCTCGACGGTTGATATCATCAAGAGGAGATCACAGGACCTTGAAAAACTTGCTGTGATCGAGAAGAGGACTCAGAACCTTGACAAGCTTGATCAGATCACCAAGAAGCTAGAACTGCTGGTGGGCACCATCAACTCTGTCCAGTCGGCAGCACCATCAGAAGCTCCAACCGAGAGGAAGGACGAGCAAGCACCGCTACATCAGCCTCAGCCGAGCCAGCAGCCACCGACAGTCCAGCACGGGTACTACGTGCAGGCGCCCGACCAGGGCCAGCCGCAGCAGCAGATAGTTGTGTACCAACCAGAGTTTGTATCAGGATCTGATTCAGTATTCCCACCACCACCCCTGGTTCAAGAAGTGAATGGGATATGGAGTCACGAAGCACAGCAGACCTGTCCTATGGGACAACCTCAGGGTCAGCTACCAGCCAACCGACAATACCACCAACCTCAGGGTGGTCGTTTTGGGCAGTCCTCACAGCCGCCGCCACCATATCATCAGCCTCTCCAGTATGCAAATCAATGGAGGCAGAATCAGCAATATCAGCTGCATCAATACCGTAACCCACAGCCTTTCCATTAGTATGCGACTGCTCCACCTCAACAGTACCAACAATATCCCCCTCCCTCTTATCAGTAGCTCCAGCTTCCTGCACCACCCCATCATCACCAGCAACAACCTGAGCACACACACATGCAACAACAGCGTGGTCTGCACGCTGAGTCCACTTAGGCAACTCCTGTGAACCCGACCATGGATTGCTTGGCCCAACTCGTCAAAGGGCTGGCAGATATGACCAAGAGGCTCGACGAGCTGACTGCCACCAAGAACACCATCCCAGCTCAGGTCGAAGCCAACTCCAATAGCTTTAAAAAGAAAGAGCAGGTAGAATGTGATGTCCTGTCTGCATCTGTGGAGTCAGAAAGTGATAATTTTTGTTCTAATGCTGTCACTCTCAGGAGCGGTAGGGTTTTGCCTCCACCTGCTATCACGAATGGGGAGAATAACGAACCAGGTGGATCGTCATCTTCTGCATCAGCCGTACCAGCTACAGGGGCGGGTGCGGAGGAAGAAGAAGGAGAAGCCATTCCAGCAGTCATGCAGCACCAACACCCTCAGTCAAAAATACAAAAACATCTGAAAAATCAAAAACAACAGAAAGAAGTTTGCAGCCGAAGCAAAGTCGCGCCAGCCTCAGTGGAGCCTCCAGCAACAACCGATCCCTCGCCAGCCGACGGAGCAGACGCCCTACTTTTTGCTCGTCCATCAGCACCAGCATGTCAGGATCCAGTTTGTACTCCTTTTTGTAGTCCGGATGTACAACAATGTGTGGGAAATAATTCTGATATAAACAAGAACTCTATTTTGCTTTCCAGAGATGTACATATTCCTTTTCCTCATGCAATAGAGAAATCCAAAAAAATTGCAAAACGAAAAAATGCATTGTCTGATCCTGGAGTTGTGGAAATTCTAGACAATTTAACCATAGAGATACCATTGATCAAGGCCATGGAATACATGCCTGCGGTAAAAAAGGGCTTGAAGGAGGCATGTACCAACAAGCGTCTCCCGGCATATGTGAACAGACGCAGAGATGTAGAAAAGCACGTGCTCTCCATGGCCACTATTGCAACTATCAGCAACCTCCCACAGAAGAAACAAGATACAGGAGCACTTCTTATCAGTTGTGAGATTTTCGATCAAGTCTTCGAGCACACTCTCCTCGATAGTGGGTCTTCCATCAACCATTTGCCATCATCAATAACGCAAGAATTTGGGCTGGGTCCGCTCAAGAAGACACGAATGATCCTTTAGTTCGCTGACCGATCCATCAAGCGGCCCCGGGGTCTATTCGAAGACGTTGTAGTTAAGGTATGGGAGATGCAATTCCCAGCTGATTTTGTAGTCCTTGATATGGAGTCACCCGCACCTCTACTCCATACCCCTATCATCCTTGGCCGACCATTCCTACTTACCTCAGGTGTCGTGGTTGATTACGGGTCTGGAAAGATCACTTTTAGCTCGAACAACAAGCATATCACTATAAACATGATCAGAGAGCCGAACGCCACGACTGATGAGAGCCATGCAGTATCAGAAGTAGATTGTGACTTTGTTGCAGAGATCAGAGACTCATCACTGTCACTGAATGATTCATGGACCCGAGAAATCCTCACTCTTGAGGAGGACTTGGAAAGCACAATTGCCCTATGCTCAGATGATTCTTGGGAGACAGATTCTCAAGTGCAGGCGCATCTCTTTGATCCCGAGAATTCACTCCAGACTGAACACAATGAGCACAATACATAACAGTTCGGAACATCATCAAGATCTCAACAGAATACCGAGGATGGTAGATCCGTCAAAGAAGTAACATCCTACCACCAGTATAGTGTCTGAAGTGACCAACAAGTTGGACAGATCAAAGCCATAACTCAAGCCACTTCCTGCAGGCCTGAAGTATGCTTTCCTTGCGGGTGAAGAACACATGTATCTGGTCATCATGAGAAGTAGGCTGAACCCGGATCAGGAATCTCGCCGTCTCGAGGTTCTAGAAAAGAACCGCAAGGCACTTGGTTGGTGCGTATCAGATCTCCGTGGGATAAATCCAGCATTGTGTTCACACCACATTTATCTGGAAGAAGATGCCAAGCCGTCACGCGAATTCCAAAGAAGACTGAATCCAAACCTCCAGGACGTCGTCATGAAAGAAATAACGAAATGGTGCGATGCAGGCTTCATCTATCCCATCTCCGATTCAAAATGGGTAAGCCCACCGCATGTAGTTCCAAAGAAATCCGGGCTTACCGTGGTTACCAATGACAAAGGAGAGGAAATATCCACTCGGGTACCAACATCCTGGCGGGTGTGTGTTGATTACCGCCGTCTTAATGCAGCAACTAAGAAGGACCACTTTCCCTTGCCACTCATTGATCAAGTACTGGAAAGACTAGCAGGCAAGGAGTTCTTCTACTTTTTGGATGGGTATTCTGGGTACAACCAAGTGGCAATCGCTCCCGAAGATCAAGAGAAGACTACCTTCATTTGCCCGTTCGGCACCTATGCCTTCAAGAGGATGCCCTTTGGATTATAATGCACCTGCAACATTCCAAAGATGCATGCTAGCAGTTTTCGCCGAGATGGTAGGCAGTTTTCTCGAGGTGTTCATGGAAAACTTCTCCGTTTATGGTGACAGTTTCGATTCTTGTCTTGGGCACCTAGACATAGTGCTTCAGAAATGTCGTGAAGTCAATTTGGTGCTTTCATGGGAAAAGAGCCACTTCATGGTCATCGAAGGCATTGTGCTGGGTCATGTCGTTTCCAAACGTGGCATGGAAGTCGACCCGGCAAAGGTGGATGTTATCGCCAATTTAGAGCCACCTCAGTCAGTGAAGAATATAAGGTCATTCCTGGGGCATGTGGGATTTTACAGACGATTCATTAAGGATTTTAGCCGCATTGCCCGACCTTTGACATAACTTAAATGCAAGGAAACTGAGTTTCATGTCGATAAGCAGGTCTCCTTGCTTTCAATCAGCTGAAGGAGCTTATCACTCAGGCTCCAATCCTACAGCCGTCGGACTGGTCTCTTCCCTTTGAGATCATGACTGATGCGTCAGACTTTGCAGTCAGGGCTGTTCTTGGACAGAGGAAAGAAAAGGTGCCCTATGCCATTCACTACGCCAGCAAAACATTAGATGAGGCGCATAGAAATTACACTGTGACAGAGAAAGAGTTGCTAGCCGTGGTTTTTGCCCTCGAGAAGTTCAGATCCCATTTGCTTGGATCAAAAGTCACCATTTTTACAGACCACTCTGCTATCCGGTACCTACAACAGAAGAAGGATGCCAAGCCGAGACTGATTCGATGGATGCTTCTCCTCCAGGTATTTGACTTGGAAATTAAGGACAAGCCTGGAGTCCAGAATGTGGTAGCAGACCATCTCTCCAGAATAGAGCAGCATGAGCCTCCTCTGAACAATGCACCCATCACAGAAACCTTTCTAGATGAATCAATTTTAGTAGTGGATTCTCTCCCTTGGTATGCTGATATAGTCAATTACCTCGCCTTGGGGATAACACCATCGGATTGGACGAAGAATCAAAAGAATAAATTTATGTCGACCATCCATTTCTATCAATGGAGGATCCTCTTCTATTCCGGGAAGGAACAGATTGCATTTGGCGCAGGTGCATCCCTCAGGAGGAGCATTATAGTGTCCTCGAGCATTGTCACTCGCTCGAATATGGTGGACATCACTCTGCAGATCGTACGATAGCCAAATTACTTCAATACGGCTTCTGGTGGCCCACATTATTCAAGGATGCAATAGAATTTGTCAAACGATTCATTGACTGTCAGAGATTGAAGGGTACACTCACTGCAAAAGATTCGATGCCCCAAAAAATCATTCAGATAGAAGATGTTTTCAATGCATGGGGCATTGACTTCATGGGACCTTTCCCTAACAGTCAAGGTTTTGAGCACATCCTTCTTGCCGTCGATTACGTGAGTCGCTGGGTTGAAGCTATTCCCGCTCGAGCCGCTGACAGCCGAACAGTGTGTCAGTTCTTGAAGAAGAACATCATTTTGCGGTTCGGGATACCGAAAATTCTCATATCAGATGGGGGTAGCCATTTTATTAACAAAGAGGTCAAGAAATTAACAAAGGAGTACGACATCGACCATCGTGTCGCATCTCCTTACCATCCTCAGATCAATGGCATGGCCTAATTGTCGAACAGAGAAATTAAGACGATCTTGCAGAAACTTGTACAACCACACAGAAAGAACTGGTCTCAACTCTTGGACTCAGTTCTCTGGGCTTACAGAACCGCCTACAAGTCCTCCTTGGGAATGTCGCCCTATCGTCTTGTATATGGGAAGCCGTGCCATCTGCCCGTCGAATTAATTCACAAGTCTTTATGGGCAATTAACATGTGCAATTTGGACTCACGAAAAAGTGGTCAGAAAAGAAAGGATGATCTGAACAGACTCCTGGAGTTCCGAGACTATGCATACGATAACACATTGATGTACAAGGACAAGGTGAAACGCTGGCATGACCGGCACATCAGACGAAAGACCTTTGAAGTTGGATAGAAGGTGTGGTTATTTGATGCAAAGTTGAGGATCTTCCCGGGAAAATTAAAGAGTAAGTGGACAAGGCCATTTCACGTTTGTGAAGTGCGTGACAATGGAAGTATTGCCATATCAGAATTGTCTCCTGACGCACAACCATTTGTCGTCAACGGTCAACTCCTGAAGCCTTACCTCAAACCAGATACATTCTTGGCCGTTGTCGACTCCATCCAGCTTCTGCACTTAGGTAACATATCCACAACGTTGACAGCATCAAAAGATTCAGACGCTGCACCTCAAAAACTGTTTATCTGATTTTCTTCTTTTCTTCTTTTTGTATCGAAAGGCGCTGCCCCTTTTTGTCAGTCTTCTATACTGAGGACGCACTTTGTCCTAAGTATAGGGGGGTGTGCACCTCGAGTTCTTTTATTCTTTGATCCTCTCCATTGTCTCCTCATATTGTCTATACTTAGGAGTATCTTACCCTAAGTATAGGGGGAGACAATCTGAGTACGATCTGTTCATTCCCACCCTTGACCCTCCCTGCGTTGTGTACAGACTGCTATACTTAGGATTATTTGATCCTAAGTATAGGGGGGACGGTCAACTTCTCATTCTTTTGTTCATTCGGTCATCTCTTTGTTTAGTTATTCTTAGATTTTTCTATACTTAGTACGAGTTATGTCTCTCTTTTTCTCTCTGATCTATGAGGACATAGCTCAAGCTAAGTATAGGGGGGTCGTATATACTACATATATACTTTAGCCATAACTCGTACTTTCGTATTTTCTTAATGATATGGCTAACAATTCTTTAAAATTCATTAAAAACCTTAATAAAAATGTGATTATTCCTCAAATTCTTTTCGTATCTACTGATTAATAAATCAGGTAAAAATACCTTTTGCAAAATGTTTGAAAAATAGTTTGAAAATCTTTTTAAAACTATTTGGAAAACGTTGTGTTACATGTTTTCAACCTTTGTAAAAACATTTTGGTTTATAAAATTTATTTTCTTAGTGTGAAGTAAAAAATGTTTGAAAAATGCTTTGGAAATGGTTTGAAAAATGGTTGTAAAATTGTTTTGACAAATCTATATATACTGTTTGGAAAACCTTTGCAAAATGATTTTCAAATATGTGTACATGTTTGTAAAATGTTTGTAAAAATAAGTTTGGACTATAGTTTTCAAAAAAATGTTTGAAAAGCCTGTGTCAAATAAGTTTGAGGAATACAGACATCAATCCTAAAATTCACTATATACATATGTATAAAATTGACTACTTACCCTGTAAATTCTTATAATCCACCTCTTGTAAACCTAAGAAGCACGCCTGTGTAAATATTTTAACCTAGTTTTCAGCCAAAATCTTTTTGTTTTTCAAAAATCCCAAAAACATTTGCAAAATTAAAATCCAAAAACATTTGAAAAATCTTTTGAAAAATACAAAAAATGCATATGCATCATCTTTTCAAAAATCCATAAAAAGTTCAAAAGCTTGAAAATTGCATCACAAAAATATTTTCTGCATTTTGCATAGCATGTGCATATCATCCATATTCTTTTTGAGCGAGCTTGATGATTGAACCAGTCCAATAAATTCTAAAATTGGAGCCGGGTTGGACCTTACCGCACCTAACTGCACTGGAACCTTATGGGAACAAGGTTTAAGGTACTTCAGGTCTATTCAGGCTTAATTCTTTGAGAAATCAGGGTTGGGTTCAGGTCACCTCAATTGACTAACTAGAACTTTTCGAAACACACACATGACTCTTGTCGGCTGTAACCTAACTTGGACACTTGCACCTTTCACTTGGCTCAACTCAGTTGGAGTGGTGAGGGGGTTGGATTTGCCGGTCTGAGATGCACACGGGTGGAAACATCCATCCTCGTCTAGGGAGGGAAGTGCACCCCAACCTGGTCTGGTTTCAATGAAGTCGAATGACAGGAGAGTGTGGGTTGCAATAAAGCTTCAAAAGAGGGATAGTCTTCTGACTCAAGAGGAAAAAGTCCTTATGTAAATGCTGCCGTAAATAGTATGTTTCCAAAAAAAAGTGGACAGACTTGTAAATAAAAATAAAAGTGCCTGCCGGAGTATGTATATATGCTGTATAGAAAATAAGCAAGCTTGAGCATCAAAGTTATACCATGTGAGCCTGCAGCTGGATGACCTGACTACACTGGTCATGCATCCCCGGATAGGTAGCTACACTGGCTATCGTCCACTCTCTTCTTCACCCCCTCCTCTTGAGTTGGATGCCACTTGAACTTAGAAGGGAATACCCCGCTCCTCGACGGTAGAGGGCTGGATCGGGGAATCATTGGGTTGTCATTCTGGAGAAGTCAGTTCCTTTGTCATTTCAGTTGGGGAGAGCCACTATCATTTACACTGTACAAGTCAGCTTCATTGTCATAAGGGTTTGCGTATGGCGTAGGCCAGTTCTGACCGGGCTATTGAGGTGGGCTGAACCGAGTTCTGTGACTCTCGAAGGCTGTTGTGTTTTAAAGTTGGTTCCCGACTAGGTTCTACACACACCCACACCCAAGGTCTAGCAGAAGCTCCAAATTATGATTTTGTAAGGACATATATTACACTGAAAGCATTCCTATCACTCTACCTTTTTCATTCTTCTTTTTCTTTTCTTCTTATTATTTGTTCTCTCTTACTTATTGCATAAGTATTTTCTAGGGACTAGCAAAGGCAAGTATAGGGGGGGTGATGAATCCCCATTTCATCACCTTTATTCTATCATTTTGTCCTTAAAAACCCCAACAAATGCATGTAAATAACATCAATTTGTCTATAATAGCATCTCTCCTTTATTGTATTTATTGTACATAATATAAGGTTTTTAATGCCAACATTATAGAATAAAGAGAAGAAAAGAAAAAGGAATAAAATATTGCAAATATTTTATGATCCGAACCCCAAGACCAAGGCCAGAATGGAATTGGTCGACAAGGAATAGAGTAGGGGGAGATAAGGGCCAATAATACAATAAATGCCTCATTTATTTATGGGATTTTTACCCGGCAGACCCTATAAACTTTTAAAATTACCTCTATGACATTTGAAACTACCTATTTCCTTCATCGACCCCGTAAACTTGTTAACCCTTACCCTACAGACCTTGTGGTTATCCCCCATCCATTTTGCCGTTAAAACTAATTGGATTCCGTTATGTGCTTTTACATTATACCCAATTTGTTTATCAAATTTACGTTGAGTGCCACTCCCCCTCACCCTCTCCATCAACACCCACCCACCTCGACATCCGCTGCCCTCGCCCTCCTCCTCCTGCCGCCTGGATATTCAACACTGCTTTGTAATTAGAACAGGGCTTTCTCGGTTGTTTGTCGAGATCTCCTTTCACTCTAGAGCTCATTGGACTTGTTCTTGAGCTTCAACTGCAGCTCATCAACGACTTCAAATCTACTTGATCAAGAAGCTTCTTGGGCTGGATCTTGAATTGGTTCTTCACTGATGAAAGCTTTTCTCTTGCGTCATCAGCAACTTCTGCAGATGTGATTTTTGCATATGCAGATCGCTAGCTTTGGTTATTTCTTCCATTGAGGTTTTCTAGTTCAATGCGAATAAAGTAGACATCTGTGGGGGCCTTCCCTTTGGCGTTATCTGCTGCTACACATGGCCGCTTCCTTTCGGCCTCGCCATCATCTAGGGTTAGGGTTTGTTGCTCCACTACCATCTACCACCGATCGAGCCCTTGCTTTCCATGATCCTCATAGGCTATCGTGCCTTTCTCTGCCTGATCACCTCCCGCAGATGTGAACCCCGATTGATCGATTGAAATCTGCGGTGATGGAATGGGGGGATCCAAAGCCTCCGTCGCAATGGGATTGGGACAGCCCTGTCGGCATTCGATCCGAAGAACATGATCCAGTCGCAGTAGCCGCTCGAGTTATGGGGGCATGAGAACGGTTCCCTGTACTCTCATAATGATCTGGGGCAGGGGTACTCGTCCAAGAGCTCGATCTCAGCTTCCACCGAGAGCGTGAAGGAGTTGGTGCGTACGAAGGAGACGAAGGAGTCAGGGAAGGTGGAGGAAAGCAGTGTGGGGTCGTCGGAGGCTGTGGAATCGGTGTGCTCTAGATCAAGGGACCCACCGATTGGGTTGAATCTTGGAAAGAGCACGTATTTCGAGGATCTGAGTGCGGAATCAGAGACGTTGGGAGTGTATGCATTTTCACCTCTAGTTAGATTAACTCACGTTATTGACTCAAGTAAAAGTACAACTAACGACAGGGTCTGTAAGGTAAGACGGAGCATGTTTATGAGGTCGAGGGAGGAATTAGGTTGTTTCAAATGTCGTAGAGGTAATTGGAAAAGTTTATAAGGTCTGCCGGGTAGAAATCCCTTTATTTATTCATTCATTTATGCATTTTGGCACCTATTTTGTATATAGTTATTTATTCAGTAAATAAAAATAATTTGTACATGAAAGTTGTAGATAATAATGCGAATAAAAATACAAAATAGAGTTTATGCAAAAATGATGTACAATGTACATTTTATACACAGAATAAAAAGACAGAATCTCAACTTCATATACCCATATCTTACAAATAAAAACTCAAAATCTACCAAAATCATCTTTAATTTAGATAGCTTTTCAAGAACTATTTAATAAAAATGGTTTCATAATTTTTGGAGTTCATATGTGAAAGTTAGGTTTTGGGCCCCTATTGTACATAATACCGATTAAAATATTCAATTCATTCATTGCCTATTATTTTCACAAATTCATATTTTTATAAATTTATATACATTATCTATAACACATGTGTACATTAGAACTAGATTTAAATCAAGAAAACATGCACAAATAAAATAAAGTTATCTCAAAAGATAGATGAAATACCTGTGATCTATATGTGTATAAATAAAAGGGAAATACATTCTTTAATTCTTTCATATTTTTATAATGCTGTAACTATTACATATATTAAATTAAAAATACAAATCCAAAATAAAAATACCAATAAAAGACATTAAATAAATAAAGTGTATATAAAATATAGGTAAAATACCTATAAGTATAGCTACATAGTATATAAACTTATTTATTTAAAAATGTAAATAAACTCATAAAAATTAAATAAAAATATATTTACATTCACAAGAATAAGTTATAATTATATAAAATGAGAAAATAAAATAATAAAATAAAATATACAAAATAAAAATAAATTATACAAAATACATGTAAATACACTTATAAATACATCATTAAAATAAATTCATAATAAAATACATCAAAAAATAAATAAATAAAAATTATAAATAAATACTACATTATTTAATAAACATTTTTTATTTTATAAGCAAAAATAATAAAATCATTTATTATGTTAAATAAATTATTTTCGAATAAATTTCCCTATTTTGTCCTGTAGTGTCCTAGGTGGACCAATCAGGGGCGGCGAACCGTTGACCTCTGGTCAACTGTCCCATCCGCGTCTCAGACCCGCCAAACCTGGTGAATCCCTGATTTTCTGGCATTTTTCGCGGACGTCTCGTCCATCGATTGCACTGGATTCCTTCAAAAGATATGTCCGCCATTCATTGTACAATGACGCCAACTCCTTAGATCACTTGTAAATACACTAGATCAATCCATAATCACCGGTCAATAAGGGTGCCCAAGGATGTTTATAAATAAGTACATCCTCTTCCTTGGTCGAATTTGGCCAACTTTACTTCCGCCAAACACTTTGAATCTGGTCCTGGACGAGCCCTTGTGACAGGAGGCGCTACCTAGCACCGTGAATCGGCCGGAGGAGGGAGAGATTTTGTCGCGGCGGAGCTCTAGCATCTGTCCTGCTCCCTGGAGGATCCCAGGTATAAGAGCTGTTTCTTTACGTTAGTTAGGTAGATTTTCATTGCAGCCTTTCATTCCCGCACTTTATTTCACATTTAGATCAGTAGCATAATCTAGCTTAGCCAAATCGAAGTTTGCCGGAGCTCCGCTCCGGTGACTTCTCTACAGTGCCCTCGACTGTTTCTGACCCTCATTCCACCCCCATTTCATCCCCGCTCGCATTCTCCACACCCTGATCAACGTTGTTCAACCGGAGACCCTCTGTCTTCGCAAATCGGAGCTCCACCTCCGCTGTTCGTCGGAGCTCCCCCGCCTCACCTCACTTTGTATCTTAGCTTCAAAACCCAGGGTCGAGGAGAAAGCCCTCGGTCCCTTGTTCTTCTTGTGCAGGGATCACGTTGAAACGAGCCCTCTGGGACTCTATCCGACTCAGGAGGAGGTTCCTGGAGGTCCAAACCTTCTCCGACCTATCCTGAACCCCTCAGACCTCCAGGAGCCAAGCGAAGACCGTCGTTCGAGGCAGGGACCTTCCAGCAACGTGAGGAGCATCTCGGATGCGACGGAGAAGCCCGGAGGAGCCCGCGATTCATGATCGAAGCTCGCTTCGTGCGAGCTTCCTCCCTGTTCTTCCAGGCGACTCCATAGCCGTCCGATCATGATAAAGGCCCCAGTTCGAAGCACAACCGTCAGATGGAGCGATGCCCGACCGTCAGATCAGCTCAGCTGATCTAATCTCAAGCGTCCATCAGCGAACCGGTACCAGCCGTGGGATGAGCGATACGTGGATAAGTGGAATCATCATCGCCGTCTGGCCGCGCCTAATAAGGGGTAAATTGCATGTTTAACCCCCCTTATTTTGTATTTAATGTTTACCATCGTAAATAAAAGTTGGAGTTCAAAATAATGTGGATATTTTGTATGGACCCCCCTATATGTTTTTAATATTGCCCTTTAGGTCCAGTCCACGTCACCTCACGTGTCGTCCCACGTGAGGTGGAAAAATTGCACAAGACCTCCTGTCTGTTTATGTATTTATATTCAATCCATAAAATAAAATATCAAGTGTATTATTTTTGTGAAAATTGCAACCAAGACCCTGAGCTTTCTGAAATTACAATTTCGTCCCTGTGTATGCGTATCGCGTGTAGTCCCACGTGAAGGTTAAATTACAAGGGGGCCCTAACGGGTTTGCGTATTTGGTTTTAGTCCTTAAAATTGCAGAGAACGCTTATATATTTTGGTGTTTTGCACTGTGCCCCTGTATTTATTTTTATTTGCAAAAATGCCCCTACCAAGCAGTTTTTATTTTTTTGTCTTTTATCTATTTATTAAAAATAGCTATGCTACTCCTAAAAATCTACAAAAATCAGGTTAGATGCTTCATGTAGTGTACTAACACGCCACATGCCCATTTTGCATTTTTTGCATTTTACCTAATTATTAAAAAGGAAAAAGGAGCCATTTTTGCACTGTTTACAGTAAAAAAATACAAAAACATTTTAGAAAAATTACAAAAATAATATATATGGTATATTGATATATATGGAGTCCAGAAAATGAAAAAACCTAAAAATAGAAAAAGAAAATATAAAAATTTTAAGAAGCTCCAAAATCCTAAAAAAATATAAAAACTCTTCAAAAATACCAAAAATATTTTTTTCTCTTTTATAATTATTTATATAATTACTATTTATGTATTAAAATTAATTTAGTTATTTTTGGACTTATTTTATATTTTTAAAACCCAAATTAGTTTCGACCTATTTAATTAGTCCCATATTAGGGACATTTTTGGAATTAAAAATACCAAAAAAAAAATAGAAAATTCCAGAAAAATAACAAAAAAATATAAAAATATAAAAAGCCAAAAATATTAAATCTAATATATGTTGAGTATATACATATATATATATATCCATATATTGTATTTCTCTCTCTTCTTGTATATATATCTCTCTCTCTATACATGTATATCTATATTATATGGTTTAAAATATAAAAAGAAAATAAAAAAAATATAAAATATAAAAACAAAATAAAAATCATCAAAACAAAAATAAAACAAAAAAATTATAAATTTGAAAAACCCATAAAAAGACTTGTGTGCATACACGACCAGCTTGTACATGAATACTTGTAGGCCACCGATTTTTGCTCTCTACGGTTCGACCTCTACATGCTTACGCACTGTGCATATTCTATGGTAGAGTTAATAAATTTAATTCACATTTTTGAGATTAATTGCTTGATATTTATTGCGGGTTAATTGCTGATTGATTGGGAATTATTGAGCGGTCGATTCAGTGACCGGATCTCTCGCCTTGTGAGACTTCCAGACCCTCGATTTTTCCCATTCATCAGTAGGCGATGGTTGTGACCGTTGCGTCCATTCGACATCGACTCCCTGTCGCCAATATCAACCTGTGGGAACTACTAGGGACGGTTGTAACCGTCCCCAAAGGTCTTCTGTGGCCGTCCTGAAATGATCTTCGAACAGAGGGGATGGTTAGAATTGTCCCCTATGTTCTTATAAGGGGGACGGTGGAAACCGTCCCAACTATGCATGGTTTTAGGGACGGTCGAAACCGTCCCCATTATTAAACATGGAAGGGACGGTTACAACCGTCCCCAATGGTTGAATAAAAGGTACGTTCGCGGTAAGCGTCCCCTCTGATTAAATGAGACAATGGCAGAGGGAACAGTCTCATGACCGTCCCCTCTGATCAGAAGGGACGGTTATTATAGAAAAAAGGACGGTTGTTGACCATCCCCTTAGGGTCATCTGCTTGTAGTGTCAACACACTAACCACGGTTCTGCCATGTGAAACTGTACGACCCTTTAACATCTTCCCTATTATCACCTCTCCACTTTCAAATTTTGTGTTTCTTTTTATTTTTTTTCAATTTTTGGGTGTTTTTGACTTTTTTTTTCAAGTTTTTTGGTCTTTTTATTGTGGTGTGTAAATGTAGTTCTTTCCACATGTAGGGAGGGTCTTTGATGTGATGAGTTTGAGTCATCCCTATGGGAGTAATATGTAGAGGTGTCGTTGTCGGAGTTGTCCCTAGGGTGTACAAAGTTTATGGGTTTCTAAGTGTTCTATGTTTTTTTATCTTGAGATCTAATCATTGAAGGATATGGTAAGTTCCTTAAGCGCATCATGGAAGCGTGAGGATCACATCGTATGAGATCCGGAGTGACTAGTCACACTAGTATCTCGAAGCAGCAGAATTTAAAAAAATTTACATGCGATGAAACCACATGATCTAAGAACACTTCTCATATCATTTCATCTAAACCACAAAAAAGTATTAAGGTTACCCTTTGAACGTGGTTGCGAT
Organism: Ottelia alismoides; assembly: GCA_037367405.1. Taxonomy (NCBI): domain Eukaryota; kingdom Viridiplantae; phylum Streptophyta; class Magnoliopsida; order Alismatales; family Hydrocharitaceae; genus Ottelia; species Ottelia alismoides. The sequence goes on along the minus strand of JAZKJV010005966.1, from coordinate 584,688 downwards.
CAAATCTCTAAATGAAGAGACCTCCTATCTCAAGTCCGATCGATAGAGGAGATGCTTGCAAGAATGTTGATGAAACACGTGCTTCTCGCAATCCATGTTCATGATCCAAGAAACGAATCTCTTGATCTCGTCACACGAGATCCAACATCTTCTTCATGAGAGAGGCATATCGAAGGAGACAGAGATCCACGAGCAAACAATCCGGCAGCATAACGATGATGGCGACTCTCTCTAGGGCATCATGGTGGACAACCACAAGAGAGAGAGAGCGAGAGATGACATATAGAGAAAGAGAGAGAGAGAGAGCATTATCTTATTAATCCCTTTGAAGAGTAAGGGATGCCCTTCTATTTATAATATTTTGGGATCCATGGATCTCAATCCATGGACAACACAAATCCATTGGCTCTCATTGATTTGCGTTTCTTTTAATGGCCAAGATTTTATTATAAAAACACAACAATAACTAATTTAATTTAGATTAAATATGTCTTGATAAATCAATATAAATTAATCTCAAATTAAATCAATCAAGCATGGAGATTGTGGATGGAGATTACATAACCCTTTCCTAATGGGAGTTGATGGGAATCTTATGTAATCTCATGAGATTACATTATTCCGTGGAAATATCCAATACTTACAACAACATGGTGCAAATTATTATACAAAAATAATTCATAATTATTTTGTGAATATAGCAATCTTGCCATTGAAAAATTTGTTAATCACAATGACAACCCAAATAAAATGTAAATTACATTTTCAAATAATTGTCCAATGTGTATCCAATTCACATCAACATTTACTTAACGAATGTAAGTTACAAATAGCTCCCTCTTATATATTATAAATCACATTTATAATATATATGATTAGTATGGATAATGCTATCCACATTATTCATATCCACGATAATTAAATCACATTTAATCATCTTGGATCTCTATTCTCATGTGGCTAAATAATATGAATCACATTTATATTTACATATTTGATATATAAATCACATTTAATTATCTATGATAACTCTCCTTATGTTATAAATCTAATTCATATTATTCATGATAATTAAATAACAAATAATTAATCAATTTTCTCAATGCTTGGATACATATATCAACAATAAAATTATCCTTGAACTCTTTCAAGGATAATGCGCTTTATCCACGAATACTCGAAGATAAGGACAGAGCGATTGTATTGTTCTACGTATAGTGACTTGGATATTGAGATCACATCTCAAATCCAGATCTTGTGGACCTCTCCTATATGCTTGATTAAATCAATACCGCAAATCTAATCTTCTCATTGTATCTGAATCACATTCAGATCAAAGTCCAACATTTGGACCAAGATCATATTATTTCTCTACTGAGAGGAGTCACTAAAATGCAGACCCATTTCATCATTCCGTAGGAATGGAAGCGTCATGGTTATACAATCGTTTATGATCACATCGCCCTCAGATATTCCTAATACTTGGACATCCTGCATACTGGAAGACCCAGAATAAATGCAAAGTGTAAGATCTATTTTACATTGTCTACTTCAGGATTTTATCATTAAGTTTCTCATTTTATCATTGGGAGTCGGTATCGATCATATGCTTTCCAAAATCATATATCATACCTAGGTGTTGATCATATACTTTTCAAAAGTATATATCAAACCGTACAAATTCATTCAAGCTTCTAAAGCAAGACAACCACACACAGAATTTGATTCTTCCCAATATCTCATGAGTGAGCTCATGTCTTCTGGTTCGGTAAATGAACATGTATGATCCCTTTGAGATATCGTATTACTCATATGCCATTGCATGCACACCAGCCGCCGATGAATAGACCTTGGTTAGGTCATCAACCTATTGGTTTGCCAAATGTACATACTCAGACATATAGTAACACATCTGTCTTCGATCAGAGGATGTGTGCCTATATCATGAAAACATACAACATAGGACTTTGGTTATCTCAATCTCGTTAAGTTAGCTCTTTGACATAACTTATCTAACACCTCTGAATCTCTATTCCTATGTAGAGGACATGCATCAAGAGGTCATCTAGATATCAACCTTTAGAGAAAGGATTGCCAACTCCTTCTCTAACTGGAGATCCTCTCTTAATAATCATTTAATAGTGCTTGGTGAGTTCTCAATCTAACTCTTTGGATATTCATCCATGCACCAGCCTCTATGATTCAATATTGAATCAACAACTATATGATCATTAAGATGGCCATGGTACATAACCCAAATTGTACTAAGGGACCTATTCTGCAAATTAGTTATTCTTCATTTTAGATCAGGGATTGATATTTGAAATAACATTTATTGCATAATGGCTTGCCGTGGGATCGCATGTCCAACAATCTCCCATTAGACAAGAGATCCATTAATGAGCTAGTCTTTAAACCCACACTCATGTGACAATCATAGTCTAGGTAAGCTGTGAAGGACATGGGAAGATCCTTAGCCGCATCACGGAAGCATGAGGATCACATCAAATGCGATCAGAAGCGACTAGTCGCACTAGTTGCTCCGGGCAACGAGATTTTAAAAAAATTAAAATGATGAAACCACTTGATCCAAGAACACTTCTTGGATCATTTCATCTAAACCACAAATAGATACTAGGGTTACCTCTTTAAGCGTTGTTGCGATCAAGTCTCTAAACAAAGAGACTTCATGTCTCAAGTCCGATCCGATAGAGGAGATGCTTGCGAGCGTGCTGATGAGACGTGTCCTTCTCGCAGCTCATGTTGAAGATCCAAGCAGTAAATCTTCAGATCTCGTCTCACGAGATCTGATGTATTCTTCATGAGAGAGGCGCACTGAAGGAGATGGAGATCCACGAGCAAACGGTCCGGCAACATAATGACGACGTTGCAGCAAGAGCTCTCTCTAAGGCTCCATGGTGGATGGCCACAAGAAAGAGAGAGAGGAAGTTGGTATATAGAGAGTGAGAGAGAGAGAGAGAGCACATGTTGTCAAAACTTGTAAACTTAAGAAGAGCAAGGGGTGACTCTTCTTATATAGGTTTTGGTATCCATGGATCTCAATCCATGGACAACACAAATCCAATGGCTCACATTGATTTGTGTTTCTTTTAATGGCAAAGATTTTGTTGTAAAAACACAACAACAATTAATTTAATTTAGATTAAATATATTTGATAAATCAAAATAATTTAATCCTAAATTAAATCAAGCATATAGGGAGATCTTAGGATGGAGATCACACCCTCCATATAAGAGTGGGCGGCCATCTTTTTCCATATAGGAATTGGTGGTCGTCCACCCTTCCAATATGGAAGGATTGATTCTCATGGAATCTTGTGATATTGCATTATTCGATGGAAATCTCCATGATTTTACAACAACACTTGTTGTAACTTATTCTACAAAAATAATTGATAATTATTTTGAGAATATTGCAATCTTACCATTTGAAATTTGTGAATCACATTCACAACCCAAAATAAATTGTGATTTACATTTTAATTAATTATCCAATGTGAATACAATTCACATCAATAATTAATCAACAAATATAAAGAAAAATAAGCTCTTTTTGATACATTATAAATTACATTTATAATATATTATGAATAATTGGATATTGCTATCCACATTATTCATATCCATGATAATTAAATCACATCTAATCATCTTGGATCTCTATTCTCATGTGCCTAAATGTCACATTTACATTATTTACAAATTTGGTAGTTAAATCGCATTTAATTATATATGATATCTCTCTATATAATATGAATCAAATTCATATTATTCTTCATAACTAAATCACATTTAATTATCAATTTTTTCAATGCTTGGCTATATAATATCAACAATGGAATTATCCTGACTCTTTGAAGGATAATGCTCTTTCTCCACGAATACTTAGAGATAAGGACATGGTGATTGTATTGTTCCACATATAGTGACTTGGATATCGAGATCGTATCTCAAATCCAGATCTCGCGGATCTCTTATAGATGCTTGATTAAATCAAGATCGCAAATCTAATCTTCTTATCGCATCTGAATAACATTTAAATCAATGTCCAACATTTGGACCAAGATCAGATTACTTCTCTACTGAGAGGAGTCACTAAAATCCAAACCCGTTTCATCACTCCCTAGAAATGGAAGCGTCATGGTATATAATCGTTTATGATCACATCACCCTCAGGTATTCCCAATACTTGTACATCCTGCATACTGGAAGACCTAGAATAAACATGAAGTTTTATATCTATTTTAGAATGTCTACTTCAAGGTTTTATCATCAAGTTTCTCATTCGATCATTGGGAGATGGTATCGATCACATACTTTCCAAAAGCATATATCGTACCTAGGTCTTGATCATATACTTTCCAAAAGCATATATCAAACCTACAAATTCAGTCAAGCTTCCAAAGCGAGACGACCGTGCAGGGAATTTGATTCTTCCCAATATCTCATGAGTGAGCTCATGTCTTCCGGTTCAATAACTAAACCTATATGATCCCATTGAGAGATCGTATTACTTATATGCCCTTGCATGCACACCAGCGTGCCAGTGTATAGACCTTGATTAGGTCATCAACCTATTGGTCTGCCAAATATACATACTTAGACATATAACAACACATTTGTCTCCTGTAAGAGGATGCATGCCTATATTGTGACAACATACGATATAGGACTTTAGTTATCTCGATCTCGTTAAGTCAACTCTTTGACCTAACTTATCTAACACCTCCAAATCTCTATTCCTATGCAGAGGACCTATATCAAGGGGTCGGTTATATATCAGCCTTTTGAGAAAGGATTGTCATCTCCTTCTCAAGCTGGAGATCATATCATAATGATCATTTGACGGTACTTGTTGAGTCCTCAATCTAACTCTTTATATATTCATCCAAGCACGAGCCTCTATGATTCAATAATTGAATCAATAACTGTATGATCATTAAGATGGCCATGGTACATAACCCTAATTGTACTAAGGGACCTATTATGCAAATTAGTTGCTTTTCATTTCAGATCAGGGAATGATATTCACAATAACATTTATTGCATAATGGCTCGCCATGGGCTCGCATGTCCAACAATCTCCCACTAGAACAAAGAGCCATTAGTGAGCTAATCTTTAAACCCGTACTCATGTGACAATCATAGGCTATTTAGAAAAATAGCTATTTAAGATGATTAGTCACTTTGTTCCGAAGAGACTACGTCAAGTCCTTTTACGACCCTTGCATATCCCCCAATAATAGTGCACACATTCAATGCGAATGTTACATCCTTTGCAATCAATACTCAATCTTGTCAGTTATAGTGTCCTTGACACCACAACTCAATAATTATTATAACTAGTATTTCCATAATCCTTATCAGAATACCTTTACTCCTGGAGATCTCTATCTCCTAATGTATCTGCAATTAAGACCTTTTAGATCACTGTCTATAAAGTCTTTTGTTCTCGAAGATAAAAGACTTTGAGATCACCATCTCAAAAATATTGTCCTCTTTGAAGAAATTATTATTACTGCAATCAAGTGTTTTATCTCCATAGTACGATTAGTAATAATTTACTACTCCCACTACATGGCAGACATCCGGCATTTGCACACATCTAGCATACATTCGACTTCTCGTAACTGATGCACAAGGGAATTTAGTTTTAGCATTCACTTCCTCAACTCCTTGAGGTGTTATCCCTTTAGACAGGTCAATACCATATCTTAAGGAAAAGAAGCCTTTCTTGGAATTTTCCAGAAAATGGAATATATCCAAGGTGTACAACAAATATAACAGTCCTAACACCCTCCTTTCTTTGTTTCTGAACAACTTCAAAACTAAGATCCAAGAGGTATTCTTGAGATCATATCTCAAGGTATGGAATAGCCAGATTATAAAACACTTATTATCATCCTTATATCACTCCAAATTATTAGGATATTATCTACATTTAGCACGATGAACACAATGGCACTCCCACTAAGCTTCACATGGTTCATGGGCTTCTATGTTTCTTGGAAGTTGTCCACGATGGCTATTGCCAACAAGAGGGTACACACCTCGTTGGGGAGAGGACTAAAGATAGATGGAGAACTGAGCACATGTGAGCCTTCTTCTGATCCAGATTCGACCCTTTTGGGATATTTGGCTTCATGTACATACAGGGGAAGACTCGGGCTCGAGGTGATTCTCCTCGACCCAACTGGAAGTTGTTACACATGGGAGGTGAACAAGATGTAGGAGCTCTGGTGAGAGGTGGTAAAGTAGCTCTGATTCACTGATCCACAAAGGACTAGGATGGATCGAAGGATGGACCATGTGTAACATGCGATGGGCAAAAAGATGTAAGTTATAGATGGGTCAGAACAAGTATGATCCACAGTAGAACATGGCCGGAGTAGTGAGCTCCGGATATGGATGATTTGAAATTTAGCCTAACTTATTGATCTTCATGTAAAATAAATAACATGAATGAAATTAAACAAACTAAATCTATCTAAAAAGGATAAAAAGGGAGCAACTCATATCTAGAAACCAAGGAGTAGAGGTGTCGTTGGTGCTCCACCTTGTACCGCCTCCTCTATTCCTAGCACCGCCTCGAACCCTAGGGGTTATCTCTCCTTCATCAGGAACACACACACGGTGAGGGGATTTAGGGATTATAGAGTGATCAAATTGGGGAATGAGGTTTGAGGTTTTTATTTATAGACATGATGAGGAGGCTTATTGCTCAAGGGATTGCAATTGAATCGAAGTCATTGGATTTGATCTTCGTCTAGGGCGTGATTTAAGAATGTTTAATCTCAAAGGAATGTGCATCACGCCTAGCTAGAGCATCATGAGCTGAAGCGGAAAAAATGGAGAAATATGGGTTTTGAGAGGGTGGAGACTTGAGGAAGAGAGAGGGGGTTTTGACCCAGGTCAACACGGAGAGTATTCAGGTTGGTCCACGTGAACCAACCAGAAAAGGACCAGGGAAAATATTAGTAAAATAAATAAATAATAGTAAATAAATATATTAATTTTATATTATAAAATAAGAAATATGTATTATTTATGAAGTATTTAATTTCTATTTTTATTTATTTTTATGGAATTATTTATTAAGATTTAGCATTTGCATGTATTATCATATGTATATTTACTTATATTAAGTGTGTTTAAATTCTATTTGTATTTTTATTTTATTATTTTATATACATAATTTATTATTTATAACTTATTTAAATGTATAAAACCATATTTTTATTATAATTTTCTTATGTTATTTGTACACTTAAATAAATAGATGTATTTATGATATATGCATTAGTATAGTGTATTCATCTATGTATTTTGTATATTATTTTATTTTAGTGTATTTTCTATGGTTTTATTTTATTATAATACGTGCATACAATATAAAGAATATTTACAAAAATATAAAAAAACTAAAATTTAAAAATATAAAGAATAAATAAAATAAACATTTTATTCATGTATATTGTACATGAATAAAATATTTTATTTACAACGCAAAATATATTTACAAGATAAAAAATGAAATAAAGGAGATAGAGGGGTATAAGTGATGTTTACCCCTTAATCGATGGAAGGGATAAGATGTGATGGCGCTATGTAGGCACAACTTAACTCGATCAACGGCTGAAGCGAGGCACCGCTTCATCTACAATCAACAACCCAGATTAGATCTCGGCAACACGTGTCATCCAACTACTCCGAGGACAGGAGACAGCATATGGAAGAACATCTTTCTGTTCTTCGATCGTGGAATCCTCCACGTCTCGACCACTATCTGAGCTTCCTGGATGTTGTCCACGGTGGCTAGTGCCAACAAGAGGGTAAGGACTTCGCTGGGGAGAGGCCTAAAGATCGATGAAGATCTTGGCACCTGGGAGCCTTTTATTACTCTAGATTTAACCCTTTTGGGTTCTTTGGCTTCGTGTACTTGCAGGGGAAGAATCAAGGGCTCGAGGAGAATCTCCTCGACTCAACTACAAGCTGCTACAAATGGGGAATGAGCAAGATGGAGGAGCTCTGGTGAGAGGTTGTGAAGGGGCTCCGATTCATTGATCCACATAGGACCATGATGGATCGAAGGATGGACTAGGTGTAACTTGCAATGGGGAAAAAGATGTAAGTGATAGATGGGTCGGAACGAGTATAATCCACAGTGAAACATGGCTGGAGCAGTGAGCTCCGGTGATGGAAGATTTGGAATTTAGCCTAATCTACCGATCTACATGCAAAATAAATGATAGGAATGAAATTAAACAAACTAAATATTTCTAAAAATGGATAAAAAGGGAGTGGCTCATAATTTGAGACTAGGGAGCAGAGGTATCGCCGGTGCTCCACCTTGGACCACCCCATCACCTCCTAGCACTGCCTCAAACCCTGAGGGTTATCTCTCCGTCACCGGTAACACACATACGGTGAGGGGATTTAGGGATTTAAGAGTGATCAAATTAGGCAAGGAGGTCTGAGGTTCTAATTTATAGACATGATGAGGAGGCGTATTAATCAAGGGATTGCAACTGAATCGAGGACATTTCATTTGATCTTGGTCTAGGCGTGATTCGAGGATATTTAATCTCCATGACATGTGCATCATGCCTAGCTAGATCATCATGATCTGAAGCGGAAAAAATGGTGAAAATCTAGGTTCAGATAGGGTGGAGACTTAAGGATGAGAGAGGGGATGTTGACCTAGGTCAACACGAGGAGTATTCTGGTTGTCTACGTGTACTGACCAGAAAAATTCCAGGGGGAAGTTATTGGTAAAACAAATAAATAAATAATAGTAAATGAATTTATTAATTTTAGATTATAAACTTATAGATATTTATTGTAGTATTCAATTTCTATTTTTATTTATTTATCTAGAGTTATTTATTATGAGAGTATTTGCATGTATTATCGCATGTGTATTTACCTATATTACGTGTGATTGTATTTGTATTTTATATTTCATTATTTTATATTGCATGTATTATCACATGTGTATTTACCTATATTATGTGTGATTGTATTTGTATTTTATATTTCATTATTTTACTTAATTTATAAATTTATAACTTACTGAGATATAAAAAATATTTTTATTATATTTGTACACTTAAATAGATAGATGTATTTATTATATTTGTATTAGTATAGTGTATTCATCTATATATTTTTGGATACTATTTTATTTTAGGGTATTTTCTACGGTTTTATTTTATTATAATATGTACATATAGTATAAAGAATATTTAAAAATTACAAACTGTAAAATTAAAAAATATAAAGAATAAATAAAATGAATATTTTATTCATGTATAATGTACCTTAATAAAATATTTTTTTACACTATGAAATATATTGAGAGGATAAAAATTGAAATAAAAGAGAAGGAGGGGTATCCATAATATTTACCCCTTAATCGATGGATGGGCGCAACTGTGGTGGCGCTACGTAGGCACCATTTAACTCGATCGATGGCTGAGGCAAGGCACCTCTTTGTCCATAATCAATGGCCCAGATTAGATCTCGACACCGTGTCTCATCCAATGGCTTTGAGGACATGAGCTAGAATAGGGAAGAACATCTTTGTGCCCTTTGATCATGGAATCCTCCTCGTCTCAACCACCATTCATCGTGTTGATCAGCTCTTGAGTTTCCTGGAAGTTGTCCATGGTGGCTAGTGCTAATAGGAGAGTACGTGCCTCGCTTGGGAGAGTCCTAAAGCTCGATGAAGATATGGGCACCTGGGAGCCTTCTTCTGATCCACATTCGACCCTTTGGGATCTTTGGCTTCGTATACCTGCAGGGGAAGACTCAAGGGCTCGAGGCGAATCACTTCGAACCAACTAGAAGATGCTACACAAGGGGTGAGCAAGATGGAGATGCTTTGATGAGAGGTGGTGAAGGAGCTTGGATTCACTGATCCACAAAGGATAAGGATGGATCGAAGGTTGGAACAGGTGTAATATGTGATTGGGAAAAAGATGTAAGTGATAGATGGGTTGGAATGAGTCTGATCCACAGTGAAACATGGCCGGAGCCGTGCTCTCTGGTGGCGAATAATTTAGCCTTTAGCCTAATCTATTAATTTGCATGAAAAATAAATGATAAGAAAGAGATTTAACAAACAAAATCTATCTAAAAATGGATAAAAATGGAGAACCTCATACTTGGAGACTAAGGAGCAGAGGTATCGCCAGTGCTCCACCTTGGACCGCCTCCTCTCCTCCTAGCACCGCCTAGAACCTTGAAGGTTAACTCTCCATCATAGGGAACACACACTGAGTGAGGGGATTTAGGGATTGAAGAGTGATCAAATTGGGAAAGGAGGTATGAGGTTCTTATTTATGGACATGATGATGAGGATTTTTGATCAAGGGATGGTGACTGAATAGAGGACATTTGGTTTGATCTTTGTCTAGGGCTTGATTCAAGGACGCCTAATCTCCAAGACATGTGCATCACGCCTAAGTAGAGCATCATGAGCTCAAGCAGAAACAATGGTGAAAATCCGGGTTCTGACAAGGTGGAAACTCGAGGAAGAGAGAGGGCATGTTGACCCAGGTCAACACATGGAGTGTTCTGGTTTGTCCACATAAACTAACCATAAAAATCTAAGGGTGAATTATTTGTAAAATCAATAAATAATGGTAAATGAATTTATTAATTTTAGATTACAAAATAAGAAATTTATATTATTTATGTAGTATTCATTTCTATTTATTTATTTATATACACTTATTTATTATGAGTTAGTATTTACATGTATTATCATAGGTGTATTCCCCTATATTATGTGTTTTTATTTTTATTTTTATTTGTATTTTACATCTTATTATTCTATATAGTTAATTTATATATTTATAACTTATTTAGAAATACAAAAATACTTTTTATTATATTTTTTTGATGTTACTTGTGTGGTTAAATAAATAAATGTATTTATTATATAGGTATTAGTATAGTGTATTCATCTTTGTATTTTTGTATACATTTTTTTTGTATATTTTCTATGGTTTTATTTTATTATAATATGCACATATAGTACAAATAATATTTACAAAATTGCAATAATATAAAATTAGAAATATAAAGAATAAATAAAATGAATATTTTATTCATGTATAATGTACCTGAATAAAATATTTTATTTACACTACAAAATAGATTTATAGGATAAAAATTGAAATAAAATAGATAGAGGGGTATCCATGATATTTACCCCTTAATCAAAGGAAGGAAGCGATTGTGGTGGCGCTACGTAGGAGACACTTAACTCGATCGACGGTTGAGGTGAGGCACCTCTTCGTCTACAATCAACAACCCATATTAGATCTCGACAATGCATGTAATCCAACAGCTTTGAGGACAGGAGCTACAATAGGTAAGAACATCTTTGTGTTCTTCGATCATGGAATCCTCTTTGTCTCATCCACCGTTCATCATGCTGATTGGCTCCTGAGCTTCTTGGAAGTTGTCCATAGTGGATAGTGCCAATAGGAGGGTACGAGCCTCGCTTGGGAAAGGCCAAAATCTAGTTGAAGATTTGGGCACCAGGGAGCCTTATCCTGATCTAGATTCAACCCTTTTGGGATCTTTGGCTTCGTGTACCATCAGAGGAATACTCAAGGGCTCGATGTGAATCGCTTCGACCAAACTAGAAGCTGCTACACATGAGGGTGAGCAAGATGGAGGAACTCCAGTGAGAGGTGGTGATGGAGCTCCTATTCACTTCCACAAAGGATCGAGATGGATCGAAGGTTGGAACAAGTGTAACATGCGATAGGGAAAAGATGTAAGTGATAGATTGGTCAGAATGATTATAATCCATAGTGAAACATGGCTGGAGAAGTGCGCTCTGGTGATGGAAGATTTGGAATTTAGCCTAATCTACTGATCTACATGCAAAATAAATGACATGAAAGAAATCAAACAATCAAAATCTATCTAAAAATGGATAAAAGGGAGAAACCCATGCCTGGAGACTAGGGAGCAGAGGTGTCGTCGATGCTCCACCTTAGACCGCCTCCTCTTCTCCTAGCACTACCTCGAACCCTGAGGGTTAACTCTCCATCATAGGGAAAACACACACAGCGAGGGTATCTAGAGACTGAAGTGTGACCAAATTGGGAAAGGAGTTCTATGGTTCTTATTAATAGACATGATGAGGAAGATTTTTGATCAAGGGATTGCAACTGAATCGAGGATATTTGATTTGATCTTTGTCTATGGCGTTATTAAAGGATGTTTTATCTCCAAGACATGTGCATCATGCCTAACTAGAGCATCTGGGTTTTGATAGGGTGGAATCTTGAGGAAGAGAGAGGGAGTGTTGACCCAAGTCAACATAGGGAGTGTTTTGGTTTGTCCACGTGAACCAACCAGAAAAATCTGAGGGGGAAATGAATGGTAAAATCAATAAATAATATTAAATGAATTTATTAATTTCAGATTATAAAATAATAAATATTTATTATTTATATAGTATTCAATTTCAATTTTTATTTATTTTTATGGAGTTATTTATTATGAGTTAGATTTACGTGTATTATCATTGGTGTGTTTCCCTATATTGTGTGTGTTTTATTTTTATTTGTATTTTAGGTGTGATTTGATTTTTTTTCTTGTTTTTTTAGCCCTTAGTCTTATGAGAAAGAGACATGATTCAAGATAGAAATAAAAAAGGATTATTGAAATAAAGCTACGCTAGTTGAAGGTGAAGTTTGTAGATGTAACAATTCCTTCTGTCGTGTATCCTCGATTGATGCAGCCTTAGATGCTTCAATTATTGATTTTAGTATTGAGAAAAAGGTTACACCTATGGGTTCTGTATTGTGGGTCAATCCCACTTAAGTAGTACCAATAGGCGGCATAGGGGAAGAAGCACTACACCCAGGAATCAACAACATGAAAACTTTGTTATAAATTACCCCTTTCCATTTTATTATTTTATATAATCAATTTATATATTCATAACTTATTTAGATATACAAAAATATTTTTTATTATATTTTTCCAATGCTATTTGTACATTTAAATAAATAGATGTATTTATTATATAGATATTAGTAAAGTGTATTCATCTATGTATTTTTGCATACTACTTAATTCTAGCGCATTTTCTATGGTTTTTATTTTATTATAATATGTACATATAGTATAAAGAATATTTACAAAATTATAAAAAATATAAAATTTAAAAATATAAAGATAAATAAAATGAATATTATTTCATGTATAATGTACATGAGTAAAATATTTCATTTACATTACAAAATATATTTATAGGATAAAAATTGAAATAAAAGAGACCGAGGGGTATCCATGATATTTATCCTTTAATCGATGGAAGGTATGAACTGTGGTGGCTCTATGTAGGTGCCACTTAACTCGATCGACGGCTGAGGCGAGACACCGCTTCGTCTACAATCAATGGCCCATATTAGATCTCAATAGTGTGTGTCATCCAATGGCTTTGAGGACAGATGTTAGAACAGGATAGAACATTTTTTGTATTCTTCGATCATGGAAACCTCCTCGTCTCGGCCACCATACTTTGTGTTGATCAGCTCCTTAGCTTCCTTGAAGTTGTCCATGGTTGCTAGTGTCAACAAGAGGGTATGGGCTATGCTGGGAAGAGGCCTAAAGCTCTATGAAGATCTAGGCACCTGGGAGCCTTCTCTTGATCCAAATTCAATGTTCTAGGGTCTTTGGCTTGGTGTACCTGTAGGGGAAGACTAAGGGCCTCGAGGCGAGTCGCCTCGACCCAACTAGAGGCTGCTACGCATGGGTTGAGCAAGATGGAGGAGCTCCAGTGAGAGGTGGTGAAGGAGCTCCGATTCACAGATACACAAAGGACTAGTATGGATTGAAGGATTGAACGAATGTAACTTGCAATGTGGAAAGATTTAAGTGATAGATGGGTCGGAACAAGTATAATCCACAGTGAAACATGGCTGGAGCAGTGCGCTCTGCTGATGGGAAATTTTGAATTTAGCCTAATCTACTGATCTACATGCAAAATAAATGACAAGAAAGAAATTAAAAAACTAAATCTATCTAAAAATGGAAAAATGGAGCATCTCATACCTAGAGACCAATGACTAGAGGTGTCGTCGATGATCCACCTTGGACCACCTCCTCTCCTCCTAGCACTGCCTCGAACTCTGGGGGTTACCTCCGTCATCGGGAACACACACACATTGAGGGGATTTAAGGATTGAAGAGTGATCAAATTGGGTAAGGAGGTCTGAGGCTCCTTTTTATAAACAAGATGAGGAGGCATATTGATCAAGGGATTACAACTGAGTCGAGGACATTTGATTTGATCTTTGTCTAGGGCATAATTCAAGGATGTTTAATCTCCAAGATATGTGCACCATGCATAATTAGAGCATCATGAGATTAAGCCGAAAAAATGGCCAAAATCTAGGTTCTGATGGGGTGGATACTTTGGGAAGAGAGAGGGGGTGCTGACCTAGGTAAACACAGGGAGTTCTCTGGTTGGTCCATGTGAACCAACCAAAAAATCCCAGGGGAAAATTATTGGTAAAATCAATAAATAATAGTAAATGATTTTATTAACTTTTTATTATAAAATAAGAAATGTTTATTATTAATGTAGTACTCAATTTATATATTTATTTAATTTTATGGAGATATTTATTATGAGTTAGTATTTACAGGTATTATCATAGGTGTATTTACCTATATTTTCTGTTTTTTATTTTTATTTCATATTTTTTTATTTTTAATACTTAATTTATATATTTATACCTTATTTTTATATATAAAATATTTTTTATTATATTTTTTGATGTTATTTGTATACTTAAATAAATAGATGTATTTATTATATAGGTACTAGTATAGTGTATTTATCTTTGTATATTTGTATATTATTTCATTCTAGTGTATTTTCTATGGTTTTATTTTATTATAATATTTACATATATTACAAAGAATTTTTACAAAATTAAAAAATATAAAATTAAAAAAATATTAAGAATAATTAAGATGTATATTTTGTTCATGTATAATGTACCTGAATAAAATATTTTATTTACACTGCAGAATATATTTACAGGAGATAGAAATTGAAATAAAAGAGACAGATGGGTATCCATGATATTTACTGTTTAATCTATGGAAGGGAGCGATTGTGGTGGCACTATGTTGGCGCCACTTAACTCGATCGATGGTTGAGGCAAGGCACTGCTTTGTCTACAATCAACGACCCAGATTAGATCTTGACAGTGCGTGTCATCTAACGGCTTTGAGAACATGAGCTAGAAAAGCGAAGAACATCTTTATGTTCTTCGATTATGGAATACTCCTCATCTCGGCCACCATTCTTCATGTTGATCAACTATTGATCTTCCTAGAAGTTGTCCACGGTGGCTAGTTATCCATATTCGACCCTTCTGGGGTCTTTGGCTTCGTGTACCTATAGGGGAAGACTCAAGGGATCGAGGCGAATTTCCTCGACCAAGTAGAAGCTGCTACGCATGGGGGGTGAGTTCGATGGAGAAGCTCTTGTGAGAGGTGGTGAAGGAGCTCGGATTCACTGATCCACAAAGGACAAGGATGGATCAGAGGATGGAATGAGTGTAAAATACGATGGGGAAAAGATGGAAGTAATAGATTGGTTGGAATGAGTATGATCCTCAGTGAAACATGGTTGGAGCAGTGAGCTCTGGTGATGGAAGATTTGGAATTTGGCCTAATATATTGATCTCCATGCAAAATAAATGGCAGGAAAGAAATTAAACAAATTAATCTATCTAAAAATGGATAAAAAGGGAGTAGCTCATACCTGGAGACCAGGGAGCAGAGGTGTCGTCGGTGCTTCACCTCGGACCGCCTCCTCTCCTCCTACAACTGCCTCGAACCCTAGGGGTTATCTCTCCACCATCAGGAACACACACACGGTGAGGGGATTTAGGGATTGAAGAGTGATCAAATTGGGCAAGGAGGTCTGAGGTCTTATTTATAGACATCATGAGGAGGCTTATTGATCAAGGGATTGTAACTTAATCAAGGACATTTGATTTTATTTTGTATAGGGAGTGATTTAAGGATGTTTAATCTCCAAGACATGTTCATCACTCCTAGCTAAACATAATCTCAATCAGAAAAAAGGCGAAAATCTGTGGTCTGATAGGGAGGAGACTCAAGGAAGAGAGAGGAGATGTTGACCCAAGTCAACACGGGGAGTGTTCTGGTTGGTCCATGTGAACCAACCCGAAAAATTTTAGGAGAAAGTTATTGGTAAAATCAATAAATAATATTAAATGAATTTATTAATTTTAGATTATAAAATAGGAAATATTTATTATTTATGTAGTATTAATTTTCTATTTTTATTTATTTATATGGAGTTATTTATTATGAGTTAGCATTTACATTTATTATCATAGGTGTATTTACTTATACTACGTGTGTTTATTTTTTTTGTATTTCATATTTTACTATTTTATTTACTTAATTTATATATTATAACTTATTTATATGTACAAATTATTTTTATTATATTCGTCTGATGTTATTTGTACACTTAAATAGATAGATGTATTTTTTATATTAATATAAGTATAATGTATTCTTCTATGTATTTTTGTATACTATTTTATTTTGTGTATTTTCTTTGGTTTTATTTTATTATAATATGTACATATAATATAAAGTATACTTACAAAATAATAAAAATATAAAATCATAAAATATAAATAATAAAGAAATGAATATATTATTAAGGTATAATGTAAAATAGGGGTTCAAAGCCTAACTTTTGCATCTTGACTCCAAATTAAATGAAACCACGTTAATTAAATATCTTATTAAAAGTTATATACAATTAAAGGAGATTTTGAGTTCATATGGTGGAGATATAGGTCTGGGATGTTGGGGTTTTGGGTTATGATTTTTAGTGTAGAATGTAAATTGTATATTATTTTAATGTGAAAAAAGTTTAGTATTTTCTATATATTATTATCTACAACTTTTATATATAAAATTTATTGATTTGATGTATAAAAATTAAAAATAAAATGTGTCCCAAAAATGAATTAATGAAGAAGAATTAAATAGGGTTTTTATTGTATTTTTGGCCCTTATCTCCCCCTGCTTTATTCCTTGTCCACCAAATCGATTCTTGAAATGGTCTCGGGGTTTAGGGTCAAATAATACCTTTGGTATTTTTCTTTTTCTTTTTCTTTCATTACTTCATTCTATTAGTTTTGTATTTATTACAATATTTTTTACACAATAAATAATGTAAATGATGAATGTGATTTTTATACAGATTAATGCTATATATATGTATTTAACTTTGGTTTTAAGGCCAAAATGATAAGTAATGGTGATGAAATGGAGATTCATCACCCCCTTGTATTTACTAATTCTTATAAAACACTTATGCAATAAGTGTAGAAAATAAAATAAAGAAAAGAAAAAGAAAATAAAGTGGATTCATTTTAATCCTCAAACTTATCTTCATAAAATTAAAGTTTGGAGCTTATGTCGGACCATTGGATTGTTTGTTTAGTCGAAATCTTGTTGGTAACCAGACATGCAATACAACAGCCTTTGAGATCCACAAAACTCTTTTCAAGTCTCCTCTATAGCCAAGTCAGAATAAGTAAACTTATATGCAAACCCTTATGACTATGAAGCTATCTTGTACAGTGCGAGTGCTATGTAGGTCTCCTCGGCCGAAACGGTAAAAGATAGTCTTCTCAAATGGTGACCCTAGTTCCCCAATCCAATAACTCTTTCCTCGAGAATTGAGGTATTCCTTTATAAGTTCAAGTGCAACCTGATCAAGAAAGAGGAGGTGGAGAAAAGAATGGACTTTAGCCAGTGTAGCTACCTTTCTAGGATGCTTTACCAGTGTAGCTAAGTCATCTAATTGCAGGCTCACATGAATATGACTTAGAATCTCAAGCTTGCTTATTGGATTATACATATGTATACAAACTCTGGTAGCAATTTTATTTTCATTTAGGCATGTCTACTTTTTGGAGTTTTCTTGCATTTTTTGAATACTATATACAAATGCATTTATAAAAGGCATTTTTCTTCTTGAGCCAGTAGACTATCCCTGTTTTGAAGCGTTATTGCAACCCACAACATTCTATCATTGGACCTCATGGCTACTAGACCGAGTTGGGGTACAATGGCCACAGATATGCGACCACTGATGTTCCTACTAGCCTGTGTCTCATTTCAGTGTATTCAATCATCTACCACTTCAACTGTGGTAAGCAAAGTGTAAGGTGTAGTTGTGTAAGTTAGGCCATTATCAATAAGAGTCATGCGTGTGTTTTGAAATATTCTACTTATGCAATCAAGACGACACTGAACTAAGTCTCGTGTTCTCAAAGAATTAAGTCTAACATACCTGAAGTGCCTCAATTCCAGTTTATAAGGTTTCAGTGATTAAGTGTATTAAGGTCAAACTAAGCTCCAATCTCTGTATTTTACTGGACTAGTTCAATTGTTATTATTAATCCCAAACATGTTGATGCTATGTACAATGTAGAAAATATTTTTGTGTTGTAATTTCTTGTTTTGAAATTTTTGTGGATTTTGAAACAAAATGCAATTATTTTGAGATTTTTAAATTTTGAACTTTTTAGTGATTTTTCAAAAGCAAAAGTTTTTAGTAATAGGGAATATGTGCAGATATTTACAGGGGAGTGCCTCTTATTTAGAAGAAATAGGTGAAGAATTTACACGTGGTTTGTATACACAAGGTTTGTAAAGGATCTTTATTTGCTTGAATTATGTACATAATTCTCATAATAATTTGAGGATATTTTCACAAACATTTTGAAAGCTTTATTTTGAGAAAGAATTTTAATAACAATTTTTACAAACATTTACAAGAGATGAAAATCATTTTTCAAATAGTAGGTATAGATTTTTCAAACTATTTTTGCAACCATTTTTCAAACCACTTGCACATTTCAAACATTTTATTCACACAAAGAAAGGAAACTTTTACAAACAAAACATTTTTCCAAAGAATGAAAACATATTACAAAACATTGTCCAAACAATTTCAAAAGATTTTTCAAAGTGATTTTCAAACATTTTTCAAACATTTTGCCAAACAATTTTGCCTAATTTATTACTCATTATTAAAAAATTTTTTTATTGAATTTTATACGAGTGTGTTCTTTATAAATAATTAATTATATTTTGGCCATACTTATTGAAACTATGAAAGGAAAAGTTATGGATAAGGTATATACATTGTATATACGACCCCCTATACTTAGCTTTATCTATGTCCTCATAGATCGGGGAGAAAAGAACAGACATTATTCGAACGGAGTATAGAAGAGTCTATACTACAACGATTGAAGAATAAAGAATGAATCAGTGAGAAGTTAACCATCCCATAATACTTAGGATCAATTAAACCTAAGTATAATAGAATGTATTCTTCATGCAGGGAGGGTCGAGGGTGGGAAGGAACAGATCAGTGACTAGACATGTCTCCTCCTATACTTAGGGTAAGATATCAATAAGTATAGACAAGAATATTAATAAGAGACAAAACATGTGAGGGATCAAAGAATGGACAGCGAGACCCACTCATCTTCCCTATACTTAGGATGAAGCATATCCTAAGTATAGTAGTGATGATTGAGAGAAATGAAAGAAAGAAGTAAAGGGAAAATAAACAGAAGAAAATAAGAATAGAAGAAAAGAAGAAAACTAAAGAAAGAGTTTTAGAGGTGCATTATCTGAATATTTTGATGCAATTGAGGTTGTCAAGGATTCTTCATTAATTATCACTTGAAATGAGTCAACGATGACCAAGAAAATGTCATGCTCAAGGCACATCTTCAGTAGATAACCATTGATGACGAACAGTTGTGCCTCAGTTGATGAATCTCAGATTCATCATTCTAAAAATGATGAATTAAGCTCAAATCCCTAAAATTCATTGGAATTTCTTCATTTATTCTGCATAATTAGCATTCAAGCATGTATTGAATTGAATTGCATTTTATCACTTATTATTGCATAAAATAAGAAGCCAAAAATCTCAACCAAATTGACATGTAAAATAGCCTAACTTCCATGATTTTTAACTAATTCATGCTAACTCCAATTGACCTAAAACCACCTCCATTGTGCACATATTACTAACAAGAATAAAAAATATAAAAAGTCACTAACTTAAATAAGTGGACCAAAAACCCAAACCCTTGTTCTAGGATTTCCGAACTAAAACCTTGATATCTTCCTCATCTAGTGTTCGATTTGATCCTACTTACTTTTGAACTAATGTACATTCAATTACCTTCAAAACAAGACCAAGTTTAAGTGAATCAGAGCTCATATGTGAAAGTTGGATTTTGAGCCTCTTTCGTACATTTTGTATTTTAGGAGTTTTTGAAATAAAATTTTATGTACATATTAACTCATTTTATTTTATTTCTTTTTCATTTGTCTTCTTTGATAAAAGTTTTATTAAAATACGTCAAAATCCAAATCCAAAATGAGCTTGAAATCAAAGAAACTAACTCAGTTCAAGTCCTCACTAAAAGTCTGTACAAAAATTGTCTCTTTCTGTTTTATTTTCTTAATTAATAAAAATCCAAAAAATTTAGATTAATGTGTAAATATTTGTCTTTGATTTTATCATATATTTTCTGGATTTTTATCTGATTTAAAAATGACAAAAAATTGTAAAATACAAAAATCAAGGTATTCTATCTACATGGTATACCGCATACATATCACTCTACACAAATGAATGATTTTGGTGTCCATGAAAGTTGTAGATCTCATCGAGACGAGCAACTTTTGTGAAGATAATTTTTCAATCTGAGATCATTTACTATTTTTTACATATTTATTTTGGATTTATTTTTCGATTTTTGTGGGGCTGACATGTGGCCGCTCCTAGAGCCGCCACATGTCACCCATTTTAACCTTTATTTTCATTTATTTTTATTAAAAAATTAAATAAAAAAATAAAAAAATCGCCACTTAGCTTCATCCTGGTCGTCTGATCTCGGCCGATCGGGCGGCCACTGCTTCATCCCCTTTCTCCGACTTTTCCCCCTTCCACATCTAGGCGAGGTGTCGCCGCCCGCACCTCCGACATCTCTGCCGCCCTTCTAGCACCCTCCGGCTTCCTATTTAGGCCGCCGCCACCACTCAGTCACTCCCTCATCAAATACCATGTCCCACATACCCCTTGTCAATCGACGATCGCCAATCATCTGCCACCCTCTTTCTATCTTCTCCCCGCATATCATGCAGCCGCAAAAATCACCGCTCATCTCCGATCCCTTTCCCGATCCGACACCCCTCCGAGCCCTATAAAGCAACCTCGAATGCCCCTCCTCCACTCTTCATCCGTTGATTGCACTAAAGATAAGGGTACGCGGTGGTGACAACACCTGCTTGCCCACATCTTCAGCGAGATCCGACCTCCCCAACGGCCGTCGCAGCATAGTCGAGTACCTCCTCAAGTTACTGCCCTGCTCCAACCTCGGTCGTTGAGCCCAGTTCCCTTCCACTATATCCACCTGCATCCTTTCCACCATCGTTCTCCATCTCCACTAATCCGCATCGTCTTCTACCATCGCTAATCACCTTCGCACTCCATCTTCCAATCGCAACTCAATCTTCAACACTCAGCCATGGTAATATCACTTCCATCGACATCTCCGCCCACATTTTCTCTGACTTCATCAGCAACCACCTTACGAAGAGACCCGCCTTCGATGCCACCCTAATAAGAGCTTCACCTCCGACAGCCACAACGCCTTCATCAACTTCCGTCGTCGCTCGGCCTCCTCCGCCCATGTCGCTTCTCTGCCACCTTCGACTGCCACAGGAGGCGGTGCCCCTCCACTGACTCCACCTCTCCCTACTGTAAGCCAACTGGGCTCCCTGCCCGAGGCCCTCCCTACGTATATCACACGTGTGTGGAGGGAACTTTGCAGAGTTAGCCCCCACAAGTTTAACAATATTCATAAGAACCCCCCCACGTGAACCTCATGTGCGCGAGGGGGATACCGTCTGGTAATTTACAGAGATAACCCCAAGGGTCTCGGTAATTTTATTTATACCCCTGTTTTGCATATCTTTATATTTATTTAATTATTATAATTACACTAGTACCCATGTGTTCCCCCTCCACTTTGAACTGCTTCTTTACATCTTTTTATTATTTAAAAATTTACATGATGTTTCTAAACTAATTCTCTACATTGTGGAATATGCTTGATATTTTTATTTGTTGCGATTATTTAATTAATAATATTTTTGTGGAAAATTTACATATTTTGCCCATCTTGTAGTTTAATATTTATTATAATTAATTATTGGAATTCACTTCATTTGCATTCATAAATCCATAGAATATTTATTTTGCATCAAAAAATTTAAAAAAAAATTACAATGCATTCATTTCATCATAATTAACATCTCGGCCAAGTTTGGTATTTTTCGAACATCGTTTGATTGATCTTTACATTTTAGTCCCTAAAACTGGCCACATTTGCATATTGCATCCCAAAATTGCATTAAAAATACCAAAAAAAGACAACCTCGAAAATCGTACACGAACTTTGATAGAAAAAAATTCTAGGTTGTTCCTTTGCCTCCTTGAGTTCAACCTTGGGACATGCACAAGTAAAATAAACAAAAAACCACTTCGAATAAAATTAATAATTTTATATGGTTATTTCATGACCGATTTCGATTTCCTAACAACGACAAACTCAACACATTAATTTAAATGCTCTATAATTCTCACAAATTAACTAGGGCGACTTCGGACTCATGATTGGTCGATGAATATTATATGAAAATGCTTCGATTGTCACACACTTCTTTCACTCTGAATGGCCATGTTCATTTACTCTTTAATTTGCTCGGGAATATCTTCAACTTTGCATTGAATAACCATTTTTTCTACCCACTCTTAAAGGTTTTTCGTCTAATGTGCAGGTTATGCCAGCATTTAACCTTCTCCTTGTACATCAAGTTGTTGTCATAAGTATAGTATCGAAATTCCGGGAGCCTGTTCAAATCCACTTTTCATTACTGACCACCTTTCTATGACTGCAAATCTTAACTACTCACAATGATTTATGAATTAGCTCGATGGGAAGATGACATATCTTTCCCTACACAAGATGATAAGGGAGACATGCCCAAGGGCAACTTGTAAGGGGTTCTATATGCCCAAAGGACATAGTCCAAAAGTTGAGACCAGTTCTTTGTGTCCGGCTTCACAAGTTTCTACAAGATTATCTTGATTTCTCTGTTTGATAGCTTTACCATGACTTTTGTCTTAGGATGAAAAAGAGAAGCAACTCGGTGTTCAACACCATATTCCTTCATTATCTTTCTGACCTCTTTATTTATGAAGTTATAACCTTGTATGATATGAGAATCTTTGGTATCCCGAACCACAAGTTGATGTTTTCTCTCAAGAATATACACATAGTACGGCTATCAACAACTCATATGGGGATAACTTCTACCCAAGGACTCACGTAATCAATGACAAGAAGGATGTATTCATATCTATGACTGTTAGGAAAGGGCCCCATGATATCAATGCCCAAAGCATCGAACACATCAGAAATTTGACTGAAATTCTAGGGCGTCGAGTCTTTAGCTGTGAGGGTTAATCCCTTTTTCTAACGATCAGTACAGACTTTGACATATGTTGTGACATCGTTGAATAGTGTGGGCTATCAAAGGCCACACTATAATACTTTCGATGTCATTCTTTCTCCAGAGTGGTTTCCGCTAGATTCGAGTGAATGAAAATGCTCGAGGATACTTTGATGCTCCTCCTAAAGGATACACCGATGCTAAATAAAGTATGCTCCTTCCCTGAATAAGAGCAGTTCTTCCCACTAGTAGAAATGTATTTGGGACAAGAACTTGTCCTTATTGATCTTTGTCCAATCTTCTAGGGCTATAACCGAGACAAGGTACTTCACAATATCAACATACCATAGGAGGGAATCCATGGAAAGAATTGATTTGTTAGGAAAGGTGTCTGTGATGGGTGGACAACTTAGTGGAGGTTCTTGATGTTCAATTTATGAAGAGATGATCTGCTATCACATTTTGAACTACAAGCTTGTCCTTGAGTTCCAAATCGAATTCTTGTAGGAGAAGGATCCATCTAATCAATCTTGGCTTTGCATCCTTCTTCTGTTTTAGATACCAGATAACGAAGTGGTCAGTCTAGATGGTGACTTTAGATCCAAGCAGATAGGATCTAAACTTCCCAATGGAGAAAATCACATCCAACAAATTTTTCTCTAAAATAGTGTAGTTCCTCTGTGCTTCATCTAATGTCTTATTGTGTAGTGAAAAGCATAGGACACTTTGTCTTTCCTTTATCATATCACAACTCCAACTACAAATTCTGATGCATCAGTCATGATCTCAAGGGTGGAGACAAATTCGAGGGCTGTAAGATGGGAGCCTGAGTGATTAGCTCCTTCAAATGATTGAAAGATAGGAGAACCTGCTGATCAACATTAAACTCGATCTCCTTTCATAGTAATTCAATGAGCAGTCGGGTGATGCAGTTGAAATATTTGATGAATCGTCTCTAGAAACCCACATGCTCCAGGATTGACCTCACATTTCTAACATTCTGAGGTTGCTCGATATTAGTGATCACATCCACATTTGTTGGGTCGACTTCCATGCCAATCTTTGAAACGACATGGCTTGGTATAATCCCTTCAGTTATCATGAAGTGACTCTTTTCCCAAGACAATACTAGATTGACTTCATGGCATTTCTGAAGTACTTTTGTCTAGGTGCTCAAGATAAGAATCAAAGATGTCACCATATATGGAGAAGTCATACATAAACACCTCGAGAAAAATGCCAACCATATCGGTAAAAAATTGAAAGCATGCAACTCTAGAATGTGGTAGGTGCATTGCATAGACCAAAGGGCATTTTCTTAAAGGAATAAGTGTCGTACATGTAAGTGAAAGTAGTTTTCCCTTGGTCCTCTGAGGTGCTTCCCACTTGGTTTTACCTGGAATACCCATCCAAAAAGAAGAACTTCTTGTCGCCCAATCTTTCTAAAACTTAATCAATAAATGTAAGGGGAAGTAGTATTTCTTCGTTGCATCATTAAAGTGGCTATAATCAACACATGTGTGCCAGGATGTTGGTACCTGAGTAGAAATATCCTCTCCTCTTTCATTTGTAACCACAATGAGACATGATTTCTTCAGACCTACACGCAATGGACTCACCCATTTAGAGTCAAAGATGGGATAAATGAAGCATGTGTAACACCATTTCATGATTTACTTCATGATAACGTCTTGCAAGTAGGGTTCAATATTCTCTAAAATTCTCAGGATGCCTTGAAATCATCTTCTAAATAATTGTGATATGAACACAAAGTAGGATTTATCCCGCGGAGGTCTAATACGTTCCAACCTATTGCATTGTGGTTTTTCTCTAGAAACTCATGTAGTCAAGATTGTAACGTCCCGGGCTTAGGTCCCCGGTCCGTTATCGAGGAAAACTGACCCCGACAACTTGTTGGGTTCGGGCCGAAATGGACCCGTTGACAACCACCCAAAATGCTTAAGCCCAAGTTCTCAAGTAGTAATCCCCACCACTTATATACCACACCCAAACTTTGAGAGTTTTCCATGTGGTACTATGTTTGGGGTTAGGGTGTTACAACCTCCCCCACTTATATTCGCAACGTCCTCGTTGCGACATGACCCATCACTTATTCCCAGTGATAGTGGCGGCTGCACGCTCTGGGTAGCCATTTCCTCCAACCTCTTTGTAGGGGCGGCTCCACCTCTCGGGTAGCCCTTTCCACTATCAGAGAGAATTTGGCTCTGATACCATTGTAACGCCCACCTCGACGGGAGCGCATCTCGACACCCATTCACAATATTACCCAACAACAGTCTTAAACAACCTGCATGATATACCATTCATACAAAAATAAGGACACATGAAAGAAAATCTAAGTTTCCATTGATCACCAACGTCAACATAAGAATAGAAATAAATCCTCAGAGTCTCTTTATTACATCATAAATACTTGGAAATGAAAGATAGCAACAACTACTAAGAAACTAGTCCTCAACCTTAACCACGTCCTGCAGATGCACCACCAAAGATATGAGCCTCTGTCTCCTGCTCTACACTTCCTGTTGGATTTCCAAAGAATGTAACTCATGAGTCAACTGACTCAGTAAGGATAAAATAACTTATAAATCAAGAGAGAGTATAGGTAGGCAATGCAAATGCAGTAACTTAACAAGTTTAGAAGAGAACATTCTAAAAGCATCTAGCATTATACAATCACTTATATTCTAGGCCTTTAATACGTACACAATCAAACCAATTCTTTGACATATCTATATTCATATTTTCATTTACTTATCCCGGACTCGCCCGTCAAAGGAGAAAGATTACACTAGAAATGAAGTCTGCAACACTTCATTTAAAGTGCAACCCAAAACCTGTGTGCAAACGCGATCCTTCAGCTAGTCTAGTTGATAGTACTCTGACACTCGAGATGGGCATATATGTTCAATGAGTCTCAACCCTGTCAATCGAGTCTGCCGGAGGAGTCTCGCTCGCTCCTTAAAAAGTGCAACAAAACGGATCCGTATGTGCGATGCACGCGTGCATCCACCTCAATTACACCAGAGTACCTACCACCACCCCACTCTGTGATGCCCCTCGAGTGGGGATGACTCACTGTCGGCTCAGCCGGACTACAAGAGTGTGCACCTATCTTGTAGTTATTATACCATTTGTCCCGAGCTTGTATATCTATAATTCAAAACAAAAGTAACCAATCTTGGGTATGATAGTCATTTCCATTAATTGGTTTACAACCATTAAAATTTGAGACCCCGGATCATATATGAGCATAGCCATGAGTATCCTGAACAACAATCCTAATCAAAGCTTCCTCATCAAAAAGGTATTGTTATAAGGCAGAAAAAAAATCAGATTATTCCAATCGAATGTCATGAGGACAAATCGTATACGATTTGTATAAGTGAGTGACCCGACCAACCAGAAAAACAAGGGAGACTTTAGAATTAAGACTCTTCATACGTTAATTAAGAATAATGAACTCACTTTTGAAATTTTATTAATCCAATTACTTTATTATGGAAATTTATAAGTTTTAATAAGATAGATACAACATGCTAACTACTCAATTCGTGCATAA
Organism: Ottelia alismoides; assembly: GCA_037367405.1. Taxonomy (NCBI): domain Eukaryota; kingdom Viridiplantae; phylum Streptophyta; class Magnoliopsida; order Alismatales; family Hydrocharitaceae; genus Ottelia; species Ottelia alismoides. Next base: position 557,429 of record JAZKJV010005966.1, on the reverse strand, counting down.
TCATCATAAGTTTCTAAGCATGTTTAATTTGTGTGATGAATATAATATAAAAAAACTATTGTATCCCCTAAACTCAAGGTCTTCCAGTGAGCCAATTACGGCTATATTTAAGTCCTTTACAAAAAAAAACTTACCGGATTATCAACGGAAAAAAAAGTAAACAAAACAACAACCACAACCCTATTATATTGACCACTAACTGATAGATTACTATTAATAGAGCTCAGAAAGGGTCAATAATCAACACGTGCAATCACTAGGTCCCGAACTCATATCTACCACCCGATAAGAAAACATTTGTTCTGAAAATCCATAGACTTAACATCACTGAAAATAACTAATCCTAATCTATATCCCTCATCATCATCCCAGCACCTGATACCAATCCTAACAAAAATATACTACTCCAAATTTGTCACAAAAGCCTCGGTTTAAATACACACACACATTAAAGTCATACTGTTAAAGTCCCAACCCCTTGATGTTGCTACAGACATGGGCATAACGAGACATAATGTAGCGTACTCTCACATACCATACGTGTGGTGAATAACGATCTTAACTTAGTTATACTAATAGATCAACTGGCACTTGTGTTTAGTATAGATATCCTATACAATAGTCGTGACTAAAAAAATACATGTTGATTTAGATAATCACAGACTTAGTCATGAATGGCTTCGGTTGTTACAACCAGCAAATACACATTTTATAATACTAAAACCGCACAGAGAAGGACAAATGATCGATTATATAAGACATTCCTATTTAATAACGGGAAAACTAATATACTACCGTAATCAGGAAGAGATGACGAGAATACCAACAGCAAGAGGTGGTTCAAGGTTAAATCAAGTCGAATAATCGTCGACAAAATCGTCAATCTCCTAATTGGGAGATACACGAATATAACGGGAGAATATCGAAAATCCGTTACCTATGCTCGTGCACGCCTTTGATCCACGTGCTCGATCGCCCGATCACCAATCCGATGAGAGGGCTGCCTTTCCCTTGCGATGGCCTTCCTCGTCTTCTTCTTGTCTCGAAGCTACGAAGCTTGCACCATTATCCTTTTGGCTCTCTAGAGAAGGAGATGGAACAAGATAAGAGAATGACTTTGGGAAGGAAGAAAGGGTGGATTAGGGTTTGGAAAAGGAGTAGGAATGAGGGAAGATAAAGGGTGTGGGTCTTTATATAGTTGGGGATTAAAACATTAGTTTTAGAAACCCTAAAACAACCCTAATTCGAAATTAATTAACCAAAACCCGTAACCCTTAATTCCCTCAAAAACCATGACCCCTCTTCACTAAAACAGGTATATCTCCCACATCCGGACTCGGAATTTCTCCTACCATACAGTTGTCTATGACTGATGGGGTAATTGGGCTCTGATACCATACAGTTGTCTTTGGACGTTACAAAGATTCCTGATCTTGGGTCAACCTACTACTGATGATGATTGGATACATGTTTTCTGCACCTGCAATGAAAGCATACTTGAGGCCTGCCAGAAGTGGCTTTAACTATAGTACCGATCTAGCTTACTTCTCACACTTCAGACACTGAACTGGTAGGTGAATGGTCTACCATGATTTTGGAGGTGTTGCTCACCATGGTTACTCATGGCTCAGATGTCAATGTGTCGAACAAATCATCAATGAATTCATCATGTTTAGTATGGCATGAATCTTTTGAATCAAACAAGCTCATCATCAAGTAAGAATCTGTTTCCTAATTGACATTAGAGCATGTGTTGATTGTGCTTGCCAGGTCCCCTCTGGAGAGAGGATTTCCTGAATCCATGTATCATTCAAAGAAAATTCTACATCCGTGATTTCTACAATAAAGTCACAGTTTACTTCAGACGATTTTTCTCTTCTTTCGCCAGATATGACCTTTGGTTTACTGACCATATCTATCATTACTTTGTTACTAGTCGAGCAAAACATGATCTTTCTAAACCCATCGTCAACCACAACCTCTGTAATTCATAGGAATGGTGGCCAAGAATAATCAGGGTTTGGAGTAATGGTGTAGGAGAGTCCATATCAAGGACAACAAAATCAACAAGAAACTTCATGCCATGCACCTTTAAGATAATGTCCTCCAACAAACCTCGGGGTTGCTTGATCGATTGATCAATGAACTGAAGGATCATCTTTGTAGGTTTCAATAGAATCAACCTAAATTCCTGAAGTAATGATGAGGTCATGAGGTTGATTGAAGAGCTGCTATCAAGCAGAGTTTGCTCAAAGACCTGGTCAAAAATTTTGCATGTGATTAAAGGTGCTCCTTAGTCTGGATTTTTTCTAGGATATTATTGATTGTTGTGACTGTAACCATGGTGAGGACATGTTTTTCAACTAGCAGGCGCTTGTTATTATGGTTCGGCTGACACTTGTTCATATATGCTTCTTCCAATCCTTTCTTCACAACGGTCATATATTCCATGGCTTTCATCAATGGAAATTATATAATCAAATTTTTATGATCTCCACATGCAATTTTTTTGCTTTTTTTAGATTTTTCAATTACATCAGGAAAAAGAATATGTACAAAATTGAAATCAGAAGTATCATTTTATTTACATTAGTATTCATGTCCGCAACTTAGTGTACAATTGGACTGCAAAAAGATGTACAATCTTGAGCATGTAGTGGACGTGCAAATTTATGGTCTCTACTATGTAAGCTTGTGATGGATCGGTTGTTGGAGCTAGATCCTTTATGGTTGGCATGGATTCACTTCGACTGCGACCATCTTTTTCGTCTTTCCATTTTTCTATTTTTTTCATTCTTTTTGATAGCAATGGTAGCAACTAACTGGCATGGATCTTCCTTCTTCCTCCTCCTCATCGAACTTATGGCTAGCACGACTATTGCAGAAGACGGTGATTCACCATATTAATCTCTATTTGTCTCTCTAACAAAGGTAAATGGAGGCAAGGTCCTACTTTTCTTGAGATTAACAACATTAGACAAAAAATCATAATCATCTAACTCTACATGTATAGACAAGATGTCACATTATACCTACTCTTTTCTCTTAAAATTATTAGGGTTGTATTTGATCTAGGCCATAATTGGATTTTTGGTGTTCGTCGAGTCATCCAGCTTCTGTATTATTTCTGCTAAGCCCTTTACCAACATTGCCAAGCAATTGAGGCTCGGGTTCACCAGAACCGCCTTGGATGGTTCAGCATGCTAATCAAGATGTGGTTGATGGTACAGAGGCAAAGATGGTTGTTGCTGATAATGTTGTTGAGGTAGAGGAAGTTGATACTGCTGCTGAGGAGGAGGTTGATACTGATGGAAGTGAGGAGGGGGATACTGCTGTTGAGGTGGAGCCACATATGAATGATACAGTTGGTGTTGGCAACAGTACGACTGCTCGTAGTGCTGGTTTTATCACCAATTATTATGATACTGTGGATACTAGTGGTATTGAGGCTGAGAGGAGTGGACAAATCTCCCTCCTTTATGTTTAGAGAATGGGTAGGAATTCGTAGTCCAACCCTGCTAAGGTCTGCCTGGATGAGCCAACTACGTCTCATTGGACCAAACTACATTCACCTCTTGAATGAGAGGCGACAGAGGAGAGATAGCATCCTAAAAAGGCCAGGGTTCTGGTTGGTATATCACTTACTACTGTTGTTGTGGTGCCTGGCCAGGAGTCTGCACGTAATATACGTGCTGGACCATCGGTTGTTGTGGACTAGACTAAGACTGATGTTGTGTGGGCTGCTCTTCTTTCTTCTCAATAGGAGTCTCGGACGATGGAGTCATCGACTAGTAGCATTGATGGTACTCACCAACAACTCAAACTTCTTGTTGATCTGATCTAACTTTTCTAGATGTTGGGTTCTTTGTTCGATCACAACGAGTTTTTTGAGATCCAGTTATTGCTTATTGATGATATCAACCTTAGAGAGATGGCCCCTGAAGATGCTAAGGTTGGAGATCTCATCTCTCTCTATGTCATGTGAAGCTATCATGTGCACATGTTTGTAGAGGATCTGGGTTTGTTTCTGTTAAGTGTGGGATGAAGAGAGGATAACTTCTCCTTCTACCATCTTCATCCTTATTGAAGTGGGTGTTAGCCATGTGAGCCTGAGGCGAACCATTCTTACAATAAATGTTATTGTAATATATTATTTATAAATAAAAGTTATTGATTGTTTCACTCTATTTCTGAGATTAAATGAATGAATGCACTATAAGGTCCCTTTGTATAATTAGGGTTATGTACCATGGCCATCTTGATGATCATACAAGTATTGATTAATTAATTAAATCATAGTGGCTGGTGCTTGGATGAATATCTAAGGAGTTAGATTGAGGACTCATCAAGCACTGAATAATGATTGTTAAGAGATGATCTTTAGCGTGAGTAGGAGATGACAATCCTTTCTCATTAAGGCTGATATCTGACCAACCTCTTGATGTAGGTCCTCTAAATGGGAATAGTGATTCAGAGGTGTCAGATTAGTTAGGTCAAAGGGTTGACTTAACGAGATCGAGATAACCTAAGTCTTATGTTGAATGTTGTCACAATATAGGTACATATCCTCTGATCAGAGATAGTTGTGTTACTATATATCTGAGTGTGTAATTTGGCATACCAATTGGTTGATGACCTAACCAAAGTCTATACACTGACGAGCTGGTGTGCATGTAAGGGCATATGAGTAATACGATCTCTCAAAAGGATCATACAGGTTCACTTGTGAACCGAAAGACAGGAGCTCACTCATGAGGTATTGGGATAGATCAAATTCCATGCATGGTCGTCATGCTTTGGAAGCATGATAAGAATTTGAATCTATGATATATTGTTTGGGAAAGCATATGATCGATACCAACTCCCAATGACCATGATTGAGAAACTTGATGATTAAACCCTAAAGATAATAGTGTAAAATTGATATATATCTTTGGGTTTATCATAAGTCTTCCAGTATGAAGGATGTACATGTGGTAGGAATACCTGAGGATGATGTGATCATAAACGGTTGTATAACCATGACGCTTCCATTTTGAGGTAGTGATGAAACATGTTTGGATTTTAGTGACTCCTCTTAGAGAAGTAATCTGATCTTGGTCCAAGTGTTGGACATTGATCTGAATGAGATTCAGAGGTAATGAGAAGATTAGATTTGCGGTCTTGATTTAATCAAGCATCTATGAGAGGTCCGTGAGGTTTGGAATTGAGATGTGATCTCAACATCCAAGTCGCTATACGCGGAACAATACAATCGCCCTGTCCTTATTTCCAAGTATTTGCGGAGAAAGCAAATTATTTTTTAAAGGGTTCAAGGATAATTCCATAGTTGAATTATATCTAAGCATTGAGAATTGGATAATTAAATGTGATTTATTATCTTGAATGATGTGAATTTGATTAACATTATTGGGATGCTTGTGAATGATTATCCAATATAATTAAATGCGATTTAATAATTATGGATGAGAATAATGTAGATAGTAGTATCTAACTATTCATAATATATTATAAATGTAATTTATAATGTATTAGAGAGATTACTGTGATTTATATTTGTTGATTAATTATTGGTGTGAATTAGATTCACATTAGATAATTAATTGAAAATGTAAATCACTTTTTATTTTGGGTTGTGAATGTGATTCTTAAATTTCCAATGGTAAGATTGTAATATTCTCAAAATAATTATGAATTATTTTTGTAGAATAATTTACAACAAGTGTTGTAAAATCTTGGAAATTTTCAAGGATTGATGCAATCTCATGAAATTGCATGAGATTGCATCTCCCATGAGATATGGGTGGACGACCACCATCTCCTATAAGGAAATTTGAAAGAAGCACAAATCAATATCATCCATTGATTTCGTGTAATCCATGGACTGTGATCCATGGACTCCCAAATCCCTATATAAGGAGAGGCACCTCTTTCCTTTCATAGGGGTTAAGAAATATACAACAAGCTCTCTTGATGACCATCCATCTAACCCTAAAGAGAAGGAGTCTCCGTCGTCCTTTCGTTGTTGTGCCGCCGATTCGATGACTCATGGTTCTCCATCTTCTTTGATGTTCCTCGCTCACGAAGAAGACACTTGATATCATGCGACAAGATCAGGAGTTCCCACGCTTGGATCAACATCTTGGATTCCGAGGATCGTCGGCTAATCCCGTGCTCGCAAGCTTCTTCTCCGAAGATAGGATGTGAGACAGGAGGTATCTTTTTGTAGAGACTTGATCGCAACCATGCTACAAGAGGTATACGTTTATCCTATTTGTGGTTTAGATGAAACTATCTGAGAATTGTTCTTGGATCATGTGGTTTCATCACATGAAATTTTTTAAATTCCACTGCATAGAACAACTAGTACGACTAGTCATTATCAATCATATATGATACGATCCTCACTCTTCTATGATGCGCTTAAAGATTATTCTATATCCTTCAAATGGTATCAGAGCCTTAGGTCGGAGGTTTTGGATGCAATCCGTTAACCTAGGAAGACTTGTGTTCATTAGGGATTGCAAAAGTTTTGCAGCATTTCATTTTCGCATCTCTATTTAGTGAGTAATTTCGGACATATTTAAAATATTTAATCACAAAATATTCGGACTTTGTTTCTCATTAAATAAGGAGACTATAGGATCTGAGTTTGCGTAATTTGGATTCCGTTTGCTCAATATATAATCATTTTAATGAACATGTATCCACAGTTTCGGGGACTGTGAATCTTAACATAATTAAGGAGTTAATTACTGTTTTAAAACTTCTTGAAATGAATTTTGATCACTCAGTTTCTATTTTAAATCAAATTAGAAAACTTTGGAAAGTTATTTTACATAATTTGGATTTAAATTGATTGAGATATGTTAAATTTAGTAAGTAGGGGTCACTTCTGAAATTACATTCCTAATCAAGAACCATGTGATTGTCAATTAGTGAAATTAATTGTTAATTTCTTGAAATAATTATGGAAAATATTTGAGAAATACTTAGTGATAAATATTTCCTTAATTGACATGGCCTCAACCAACAATTGATTAGAGTTGATCTAGATCACAATTGGTTAGACAATCAACAAACAAACTTGCTTGAATAGGAGTGGGAATTTGTCTAGCAAATTTCCTTATAATCAAAATGGTTTTGATTATTGCTATATGGTATAACTTCGATTGAAAAATCAATGAACATATCAAGTACACAATGATCAATTTGGCATTATCTTTTCCTGAGGTGGATATGGTGTCTAGTCGGGGAACGTTGGGATAGCAGGTTGCATCGTATGCGATCTATCCCACTCCCGTCGGTACTGGCCATGACAGCGAGTAGGGACTCGATAATGCCAGAGATCAAGGTATATTTTTCTAATTATTAAAATTTGAATAATACGTACCTTGAGAATATACCATCCTTTCAAGAAACAATCAAGTTTGTTGATTGAATTGGATTGATAATTGATTTAACGAGATTAAATTGATTATATCCGATTGAAACACTCTATTGTGAATAGATGTGTATTTTCCTTGGAATAATTAATTATGTGAATGTGATTCATGATAATTAATTAATTAATTAAAATTTGAATATGAGGTGGAGGATCAAATATTGTGACATCCATGGTCTCCCATCAAGGCAAAGGGTTCCGTCGCCAGATATTGTATGTAGGAGACGCATGTCCGAAGTGACAGCTCCTGTATTTTCGAAATAGTAAGGTTGTATACATAGTGACCCCAATATCGGGTCCTCATATTATTGGAGCGATATTGGATTACGTATAGCTAGTTTTAAGCCCGTTGACGGTTGGTTCAATTAGAAATGGGTCAACATCACCTTAGGGGTGGTGGGCTCGGGTGTTAAAGATCGAATTGTGAAATGCTAGTTGGACTTGCAAGGCGGAATGTGTTCCCACTTCTCTTTATTCGAGTCATAGGTTCTCATATTATTGGGATGTGATAAAGATAAAAAGGAGATCCCACTTCTTGCTAGAGATATAGTGGTAAGTATATCTCTTGCTTTGAAAGTGAATAAGGGAATGAACTTTCTAAGTTGAAAAAGGTAATACTAATTAGATTTAAAATTCCTTAATCAAATGTTTTAAAATGAATATATAATTATTTATATGTTCTAATATAGTGCATTCTTAATTTCAGAAAATGAAGTCCATGAACCCTTTGAGCAGGCTCTTAGAGGTCAATCAGCTGACCAGACCAAATTATTCGGATTGGATCCGAAATTTGGATCTTATCCTTTCTGCTGAGCGCATTTCCTATGTGCTATATAAAGACAAGCTTGTAGAACCAAAGACTCTGGAAGACATCAAATTTAATGAAAAATATGATTAAGATCATAATATGGAAAGATGCTACATTCTTGGTTCATTATCCAATGTGCTTCAGAAGTAGCATGTGGAGATGAACCATTGCCAAGAGATTATGTTGAATCTAAAGGAAATGTTCGGTGATGTGAACTGCACACAACATTATAATGTAATGAAAGAGCTTATTCACTGCAAGATGCAGGAAGGGACCTCTGTCAGAGAACATGTACACTAAATGTTTGGGTGCCTCTCTGAATTGGAAACACTGGGAGCCTTCATGGATTCTGACGTGTAGGCTGATTTCATTTTGTTGTCACTCCTAAGTCTTTCAACAACTTTGTAGTCACATTCCACATGAGCAAAGTATATTTTACTAACGTTGAGTTGTTAGCTGCATTAAAGTCTTCTAAAGACGTAATGAGGAAGGACAACCCCTCTTCCAGTGCAATGGTTGCACAGGTCAAAGGAAAGCATGGTCAGAAGCAAGGTTCTTGGAAGAGCCCAGTGCAGACGAGAAAGAAGAAGAGTCAAGGCGTTGGCTCATCTTGAAATGCATCCACGTTGATAGCGTCGAAGAAAACCGATGTTGGTCACCACTACAAGAAGCTGGGGCACTGGAGGCGTAACTGCCCAGAATACCTAAAGTTGGTCGACAAAGGTAAATCCCTTGCAGGTATGAAATCTACTTTAATCATTGAAACTAGCTTTCTCATTGGACGAGAAGGAAGTTGGGTTGTTGATTTTGGTGCTTCTGTTCATGTATGCAATTTGTTGCATCTGTTCCGGGAAACTAGGAATCTAGAATAGGGGAGATAGTCATCCAGATGGGATCTGATGCAAGTGTTGCAGCAGTCGCCGTTGGGACCTTCAGACTATCATTATCTAGTGGAAGAGTCCTAGTACTTAAAGAGTGTATCTATGTACATGAAGTCAGAAGGAATTTGATATATGTATCTAAACTTGTAAGAAGTGGATATTCAATCTTTTTCTGTAATAAATTAGTCATAAATCATTATGATAAACATATTGCAGATGGTATTTTGACTTCAGATGGACTCTATGAACTATGCATTGATGAAAAAGTCATGAATGTTACTACCACTAATTATAATAAAAACCCTAAAAGATCTCGAGAGAATGCAAATAATTCGAATATGATTTGGCATCAAAGGTTTGGTCATTTATCTGTTGATAGGATCATAGATTGATAAAAGACGGACGCTTAGATTTTCCACAGGTTCAATGTTTGCATACCTATGAACATTGTATTCGAGGTAAATTGACTAGGATGCATTTCTATAACAAGGTTACATGATGCGAGGGTATTCTTGACCTAATATATACTGATGTATGCCGTCCCTTCAGTACCGCTACTCGAACTGGATATTGATATTATTTGACATTTATTGATGACCATTCATGATACGTGTTTGTCTTCCTACTACTTCATAAATCTAAAACATTTGAAAAGTTCAAAGAGTTCAAGGTTTTGGTCGAGAACCAAACCGATAGGAAGATTAAATGGATTCGATCTGATCATGGTGGCGAGTACCTCTCAGATGAATTCAAGGAATACCTTAAAGAGAATGGAGTCGTCTCTAATCTCACTCCTCATGGAACCCCAACTTGATGGTGTTGTTGAACGACGCAACAGGACTATCATGGACATGGTCTGTTCAACGATGAACAAAGCACATTTACCTCTTAGTTTCTGGGGATATGCAGTAGAGACTGCAATATATATCCTAAATAAGATTCCTAGTAAATCTATACCTAAGATTCCTCACGAGCTGTAGTATGGAACCAAACCCAGTGTTAGTCACTTGAGGGTTTGGGGTTGCTTGGTCCCTGCGAAGAACGTGGAAGCAAGTAAGCTAGAAGATCACTCTCTTGAATGTTACTTCATTGGGTATGTAAAAGATGGTATTGGATACCAGCTTTATGACCCTGAGACTCAAAAGGTTTTCGTCTTTAGAGATGTGAAATTTATGGAGGATGAATTCCTTAAAAGTCAAGACAAAAGTGAAGTAGAGGAACTAATTAAATCCCCTGAGGATTCTGAGCTTCATGAACTAGAAACTGAAGAGATAAATAAAGTTGAAACATACATACCTCTTCGAAAGAGTTCGATGGTGGTTGCACCACTTGAAAGGTATGGATTCCATGTGTCAGGTGAAATTGGAAATGATCCTGCTTCATTTGATGAAGCACTCACGGATAATGACATGGATAGATGGATTCTAGCAATGAAATGAGAAATTGACTCCATGCATAAGAATGGTGTATGGACCCTAGAGGATCCACCTAAAGGGGTGAAACCCATTGGGCGCAAATGGATTTTCAAGAGAAAGAGGGGAACTTATGCGAAAGTAGAGACTTTCAAAGCACGGCTCGTAGCCAAAGGATACACATAGAGAGAAGGCATCGACTACAATAAGATGTTCTCTCCTGTGGCTATGCTTAAGTCCATCAGGACACTGCTGGATATAGATGCATCTCTTGACTACGACATCTGGTAGATGGATGTCAAGATGGCTTTCATCAATGGATACTCGAGGAGGATATCTATATGGAGCATCCCCAAGGCTTCATAGTTGAGGATGGCAAAGTATGCAAGATGAATAAATCCATTTATGGGCTCAAACACGCTTCTCGTATATGGCACATCAGATTTGATTAAACCATAAATACTTTTGTGCAGAATCCTGATGAACCTTGTGTGTACAAGAAGCTTAGTGGGAGCATCGTTGTATTCATCATGCTTTACGTAGATGACATCCTTATCATTGGGAATGATACAAGGATGATGATCAGTGTGAAAATTTGGTTATCTCATACCTTCGAGATGAAATATCTTGGAGAATCCTCTTACATCTTAGGCCTGAAGTTGTTTAGAAACTGAGAAACGAGGATATTGGGATTATCACAACATGGGTACATTAAGAAGATTCTTGAAAATTTCTGTATTGATAGTTCTAAAAAATGCTTTCTCCCCTTAAGACATGGTATCGACCTATCTAAAGGGATCGCTCCTCAAAGTGTTGAGGAAAAGAAAGCCATGGATGGATGCCCTATGCATCAGCTATAGGAAGCTTAATGTATGCCATGATGTGTACTAGGCTAGATATCTGTCATGCTGTGGGAGTGGTAAGTCGTTACCAATCCTGCTATGAAGAGAAACACTGGAATGCAGTAAATGAAATTTTCAAATATCCAAGACGGACGTAAGATTACATCTTGATCTATGGATATGGTGATCTCTGAGTCTTGGGATATACAGATTCATACATCCAGTCGAATATTGATGATCAAAAGTCGACATTAGGGTTTGTGTTCCTCTTGAACGGTGGTGCTGTGAGCTGGAGAAGCAAGAAGCAGAACACCACCGCAGATTCAACAATAGAAGCCGAATACATTACCATATCGGATGCTACAAATGAGGCAGTGTGGTTGTGCAAGTTCATTCTGGAACTTGGCGTAGTTTCCTCTGATTCTCCCATCCCGTTACTCTGCGATAACATTGGAGCCATTTCCTAGGTGAAGGAAACCAAATGGTACCAAAAGAACAAGCATGTGGAAAGGAAATACCACATCATTCGGGAGATTCAAAAGCATGGTGATATCGTCATCACAAAGGTATCCTCTACCGACAACAATGTTGATCCTCTTACCAAACCTCTGACACAGAAGGTTTTCGACCAGCATGTTATGAGTATGGGTTTAAGGATTGTTCCTGAATGGTTCTGAGGGACAGTGGGAGATTGTTAGCGATGTGAGACCAAGGCGAACCATTCTTACAATAATTGTTATTGTAATATATGATTTATCAATAAAAGTTATTGATTTTTTCACTCCCTTTTTGGGATTAAATGGATAAATGCACTATAAGGTCCCTTTGTACAATTAGGGTTATGGACCATGGCCGTCTTGATAATCATACAACTGTTGATTCATTAATTGAATCATAGAGGCTGGTTCTTAGATGAATATCTAAGGAGTTAGATTGAGGACTCATCAAGCACCAACAAATGATTGTTAAGAGATGATCTCAAGCCTGAGTAGGAGATGACAATCCTTTCTCATTAGGGCTGATATCTGACCGACCTCTTGATGCAGGTCCTCTACTTGGGAATAGTGATTCTAAGGTGTCAGATTAGTTAGGTCAAATGGTTGACTTAACAAGATCAAGATAACCTAAGTCCTATGTTGAATGTTGTCACAATATAGGCACACATCCTTTGACCAGAGACAAATGTGATACTATATATCTGAGTGTGTACATTTGGCAGACCAATAGGTTGATGACCTAACCAAGGTCTAACACTGGCGAGTTGGTGTAAATGTAAGCACACATGAGTAATACGATCTCTCAAAGGGATCATATAGCTTCACGTGTGAATCGGAAGACATGAGCTCATTCACGAGGTATTGGGACCGATCAAATTCCATGCATAGTCATCGTGCTTTGGAAGCATGACAAGAATTTGAAGGTATGATATATGCTTTGGGAAAGCATATGATCGATACCGATTCCAAATGACCAAGATTGAGAATCTTGATGATTAAACCCTAAAGATGACAGCGTAAAATTGGTCAATATCTTTGGGTTTATCATAAGTCTTCCAGTATGCAGGATGTACATGTGTTAGAAATACTTGAGGGTGATGCGATCATAAACGGAGTGCAAGGGGTGTCTCTTCGTATATAGTATTTTGTGATTCATTGATCTCAATCCATGGACAATACGAAATCAATGGATGAGATTGATTTGTGTTTATTTCACTGGTCATGATCTTTTTGTAAAAACACAACAACAATTAATTTAATCTAAATCAATATATATATATATATATATATAAATCAACATAAATTAATTTTAAATCAAATTAATTAATCAATCTTGGAGATAATGAGAAGATTGACCATATCCCCTAAAAAGAGGGGTCGACCTCTAAATCATCTCATGAGATCTCATTATCTCATGAGATATCATTATCTCATGAGATCTCATTATCTCATCATATCTCCAAGATTTACAACAACATTTATTGTAAATTATCTCACAAAAATAATTCATAGTTATCTTGTGAACGTTGCAATCATGCCATTGGAAATTTGTGAATCACATTCACAACCCAAAATAAAATGTAAAATATATTTTCAAGTAATTATCCAATGTGATCCCAATTCACATCAATAATTAATCAACAAATATAAATCACAATAGGCTCTCCCTGATATATTATGAATCATAATTATATTATATATGAATAACTGGACAGTGCTATCCGCATTACTTATATCCGTGATAATTAAATCACATTTAGGCATATTGGTTCTCCATTCTCATGTGCTCGAATAATATGAATCACATTCACATTATTCATATCTTTGATAATTAAATCACATTTAATTATCTCAAATAACTCTTTTCATAATATGAATCAAATTCATATTATTCATGATAATTAAATCACATATAATTATATATTTTCTCTATGCTAGGATACACATATCAACAATGAAATTATTCTTGAACTCTTTCAAGGATAATGTGATTCCTCTACAGATACTTGGAGACAAGGACATGGTGGTTGTAATGTTCTATGTATAGTGACTTGGATATTGAGATTACATCTCAATTCAGATCTTGCAGACCTCTCATAGATGCTTGATTAAATCAAGATTGCAAATCTAATCTTCTTATTACATATGAATCACATTCAGATCACTGTCCAACGTTTGGACCAAGATTAGATTACTTCTCTAGTGAGAGGAGTTACTAAAATCCAGACCTGTTTCATCACTCCCTAGGATGGAAGGGTCATGGTTATACAATCGTTTATGGTCACATCGCCGTCAGATCTTCCCAATACATGTACATCATGGATAATGGAAGACCAAGAATGAACTCAAAGTTTTAGATATATTTTACACTATCTACTTCAGTGTTTTATCATTAAGTTTCTCATTTGATCATTGGGAGTCGGTATCGACCATATACTTTCCAAAAGAATATATCATACCTGGTCTTGATCATATACTTTACAAAATCATATATCAAACCTACAAATTCAGTCAAACTTCCAAAGAGAGACAATCGTGCATGGAATTTGATTCTTCCCAATATCTCATGAGTGAGCTCATGTTTTTCGGTTCAACAATGAACCTGTATGATCCCTTTGAGAGATCGTATTACTCATATGCCCTTGCATGTACACCAGCGCGTTGGTGTATAGTCCTTGGTTAGGTCGTCAACGTATTGGTCTGCCAAATGTACATACTCAGACATATAGTAACACACCTATTTCCGGTCAGAGGATGCGTATCTATATCATGACAGCATGTGACATAGGTTTTTTATTATGTCGATCTCGTTAAGTCAACTCTTTGACCTAACTTATCTAACACCTTTGAATCTCTATTCCTATGCAGAGGACCTGCATCAATAGTTTTGTTAGATATCAGCCTTTAGAGAAAGTAATGTCATTTCCTTCTCAGGCTAGAGATCCTCTTTTAATAATCATTTGATGGTGCTTGATGAGTCCTCAATCTAACTCTTTAGATATTCATCCAAGCACCAACCTCTATGATTCAAAAATTGAATCAACAACTGTATGATCATTAAGATGGCCATGGTACATAACCCTAATTGTACAAAGGGACCTATTATGCAAATTAATCATTCTTCATTTCAGATCAAGGAATGATATTCACAATAACATTTATTGCATAATGGCTCGTCGTGGGCTTGCATGTCCAACACCTTTTTCAATAGGATACATCCTTGCATTCAGGAATGCTGTCCTTATTTTTATAAAAAGCGAGATCTTAGTCAAATACGTATATAGTTTGAAGGGGAAAAGGAGTATGCTTTCTGAGAGCACGTAACTCACTTGCTCCCGCTCCCACCTTTTTTTCTCCTTTTTTTCTTAAATGAAACTTAGTGAATCTTAGATCATAATATATCAACACATGGTGTCATTCCAAATTCGACTTAGACTTCTATCCCCTCCATCAAAACTGTCAAATTTTAATGGTCTTAGAGTTGTTGAAATTCACCCACTACAAATGGAAGTATTAGGAACGTATTTTTTACATGAAATTTAAAACAGATATTCCATTTATTATTCCAAGTAATTCCCCCTAGATTTTATTTCAAAAAAACAGAAACAATTGTTGGAAAAAAGTGGGAGCATGCTCTTATATACTCTAAGGAGCATACTCCTTTAACCATAGTTTGTATTAAAGTTGTACATTATAAATACAAAAGAGCACACAAAACTATACACTATAATAGAAACATTAAAACTACACATTATAATACAAACTATATACATATTCTACTAAAATCATTGTATTTTTTTTACAAAAAGGGTTAGCCTTCCTGAATTCATGAAGGAGTGTATCCTATTGGAAGGAAAAAATATACATAGGGTAAAATGATGTTGCCCGTGGGGGATTGAAATAACGAAAATCGAGAGGCTCGTATAAATCCACAAGGCAGATCAACAGTTGCTGAGTTGACTACTTAAAAATTCGTTAAATTCAATAATTAACACATAATATAAATCAGTAAATGAAAACTAAGATGTGGAGTTAAAAATTATTATAACTCTACAACAAATGTGTATAAGTGCAAGTAAGTGTAGAGGTCGATCACAGAGAGCAAACTAGATAGATCAGGCAACGATTCACAAAATTTATATTCTTCTTGTCTAAGAATTTTGTATGGGTTCTTAATTTTATACTTATTATGGAATTTAATTTTTATATTTTTTAATTGTTTTTATTTTTAAAATTTTTATTTATTTTTATATTTTATATTTTCTAATTTTTAATTTCTTTTTTCTTTTTAATATATAATATGAGAATATATAACACTATATATACAATATAGAGTAATATATTTATAAATACAACTAAAATACTTAAAAATCACAAAACATTTTTTTGGGTTTATATTTTTTTACTATTTTTGCATTTTTTGTGAATTTTAGCTTTTTTTATTTATTTTTAAATAATAAATATTCCAAATAGGGATAAAAATGAATATGCTGAATTGATATGAAGATAAAAATACCAAAATATGTCAAAATTTCAAAAAACAATTTTAACAAATAATATATAATTAAATGAAATTATAAAACATAAACGAATATTTTTTGGAGTATTTATGAATTTTTATATTTTTATAAAAGATTTTGGAACATTTTAATTTTTAGCCTTTTTATTTTTCAATTTTAGGGATTTTTTATCTGTAGGATCAAAATATAGTAGTAAATAAAATATATTTTTTGGTATTTTTTCAAAATGTTTTTATTTTTTTTTCAAAATTTTAATTAAAGAGAGATAAAAACATGCTCTTTTGATTTTTAATAAATATTAAAAGGGACCTGCATGTAAAAATAAAAATGTAGCATGAAATTAGTTGCTAACAAGAACTTAATCCTATTTTTTTGAGATTTTTTAGAGCAAGAATGCTATTTTTAATAAAT
This sequence comes from Ottelia alismoides, assembly GCA_037367405.1. NCBI lineage: Eukaryota > Viridiplantae > Streptophyta > Magnoliopsida > Alismatales > Hydrocharitaceae > Ottelia > Ottelia alismoides. Next base: position 540,614 of record JAZKJV010005966.1, on the reverse strand, counting down.
AGGACATGATCACAATAATTATTGAGCTGACAGGGGCATATTTGCAATTAAAATAAAAGGAAAGGATCCTTTTGCAAAATATCCAAAATTGAAATTAAATATATTAATAATAAAATGAAATAATAAAAGGCACAAGGACATACGTGCACAATCACCATCTCAAATGGGACCGCACGTGAGGTTACGTAGATTGGACCCAAATGTAATTAGCAAGGAATTTAGAGGTTCCAATGTAATTTTTCCAAATTTTTTTAACTAATTAAAACATTACAGGACTTAATAAACAAAACCACAAAGAGGGGGCTAACCTTGCAAATTACCCCCAATAGCGTGGATCGAACGGTAGCAGTCACTTAACTTGTCTGCGTAGCATGTGCAGGAGGCGTGATGACGCTTCAACGATCGATGCACATGATTATATCTGGAGCTCCATCGGACGATCGAGGTGTTCGGATATCAGACAATTGCGATAAAACTAAAGCGATCGAAGGATCCAATGATACTACTCTTCCTAAAGAACATAGAAGAACAATCGACTGGGGCTCCTTCAATCTCTTCCCGCTCACGACTTCGGTGGTCTCTGGCCTCCTCCAAGGCTCAAAATGATGTTTGAAGATGTCCACAATTGAGTGATGCATTGGAAATGGTCGGGACTCAACGGTTGAGCCTCAACTGCTCGATGAAGTTTAGAGCTCCATGTACCCTCATTATGCTCAAAATCGACCCCCAAGGGGTCCTTAGCCTCCAGGTCCAGCGGGAGAAGCTCACACAACTAAAATGGGGTTCCTAGGGGTTTATTAGTGGAGATTGGAGAAAGGTGGGGCATGGCAGAGGTGCTCCGACGAGATGGTGATTGTGGAGCACCCAAATCTAGTTCAATGAGGTATGTAGGGCTTACAAGAAGCGAAAGGGGAAGAACTGAGAGCATTTGGCGGATCAGAGCATAAAAGGTGGCACAATGGAGGGTTTGTCAGAACGGATCTCTGACGAACTAAGAATGGGCTTTTTAATTCTAAAAGAATCAATTAAACCTAAATTTACCTATAGGAAATAAAAATTGAAACTAAAATCTACCCAAAAACAAAGGAAATAGACCTCGAGTGGCCGGAAGCCACGAGAGGGAACTCATGGCAACGGAGCCCACCAGAGATGGTGGAATCGATCTTCACGCTCAACTTATCCTATCCTTATTGTAGAGCGAGTTTGCTGTCACCTAGTTTGAGCCCAAGAATACGAAATGGGGGGAATAAATCAGGTGGAAGAGATTCAAAAATAAAAACTGGCAGGGCTCCTTGAACCGAAAAATCACGCTAGCGTGATGGAGCAAGGATCGATGAAGAAAAGTCGAAGAAGAATCAACTCGTTTCGATGATTACATCGATTGGAGGGAAAAGGAGGAGGGTGTTGACACGGTATCTCGAGGGTCGGTTATTAATGATATGTGGTCATTGTTATCCCCAAAATTCCCGGATCAAACAAACAAATTTTTTTTATCTTCTCAAGTTGTAAAATTAACTTAAGATGAATCCTAAGTATAACATGTTGTATCTACATGCAAGGAGGGTCGAGGGTGGGAATGAACAGATCACACTAAAACTGTGTCCCCCTATACTTAGGGTAAGATATCCCTAAGTATAGACATGGAAATCAACAGGAGAGGAGATAATGGAGGAGATCAAAGAATGAACACTCTAGGTGCACACCCCCTATACTTAGGACAAAATACATCCTAAGTATAGTAATGAAGAAGGGGTGATACCTTTTTGGAAGAAAAAGAAGATGAAAATAAAAAGAAGAAAAGAAGAAAAGAGGAAAGATAACTTAACTCATCCACCTCCCCCATACTTAGGACAAATTATGTCCTAAGCATGGCAAAACACACAGAATGAGGTGGATGAGAAAAAAGGGAGATGGAAGGAAGAAAACGAAAGCAGATATACAAAGAGGTGGGTGTATAGAGATCAAAAAGGTAGAAAGTAGACCTTCTCCGTGACCACTAAGGGATGGATCTAACAAGGTGCAAGTCGATATTAGGGTCATCAACAGACACAAACCAATCAGGATCAACCTGATGAAGATCCTAAACAATCTCAAAGTAGAAAGGCATGAATCGGTCAATGGAAGTAGAGTGGTCATGGTCATCCTGGGAAGTCTCCTCTATGCCATAATTGAAAGGCTCAAATTCCTTGATGAAAAAATTAAGGTCAAATTCGGCCTCTGTAGTCTCTACTAAGTCTGCCTTCCACTATAAAATGTCTAAAGTGTAAACCCTGCTGATGTCATCAATGCATTACCACATATAGGAAGGGGGAACTCCAAGTTCTATGCTTTCCGAGTCTTCCTCCTTGGAGAGGAATTCATGGGTCTCAATATCATCCAACATACAACAGAATTCTCTGATATTATCATCAAGGTCATAGTCCTCGAGGTCGACTAACATAGGTACACTCTCGTGGAATGCAGGTCTCTGGTTATTAGTGGGTGTAGTGATCAACACATCACTCCCGACATCAGAACAAAAGCGGATCTCTCCAGATCCATAATCAGTTTCGACTCCCGTAATATCTCACTTGATAAAATAGTTTTACAAAAAAATTACAAACTTTTTCAAATCATTTTACAAAATATTTCACAAATATTTTACAAATAATTTACAAAAACTTTATAAAAGTTCTACAAATGCTTTTCAAATGATTTTACAAATCATTTTACAGATAATTTTACAAATAGTCATTTGCAGACATTTTATATTCAAATATTTTACATACATTTTGTACACTATACATAATTTTGATACAAGAATCATTTATAGATCACTTTACAAACAAAATATATTTATAAATATTTGTACAAAAATAATTTTACAAAGATTTTTGTAAATAGTTCACAAAAAATTTTACAAAAATTTTTACAGAATATTTTACAAAATAATTTTTGCAAAATAGTTTACAAAAGTTTTTTACAAATCATTTTTCAAAAAACATTTTTTGTTTTTGAGCAATATCCATATTATAATAAACAAAAGTATGAGTTATGACTGGAGTATTACCATATATATGACACCCCGTGTACTTAGCTCGAACTATGTCCTCATAGTGACCAAAGAGCTACAATGGAATACATAACTCATTCTAAATATAGAAAAGTGAAAAGAATCGTATGATACAATGACTCAGAATGACAAAAATAATGGAACTTGGTGATCACCCCATCTGTAGGATAAAGTAATCCTATGAAAACGTGGAAAATCGAGGAAAATAATTAACAAAGTCAATGACTCAACTTCTCCTTCCTTATACTTAGGGTAAGAGATCCATAAGTATATAAAACGAATATAAACAAATTAAAGGACAAGCAAGAGAACATAAGAAATGAAAAGAAAAAAATACGAAAAAATACGTAATGAAATACATCACTCCTCATATACTTAGTGTAAAGGATCCCTAAGTATAATCAACAACATGATTATGGAACATAATGAAAATGGAAAAACTCAAGTCATTCACCTCCCCTATACTTAGATAAGTACATCCTAAGTATATCACAAAACATGGAATAGAGGTAAATGATAAAAATGGAAGAAGAAAAAATGAAAAGAAAGGAATATATATATATATATATATATATATATATATATCAGAGAGAATATCATCTCACGTATCATACATAGAAGATGCCAAAGAATCATTGTATGATACAACATGATGGAACCAACCACAGACAGAAATGTGTCATGATCTAGATATGGATTCAACAATTGTCCATTCACAACAAATGGTTGTGTGAGATGACAACCTAGATATTACAATACAACAGTTGTCACATACAACTCTAATAATGAATGGTCCTGACCATTTGCTTTTAAGTTTGCTGGGGAACACCTTCAATTTTACATTAAACAACCAAACATTCTGATCAAGGGAGAAATCTTCCTTATAATGTGTCAATCATGACAACGCTTTACTTTATCCTTATACATGAGTGAGTTGTAAGAGGCAAAATCTTAGAATTCTAGCAAATCAGATCCAATTTCCTACTCTTGCCTACTTTCTCATAGTCCAAATTGCATACACAGAGTGCCCATAAAGATTTGTGAATAAGCTCAACTGGCAAGTCGTAATGCTTCCCATAAACCAATATGTAGGGAGACAAAACCAATGGAGGCTTGTACGCCATGCTATATGCCCATAAAATTGAGTCAAGCATCTGAGACTACTTCTTCCTATCTAGACATACAAGTTTCTAAAGTATCATCTTGATCTGCTGATGTAAAATCTCAGCCTAGGCATTAGTCTATGGGTGGTAAGGATACACAACTCTATGGTCAATGGCATACTCCTTCACAAGCTTTCTGACCTCTCTATCAATGAAATGACTTCCCCCATCTGAAATGAGTATCTTGGTGATCCCAAACCATCTAATAATGTTTTACTTAAGAAAGGAACTAACCATACGAAAATCGACGGCTCGAGTGGGGATAACCTCCACCCTACGACTAAGATAATCCGCAACAATCATGATGTATTGAAATCCCTAACTGATTGGAAATGGGCCCACAAAATCTATGTCCCAAGCATAAAAAACATCTAAAATCTAGATATACTTCAGAGGCATTGTACCTTTGGAATTGACGGTTGCTCTCATTTTTTAATAATCAGTATAACCTCGAACAAAATATGTATCATCCTTAAATAGAGTTGGCCACCATAGGATGAAGGTTATGGTAAGATCTTTAAGCACATCACAGAAGCATGAGGATCATATTATTTGCGATCGGGAGTGACTAGTCGCACTAGATCTCGAGGCAGCGTAATTTAAAAAATTTAATCATATGAAACCACGTGATCAAAGAATGATTATCGGATTGTTTCATCTAAACCACAAACAAGTATTAGGGTAACCTCTTGAAGCCTGGTTGCGATCGAGTCTCTAAACGAAGAGACCTCCTATCTCAAGTTCGATCCGATGGTGGAGATCCTTATGAGCACGTTGATTAAATGTGTGCCTCTCACAATTCATGTTGATGATCCAAATGATGAATCTCCTGATCTCATCACAAGAGATCCGATATCTTCTTCACGAGTGAGGTGCATGATAACATGGCTCCGACCTGCGGTTAAGATTGTCGGTATAGAGGGAAAAGACCGCAGAGAGGAAACAACGTTGATCAAACAAAAATTACGATAAAATAGGAGAGAGAGAGAGAGAGAGAAAGAATCGGATAAAGCGGCTTCTTCTCCTATTTTATCATTCACTATTTATTTTACCAGGTCAGTATGCGTGGGTCAAACTCAAGGAGGCAGAATATTAAAACTACGGTTTTTGAGACAAGGAAGAAATTCCAGAAAAGTCATCTTTTATTTTTGATTTCACAAAGAAAGAAATTGAAAAGAAATCTTGCTTGAAACTAACTCAAGATGACAAAAATCAAAATGACAAAATGAAGCGACAAAAAATCTTGAAAAAATAATAAAAAAATGCCTTGTGTAGTTATCAAGCTACCCAAAAAAATCGCAGAAAAAATACAGAAAATTCAAGGTCCAAACAACCCCTATAAGCCAGGGGCATAACTGTAAAGAAAAGCTTAATGTTTTTATTAGAGAAAGGTTCCTGTGGGGAATGAAATGAAAATAAAACTAAAAGAATTGCATTTAGGTCCCTACGTGAGGACCTAAATGCAATTTATGGAAACATCTAGGGAGGTTGAGAATTTCTGGAAATGACATGGCTTATTGTGCAATTTCTCTACCCCTTCGGATTGGATGGTCAGGATTAGAAGAGTTGATGCGATCTGAGCTGTTCGTCGGGGACACGTGTCGTACACATGTGCGACATGGTGGTCTTCCCGTTCTTGTGGTCTTGCGTACAACTGACGACGAGGGTGTCTTCTCCAATTTCTTCCCGACGATCAGTTACAACCTCGGGCCTCCGGCGGGGCCAGTGGGATGATGCCTTCACCCCTCAAGCTCGCCCGCAGTGGTGCTCCTCTGTAGTCGACCGGAAGTGACGGTTCACCGTCGATGAAAATGGCGGTCCCTCTGATCCTGGAGCCGATAAGTGATATTGCACCTTCTTTGAATGAATTGTTCCTTGCGTTTGGAAGCTCCTATTGCTCTGATGTCGCTCCATATGATTAATGGATCTACAATTAATGATTTTATGTGCTTGATTTGCAAAGAAATCGGCCAAAGGATTAAGAATCACAAGATCAAAATAATATTTCCAGAATTGATGAAAAATATAGTGAAAAGTAGCAGAAATGAGACACGAATTGGTTTAATTTTGAAACGAGTCTGAGAGATGAATGGGTTATGCGTTTAAGAGGAGTGATTAATGAATCTAATGATGCGATTAAGGTTGCTAATGGATACACAAAAGTTGAGAAAGAAAATAGCAAAGGTGGAGGAATAAATCTGGGAAGAAGAAGTGTATTACATCTTGATAGCAACTCGACGGTCGATCTTACCGGAGCTTGATGTGGCGTTGGGCGGCGATGCAAGGCGAGGATTCACCTTGGAGCTTCTCCTCCGACGATCGTCTTCCATGCGGGACGACGGATGGGTGTTGTCGCCACCATAGTCGGTCGGCACGAGGCTTGGAATGAGAAGGGTCGGCACTGGAACTGGGAGGTTTAAGTTAGTTGGAGAAAGTCTGTTTGAATTCGCCAAACTCATGAGCTTTTAAAGAGGAATTGAAGAGTTTGTTAGGTGGATCGAATGGTCGGCGTGAATTAGAGTTGTTAGGGGAAGAGAATGAAGGGTTAAGATTGATTAATGAAGTTAGAACTGGGGCAGAAAAATTAGTTGAAGAACAACTGGTTGAACAGAATGTTGCACCGACTTCTTGAAGAAGAAGAACCAAGTGCTGACACATGTCAGCACATGGTTGGCCAGATGTTCAAAATACACTATAAATTATGTAATAAATAGTAATTGTCATTATTTTAAATAGGTATAAAAACTAAAAATAAAGAGAATTAAATTACCTAAATTATGGTATAACTAATTTTTGTAAAAAATAAGTATTATTCGAAATATAAATATTATATTGATAAATAGATATAAATAATTCTTATTTAAATAGGTTTTGAATTTTTAATTCAATAAATAATTAATTATATATTAATTTTATATTTTCGTAATTATTAGAATAATAATTAATGCCTTTGTGAATTTGTGTCGTTTTTAATAATTTATTTTAGATATATTAATAAATACATGTATAAGTCATATAGTTCAATTTTATCTATAAATTAGGGTTTTGGATTTTATTAAAATAATAAATAAGTCCAAAAAATCTGAAATAAATTAGGATGGAAATACAAGATAATGAAAATAATTAGAAATTATAAAATTAATAAAACTATAAATAATGTGCTATAAATAAAAAAACAGCCGAGAAACCCCATTGTCAATAGGTCCCAAAACCAACTTTTTGCAAACGGACTCCGATTTTAATGAAATCACCTCCATTAATTAGATAATATTATTTTATGAACTTTAAAGGTGAGTAGAGTGAGATTGGAGTTTGTATGAGAAATTTATTATGTTTGGAAGTTGAGAATTTGACAATTTAAAAGAAGGATTTCTTGGCATATATACAAGATACTATTTTTAACTTATTTTTATATTTTTATATACATTTTTAGAAATAATTAGGAAAAGAGTTGGTAAAAAATATATACATATGAATTAATTAAAAATAAATGAAAATTTGATATTTATTTGATAAATAATGAAGAGTGTGTGGAGTGTACTTTAATTATTTTTATGGTTTCTTTCCTTATCTCCCCCTACTTGTTTGTTTGTCGACCAATCCATGCTGACTTGGTCTCGGGGGTTAGGTTATATAAATATATCTTATAACTATATTTATATTTTCTGAGTCATATTCTACATATATACATATTTACAATCTGCCATCTTTTCTTTATTTTTATTATGTTATTTATGTACATGTTTTTGATGCATAAAGTGCATTTTTATTAATGAATGGGATTTTGATAAAAGGTGGGAATTAATGAATATTTACATATATTTGTTACGGGTTTTTAAACAAAATGCGACAGAAATGTTAATGAATCATGGATTCATCGGTGCATCGAAGGAGATGGAGATCCATGAGCAAATAACCTAGCAGGATTACGGAGATGTTGTAGCGATGGCGACTCTCTCTAGGGCTCCTTGGTGGACGGCCACAATGAGAGGGAGAGACGGTTGGTGTGTAGAGAGAGAGAGAGAGCATATGGATGTTGTCTCTTGATGTTGTAACTAGAAGAGCAAGGAGTGCTTCTTCTTATATAGTATTTTGGGAGTCCATGAATAACAATCCATGAACTATGCAAAATCAACAAATGATATTTATTTATGCTTCTTTTAGTGGCCAGGATTTTTGTTATAAAAACATAACAACAATTAATTTAATTTAAATTAAATATATATTGATAAATCAATATAAATTAATCTAAAATTAAATCAATCAAACATGGAGATAATGGAATGGAGATTACATACTTGCATGGAATAGAGTGGACGACCACCTTTCCTAATGGGATTGGGTGGTCGTCCACCCTTCCATTAAGGAAGGGTGCAATCTCATGTAATCTCCATGAGATTACATTATTCCAAGGAAATCTCCAAGATTTACAACAACACTTGTTGTAAATTATTCTAAAAAATGATTCATAACTATCGTCGGAATATTGCGATCTTGCCATTGGAAAATTATGAATCACATTCACAACTCAAAATAAAATGTGATTTATATTATCAATTAATTATCCAATGTGAATCTAGTTCACATCAACAATTAATCAACAAATATTAATCATAATATGCTCTCTCTAAGACATTATAAATGACATTTATAATATATATGAATAATTTGGATAATGCTATCGACATTATTCATATCCATGATAATTAAATCACATTTAATCATCTTGGATCTCTATTCTCATGTGCCCAAATAATATGAATCACATTCACACTATTCACATCGTTGATAATTAAATCTTATTTAATTATCTAAGATAACTCTCATTATAATATCAATCAAATTCATATTATTCATCATAATTAAATAACATTAGTTATTAATTTTCTTAATCCTCGATTACATATATACAAAATGAAATTATCCTTGAACTCTTTCAAGGATAATGCTCTTTCTCCGCTGATACATGGAGATAAGGACATCAAGATTATATTGTTCCACGTATAGTGACTAGGATATTGAGTTCAAATCTCAAATCCATATCTTGTGGACTTTCCAAAGATGCTTGATTAAATCTAGGCCATAGATCTAATCTTCTTATTGCATCTTAATCACATTCAGATCACTGTCCAACACCTGGACCAAGATTAGATCACTTCTCTTGAGAGGAGTCACTAAAATCCAAACACGTTTCATCACTCCCTAGGAATGGAACCGTCATGATTATACAATTGTGTATGATAACATCACCGTCAGATATTCCTAATATCTGTACATCCTGCTTACTAGAAGACCAAGAATAAAATCGAAGTACTAGATCAATTTTACACTATCTACTTCAGGGTTTTATCATTGAGTTTCTCATTTGATTATTAGCAGTTGGCACTGATCATATACTTTCCAGAAGCATATATCATACCTAGGTATTGATCATATACTTTCCAAAAGCATATATCAAACCTACAAATTTAGTCAAGCTTCCAAAGTAAGATAATCGTGCATGGAATTTGATCCTTCCCAATATCCCATTAGTGAGCTCGTTTCTTCCGGTTCAGTAATAAACCTATATGATCCTTTTGAGAGTATGCACACCAGCGCACCAATGTATAGACCTTGATTAGGTCATCAACCTATTGGTATGCCAAATGTACATACAAGGACATATAATAACACATCTGTCTCTGGTCAGAGGATAAGTACCTATATCATGACAGTATACAACATAGGTCATTCGTTATCTTGATCTTGCTAAGTTAACTCTTTGACCGAACTAATCTAACGCATCTGAATCTTTATTCCTATGCAGAGGACCTGCATCAAGAGGTTGGTCAGATATCAACCATTAGAGAAAAGGGTTCCATCTCCTTCTCATATTGGAGATCCTCTCTTAATAATCATTTGATTGTGCTTGATGAGTCCTCAATCCAACTCTTTAGATATTCATCCAAGCACTAGCCTCTATGATTCAATAATTAAATAAATAATTATGTGATCATTAAGATGGCCATGGTACATAATCCTACTATTATGCAAATTAATTATTCTTCATTTCAAATCTGGGAATGATATTCGCAATAACATTTATTGCATAGTGGCTTATCATGGGCTCGCACGCCCAATAATATCCATCTAGCCAAAAGAGCCATTAATGGGTTAATCATTTAAACCCTCACTCATGTGTCAATCATATGAAATTTAGAAAAATAACTAGGTATGTTGATCAGTCACTCTATTCCCAAAAGACTACACCAAGTCCTTTTAAGGCACTTGCATATCTCCTAGTAACAGTGCTCGCATCTGATGCGCATGTTGGATCTTATGCAACCAATACTCAATCTTGTTAGTTATAGTGTCCTTGACACTACATCTCAATAATTATTATAACCCGTATGTAATTTCTATTATCCTTATCAGAATACCCTTATTCCCGGAGATCTCTATCTCCTAAGGTATATGCAGATATGAACTTTTAGATAACTATCTATAAAGTCTTATGTTACCGAAGATAAGACTTAGAGATCACTATCTCTAAAGACTTGTCATCTTTGAAGATATTGTTATTACTGCAATCAAGTGTTTTATTTCAATAGTAGGATTAGTAACATTTTACTACTCCTACTGCATGGCAAATGTCTGGCTTTCGAGCATATCTTCGTCTTCTCATAACTGATGCACAAGGGCAAGCAATTTTAGCATTCACTTCCTCAACTCCTTGAGGTGTTATCCCTTTAGATAGGTCAGTACCATGTCTTAAGGAAAAGAAGCCTTTCTTAGATCCAGAAAATGAAATATGTCTAAGGTGTACAAGTAGTGTGATGGTTCTAATGCCCTCTTTTCTTGCTTCTGAACAACTCCATAACATAGATCCAAGAGGTATCCTTGATATCATATCTCAAGGTATGGAATAGCCAGACTATGACTCACTTATTATCATCCACATATCATTCCTAATGATTAGGAAATCATCTACATTTAGCATGGAGAACACAATGGCACTCCTACTAAGCTTCACATGGTTCATGCAGATTCTATCTGAAATAATAACCTTTATAATTTCATCAAATTTGATGGTCCAACTACAATAAGCTTATGTGAGTTCATAGATGGAGTTATTTAACTTGTACACCTTTCTTTCCTCAACCATGAAGCCTTAGGAATACTTCATGTGAATATCCTCGAAGTGGTATTTGAAGGATATGGTTAGATCCTCAAGCGCATCACGGAAGCGTGAGCGTCGCATCGAATACGACGAAGAACGACTAGTCGTACTAGTTGTTCTATGCAACGGAAATTAAAATTTTTTATGCGACGAAACCACATGATCCAAGAACACTTCTCGGATCATTTCGTCTAAACCACAACCAAGTATTAGGTTTACCACTTGAAGCGTGGTTGCGATCAAGTCTCGAAACGAAGAGACCTCCTGTCTCAAGTCCGATCCGTCGGAGGAGACGCTTGCGAGCGCGGGGATGAACCGTGTGCTTCTCGCAATCCATGTTGATGATCCAAGCGGTGGATCTCCTGATCTCGACACACGAGATCCGACGTCTTCTTCATGAGCAAGGCATGCCGAAGTAGACGGAGTTCCACGAGCAAAACATCGGGCAGCATAAAGACAGTGCCGCGGCGATGGAGAGCCTCTCTAGGGCATCCATGGTGGACGGCCATGAGAGGGAGAGAAAGAGAAAAGAGAGAGAGAGAGAGAGAGAGAGAGAGAGAGAGAGAGACTTGTTGTCTCACTTATGTGCAAAGAAGAGCAATGGGGTGCCTCTCCTTTTATAGGGTTTTGGGATCCATGGATCTCAATCCATATGTCAACACAAATCCAATGGTCCACATTAATTTGTGTTTCTTTCAATGGTCATGATTTGTTGCTAAAAACACAACAATAATTAATTTAATAAAAATCAAATATATATTAAATATAATTTGATTTATATCAAATCAATCTCCATTGGAGAGATAGGAAAGGAGGCAAGCTTCCTTCCATAAGGAGGGTGGACGGCCACCACATTCCTTATGGAATTGTGGCCGTCCCCTCTCCTCATTAGGAAGGGAGCTTCCTTTTTCCTATTACATGAGATTACATTATCTCATGATTCTCTCCAATATTTGCAACAACATTTGTTACAAATTATTTCACAAAAATAAATCCAATTTATTTTGTGAACATTGCAATCATGCCATTGGAAATTTGTGAATCATATTCACAACCCAAAACAAAATATAAATTACATTTTCAATTCAATGTCCAATGCGAATCCAATTCACATTAACATTTAATTAACAAATGTAAATCACAAATAGCTCTCTCTTATATATTATAAATCACATTTATAATATATATGACTAATATGGATATTGCTATCCACATTATTCATATCCATGATAATTAAATCACATTTAATCATCTTGGATCTTTATTCTCTTGTTCTCAAATAATATGAATCACATTCACATTATTCACATCTTTGATAATCAAATCACATTTAATTATCTCAGATAACTCTCTTTATAATATGAATCAAATTCATATTACTCATGATAATTAAATCACATTTAATTATCCATTTTCTCAATGCTCGGATACATAAATCAACAATAGAATTATCCATGAACTCCTTCAAGGATAATGCGCTTTCTCCGCAGATACTTGGAGATAAGGACAGGGCGATTGTATTGTTCCACGTATAGTGACATGGATATTTAGATCGTATCTCAAATCCAGATCTCGGGCCTCCCATAGATGCTTGATTAAATCAAGACCGTAAATCTAATCTTCTCATTGTATCTGAATCACATTCAGATCAATGTCCAACACTTGGACCAAGATCAGATCACTTCTCTACTGAGAGGAGTCACTAAAATCCAGACCCGTTTCATCACTCCCTAGGAATGGAAGCGTCATGGTTATACAATCGTTTATGATCACATCACCCTCAGGTATTCCCAATACCTGTACATCCTGCATACTAGAAGACTCAGACTAAACCCGAAGTATTGGATCAACTTTATACTGTCTACTTCATGGTTTTATCAGTAAGTTTCTCATTCGATCATTGGGAGTCGGTATCGATCATATACATTCCAAAAGCATATATCATACCTAGGTCTTGATCATATACTTTCCAAAAGTATATATCAAACCTACAAATTCAGTCAAGCTTCCAAAGCGAGACGACCGTGCGCACGGAATTTGATTCTTCCCAATATCTCATGAGTGAGCTCATGTCTTCCGGTTCAGTGACTGAACCTGTATGATCCCTTTGAGAGATCGTATTACTCATATGCCCTTATATGCACACTAGCGTGCCGGTGTATAGACCTTGATTAGGTCATCAATCTATTGGTCTGCCAAATGTACATACTTAGACATATAGCAACACATCTGTCTCAGGTCAGAGGATGCGTGCCTATATCATGACAGCATATGATATAGGACTTTGGTTATCTCGATCTCGTTAAGTCAACTCTTTGACCTAACTAATCTGACACCTCCGAATCTCTATTCGTATGTAGAGGACCTGCATCAAGAGGTCGGTCAGATATCAGCCTTCAGAGATTAGGATTGCCATCTCCTACTCAGGCTGGAGATCATCTCTTAACAATCATTTGACGGTGCTTGATGAGTCCTCAATCTAACTCTTTAGATATTCATCCAAGCATCAGCCTCTATGATTCAATAGTTGAATCGACAGCTGTATGATCATCAAGATGGCCATGGTACATAACCCTAATTGTACTAAGGGACCTATTATGCAAATTATGTATTCTTCATTTCAGATTAAGGAGTGAATTGCAATAACATTTATTGCATAATGGCTCGCCGTGGGCTCGCATTTCCAACAATCTCCCACTAGCCCAAAGAGCCATTAATGGGCTAATCATTTAAACCCGCACTCATGTGATAATCATAGGCTATTTTGAAAATAGCTAGGTAAGGTGATCAGTCACTCTGTTCCCGCGAGACTATACCAAGTCCTTTTACGGCACTTGCATATCCCAGTAACAGTGCTCGCATCTAATGCGAATGTTGCATCTCATGCAACCAATACTCAATCTAGTTGGTTACAGTGTCCCTGACATCATAACCGGTATCCCCATAATCCTTATTAGAATACCTTCATTCCCGGAGATCTCTATCTCCTAAGGTATCTAAAGTTTAGACCCTTATAGATCACTATCTACATGGTCTTAAACTTTTGAATATAAGACTTTGAGATCACTATCTCTAAGTTTCATCATCTTTGAAGATGTTATTATTACTGCAATTAAGTGTTTTATTTCCATAGTAGGATTAGTAACATTTTACTACTCCCACTGCATGGCAGATATCTGGCTTTTTGTACACATCTAGCATACACTCAGCTTCTCGTAACTAATGCACAAGTGCAAGTAGTTTTAGCATTTACTTCCTCAAATCTTTGAGGTGCTATCCCTTAAGATAGGTCAGTACCATATCTTAAGGGTTAGAAGCCTTTCTTGGAATTTCTATGAATAGAATATGTCCAAGGTGTACTACAAATGTGACAGTCCAATTATACTCTTCTCTTGGCTTCTGAACAACTTCAGAACTAAGATCTAAGAGGTATCTTTGAAATCATATTTCAAGATATGGAATAACCAGTCTATAAAACACTTATTATCATCCTTATATCATTCTAAATGATTAGGATATTATCTACATTTAGCATAATGAACACATAGTCACTCCCACTAAGCTTCGCATGGCTCATCAAGATTCCATTTGAAATCATAACATTTATAATTTCATCAAATCTTATGGTCCATCTCAAAGAAGCTTATTTGAGTCCTTAGATGGATTCCTTAGCTTGCACACCTTGCTTTCCTCAATCATGAAGCCTTGGGGCTACTTCATGTTAATATCCTCAGAGAGGTATTTATAGAGGAATGCAATCTTGACTTACATCTTTGAAGATGCAATAGTCAAGTTGTGCAACCAAGATTAGCAATATTCTGATGTTTTTAAGCATGGTCACCGAAGAGCAAGTCTCATCGCAAGCAATGTCTTCTCTTCCGATGTGTATCTCATGGCTACGAACCGTGCTTTGAAGGTCTCCACCTTCTCATCAGGTTCCCTTTCTCTTGAAGATCCATTTACACCTTTACAGGTTTACCCATATAGGTGGATCCACGAGGGTCCATATACAACACTTGCATATGAAGTCTACATTAGACTTTTATTGCTAACATCCATCTATCCATGCTATGATCTTCAGAAGCTTCATCACATGAAGTTCGATCATTGTCAGGTTTCTCTGACACATGGAATCCATCCTCAAACTCATTTGAAGAGGTATTAGTGTTTTATTTTTCATTGTCCTCTTAGTTTCCAATTTCAGGAGCCCCATTATCTTCTCAAGATTAAATGAGTTCCTACACTTCATTTTTATCTTGATTCTCAAGAGTCTCAACCTCTAAAATCACATTCTCAGAGATGAGATATTTTAAGAATCTCATGGTCATAAAGTAGGTATCCAATACCATCCTTTATTTTTCTAATGAAGCAACACTCTCAAGTGCTAGATTCCATCATGCATGGAACCTTTTTAAGGATATACATTGTAGTCTCTACTACACATATATATACCTGGAAACTAAGGGATAATTATGCTAAAATTCATCATTGATAAGATCATGTCACACATGATCCAATTGTATCTCCCTATAACTCTATTGAGTTAAGCTGTGTTAGGAGGATTGAGATAGAAATGATATTCATATCTCTATAAGGTATTCTTTGAATTTATCTAGTAAGTACTTGCTACCTAGATTAGATCAAATTCATTATATCTTCCTTCAAACTTTGGTTCTAAACCAAAAATAATGAAATCTTTGAACATTTCAAAGGTTTCTTAGGTGAAGAGAAGAAATCTCATATCATACATAATCATCGATAGATATCACATATCCACAATGTTTACTATGATATAGATGATCCACATACGTCAATATGTATGAGATCCTGAATACCTTGACATCTTACACCTTTCTCTAAGAAGGGTGTATTGGACATTTTTCTTTGAATACAATATTCATAAGTATGTAAATTTTTGAAATTTTAGACATTCTAAAGTTTCATCTCTTACTAGTCTATTGATCAAATCAATAAACAAATGTCCAAAGCTTGATGCTAGATCATTGTCAAATGATCTTCATCCTCATATTGATCTTAAGTTTTAATTTCAGCATTTAGAAATGTTAATGAGCCATTCATCAATTTTCTAATTTAGTGGAGTCCACTAGATTTTAGATTACTATCTGAAATATCTCAATCATAACTCATTATGATAGTTCTACCTCAAAATTCATGTTTATTTCCAACATTTAGAAACAAACAATGAGTGTATTCTTATATCTAGGTCATAGAGACATTCTCTAAGACTAAGGACTCTCCCACTGAAATTAACAAGTCTATCAATCCAACAGAGATTGTTGCAACAATTGCATCAATATCCATGTGGATAACTATAAACCTTTGAGATCGAATTTTCCAGTCTTCTAAAACATATGCAACCTATTGCAAATGTCATCAGAAGATTGAGATACAATTATTTGACTTTATCTTATCAATGATTTATGTAGATTAATCCGATGCTCCATCCGAGTCCTTCTCTAAGGATTCTAGATAGACTTGATAGTCATACTATCAACACATCAACTTATTGCATTATTGGCATTCATCCAACTCTTCGGATGACATATGGAAGTCAAAGATGTATAGTCAACTCTTTGACCATACTTCTTACTCGGGTCCAACCCATGCTTCCACTGCGCTCCCTTTATCTATAAGCAACCATTGCTTAAGACTAAGGATCTCTTATGTAAGAGCATTTCAACATTTACACATGCTTCATTAAATTCATACAATATGAATATTATGAAGCTTCATGAATGACCAGAGTATAGATAGTAGAATGATGACACTCATCATCTACATCCATCTAAACTCTTAAAACATAGGTTCAGGTAGGTACTCAAACAATTTGAATACATCATCTCTTATAGAGCCACCATTCTGCATGATGCAGTGAACCATCTCATTCATGTTAAATGTCAAGAGCACATATGTATGCCAGAATATCTTCATTAATTTTATAAGGATTATTTGACAATTGCGATCATCATCAACATGTCACTTCCAAAGTACATCCGATGAGAGATCAAGACTATAGAGACATATAAATCCTAGGGTTGTAGTCCTATTATCTATTTAATTGTCATTCCTCAATATTATGAGGAAACTTGCACATTGCAACCACATACGTTATGTGTCCAATTGCAAGTACAATATCTGGATCATGAGTCCAATCCATGATATTTTACTGGTTATTATTGAGTATATTATTGAGTGGGTTTTAATGAAGGATTATCTGAAATAAGAAATTTGCATAAATAAATAAATATATATATATATTTTACTTTGATTTAGGATTTTTTTATATCAAAGTTGTCTTGTCTTGTCAACACTGAAAGTTCATTCCCTTAATCACTTTCAATGTAAGAGATATACTTACCATTATATCTCAAGCAAGATCTGGGATCTCCTTCCTTATCTTTGTTGCATCCCAATAATATGAGAACCTACAACTCGGATAAAAAGAAGCGGGAACACATTCCGCCTTGCAAGTCCAACTTGCATCTCCCAATTCGGTCTTTAACACCCGGGCTCACCACCCCTAAGGTAATGTTGACCCGTCATCAATTGAACCAACCGTCAACAGGAATACAACTCGCTATGCGCAATCCAATATCGCCCCAATAATATGAGGACCCGATATTGGGGTCACTACGTATACGTCCTTACTCTTTCGAGAAGAGAAGAGCCCGATCCAAATGGATCGTATGCAGGAGCTGTCACTTCGGACAGGCGTCTCCTACATACAATATCTGGCGACGGAACCCTTCGCCTTGACGTGAGACCATGGATGTCACTTATGTGATCCTCCATATCATATTCCAATTCTAATTAATCATTATGAATCATATTCATTATGATTAATTCTTCTAAGGGAAATAACATCTCTATTCTTAGAGTGTTTTAATTTTAATTGGATTCCAATTAATCTAATCATATTAAATAATGATCCAATTAATATCCAACAAATATTTTAATAGTTACTTGAATTATGGTATTATCTCAAATACGTATTATTTTGAATTTTAATAATTAGAAATACATCATGATTTCTTAAGCATTATACTAACCCTACCCGCTGTCATGGCTAGTACCGGCGAGAGTGGGACGGACCACATACGTTGCAACCCGCAACCCCAATGCTCTCCGACTAGACACCATATCCACCTCGGGAAAGGATAATGCAAAATAGATCATTTTGTACTTGAGATGATCATCGGTTCTTCAACCGAAATTATACCATATAATAATAATCAAAACAATTTTGATTAACATTATAATGAGATTTGCTAAACAAATCCCAAATCCTATTCAAGCAACATGTTTGTTGGAATGTTGATCATGTAGATCATGTAACCAATCTTAATGAAGATCACATCTAATCATTTGTTGGTTAGGGAAAAGTCATTTAAGGACATAATTATCATTAAATATTTCATAAATATTTATGCATAATTATTCCAGAAAATTAAACAATTTAATTTCACTAATTAATTAAATAACAATCACTAGGTTCTTGATTAGGAAAGTATTTTCAGCAGTGACCCTCACTTACTAAAAATACCATATCTCAATCAATTTAAATCCAAATTAAGCAAAGTAAATTTTTAAAGTTTTCTAACTTGATTTACAATAGAACTCAAGTGATTTACACGCATTTCAAGGCGTTTCAAATCCGCAATTAACATCTTAATTACGTCATGATCCGCAGTCCCCGAAACAGTGGATACATGTTCACTAAAATGACCATATCTAGAGCAAACGGAATCGAAATCACGCAAACTCAGATCCTACAGTTTCCTTATTTAATGGGGAATAAAATTCAAATATTATTTTCGTGTTTAAACAATTTAAACAGTGCCTAAAATAATATCAAAACAGAGATGCGAAAATGAAATGCAAGAAAACTTTCGCATACCCTAATGAACCCAAGTCGTCCTCGGTTTATGGATCGTATCCATAACCACCGACCTAAGGCTCTGATACCACTTGAAGGATATGGTTAGATACTCAAGCGCATCATGGAAGCATGAGCGTCGCATCGAATACGACGAAGAACGACTAGTCGTACTAGTTGTTCTATGCAGCGGAAATTAAAATTTTTCATGCGACGAAACCACATGACCCAAGAACACTTCTCGGATCGTTTCGTCTAAACCACAATCAAGTATTAGGTTTACCTCTTGAAGCGTGGTTGCGATCAAGTCTCTAAATGAAGAGACCTCCTGTCTCAAGTCCGATCCGTCGGAGGAGACGTTTGCGAGCGCGGGGATGAACCGCGTGCTTCTCGCAATCCATGTTGATGATCCAAGCAGTGGATCTCCTGATCTCGACACACGAGATCCGACGTCTTCTTCACGAGCAAGGCATGCCGAAGTAGACGGAGTTCCACGAGCATAACATCGGGCAGCATAACGACGGTGCCGCGGCGATGGAGAGCCTCTCTAGGGCATCCATGGTGGACGGCCATGAGAGGGAGAGAAAGAGAAAGAGAGAGAGAGAGAGAGAGAGAGAGAGAGACTTGTTGTCTCACTTATGTGCAAAGAAGAGCAATGGGGTGCCTCTCCTTTTATAGGGTTTTGGGATCCATGGATCTCAATCCATGTGTCAACACAAATCCAATGGTCCACATTAATTTGTGTTTCTTTCAATGGTCATGATTTGTTGCTAAAAACACAACAATAATTAATTTAATAAAAATCAAATATATATTAAATATAATTTGATTTATATCAAATCAATCTCCATTGGAGAGATAGGAAAGGAGGCAAGCCTCCTTCCATAAGGAGGGTGGACGGCCACCACATTCCTTATGGAATTGTGGCCGTCCCCTCTCCTCATTAGGAAGGGAGCTTCCTTTTTCCTATTACATGAGATTACATTATCTCATGATTCTCTCCAATATTTGCAACAACATTTGTTACAAATTATTTCACAAAAATAAATCCAATTTATTTTGTGAACATTGCAATCATGCCATTGGAAATTTGTGAATCATATTCACAACCCAAAACAAAATGTAAATTACATTTTCAATTCAATGTCCAATGTGAATCCAATTCACATTAACATTTAATTAACAAATGTAAATCACAAATAGCTCTCTCTTATATATTATAAATCACATTTATAATATATATGACTAATATGGATATTGCTATCCACATTATTCATATCCATGATAATTAAATCACATTTAATCATCTTGGATCTAATTCTCTTGTTCTCAAATAATATGAATCACATTCACATTATTCACATCTTTGATAATCAAATCACATTTAATTATCTCAGATAACTCTCTTTATAATATGAATCAAATTCATATTACTCATGATAATTAAATCACATTTAATTATCCATTTTCTCAATGCTCGGATACATAAATCAACAATAGAATTATCCATGAACTCCTTCAAGGATAATGCGCTTTCTCCGCAGATACTTGGAGATAAGGACAAGACGATTGTATTGTTCCACGTATAGTGACATGGATATTGAGATCGTATCTCAAATCCAGATCGCGGGCTTCCCATAGATGCTTGATTAAATCAAGACCGTAAATCTAATCTTCTCATTGTATCTGAATCACATTCAGATCAATGTCCAACACTTGGACCAAGATCAGATCGCTTCTCTACTGAAAGGAGTCACTAAAATCCAGACCCGTTTCATCACTTCCTAGGAATGGAAGCGTCATGGTTATACAATCGTTTATGATCACATCACCCTCACGTATTCCCAATACCTGTACATCCTGCATACTGGAAGACTCAGACTAAATCCGAAGTATTGGATCAACTTTATACTGTCTACTTCATGGTTTTATCAGTAAGTTTCTCATTCGATCATTGGGAGTCGGTATCGATCATATACTTTCCAAAAGCATATATCATACCTAGGTCTTGATCATATACTTTCCAAAAGTATATATCAAACCTACAAATTCAGTCAAGCTTCCAAAGCGAGACGACCGTGCGCACGGAATTTGATTCTTCCCAATATCTCATGAGTGAGCTCATGTCTTCCGGTTCAGTGACTGAACCTGTATGATCCCTTTGAGAGATTGTATTACTCATATGCCCTTATATGCACACCAGCGCGTCAGTGTATAAACATTGATTAGGTTATCAACCTATTGGTCTGCCAAATGTACATACTTAGACATATAGCAACACATCTGTCTCTGGTCAGAGGATGCGTGCCTATATCATGACAGCATATGATATAGGACTTTGGTTATCTCGATCTCATTAAGTCAACTCTTTGACCTAACTAATCAGACACCTCCGAATCTCTATTCCTATGCAGAGGACCTGCATCAAGAGGTCGGTCAGATATCAGCCTTCAGAGATAAGGATTGCCATCTCCTACTCAGGCTGGAGATCATCTCTTAACAATCATTTGACGGTGCTTGATGAGTCCTCAATCTAACCCTTTAGATATTCATCCAAGCACCAGCCTCTATGATTCAATAGTTGAATCGACAGCTGTATGATCATCAAGATGGCCATGGTACATAACCCTAATTGTACTAAGGGACCTATTATGCAAATTATGTATTCTTCATTTCAGATTAAGGAGTGAATTGTAATAACATTTATTGCATAATGGCTCGCCGTGGGCTCGCATTTCCAACAGTATTCTTATAGGAATGCAATCTTGACTTCCATCTTGAAGATATCATAGTCATGTTGTGTAACTATACTAGAAATACTCTGATGGGTTTATTCATGGCCACTAGAGAGCAAGTCTCATCTCAAGAAATGTCTACTCTTCTGTGTGAGCTCATGTCTATGAGCCGTGCGTTGAAGGTCTCTACCTTCTCATCAGTTTGTCTCTTTCTCTTGAAGATCCGTTTACAGCGAACGGGTCTTAACCTTGTAGGTGGACCTTCGAGGGTCCATATACAACACTTGTATATGAAGTCTACTTTATATTTTGTTGCTAACATCCATCTTTCCATGTCATGATCCTATGATACTTCATCATATGAAGTTCAATCAATGTCAGACTTAACTGATACATGGAATCCATCCTCAAGCTCATTTGAAGGTATTAGTGTTTCATCTTTAGTTGTTCTTTTAGTTTCC
Source organism: Ottelia alismoides (assembly GCA_037367405.1). Classification (NCBI taxonomy): domain Eukaryota; kingdom Viridiplantae; phylum Streptophyta; class Magnoliopsida; order Alismatales; family Hydrocharitaceae; genus Ottelia; species Ottelia alismoides. The sequence goes on along the minus strand of JAZKJV010005966.1, from coordinate 518,147 downwards.
GATTTCAGGAGCCTCGTTATCTTCTCAAGACTAAATGAGTTCTTTCACTTCATTTTCATCTTGATTCTTAAGAAAGTCATCTCTAAGAATCACATCCTTAAAGATGAGATCTTTTAAGAATCTCAAGGTCATAAAGTAGGTATCCAATACCATCCTTTATTTTCCTAATGAAGTAGCGCACTCTTGTGCTAAATTCTAGCTTACATGCATCCATGATAAAGTTATGGACCAAGAAACCCTAAATCCTCAAGTGTCCAACACTATGCTAGGTACCAATCCATAGCTTATGAGGGTTTTCGGCTTTTGATCCACATGGAATCTTATTAATTTTATATTATGTAGTCTCTAATACATATATATACATGGAAACTAAGAGATAATTATGCTAAGATTAATCATTGATTAATTCATGTCACACATGATCCAATTGTATCGCCCTACAACTATATTGAATTTAGGTGTATTACGAAGAGTGAGATAGGAATGATATTCATATATCCACAAGGTAGTCCTTGAATTCATCTAATAGGTATGGGCTACCTATGTTAGATCAAATTCATTCCATCTTTCTTCAAACTTTGGTTCTAAACCAAAGCTATGAAATCTTTGAACAATTAAAAGGTTTCCAAGGTGAAGGGAAGAGGTCTCTATCAAAAATAATCATCGAATGACATCATATATCATTAGTGTTTATTATGATATAGATGATCCATATATATCAATATGTATGAGATTTTGAATACCTTAGCATCTAACACCATTCCTAAAGAGGGGTGCATTGGACATGTTTACTCTGAATACAATATTCACAAGTACGTAAGATTTGAAATTTGAGACATTCGAAAACTTTATTTCTTACTAGTATATTGATCTTATTAATAGACATATGTCCAAGGCTAGATGCCAGATCATTGTCAAATGATCTTCATCCTCCTATTGATCTATAAAGGTTTAATTTCCAACATAAGAAGTGTTAATGAACCATTCCTCAATATTCTAATATAGTAGAGTCATCTAGACGTTATATTACTATGTGAAATATATCCATTATATCTCTTTATGATAGGTTTATTCTGGAATTCATGTTTATTTTCATCATTTAGAAAAAAATAATGAGTGTATTCTAATATCATGGTCATAGAGACATTATCTAAGACCAAGGGCTCTCCCACTAAAAATATCAAGTCTATTTATCTAATAGAAGTTGTTGCAACAATTGCATCAACATCCATGTGGATGGCTATTACACTTAAAGATCTAATTTCTAGTCTTCTAATCCACATGCAACCAATTGCAAATGGCATTATAAGAATGAGAAATAATTAATAGACTTTGATCAAATAAGCAAGTCTATTTCAATGATCAAATGTAGATGTAGATTATTCCAATGCATTATTCGAGTCCTTCTCTAAGGATTTTAGATAGTCTAGATAGTCACACTATCAGTAGATCGGCTTATTGCAGTATTTCGCATTCACCCAAATCTTTGGATGTGATATGCATGGAAACCATAGAAGTACAATCAACCCTTTGACTTTACTTCTTGCTTTGGTCAAACCCATGCTTCAACTGCGCTCCCTTTATCTATAAGAAACCATTGATTGAGACTAAGGATCTCTTATGTTGAATTCAAAAAGATTTCAATATAAGATTACTTTAACATTTATACATGCTTCATTCCATTCATATAATATGATTATTATGAAGCTTCAAGAATGACTTGGGTATAGATAGTAGAATAATGACACTCATCATTTCTACGTACATCTTAACTCTTAAAGACTTAGGTTTAGGTATGTACTCAAAATTTCGAGTACATCATCTCTTATAGAGCCACCATTCTACATAATGCAGTGAACCATGTCATTCATGATTAAATGTCAAGAGCACATACATACGCCAAAACATCTTAATAGATTTTATAAGGATTATTTGACAATTATAATCATTATCTTCACGATGCTTCTAAAGTACATTCGATGAAAGATCAAGAGTATAGAGACACACAAACCCTAAGGTTGTAGTCCTATTGTCTATATAACCATCATTCCTCATTATTATGAGGAAACTTGCATATTGCAACCACATACATTATGTCCAATTGCACGTACAATATCTTGATCATGAATCCAATTCATGAGAATTTTCTGGTTATTATTGAGTACAATATTGAGTGGGTTTAATGAGGATGATAAGAAATAAGAAAATTGCATATATATATATATTTGATTTAGGAATTTTCATATCAAAGTTATCTTGCCTTGTCAACAATGAAAGTTTATTCCCTTAATCACTTTCAATGTAAGAGATATACTTACCATTATATCTCAAACAAGATCTGGGATATCCTTCTTACCTTTTTCACATCCCAATAATATGAGAAATAGTAACTCGGAAAAAACAATCGGGAACACATTCCGCCTTGCAAGTCCAACTTGCATTCCTAATTCGATCTTTAACACTTGGGCCCACTACCCCCAAGGTGATGTTGAGCCATCGTTAATTGAACCAACCGTCAACAAGATTTGAACTCGCTATGCGCAATCCAATATCACCCCAATAATATGAGGACCTGATATTGGGGTCACTACGCATACAACCTTACTCTTTCAAGAAGCAAAGATCCCAATGTAGATGCGCATGTATGCAGGAGCTCTCACTTTGAACATGCATCTCCTACATACTATCCTTGGCGACAGAACCCTTTGCCTTGATTGGAGACCATGGATGTCACTTATGTGAGCCTCCATATCATATTCAAAATCTTATTAATATTATGAATCATATTCATGTAATTAATTCTTTAAAAGGAAATAATAACTCTATTCATAATAGAGTATGTTAATTTTAATTGGATTCCAATTAATCTAACATTAAATTAATGATCCAATTAATATCCAACAAACATTCTTTATTGTTTCTTGAAATATTGTATTATATCAAGTATGTATTACTTGATTTTTGATAATTAGAATAATACATCACAATCCCTCAAACATTATCTCTTCCTTACCCACTATCATAGCCAGTATCGACGGGAGTGAAATAAACCGCTCACGGAGCAACCTGCTACCCCAACGCTCCCTGATTAGATACAATAAACCGCCTCAGGTCAGAATAGTGCCAATTGATCACTTATACTTTAGATGATAATAAGTTTTTCAACCAAAGTTATACCATATAATAATATTCATCACAACCATTTTGACAATATTATAAGGATATTTTCTAAACAAATCCCCAATCATATTCAAGCAACTATATTTGTTGGAAGGTTCATGTAACCAATTGTGATCTAGATTATATCTAATCAAATATGGTTATGGCAATGTCATTTAAGGAAATCATTATCATCAAATATTTCATAAAATACTTATCCATAATTATTTCAGGAAATGAAAACATTTAATTTCACTAATTTATTAATGACAATCATAGGGTTCTTGATGAGGAAAGTAATTTCCAGCAGTGACCCTTGCTTACTAAAACTAGCATATCTCAATCTATTTATATCCCAATCACACAAAACAAGTTCCCAAGATTGCTAATGTGACATATAACAGAACAAAAATTATTTGCACACATTTCTAGGTATTTCAAAACCGTTATTAACTCTTTATTTACATCAAAATTCACCATCCCCGAAACAATGGATACATGTTCATTAAAAAGATCATATCTTGAGCAATCAGATTCCAAATCATGCAAACTCAAATCCCACGGTTTCCTTATTGAATGGTAAACATAATAGAGTAATAATTTCGTGTTTAAACTATTTAACATAGCCGAAAGAATTCATAGAATATGGTTGCAATAACCAAATGCGATAAAATTTTCACAAACCCTAATGAGCCCATGCCATCCTAGGTTTATGGATCGTATCCGAAACCTCCAAAGTGGCTATGATACCAATTGAAGGATATGGTAAGATCCTTGAGCACATCACCGAAGTGTGAGGATAACATCGTATGCGATCGGGAGTGACTAGTTGCTCGAGGCAACGAAATTAAAAAATTTAATCCGATGAAACCACATGATCCAAGAATGCTTCTCGGACCGTTTCATCTAAACCACAAACAAGTATTAGGGTTACCTCTTGAAGCATGGTTGCGATTGAGTCTCTAAATGAGGAGACCTCCTATCTCAAGTTCGATCCAATGGAGGAGACTCTTGCGAGCGCGTTGATGAAATGCATGCTTCTCGCAATTCAGGTTGATGATCCAAGTGGTGAATCTCATGATTCTTCAAACAAGATCCGACATCTTATTCATGAGTGAGGTGCACTGAACGAGACAGATATCCATGAGAAAACACTAACAACATAACAACGATACTGCGGTGATGGCAACTCTCTCTAGGGCTCCATGGTGAACGACCACAATGAGAGAGAGAGAGAGGGTTGGCATGTAGAGAGAGAGAGAGGGAGAGCATATGGATGTTTTCTCTTGATGTTGTAACCATAAGAGTAAGGGGTGCATCTTCTTGTATAGTATTTTGGGAGTCCACGGATCACAATCCATGAACTATACAAAATCAACTGCTGAGAATGATTTATGCTTCTTTCAATGGCCAAGATTTTTGTTGTAAAAGTAGAACAACAATTAATTTAATTTAGATTAAATATATGTTGATAAATCAATATAAATTTATCCTAAAATCAAAGAAATCAAACATGAAGATAATATAATTGAGATTACATCCTTCCATGGAATAGAGTGGATACCCACCCTTTCCTAATGGGATTACGTGGCCATCCACCCTTCCAGTAAGGAATGGTGCAATATCATGTAATATCCATGAGATTACATTATTCCATGGAAATCTACAAGATTTACAACAATGCTTGTTGAAAGTTATTCTAAAAAATTAATACGTAATTATTTTGTGAATATTACAATCTTACCATTGGAAAATTGTGAATCACATTCACTACCCAAAATAAAATGTGATTTACATTTTCAATTCTTTTCCATTGTGATTCCAATTCACATCAATAATTTATCAGCAAATATAAATCATAATTTTCTCTCTCTAATATATTATAAATCATGATTATAATATATATGACTAATTTGGATAGTGCTATCCACATTATTCATATCCATGATGATTAAATCACAGTTGATCATCTTGGATCTCTATTCTCATGTGCCCAAATAATATGAATCTCATTCACATTATTCACATCTTTGATACACATTTAATTATCTAAGATAACTCTTATAATATGAATCAAATTCATATTATTCGTGATAATTAAATAACATTTAATTATAAATTTTCTCAATGCTCTGATACATATATCAATAATAAAATCATCCTCAAAATCTTTCAAGAATAATGTGTTTTCTCCACGGATACTTGGAGATAAGGACAAGAAGATTGAATTGTTCCATGTATATGACATGGATATTGAGATCAAATCTCAAGTACAGATCATGCAGAGCTCCCAAAGATGCTTGACTAAATCAGGACCGTAGATTTAATCTTCTCAATGCATCTGAATCACATCAGATCACTATCCAACACTTGGACCAAGAAGATCACTTCTTTTAAGATGAGTCACTGATGAATCCACGTTTCATCATCTTTATTCTATCATTTTGGCCTTAAAAACCCTAGTAAATGCGTGTAAATAGGCTTAATTCATGCATTTTAGCATTCATGTATATGTGTGTAAATATTGTATAAAATACGGTTTTTAATGCCAAAATTATAGAATAAAGAAAAGAAAAGAAAACGAATAAAATATTGTAAATATTTTATGACCCGAAACCCCGAGACCTAGGCATCTTGATGAATAGGTCGACAAGGAATAAAGTAGGGGGAGATAAGGGCCAAAACACAGATAAAATACCTATACATTTTATTCATTCTTTATTCATTTTGGGGCCTATTTTTGGTTCCACTTTTTATACATCAAATAAAGAAACTTTGTAAATGAAAGTTGTAGATAATTTAGTAAAGAAAAATACAAAATTGATTTCACAGAAAAATAATGCACAGATAAAAAGTTATGGTCTGAATAAAAATCCAGAATGCCAACTTCCCAGACCCGTATCTCGCAAATAAAAACTCCAAATGCAGCGTACTCACCTTTAATTGTATATAGAAGAAAATAATCTAATTAATGGTGGTGGTTTCGCATTTGGCGGAGCTACGGTTTGAAAGTTGACTTTTGGACCCTCGTCGTATACTTGTACATATTAAAATATTCAATTTATTATTTATTTATTATTTTTTATAATTTTATATTTTTATAATATTGTAAATAATACTTATAATAATTATGTGCATTAAAATCAGAATAAAAACATAAATAAAATACAAATAAAAATACTTGTATATATTATAATACATAGGTATAATACATATAGCTATACCTATACAAATAACACTTTCATTTTATTAAGTGTATAAAATATATCAGAAAATTAAAATAAAAATATATTTGTATAGATAAAAGTATTTTATAATTTTAGAAAATAAAAACCAAAATAAAATAAATTAAAAATACCGAAATAAAAATAAAATACTTAAATATATAGATATAGATACCTATAGGGGTATAAATGCAAACTTGTAAAAATACACTTCCTAAAAATAAATAAAAATCACTATAAAATACTTAATAAAAAAATAAACATTTTTTATTTTATAACTAAAAAATAATAAAATCGTCTACTATTTTAAAATAATTTTTGAAGGCATTTTTGCCAGGATTTTCCTGGTTGGTCCACGTGGACCAACCAGGGACTGTTGACCAAGGTCAACAGTCTGTCCTGGCTTCTGTAGCTCTGTCACCCCTAGGTTTTTGTCCGACTTCATGGATTTTCCTAGGTCGGCTCGAGCCCCCATTGAAGATGCTTCCTTCATGAAAGATGTACCCTGTACATCCAGGATTCGCGTCGACCATTTAGATCCTCGTGGATCTTCTCCATCCGCCCGTGATCAAGCCTCGAAAGTCACCCCTCGACCTTGTTTCAAAAACAACCCCCTCTCTTCCCATTTGCTTTTGAACCCTCTTTGACCTAGCAAACCCCTTCTCCTTGGATGCTCTGGACTGGAGACGGTGACAGGGTCTCCTCCAGCTACTTGGGAGGGTCGCGCGCGGCCGAGGAGCGGCTCCACCACCTTCGCCGGTCCCCGGCGTTGAGGTCACATCTCATTGGCTTTGTCGGCCAATTTGAGGTTGTTCTTCGTGTTTTTCTTACTTTTTCTTAGTTGTTTAGCGCACTGTTATGTTCATATTTCAGTTCGTGTCCTCAATCAGTAGTTTAATCGTTTCAAACACCATCCGCCACCCCCTCGCCGGAGCTTGCTCCGGCGAGCAACCATTCACACCTAACGCCAACCATCCATCTTTGTTTTGCTCTGGAACCTCTCCTGTGGCTGTTCATTCATTCTTTGCAGGGTTCCAAGTGCCAAAGGACCCCACTTGGGGTCGCTTTTGCTGAGATCTGGGCAACCTGAAGCTCTCTTCCCGCTTCCAATGTAGCCGTGGTGGTCTGGTGGTTTACCACCATTTTGAAGCCACCATGTACTAGAAGGAGATCCCAGGAGGTTCTTGATCTCGTTGGCGGAGAGAGGGAGACGCCTGGTGTGGAGATTTTGGCGCCTCAAGTTCCAGCCGGCCGTGTTCAACCGCGGTTCTTCCTCCACGCGCGCGCGCCGTCCGATTCCGCCTGTTCTTGGCAAGCTACAGGAGCCATTGGATCACCCCGCTCCAGACCGTCAGATCTGTGGGAGATATCTAATCAAGCCCGTCCAGACGAAGGGGTATCGGCCCCCCCACGGCGCGCCACGCGTCTTAAGTGGATCGCGCACCACCGTTGGATGCGCCACTAAGCGGGTATTTTGCATACGTTTCCCGCTGATTTTTGTAATATTTTATGAAGGACTGAAACATTCCTTGGCCGTTTGTATTTTTTGTGATAATTGCTAAAAACCCCCTGCGCGTATCTGCAATTACTTTGTGCCCCTGCCAGCCAAGCGCACGCGCATAGCACGTGCGCGTGGGTATTTTGCAGGCAGAGGCTTGCGGTTTTTGGGCATTTACTATTCTGTGCAGTAACTATTTTATTTAGTGATAAAGTTTGTGGACAATTTGCATCTTAGCCCTGTGGTTCTTTCTTATTGCGTGTATACCCCTTCCAGGTGCGTGTGCACGTCACGCGCACCCTGGGATTTTTACACAAATATCCTTGCGGCCTTGAGCATTTTCTTTTAGTCCAGAAAGTAATTTATTCAGTTATATATTTTTGGTATTTTTACACGCAGGCCCTCAAACTTCCTTCTATTTCCAAAAATGCCCCTGCGAATGTGAAGTTTCTTTTTGGCTTCTTGTATTATATGCATGCATCTCTAAAACCCCAAAAAATCCCCAAAAATCATTGTAGCTTCCTGTTGCATAGTAGTTTGTTACCATATTTTTATTTTCCATAATTATTGCATTTTATTATTATTAAAAATTCAAAAATAGTCATTTTCAGCACTGTTTGCATTAGATAATCACTAAAAAATATAAAAACCCCCCAGAAAAATCCCAAAAAAATATATTTTGTTCCTTGTAGTTTGTTTTAGCTCCAGGCCAAAAATCATTAAAAAATATAAAACCAAACTCCTAAAAATTGCAAAACTCTAAAAACCTTCATAAAAATTTATAAAATTCATAAAAAATCCAAAAATAGTGTTTTCTTTTCCTGAATTTTCTTTGTTGCATTATCTTTAAGTGAAAATTAATTTGGAGAATTTTTGTTACTGATTTCTATTTTATTTCTCCATTTTTAGCTTCAGCCTTGCATTTTATTCACTGTTTGCTTTATTTTGATAATTAAAAATACCAAAAACATTCTCAAAATTTCCCAAAAATCACAAAAACAATAAAAAAGTATAAAAAGACCAAAAAGACTTTATTTCATTATTTTTGGTTATTTTTGCACATTTTTATAAATACTTTAGCTTGTCTTTTATTACATTGTCTTTATATTCCAACATTGAAAAAGGAAATAAAAAAATATAAAATATAAAACATAAAAATCAGAAAATTAAAAATCAAAATACAAAAATATAAAATTACAAAATTAAATAAAAAAAATTATATAAATTTAAAACCCACAAAAAATTAGCTTAACAGACTCTTGATCACACACACACATTTTGAGCATTTTTGCCCCGTTCTACCTGTCTGCTCCCTGTGTTCGACCTCTACACATACTTGCACCTATACACATCTTGTTGTAGAGTTATAATAAATTTTAACTCCGCACATTTACTTTCATTGCTTGATTTATCTGTTGTGGGTTAATTGTTGTTTTAATCCGAATTTCGTGTGGTCGATTCAGCGACTGAGTTCCCGCCTTGTGTGGAGCTTAAGATCACCGATTTTCGGGTTTAACAAATGGCGCCGTTGCCGGGGAGCAACAGCGCGTAGTTCGGATCTTGTTTGTGTTTGTGATTTAGTGTCTATTTCGCGGCTTTTATTTTTCGCCATTTTATTTTCTTTATTTTTGATATATCTGTTGAGCTCTCTAACCCCCTCTCGTGTTGACTTTGTGCGAGGAACCGCGGATCGAGGGAGGCGCTCCACCCTAGGCGCCTACGCACCCACGTGAAGCCGGCATCTGCCAGCCGAGCACAGAGGAGACGAAGAGAAAATTTTGAAGACCGCGCTCTATTTTAGTTGCATTTTATTTTCTTGTATTTATTTTTGTAATTTTTGTGAGAGAGAGACCACTTTATTTGTAATAATACAGGTACCCCCGGACTTGGACTCTTGAGCCCAATTTCCAAGTATTTGTACACTTGGGGGCTCACCGCGGCTTTTCATCGGTTTTCATCGCCTTTTTTTTATTTTGTTTTCCGATTTTATTTTCCTTATTTTGTGTGATTGAGCCCTAGTTTTAGGATTGCTTGCGATAGACTTAGGTCCAAACACAATAATAACCATTGCATGTACCTATAGTGCGTTTTGGACTTAGTCAAATTTAAACAGTCTGTTCATTTATCTCTTAACCCGTGTGCCGTGAGCAAGCCCCATCAAGCGCTACTCCTGAACTCGAGTGTGTCGAGAAGAGGAGGGGTAAGCCAAGACCGGACTCTTAGGTTAAAGATAAGTGGCCGACTTGTGGTTCTTCACGATAATAGCAATTTCTGAAACTTAGGGCGATTTCATCGGCTTTGCATTTGCATATAGCTAGGTTTCAATTCTGCTGAGCATCCTTGCATGTAGAGTGCTGGAGGCAAGGTGAGCATTTACGCTTTAGCATCCATCATTATTTGCCGCTTGCATTGCTTTTCCGACTCTACCTCTGATTTTGCCAACCTAGGATCTTAAAGGAATTGAATCCCCGATAGGCTCGTGCATTTTTTATTAAAAATCCAAAAAAAGTGATAACCAAATAAAATTGGGACTGCTAATATTACTTGACCCTAAAATCCACCAAAAAGAAAATCTTGTATTGGGGCGAGTAATCCCCTCATTGTCTTCGCTTTTACTTGCTCGCGCACACACTAAGGTTAGTGCCCAAATCCCATTCAGCCACCTAAGTGTTTGTGCAACTTCTGACTGCTCACCTAACTCTAAAAAAGACAAGATTAAAAGACCGAATTTTCGGTCTCTACCGAGTTGAGTAGGTGAATTGAGGGTTTGACTTGTTCTTATTTTTGTTTGTGACTGTTTTGTGTGTCCTAGATTGTCTCTGCGCATTTGCGCCTTCTTCTTCGCTCTCTTGACTTGACCATCGTGCTCTCCCGCTCATTTTCTTTTGTTTCGAGATGGCCGACTGGAGCGTATTTTATCCGGACTTCGCGGATCCCGCCTTCACTCCAGCCGGTCCACCTCCTTTTTTCCAGGAGGACTTTGCTCCTGATTTTTGTACATATCCGACCAACCCAATATTTCAGGATTCGGACTTTGACCTTCACCCGTCATTTCCACCACCATCACCTACACATTCCGACAACCCGCTCTTCCTTGAGTATCCCGGTCCGGAATGTGATTTTTGCCCACATCCACCACCCACCTTCGACGCACCCGATCCTGAGATTTTGGAGTCACCTTTCATGTTATCCACACTTGAGACTTTGAATCAGATGATGGAGCATATGAATTCGAGGATCAATGATCTTACTAGTTTAAATAAGAACCAGAATGCCGCTCCAATCTTTGAGGATACGGAATCATTTGAGGATTATCATGAGAGCTTGCAATCGCCCAAAATACAAAAAAATGAGAAAAATTTAAAAACACAAAAAGAGATTGGGAGACCTTTGATTGAGTCGGACTGTGAGGAGAGTGCCCACCTGCCAGACCCTTTGACCACACATTCATTCACACCTTGTCCCACCTTTGACCCCGAGGATGCCGCTGTACAGACTGCTCTTGGCATGCCTCGTGTATATGCTGATTCCGACTTTCTCCCTTGTATGGAGGAGGTCCAAAAATTCAAAAAAATGCTCACTGAGCCCGAAGTGGTGGCCACCATACATGAGATTATCCGTGCCCCACTTCAGCAGGCCATGACCGATTTATCTGCTCCTCTTCCCAAGAAGAGAAAGCGAAGGAGCAGATCTGAGCGTCATATCTTGACCATGGCCACTGCCCATGCCATCACACACCGTCCTGTTCCCATGAAGAAGAACACTGCCACACCTTTCATTAGCTGCACCATCTCTGACCACACATGTGATCGCACTCTCCTAGACGGCGGTGCTTCTATTAGCATCATACCCTTCTCACTGGTACAGTCTCTTCACCTAGAGCCTCTCAAGAAGACCAGGATGATCGTACAGTTTGCTGATGGATCAATTAAGAGGCCGAAGGGTATCCTTGAAAACGCCGTCATATCAATTCAGGGCACGAGCCACAATGTTGATTTTGTCGTATTGCCCATGGAGACCTCCACAGGGGAGCATTCTCCAATCATCCTGGGACGACCATTCCTTGCCTCCGCAAGGGTCGTTATTGATTACGGATCAGGAGAGATTCGCTTCTGTCTTGCTGACGAGGGCGAAGCAGTGATCACCGCACCCACCGCTGACCAGAGACCCGCACCTGATGTGACTCCACCTATCTTGGCTGACCCCGAGGACTATGACCTATATGAGGATATTAGAGAGACTTTCTTTATGACCGATAATGAGACCCGAGAATTCCTCTCCAAGGAGGAAAGCTCGGAAAGCATAGACCTTGGTGTTTCCGCTTCCTGTGATTGGCGATGTGTTGATGATATCCGCGGGATTTACACGATTGACACCATTGAGCGGAGGGCAGATTTAGAGACTATACAGGACGGACATGCTTTGACTACTTCCACTGATGAGTCCGCTCCTGTCCATGAAGATACTGATGAGACTAAGGCCGAATTTGATTTAGTTGCTTTTCTTCAGAAATTCGGGCCTTTTGATGAGAAAGATGATCCAGTTGAGATTATAGAGGACGAACAGAGTTCGACTACTTCCACTGATGATTTCGTGCCTTTTGATTTTGACCTGGATGACACCTCGCAGGATGACTCCGAGTACACTACTTCCGATAATGATGAGTTCGTCCAATTCCACTTTGATACCAGCGAGACCCCCAAGGCCGGACCGAGTCACACTACTTCCACTCACACGTCTGTGCCTTTACACCAGAGGACCACCAAGGGAGAACCTAGCCGTACTACTTCCATTGACCAGTTCGTCCCTTTCAGATTCGATTCCACTGAGGGCTTTCACCGTGTCGACCCTGATCGGCTTCCGTCCGCTGTGGACCCCGATGTCGACCTGCACCACACTAGATCTATTCCTCAGCGGTCTCGCAAGAAGGTTTGCTTTCTACCTTCTTGACCCTCTGTACATCCATCCTGTTGTACATTCGTGTTGTGTACCTCCGTCTCTCTTCCGTATTGCTCGTCCACCCATTCTCGTGTTTGCCTAGCTTAGGACGTACTTTGTCCTAAGTATAGGGGGGTGGACGAGCCGAGTGTTCTTTCATCGTTCTGTGTCATCGCTCCTGTCGTTGCCTATACTTAGGGCTTCTTTCACCCTAAGTATAGGGGGAGTGATGCGTACATCCTCACAATCTCTTCTTCTAATTTCATCTCTTTTTCTTCTTTTCTTCTTTTCTTCTTTTCCTTGTCTATCTTCTTCATCTATCAAAAAGGTGTCGCCCTTGTAGACAGTTTTCCATACTTAGGACGTACTTTGTCCTAAGTATAGGGGGGTGTGCACCCCGAGTTTCTCCATCCTTTTCGATCCTCTCCATTGTCTCCTCTTCTTGTCTATACTTAGGGATATCTTACCCTAAGTATAGGGGGAGACAACCCGAGTACGATCTGTTCATTCCCACCCTTGACCCCCCCTGCATGGTGTACAGTCTGCTATACTTCGGATTATTTGATCCTAAGTATAGGGGGGACGGTCAACTTCTCATTCTTTTCTTCATTCGTTCATCTCTTATTCATTTATTCTTTAGATTTTCCTATACTTAGTACGAGTTATGTCTTCTCTTTTCTCTCCGATCTATGAGGACATAGCTCAAGCTAAGTATAGGGGGGTCGTATATACTACGTATATACTTTAGCCATAACTCGTACTTTCGTATTTTCTTAATAAATATGGCTAAAAATTCTTTAAAATTCATTAAAAATCCTTAATAAAAAGATGTGATTATTCCTCAAATTCTTTTTGTATTTACTGATTAATAAATCAGGTGAAAATGTTTTTTTTGCAAAATGTTTGAAAAATAGTTTGAAAATCTTTGTGAACATCTATTGAAAACTATTTTGAAAATATTTTGTTTCATGTTTTCAACCTTTGTAAAAATGTGTGGTTTGTAAATTTATTTTCTTTGTGTGAAATAAAAATGTTTGAAAAATGATTTGCAAATGGTTTGAAAAATGGTTGCAAAAATGATTTGAAAAACCTATATATACTGTTTTGAAAGCCTTTGCAAAATGATTTTCAAATGTGTGTAAAATGTTTGTAAAAATTATTTTGGACTATAGTTTTCAAAAATTGTGTGTAAATTGTTTTCAAATAAATTTGAGGAATATACACATCACACCAAAATCCACTATATATGTATATATGTATAAAATTGACTACTTACCCTGTAAATCCTTAAAATCCACTTCTTGTAAATATAAGAAGCACTCCCGTGTACATATTTTAACCTATTTTTCAGCCAAAACCTTTTTGTTTTCAAAAAGCCCAAAAACATTTGCAAAAACTAAAATCCAAAAACATTTGAAAAATCTTTTTGAAAAATACAAAAAAATTGCATCTGCATGCATCATATTTTCAAAAATCCATAAAAAGTTCAAAATCCTTGAAAATTGCATCACAAAAATATTTTCGGCATTTCATTGCATAGCATTCGCATTTTTCGGATTGAGTTTGATAGTTGAACAAGTCTAAGTAAAATCCGAAGATTGGAGCTTGATTGGACCTTAAAATCTACCTAATAACAGGAACCTTATAGGAACTGGGTTTGAGGTACTTCAGGTCTAGTTGACTTAATTCTTTGAGGATCACGAGACTTGGTTCAATGGATTCTTGACTGCCTAAGTAGAGTATTTCGGAGCACACGTACGACTCTTGTTGATAATGACCTAACTTGGACACCTGCACCTTTCACATGGCTCAACTCAGTTGGAGTGGTGAGGGGATTGGATTTGCCGGTATGAGACGCACACAAGTGGAAACACTTGTCCTCCTCTAGGGAGGGAAGTGCACCCCAACCCGTCCAGTGATTAGGAAGTCTAAAGACAGGAGGCTGTGGGTTGCGATAAAGCTTCAAAAGAGGGATAGTCTACTGGCTCAAGAGGAAAAACTCCTTATGTAAATGCTGCTGCGAATAGTATTTCAAAAAAAAAAAAAAAAGAAGAAGAAAAAAAAAAAAAAGAAGTTCAGGCATGTACAAAAATAAGAAGCCTGCAAGTATGTACATATGTTGTAAAGTCAATAAGCAAGCTTGAGTTCCAAAGTCATATCATGTGAGCCTGCAGCAGGATGACTTGACTACACTGGTCTTGCATCCAAGGATAGGTAGCTACACTGGCTACCGTCCATTCTTCTCTTCACCCCCTCCTCTTGAGCTGGTTGCCACTTGAACTTAGAAGGGAATACCCCGCTCCTCGAGGATGGAGTTGCTGGATTGGGGAATCACTGGGTTGTCATACTGGAGAAGTCAGTTTCTTTGTCATTCTAGTTGGGGAGAGCCACCATCACTTACACTGTACAAGTCAGATTCATAGTCGTAAGAGTTTGCGTATGAGTTGAGATATTTCTGACCTGGCTATTGAGGAGACTTGGATAGAGTTTTGGGATTCTCAAGGACTGTTGGATTTCAAACACGGTTCTCACTAAGGTTCCGCCCGCACTAAAATTCCAAAGGTCCTATTTAAGCTCCAAACTTTGATTTTGTGAAGACAAGTTTGATGATTAAATTTAGTCCATCTTTCTTCTTTTTCTTTTCTTTGTTTTTCTTTTCTGCACTTATTGCATAAGTGTTTGCTAGGGACTAGCAAAGGCAAGTATAGGGGGATGATGAATCCACGTTTCATCATCTTTATTCTATCATTTTGGCCTTAAAAACCCTAGTAAATGCGTGTAAATAGGCTTAATTCATGCATTTTAGCATTCATGTATATGTGTGTAAATATTGTATAAAATACGGTTTTTAATGCCAAAATTATAGAATAAAGAAAAGAAAAGAAAAAGAATAAAATATTGTAAATATTTTATGACCCGAAACCCCGAGACCTAGGCATCTTGATGAATAGGTCGACAAGGAATAAAGTAGGGGGAGATAAGGGCCAAAACACAGATAAAATACCTATACATTTTATTCATTCTTTATTCATTTTGGGGCCTATTTTTGGTTCCACTTTTTATACATCAAATAAAGAAACTTTGTAAATGAAAGTTGTAGATAATTTAGTAAAGAAAAATACAAAATTGATTTCACAGAAAAATAATGCACAGATAAAAAGTTATGGTCTGAATAAAAATCCAGAATGCCAACTTCCCAGACCCGTATCTCGCAAATAAAAACTCCAAATGCAGCGTACTCACCTTTAATTGTATATAGAAGAAAATAATCTAATTAATGGTGGTGGTTTTGCATTTGGCGGAGCTACGGTTTGAAAGTTGACTTTTGGACCCTCGTTGTATACTTGTACATATTAAAATATTCAATTTATTATTTATTTATTATTTTTTATAATTTTATATTTTTATAATATTGTAAATAATACTTATAATAATTATGTGCATTAAAATCAGAATAAAAACATAAATAAAATACAAATAAAAATACTTGTATATATTATAATACATAGGTATAATACATATAGCTATACCTATACAAATAACACTTTCATTTTATTAAGTGTATAAAATATATCAGAAAATTAAAATAAAAATATATTTGTATAGATAAAAGTATTTTATAATTTTAGAAAATAAAAACCAAAATAAAATAAATTAAAAATACTGAAATAAAAATAAAATACTTAAATATATAGATATAGATACCTATAGGGGTATAAATGCAAACTTGTAAAAATACACTTCCTAAAAATAAATAAAAATCACTATAAAATACTTAATAAAAAAATAAACTTTTTTTATTTTATAACTAAAAATTAATAAAATCGTCTACTATTTTAAAATAATTTTTGAAGGCATTTTTGCCAGGATTTTCCTGGTTGGTCCACGTGGACCAACCAGGGACTGTTGACCAAGGTCAACAGTCTGTCCTGGCTTCTGTAGCTCTGTCACCCCTAGGTTTTTGTCCGACTTCATGGATTTTCCTAGGTCGGCTCGAGCCCCCATTGAAGATGCTTCCTTCATGAAAGATGTACCCTGTACATCCAGGATTCGCGCCGACCATTTAGATCCTCGTGGATCTTCTCCATCCGCCCGTGATCAAGCCTCGAAAGTCACCCCTCGACCTTGTTTCAAAAACAACCCCCTCTCTTCCCATTTGCTTTTGAACCCTCTTTGACCTAGCAAACCCCTTCTCCTTGGATGCTCTGGACTGGAGACGGTGACAGGGTCTCCTCCAGCTACTTGGGAGGGTCGCGCGCGGCCGAGGAGCGGCTCCACCACCTTCGCCGGTCCCCGGCGTTGAGGTCACATCTCATTGGCTTTGTCGGCCAATTTGAGGTTGTTCTTCGTGTTTTTCTTACTTTTTCTTAGTTGTTTAGCGCACTGTTATGTTCAGATTTCAGTTCGTGTCCTCAATCAGTAGTTTAATCGTTTCAAACACCATCCGCCACCCCCTCGCCGGAGCTTGCTCCGGCGAGCAACCATTCACACCTAACGCCAACCATCCATCTTTGTTTTGCTCTGGAACCTCTCCTGTGGCTGTTCATTCATTCTTTGCAGGGTTCCAAGTGCCAAAGGACCCCACTTGGGGTCGCTTTTGCTGAGATCTGGGCAACCTGAAGCTCTCTTCCCGCTTCCACTGTAGCCGTGGTGGTCTGGTGGTTTACCACCATTTTGAAGCCACCATGTACTAGAAGGAGATCCCAGGAGGTTCTTGATCTCGTTGGCGGAGAGAGGGAGACGCCTGGTGTGGAGATTTTGGCGCCTCAAGTTCCAGCCGGCCGTGTTCAACCGCGGTTCTTCCTCCACGCGCGCGCGCCGTCCGATTCCGCCTGTTCTTGGCAAGCTACAGGAGCCATTGGATCACCCCGCTCCAGACCGTCAGATCTGCGGGAGATATCTAATCAAGCCCGTCCAGACGAAGGGGTATCGGCCCCCCCACGGTGCGCCACGCGTCTTTAGTGGATCGCGCACCACCGTTGGATGCGCCACTAAGCGGGTATTTTGCATACGTTTCCCGCTGATTTTTGTAATATTTTATGAAGGACTGAAACATTCCTTGGCCGTTTGTATTTTTTGTGATAATTGCTAAAAACCCCCTGCGCGTATCTGCAATTACTTTGTGCCCCTGCCAGCCAAGCGCACGCGCATAGCACGTGCGCGTGGGTATTTTGCAGGCAGAGGCTTGCGGTTTTTGGGCATTTACTATTCCGTGCAGTAACTATTTTATTTAGTGATAAAGTTTGTGGACAATTTGCATCTTAGCCCTGTGGTTCTTTCTTATTGCGTGTATACCCCTTCCAGGTGCGTGTGCACGTCACGCGCACCCTGGGATTTTTACACAAATATCCTTGCGGCCTTGAGCATTTTCTTTTAGTCCAGAAAGTAATTTATTCAGTTATATATTTTTGGTATTTTTACACGCAGGCCCTCAAACTTCCTTCTATTTCCAAAAATGCCCCTGCGAATGTGAAGTTTCTTTTTGGCTTCTTGTATTATATGCATGCATCTCTAAAACCCCAAAAAATCCCCAAAAATCATTGTAGCTTCCTGTTGCATAGTAGTTTGTTACCATATTTTTATTTTCCATAATTATTGCATTTTATTATTATTAAAAATTCAAAAATAGTCATTTTCAGCACTGTTTGCATTAGATAATCACTAAAAAATATAAAAACCCCCCAGAAAAATCCCAAAAAAATATATTTTGTTCCTTGTAGTTTGTTTTAGCTCCAGGCCAAAAATCATTAAAAAATATAAAACCAAACTCCTAAAAATTGCAAAACTCTAAAAACCTTCATAAAAATTTATAAAATTCATAAAAAATCCAAAAATAGTGTTTTCTTTTCCTGAATTTTCTTTGTTGCATTATCTTTAAGTGAAAATTAATTTGGAGAATTTTTGTTACTGATTTCTATTTTATTTCTCCATTTTTAACTTCAGCCTTGCATTTTATTCACTATTTGCTTTATTTTGATAATTAAAAATACCAAAAACATTCTCAAAATTTCCCAAAAATCACAAAAACAGTAAAAAAGTATAAAAAGACCAAAAAGACTTTATTTCATTATTTTTGGTTATTTTTGCACATTTTTATAAATACTTTAGCTTGTCTTTTATTACATTGTCTTTATATTCCAACATTGAAAAAGGAAATAAAAAAATATAAAATATAAAACATAAAAATCAGAAAATTAAAAATCAAAATACAAAAATATAAAATTACAAAATTAAATAAAAAAAATTATATAAATTTAAAACCCACAAAAAATTAGCTTAACAGACTCTTGATCACACACACACATTTTGAGCATTTTTGCCCCGTTCTACCTGTCTGCTCCCTGTGTTCGACCTCTACACATACTTGCACCTATACACATCTTGTTGTAGAGTTATAATAAATTTTAACTCCGCACATTTACTTTCATTGCTTGATTTATCTGTTGTGGGTTAATTGTTGTTTTAATCCGAATTTCGTGTGGTCGATTCAGCGACTGAGTTCCCGCCTTGTGTGGAGCTTAAGATCACCGATTTTCGGGTTAAACAGTCACTAAAATCCAGACTTGTTTCATCACTCATTAAGAATTGAAGCGTCATGGTTATACAATCATGTATGATCACATCACCCTTGGGTATTCTTAATACATGTACATCCTGCATACTAGAAGATCAAGAATAAACCTAAAGTATTACTTCATGGATTTATCATAAGTTTCTCATGTAATTATTGTGATTTGGTATCGATCATATGTTATCTAAAAGCATATATCATACCAAAGTATTGATCATATACTTTCCAAAGGCATATATCAAACCTAAAATACAGTCAAGCTTCCAAAGCGAGACGACCGTGCACGGAATTTGATCATTTCCAATATTTCATGAGTAAGATCATGTCTTCCGATTATGTAATGAACCTGTATGATCCCTTTGAGAGATAGTATTACTCATATGTCCTTGTATGCACACTAGTGTGCTGGTGTATATATCTTGATTAGGTCATCAACCTATTGGTCTGTCAAATGTACATACTTAGACATATAGTAATACTTCTGTCTTTGGTCAGAGGATGCATGCCAATATCATGACATTATACGACACAGGTCTTTGGTTATGTCGATCTCGTTACGTCAACTCTTTGACCTAACTAATCTAACACCTCCTAATCTCTATTCCTATGTAGAGAACCGATGTCAAGAGGTCAGTCAGATATCAGTCTTTAGAGAAAAGATTACCATCTCCTTCTTAGGCTAGATATCCTCTCTTAATAATCATTTTATGATACTTGATGATTCCTCAATATAACTCTTTAGATATTCATCTAAGCACCAGCCTTGATGATTCAATAATTAAATCAACAGTTGTATGATCACTAAGATGTCCATGATACATAACCATAATTGTATCAAGGGACCTATTATGCAAATGAATTATTCTTCATTTCTTATCTGGGAATGATACTTACAATAACATTTATTGCATAATGGCTCATCATGGGCTTGCATGTACTACGTAGGCCGTATTGTAAAAGCTTAGTTACTACGTGCTTCTCCGAATGATACCCACTAGACTCTAATTTATGACAATGATGAAGCACACTGGTGTACTCCTTCTGAGGAATGCACCTCCTCCATATACAATCGGAACCCTCACGAAATTTTACAAATCTTCACACTAATAAAAATGAATATCAGTCTGTCTACCTTATGCTTGGGCTAATCTTGTGGAACTTTCTTAGAGAGAAGATAGTTCACAATATCAACATACCATGGGAGTGAGGCCACAGAAAAATGGTCTCATCTGAAAACGTATATGAAATAGGAAGTATTATTTGCTTAAAGGACTTCTGCATCTGTGATTCAGGAAAGGTAATCTTCCACAACATTCTTTACTCCAGGTTTATCTCGAATCTCTAAATCAAACTCCTAGAGAAGAAGGATCCATCTGATAAGGCATTGTTTGGAATCCTTCTTTTACTGTAGGTATAATATGGTAGTGTGATCCGTGTAGACAATGACATGTGAACCAACTAAGTAAGATATGAACTTCTCTAATGCAAACTCCACTACTAACATCTCCTTCTATGTAATTGTGTAATTGCTCTGTGCTTCATCCATAGTATTGCTAGTATAGTGTATGGCAAATGGTTCCCCATCCCTTCTTTTCCCTTAAATAGCTCCAACATCATAGTCTGACGCATCTGTCATGATTTCAAAAGGGTGAGATCAATCAGGTGGTTGAAGGACATAAGCTATAGCAATCATGTCTTTCATCTGATTAAATGCAAGGAGGATTTTATTATCAACTATAAACTCTCTCTCCTTGCACATACAAGCTCAGTCAAGGGCCTCACGATCTTGTTAAAGTCCTAAATGAATCGTCTAAAATCTGACGTGACCAATAAACAACCTCACTTGCTTCAAATTATGCGGTGGCTCTAACTTGGAGATCTCATAAATCTTAGCTGAGTCAACCTACATACCATGTTTGGAGATGACATGGCCCAATACATTTCCATTAGTCACCATAAAGTGACTTTTCTCCCTCGAGAGCACTAAGTTTACCTCGCAACAACGCTGAAGTACTTAGTCTAAATGATTAAGACATGAGTCAAAATTATCCTTGTAGATCGAGAAATAATCCATGAAGACATCTAGAAAACTAACTTCCATGTCGATAAAAATGGAAAACAAATACCTTTGGAATGTAGAAGGGGTGTTACACAATCCAAAGGGTATCCATCTAAAGGAATAAGTGCCAAAAGGACTAGTAAAAATAGTTTTCTCTTGATCCTCAAGAGCAATTGCAACCTGATTATATCTAGATTACCCATCCAAGAAACAATATAACTCCTTCCTTAACAACATCTCAATAATATGATCAATAAAGAGAAGTAGAAAGTGATCTTTCATGGTAACTGAATTTAGGCACTAGTAATCAATGCAGACATGTCGTGAAGTGGGTAAACAGGTCGAAATCTCCTCACCATAGTTCTTTGTTACAATAGTAATCTTGAATTTCTTTGGGGCCACATTCAACGGGATGACCCACTTGTAATCTAAAATGGGATAAATAAAGTCAGCATCACACCATTTCTTGATCTCTTTCATGTTAACGTCCCAGAGATTTGGATTGAGACGGCGCTGACACTAATCCCACGGAGATCCCAAATATTCTAGCCTATGGCCTTGTGGTTTCTCTCGAAAACCTCTAGCAAGCGAGATTCTTGATCATCGGTCAACTCCGAGCTGATGATGACCGAAAACATTTGAGGGGTACCTGCACGGAAGGCATACTTCAGTGTTGAGGGTAAAGCCTTATGCTCGGGTGGGGTTAGAATCTACTCTTTGACAACCTCTGCAATTGCACTGGTAGAAGGTATATAATCTGCACTTGTGTACTGTCCACCATGGCTACTCTAGGCTCAACATATAAAATCTTAGAAAGATCTACAATGAATGATCTTTGCTCAGAATGGGATGTCTCAACAGGATGTTCAAAAATATCAGTAAATTTGTCAATAAATATCTCAGAAATCTAGGTAGGAGGTATCTCATCAATAATCTCAGAAAAAGAATGTATTTTAGGAATTTCAGAATGTACGTCCAAAAACATAGAATGATCCTCAGAAAATAACTTACACAATCCATTAACTGACAACTCAGAATGATAAATAGGGGAGAGATTGTTGACTATGCTTTCCAGGTTTTCCTTTTGGGATGAGAATTCCTACATGTCCATGAAATCTGTAAAAAAATCTCTCTCGAAAGTCAGCAAGAAAATAATAGTCCTTAGAATCTATTGTAATTGTCTCTATCTCATATACTGCTACCGGTGGTGGTGATGGCCTTGGATTTGGGATCATCACTATCTTAATATTATCACTGTGGTAGTGAAAGGGTGTCTCTCAAACACCATAATCAATTACCACTTCAACTATTCGAAGGAATGGTCGACCAAGTTGTTAGCAATGTGAGCCCGAGGTGAACCATTCCTACAATAAATGTTATTGTGATTAATGGTTTATCAATAAAAGTTATTGATTATGTTTCACTCCCTTTCTGACATT
Source organism: Ottelia alismoides (assembly GCA_037367405.1). Lineage (NCBI taxonomy): Eukaryota > Viridiplantae > Streptophyta > Magnoliopsida > Alismatales > Hydrocharitaceae > Ottelia > Ottelia alismoides. The sequence goes on along the minus strand of JAZKJV010005966.1, from coordinate 495,259 downwards.
GAATGAATGAATGCACTATAAGGTCCCTCTGTACAATATGGGTTATGTACCATGGCCAACATGATAATCATACAGCTATTGATTCACTGATTGAATCATAGAGGCTGATGATTGGATGAATATCTAAGGAGTTAGATAGAGGACTCATCAAGCATCATCAATGATTGACAAGTAGTGATCTCCAGTCTGAGTGGGAGATGGAAATCCTGTCTCATTAGACTGATATCTGATCGACCTCTTAATGCAGGTCCTCAGCATGGGAATATTGATTCGGAGGTATCAGATTAGTTGAGTCAATGAGTTGACTTAACGAGATCGAGATAACCAAAGACCTATGATGAATACTGTCACATCACAGGCAAACATCCTCTGACCAAAGACAGATATATTGCTATATGTATGAGTATGTATATTTGGTAGACCAATAGGTTGATGACCAAACCAAGGTCTATATACTAGCGAGCTGGTGTGCATGTAAGGGCATATGAGTAATATGATCTCTCAAAGGGATCATACAAGTTCACTTGTGAACCAGGAGACATGAGCTCACTCATGAGGTTTTGGGATTGACCAAATTCCATGCATGGTCATCAAGCTTTAGAAGCATGATATGAATTTGAAGGTCAGATATATGCTTTATGAATGCATATGATCTGTACCATATCCCAAGAACCAAGATTGAGAAACTTAGTGATCAAACCCTGAAGATGACAGTCTAAAAGTGATCTATATCTTCGGGATGATCATAAGTCTTCCAGTATGCAGGATGTACAGGTATTAGGAATACCTGAAGGGTGATTTGATCATATACGATTGTATAACCATGACGCTTCCATTCCGAGGGAGTGACGAAACATGTCTAGATTTTAGTGGCTCCTCTCATTAGAGAAGTGACCTAATCTTAGTCCATATACTGGACGTTGATCTGAATGAGATTCAGATGCAATGAGAAGATTAGGTTTACGGTCTTGATTTAGTCAAGCAACTATGAGAGGTCCATGGGATCTGGATTTGAGATGTGATCTCAATATCCAAGTCACTATACGTGGAACAATACAATCGCCTTTTCCTTATCTCCAAGTATCTGAGGAGTAATAACATTGTTCTTAAATGGTTTAAGAATAATTCCATAAGATCTAAGCAATGAGAAATTTATAATTAAATGTGAATTAATTATGATGATGTATGAGAGATTATCCAATATAATTAAATGTGATTTAATTATTATGGATAAGAATAATGTGGATAGTAATATACAAATATTCCTAATATCTTATAAATGTAATTTATAATGTATTAGAGAGAGCTAATTATAATTTATATTTGTAGATTAATTATTAATGTGTATTGTGTTGGAAATGCGAGCCCACGACGAGCCATTATGCAATAAATGTTATTGCATATATCATTCCCTGATCTGAAATGAAGAATGAATAATTTGCATAATAGGTCCCTTAGTACAATTAGGGTTATGTACCATGTCCATATTGATGATCATACAACTGTTGATTCAACTATTGAATCATAGAGGCTGGTGCTTGGATGAATATCTAAAAAGTTAGATCGAGGACTCATCAAGCACCGTCAAATGATTGTTAAGAGATGATCTCCAGCCTTAGTAGGAGATGGCAATCCTTATCTCTAAAGGTTGATATCTGACCGACCTCTTGATGCAGGTCCTCTGCATAGGAATAGAGATTCGGAGGTGTCAGATTAGTAAGGTCAAAGAGTTGACTTAACGAGATCGAGATAACCAAAGTCCTATATCGTATGTTGTCATGATATAGGCACATATCCTCTGACCAGAGACATATGTGTTACTATATGTCTGAGTATGTACATTTGGCAGACCAATAGGTTGACGACCTAACCAAAGTCTATACACCGACGCGCTGGTGTGCATATAAGGGCATATGAGTAATATGATCTCTCAAAGGGATCATACAGGTTCAGTTACTGAACCGGAAGGCATGAGCTCACTCATGAGATATTGGGAAGAATCAAATTCCATGCGCATGGTCGTCTCGCTTTGGAAGCTTGACTGAATTTGTAGGTTTGATATATACTTTTGGAAAGTATATGATCAAGACCTAGGTATGATATACGCTTTTGGAAAATGTATCATTGATACCAACTCCCAATGATCAAATGAGAACCTTACTGATAAAACCATGAAGTAGACAATATAAAGTTGATCCAATACTTCAGGTTTAATCAGAGTCTTTCAGTATGCAGGATGTACAGGTATTGGGAATACCTGAGGGTGAGTTGATCATAAACGATTGTATAACCATGACGCTTCCATTCCTAGGGAGTGATGAAACGAGTCTGGATTTTAGTGACTCCTCTCAGTAGAGAAGTGATCTGATCTTGGTCCAAGTGTTGGACATTGATCTGAATGTGATTCAGATACAATGAGAAGATTAGATTTACGATCTTCATTTAATCAAGCATCTATGGGAGGCCCGCGATCTGGATTTGAGATATATTCTCAATATCCAAGTCACTATACGTGGAACAATACAATCGCCATGTCCTTATCTCCAAGTATCTGCGGAGAGATTGCATTATTCTTGAAGGGTTCGAGAATAAATCCATAAGACCTAAGCAATGAAGAAATAATGATTAAATGTGATTTAATCATCTTGATGTGTGAAGAAATTATCCAATATAATTAAATGTGATTTAATTATTATGGATAAGAATAATGTGGATAGAAATATCCAATTATTCATAATATATTATAAATGTGATTTATAATGTATTAGAGAGGGACAATTATAATATATATGTGTTGATTAATTATTATGTGTATTGGATACACATTGTGTAATTAATTGACAATGTAAATTATATGTTGTTTTGGGTTGTGAATATGATTCACAATTTTTCCATGGCAAGATTGCAATATTCTCAAATATAATTGTGAATTATTTTTGAATAATAAAAGCCAACAAAAGTTGTTGGAAATAAATAAAGGAGATTTTCAAGGAGATATGCAATCTCATGGATTTTCATGAGATTGCTCTCTCCATGGAAGGTATGGGCGGCACACCATTCCTAATAGGAATATTGGCCGTCCACATGGAAGGTGCATGGAGATGAAATCTCCATGCACATTCTCTCCTTATTTATTGGCTTGATTTAGGAATAATTTATATTTGATTTTGTCAAATATATTTTGACCTAAATTTGTTGGTTTTACCAACAACAATCTTGACCATTGGATTGACATAAATCAATCTCATCCATTGATTTTACATGTCACATGGATTGAGATCCATGGATCCCAAAAACCCTATAAATAGAGAGGCATACCATGCTCTCTCTTTAGATGTATATTGGAGCTCTCTCTCTCTCTCTCTCTCTTTCTTGGTACACGTCTACCCTCTCTCCCTCTTATTGGTGGCCATCCACCATACCCTAGAGGAGGGAATTGTCGACGCCATCGCCACTGCGCCGCCGCTTCGACGTTCTTCGGTTCTCCATCTTCTTGGTGTGCTATGCTCATGAAGGAGACGTTCGATCCCATGCGACGAGATCAGGAGCAACAATGCTTGGATCATCTTCTTGGATTGCGAGGACAACACGGTTCATCCCCGCGCTCGCAAGCAGTCTCGCTTGGATCATCTTCTTGGATCATCTTCTTGGTGTGCAAGCAGTCTCGCTGACGATCGGACTTGAGACAGGAGGTCTCTTCTCTTAGAGACTCGATCAGCCACGCTTCAAGAGGTATTGCATTATACTTGTTGTGGTTATAGATGAAACGATCTGAGAATGGTTCTCGGATCATGTGGTTTCATCGAATAAAATTTTTAAAATTCCGCTGCACCGAACAACTAGTGCGAGTAGTCGTTATTCGTCGTATCCGATACGACGATCACGCTTCCGTGATGCGCTTAAGGATAATTTCCATATCTTTCAAGTGGTATCAGATCCAGGTTGAAGGTTTCGAATATGATTCGAAAACCGAGGACGACTTGAGTTCGTTAAGGTCGCGAAAGTTTTTATCGCATTTGATTTCGCAGATCAGTTTAGTAAATAACTTCGGCCATGTTTAAATAATTTCAGCACAAATTATTTACTTGTATTTTGTTCCCCATTAAATAAGGAAACTATAGGATCTTAGTTTGCGTAAATCGGATTTCGTATGCTCAAGATATGGTTGTTTTATTGAACATGTATGCACTGTTTCGGGAATTGTAGATCTGAACGTGATTAAAATGTTAACTACTGTTTAGACTTGCCTCGAAATGCGTGAAACATAACTTTACTTCTGTCTTAAATCAAGTTAGCAATCTTTGAAAATTGAGTTTGTCTAATTTGAATTTAAATTGATTGAGATATGGTAATTTTAGTGAGTAGGGGTCATTACTGAAATTACAGTCCTAATCTAGAATCAAGTGATTGTCAATTATGAAATTAATTGTTAATTTTGTGAAATAATCTTGAAAAATATTTGTGAAATATTGGAAGATGATTATTTACCTAATTGACTTGGCCTCAACCAATTAATTGATTAGATTTCATCTAAATCTTAATTGGAAACACAATCATCAAACTTGATGTTTGAATGGTGACTGTCATTTAATCAATTAGTGAAATTAAATTGTTTAATTTCCTAGAATAATTGTGCATAAATATTTATGAAATATTAGATGATAATTATTCCCTTAAATGACATTGCCTTAACCAATAATTGATTAGATGTGATCTAGATCACTAATTGGTTACATGATCTACATGATCAACATTCCAACAAACATGTTGCTTGAATAGGACATGTGATTTGTTTAGCAAATCTCATTATAATGTTAATAAAAAATTGTTTTGAATATTATTATATGGTATAATTTCGGTTGAAGAACCGATGATCATCTCAAGTACAAAGTGATTTATTTTGCATTATCCTTTCCCGAGGTGGATATGGTGTCTAGTCGGAGAGCATCGGGGTTGCGGGTTGCAACGTATGTGGCTCGTCCCACTCTCGTCGGTACTGGCCATGACAGCGGGTAGGGTTAGTATAATGCTTAAGAAATCATGATGTATTTCTAATTATTAAAATTCGAAATAATGCGTATTTGAGATAATACCATAATTCAAGTAACAATAAAATGTTTGTTGGATATTAATTGAATCATTAATTTAATATAATTAGATTGATTGGAATCCAATTAAAATAAAAACACTCTATTATGAATAGAGATGTTATTTCCCTTGGAAGAATTAATCATAATGAATATGATTCATAGTGATTAATTAGAATTTGAATATGATATGGAGGATCACATAAGTGACATCCATGGTCTCCCGTCAAGGCGGAGGATTACGTCGCCAGGGATTGCATGTGGGAGACGCCTGTCCGAAGTGACAGCTCATGTATGCAAGCGCATCTGGATCGGGCTTGTCTCTTCTCGAAAGAGTAAGGACGTATGCGTAGTGACCCCAATATCGGATCCTCATATTATTGGGGCGATATTGGATTGCGCATAGCGAGTTGTATTCCTCTTGACGGTTGGTTCAATTAATGACGGGTCAACTTTGCCTTAGGGGTGGTGGGCCCGAGTGTTAAAGACCGGATTGGGAAATGCAAGTTGGACTTGCAAGGCGGAATGTGTTCTCGCTTCATTTTATCGGAATTGCAGATTCTCATATTATTGGGATGTAACAAAGATAAGGAAGGAGATCCCAGATCTTGCTTGAGATATAATGGTAAGTATATCTCTTACATTGAAAGTGATTAAGGGAATGAACTTTCAGTGTTGACAAGGCAAGACAACTTTGATATAAAAATTCCTAAATCAAAGTAAAATATGTATATATATATATGTAAATACATACATCTATGCAAATTTCTTATTTCAGATAATCCTTCATTAAAACCCACTCAATGATATACTCAATAATAACCAGTAGAATATCATGGATTGGACTCATGATCCAGATATTGTACTTGCAGTTGGACACATAATGTATGTGGTTGCAATGTGCAAGTTTCCTCATAATAATGAGGAATGACAACTAAATGGATAATAGGACTACAACCCTAGGGTTTGTATGTCTCTATAGTCTTGATCTCTCATCGGATGTACTTTGGAAGTAACATGTCGATGATGATCGCAATTGTCAAAATAATCCTTATAAAATTAATGAAGATATTCTGGCATACATATGTGCTCTTGATATTTAACATGAATGAGATGGTTCACTGCATCATGCAGAATGGTGGCTCTATAAGAGATGATGTATTCAAATTGTTTGAGTACCTACCTAAACCTATGTTTTAAGAGTTTAGATGGATGGAGATAATGAGTGTCATTATTCTACTATCTATACTCTAGTCATTCATGAAGCTTCATAATATTCATATTGTATTAATTTAATGAAGCATGTATAAATGTTGAAATGATCTTACATTGAATTCTTTTGAATTTAACGTAAGAGATCCTTAGTCTTAAGCAATGGTTTCTCATAGATAAAGGGAGCGCAGTGGAAGCATGGGTTGGACCCTAAGTAATAAGTATAGTCAAAGAGTTGATTGTACCGCTATGACTTCCATATGACATCCAAAGAGTTGGATGAATGCCAATACTGCAATAAATTGATGTGTTGATAGTACGACTATCAAGTCTGTCTAGAATCCTTAGAGATGGACTCGGATAGAGCATCAAAATAATCTACATAAATCATTGAAATTGACTTTCTTATTTGATAAGATAAAGTCAAATAATTGTATCTCAATCTTCTGATGACATTTGCAATAGGTTGCATATGTTTTAGAAGACCAGAAAATTTGATCTTAAGGTCTATAGTTATCCACATGGATATTGATGTAATTGTTGCAACAATCTCTGCTGGATTGATAGACTTGTTAATTTCAGTGGGAGAGCCCTTAGTCTTAGAGAATGTCTCTATGACCTAGATATAATAATACACTCATTGTTTGTTTCTAAATGTTGGAAATAAGCATGAATTCTGAGATAGAACTATCATAAAGAGTTATGATGAAGATATTTAAGATAGTAATCAAAAATCTAGTGGACTCCATAAAAAAAAGAAAATTAATGAATGGTTCATTAAGATTTCTAAATACTGAAATTAAACCTCAAGATCAATAGGAGGATGAAGATCATTTGACAATGATCTAGCATCAAGCCTTGGACATTTGTCTATTGATTTGATCGATAGACTAGTAAGAAATGAAACTTTAGAATGTCTAAAATTTCAAAACTTACATACTTATGAATATTGTATTCAAAAGGGAAAAATGTCCAATACACCTTTCTTTGGGAATGGTGTAAGATATCAAGGTATTTAGGATCTCATACATATTGATGTATGCGGATCATCTATATCATAGTAAACATTATGGATATGTGATACTATTGATGATTATGTATGATATGAGATTTCTTCTCTTCACCTAAAGAAACCTTTGAAATGTTCAAAGATTTCATAATTTAGGTTTGGAACCAAAGTCTGAAGGAAGATGAAAATGAATTTGGTCCAATCTAGGTAATCAGTACCTATTAGATGAATTCATCGTATACCTTATGGAGAAAGGAATATCATTCCTATCTAACTCCTCCTAATGAACCTAAACTCAATAGAGTTGTAGAGAGATACAATTGGATCATGTGTGACATGATTCGATCAATGATGAATTTTTAGCATAAATTCCTCTAATATATGTAGTTTAGACTACATATAATTCCATGCAAGTAAGCTGGATTTGAGCACTTGAGAGTGCTGCTTCATTAGGAAAATAAAGGATGGTATTGGATACCTACTTTATTACCTTGAGATTCTTAAAATATCTCATCTCTGAGAATGTGATTCTTAGAGGTTGATACTCTTAAGAATCAAGATGAAAATGAAGTGTAGGAACTCATTTAATCATGAGAAGATAATGAGGCTCCTGAAATTGGAAACTAAAAGGACAATTGAAGATGAAACACTAATATCTCTTCAAATGAGTTTGAGGATGGATTCCATGTGTCAGAGAAATCTGAAAATGATCGAACTTCATGTGATGAAGCTTCTAAAGATAATAGCATGGATAGATGGATGATAGCAATAAAAGTCTAATGTAGACTTCATATACAAGTGTTGTATTTGGACCCTCAAGGATCCACCTATATGGGTAAGACCTGTAAAGGTGTAAATGGATCTTCAAGAGAAAGGGAACCTGATGAGAAGGTAGAGACATTTAAAGCACGGTTCGTAGCCACGAGTTACACACTAGAAGAGAAGACATTGCTTGCGATGATACTTGCTCTTCGGTGACCATGCTTAAAACCATCAGAATATTGCTAACCTTAGCTACACAACTTGACTATTGCATCTTCTAGATGTAAGTCAATATTGCATTCCTCTATGAATACCTCTTTGAGGATATTCACATGAAGTAGCCCCAGGGCATCATGGTTGATGAAAGCAAGGTGTGCAAACTAAGGAATCCATCTATGGACTCAAATAAGCTTCTTGAAGTTGGACCATAATATTTAATGGAATTATAATTGTTATGATTTCGGATAGAATCTTGATGAGCCATGTAAAGCTTAGTGGGAGTGCCTTTGTGTTCATCGTGCTAAATGTAGATGATATCCTAATAAATTAAAATGATATAAGGACAACAATAAGTGTTTTGTAGACTGGCTATTCCATATCTTGAAATATGATTTCAAGGATACCTCTTAGATCTTAGTTCTGAAGTTGTTCAGGAGCAAAGAGAAGAGGGTATTGGGACTGTTACATTAATAGTACATCTTGGACATATTCCATTTTATGGAAAATTCCAAGAAAGGCTCCCATCCCTTAGGATATGGTACTGACCTATCTAAAGGGACAACACCTCAAAGAGTTGAGGAAGTGAATGCTAGAACTACTTGCCCTTGGGCATCAGTTCTGAGAAGCCGGGTGTGTACTAGATGTGTACAAAAGCCAGATGGATGCCATGCAGTAGGAGTAGTAAACTGTTACTAATCCTGCTATGGAAATAAAACACTTGGTTGCAGTAATAACAAAATCTTCGTAGATGACAAGATTTTTGAGATAGAAATCTCAAAGTCTTATCTTCAAAAACATAAGACTTTATAGATAGAGATCTAAAAGGTCTTAACTGTAGATACCTTAAGAGATAGTGATCTCCAAGAATAAAGGTATTCTGATAAGGATTATGGAAATACTGGTTATGATAATTATTAAGCTGTAGTTTCAAAGACACTGTAACTAACTAGATTGAGTATTGGTTGCATAAGATGCAATATTCGCATTAAATGCGAGCACTGTTACTGGGGATAGCAAGTGCCGTAAAAAGACTTGGCGTAGTCTCGCGGGAACAGAGTGATTGATCAGCTTACCTAGCTATTTTCTAAATAGTCTATGATTTTCACATGAGTGCGGGTTTAAATGATTAGCCCATTAATGGCTCTTTGGGCTAGTGGGGGATTGTTGGAAACGCGAGCCCACGGCGAGCCATTATGCAATAAATGTTATTGCATATATCATTCCCTGATCTGAAATGAAGAATGAATAATTTGCATAATAGGTCCCTTAGTACAATTAGGGTTATGTACCATGGCCATCTTGATGATCATACAGCTGTTGATTCAACTATTGAATCATAGAGGCTGGTGCTTGGATGAATATCCAAAAAGTTAGACTGAGGACTCATCAAGCACCGTCAAATGATTGTTAAGAGATGATCTCCAGCCTTAGTAGGAGATGGCAATCCTTATCTCTAAAGGCTGATATCTGACCGACCTCTTGATGCAGGTCCTCTGCATAGGAATAGGGATTCAGAGGTGTCAGATTAGTAAGGTCAAAGAGTTGACTTAACGAGATCAAGATAACCAAAGTCCTATATCATATGCTGTCATGATATAGGCACACATCCTCTGACCAGAGACAGATGTGTTACTATATGTCTGAGTATGTACATTTGGCAGACCAATAGGTTGATGACCTAACCAAGGTCTATACACTGGCGCGCTGGTGTGCATATAAGGGCATATAAGTAATACGATCTCTCAAAGGGATCATACAGGTTCAGTTACTGAATCGGAAGGCGTGAGATCACTCATGAGATATTGGGAAGAATCAAATTCCATGCGCATGGTCGTCTCACTTTGGAAGCTTGACTGAATTTGTAGGTTTGATATATACTTTTGGAAAGTATACGATCAAGACCTAGGTATGATATACGCTTTTGGAAAGTGTATGATTGATACCAACTCCCAATGATCAAATGAGAACCTTACTGATAAAACCATGAAGTAGACAGTATAAAGTTGATCCAATACTTCGGGTTTAATCAGAGTCTTTCAGTATGCAGGATGTACATGTATTGGGAATACCTGAGGGTGATTTGATCATAAACGATTGTATAACCATGACGCTTCCATTCCTAGCGAGTGATGAAACGGGTCTGGATTTTAGTGACTCCTCTCAGTAGAGAAGTGATCTGATCTTGGTCCAAGTGTTGGACATTGATCTGAATGTGATTCAGATACAATGAGAAGATTAGACTCACGGTCTTGATTTAATCAAGCATCTATGGGAGGCCTGCGATCTGGATTTGAGATATGATCTCAATATCCATGTCACTATACGTGGAACAATACAATCGCCCTGTCCTTATCTCCAAGTATCTGCGGAGAGATTGCATTATTCTTGAAGGGTTCGAGAATAATTACATAAGATCTAAGCAATGAAGAAATAATGATTAAATGTGATTTAATCATCTTGATGTGTGAAGAAATTATCCAATATAACTAAATGTGATTTAATTATTATGGATAATAATAATGTGGATAGAAATATCCAATTATTCATAATATATTATAAATGTGATTTATAATGTATTAGAGAGAGGCAATTATAATTTATATGTGTTGATTAATTATTATGTTGTATTGGATACACATTGTGTAATTAATTGACAATGTAAATTATATGTTGTTTTGGGTTGTTAATATGATTCACAATTTTTACATGGCAAGATTGCAATATTCTCAAATATAATTGTGAATTATTTTTTAAGAATAAAAGCCAACAAAAGTTGTTGGAAATAAATAAAGGAGATTTTCAAGGAGATATGCAATCTCATGGATTTCCATGAGATTGCTCTCCCCATGGAAGGTATGTGCGGCACACCATTCCTAATAGGAATGTGTGGCCGTCCACATGGAATGTGCATGGAGATGAAATCTCCATGTACATTCTCTCCTTATTTATTGGCTTGATTTAGGAATAATTTATATTTGATTTTGTCAAATATATTTTGACCTAAATTTAGTGGTTTTACCAACAACAATCTTGACCATTGGATTGACATAAATCAATCTTATCCATTGATTTTACATGTCACATGGATTGAGATCCATGGATCCCAAAAACCCTATAAATAGAGAGGCATACCATGCTCTCTCTGGATGTATATTGGATCTCTCTCTCTCTCTCTCTCTTGGTACACATCTACCCTCTCTCCCTCTTATTGGTGGTCGTCCACCATTCCCTAGAGGAGGGAATCGTCAACGCCATCGCCACTGCATCGCCGCTTCGACGTTCTTCGGTTCTCCGTCTTCTTGGTGTGCTACGCCCACGAAGGAGACGTTCGATCTCGTGCGACGAGATCAGGAGCAACCACGCTTGGATCATCTTCTTGGATTGTGAGGACAACGCGGTTCATCCCCGCGCTCGCAAGCAGTCTCGCCGATGATCGGACTTGAGACAGGAGGTCTCTTCTCTTAGAGACTCGATCAACCACACTTCAAGAGGTATTGCATTATACTTGTTGTGTTTATAGATGAAACGATCTGAGAATGGTTCTCGGATCATGTGGTTTCATCGAATAAAAGTTTTTAAATTCCGCTGCACCAAACAACTAGTGCGACTATTCGTTCTTCGTCGTATACGATACGACGATCACGCTTACGTGATGCGCTCAAGGATAATTTCCATATCCTTCGTATTGGATTCACATTGTCTAATTAATTGAAAATATAAATTACATTTAGATTTGGGTTGTGAATAAGATTCACAATTTTCCAATGTCAAGATTGCAATATTCCCAAAATAATTGAGAATTATTTTTGGTGAATATTATACCAACAAATAATTGTTGGAAAATAAGTTGAGAGAAAAATAAGGAGATGTGCAATCTCATGGGAATCCATGAGATTGCCCTCCCCATATGGGAAGGAGGTGGCGGCACCAATTCCTTTATGGAATTGGTGGCCGTCCACTCCCTCTAATGGGGAAGGTAGATCTCATATGTATTTTCACTCCTTATTTGTTTGGTTTAATTTGGTATTAATATATATTTGATTTATCAAATATATTTAATCAAAATTAAATTACAAATTGTTGGTTTTTACCAACAACAATCTTGACCATTGGATGGACATAAATCAATCTCATCCATTGATTTTATATGTCCCATGGATTGAGTTTCATGGATCCCAAAACCCTATAAATAGAGGTATACCATGCTCTCTCTTTACATGCTATTGTACCACACATCTCTCACTCTCTCTCTTTCTCCATACTCGACAGCCCTCTCTCCCTCTGTTCTTGGTGGCCGTCCACCAAACCTTGGTGGAGAGAATTGTCGACGCCCGCGCCATCATGTTGCCGCTTCGACGATCTGCGGTTCTCCATCTACTTGGAGTGCTTCACTCACGAAGGAGACGTTCGATCTCGTGCGACGAGATCAGGAGCAACCGTTCTTGGATCATCTTGGATTGCGAGGATACCGCGACTCATCTTCGCGCTCGCAAGCCGTTACTCCGACGATCGGACTTGAGACAGGAGGTATCTTCTCTTAGAGACTTGATCAACCACGCTTCAAGAGGTATTGCATTATACTTATTGTAGTTATAGATGAAACGATTTGAGAATGGTTCTCGGATCATGTGGTTTCATCGAATAAATTTTTTTAAATTCTGCTGCACCGAACAACAAGTACGACTAGTCGTTCACCGTCGTATCCGATACGACGATCACGCTTCCGTGATGCGCTTGAGGATTTATACATATCCTTCAAGTGGTATCAGAGCCTTAGGTTGACGGTTTCGAATATGATTCGAAAGACCGAGGACGACTTGGGTTCGTTAAGGTCGCAAAAGTGTTTATCGCATTTGATTTCGCAGATCTGTTTAGTAAATAAATTCGGCACTGTTTAAATTGTTCAAACACGAATTTAATACTTGTATTTTGTTTCCCATTAAATAAGGAAACCATAGGATCTGAGTTTGTGTAAATCGGATTTTGTATGCTCAGGATATGGATGTTTTAATGAACATGTATGCAATGTTGCGGGAACAATAGATTTTAACATGATTAAAGAGTTAATTACTGTTAGCATCTGCCTTGAAATACGTGAAACATCACTTGGCTTCTGTTCTAAATCAAGTTAGCAATCTTTAAAAATTGAGTTTGTCTAATTTGTATTTAAATTGATTGAGATATGTTAATTTTAGTGAGTAGGGGTCATTACTGAAGTTACATTCCCAATCTAGAACCAAGTGATTGTCAATTAGTGAAATTAATTGTTAATTTCGTGAAATAATCTTGAAAAATATTTGTGAAATATTAGAACATGATTATTTGCCGAATTGACTTGTCCCCAACCAATTGATTGATTAGATTTGATCTAAATCATAATTGAAACCACAATCTTCGAACTTGATGCTTGAATAGGATTTGGGAATTTGTCTAGCAAATTTCCTTATAATCAAAAATGTTTTGATTATTACTATATGGTACAATTTCGGTTGAAGAACCGATGATCATCTCAAGTACAAATTAATCAATTTGGCATTATCCTTTCCCGAGGCGGATATGGTGTCTAGTCGGGGATCGCTGGGGTAGCGGGTTGCAACGTATGCGGTCCGTCCCACTCCCGTCGGTACTGGCCATGACAGCGGGTAGGGCCGGGATAATGTCCGAGGGATTAAGATGTATTTTTCTAATTATTAAAATACGAATTAATATGTACTTTGAGAATAATACCATATATATTCAAGTAAGACATTCAAGTTTGATTGATTAAATTGGATTGATATTTAATTTAATATGATTGAATTAATTATGTCCAATTAGAATACTCTAATATGATTAGAGTTAATGATTCCCTTGGAAGAATTAATTATATGAATATGATTCATGTTAATTAATTAGAATTTGAATAAGAGGTGGAGGATCACATAAGTGACATCCATGGTCTCCCGTCAAGGCGAAGGGTTTCGTCGCCAGATATTATGTGTAGGAGACGCTTGTCTGAAGTGACAACTCCTGCATATGATCCATTTGGATCGGGCTCGTCGCTTCTCGAAAGAGTAAGGACGTATGCGTAGTGACCCCAATATCGAGTCCTCATATTATTGGGGCGATAATGGATTGTACATAGCGAGTTGTATTCCTGTTGACGATTGGTTCAATTAATGACGGGTCAACATCACCTTAGGGGTGGTGGGCCCCGGTATTAAAGACCGAATTGGGAAAATGCAAGTTGGACTTGCAAGGCGGAATGTGTTCCTGCTTCTCTTTATTGGAGTCATAAGTTCTCATATTATTGGGATATGACAAAGGTAAAGAGAAGATCCCAGTTCTTGCTTGAGATATATAGGTAAGTATATCTCCTACTTTGAAAGAGAATAAGGGAATAATCTTTCATAGTTGACATAGCAAGACTAATTTGATTTAAAATACCTTAATCAAAGAAAACTAAATTGAATATATGATTATATGTTCTAATATAGTGCATTCTCAATTTCAGAAAATGAAATCCATGAACCCACTGAGCAGGCTTCTGGAGGTCAACCAACTGACCGGCCCAAATTACTCGGATTGGATCCATAACTTGAAGCTTGTTCTCTCCGCAGAGCGCATCAGCTATGTGCTCTCTGAAAACAAGCTTGAAACCCCTAAATCTAAGGAATATAAAGCATACAATGACAAGTATGATGAGGAGCATGTCTTGGCTAGATGCTATATCTTGGGTTCTCTCTCCAATGTTCTTCAAAAACAACATGTGGAGATGAGTACTTGCCAGGAGATCATGCAGAATCTAAAGGATATGTTTGGTGACATTAACCGCACCCAGCGGTACAATGTTATGAAAGACCTCATTCGCTGCAAGATGCAGGAAGGGACTTCGGTCCGTGAACATGTACTCAAAATGTTTGGGTACTTGTCGGAGCTAGAGACTCTTGGAGCAACGATGGATGCAGACATGCAAGCTGACTTCATTCTGCTGTCGTTGCCCAAATCTTTCAATAACTTTGTGGTGTCATTCCACATGAATAACTTGGAATTGACAAGTGCTGCTCTCCTTGCTGCATTAAAGTCTGCATTCCACATGAATCCTATTTTTTGAGATTTTTTAGAGCAAGAATGCTATTTTTAATAAATAGGACATGATCACAATAATTATTGAGCTGACAGGGGCATATTTGCAATTAAAATAAAAGGAAAGGATCTTTTTGCAAAATATCCAAAATTGAAATTAAAGATATTAATAATAAAATGAAATAATAAAAGGCACAAGGACATACGTGCAAAATCACCATCTCAAATGGGACCGCACGTGAGGTTACGTAGATTGGACCCATATGTAATTAGCAAAGAATTTAGAGGTTCCAATGTAATTTTTCCAAATTTTTTTAACTAATTAAAACATTACAGGACTTAATAAACAAAACCACAAAGAGGGGGCTAACCTTGCAAATTACCCCCAATAGCGCGGATCGAACGGTAGCAGTCACTTAACTTGTCTGCATAGCATGTGCAGGAGGCGTGATGATGCTTCAACGATCGATGCACATGATCATATCTGGAGCTCCATCGGACGATCGATGTGTTCGGATATCAAAGAATTGCGATAAAACTAAAGCGATCGAAGGATCCAATGATACTACTCTTCCTAAAGAACATAGAAGAACAATCGACTGGGGCTCCTTCAATCTCTTCCCGCTCACGACTTCGGTGGTCTCTGGCCTCCTCCAAGGCTCAAAATGATGTTTGAAGATGTCCACAATTGAGTGATGCATTGGAAATGGTCAGGACTCAACGGTTGAGCCTCAACTGCTCGATGAAGTTTAGAGCTCCATGTACCCTCATTATGCTCAAAATCGACCCCCAAGGGGTACTTAGCCTCCAGGTCCAGCGGGAGAAGCTCACACAACTAAAATGGGGTTCCTAGGGGTTTATTAGTGGAGATTGGAGAAAGGTGGGGCATGGCAGAGGTGCTCCGACGAGATGGTGATTGTGGAGCACCCAAATCTAGTTCAATGAGGTATGTAGGGCTTACAAGAAACGAAAGGGGAAGAACTGAGAGCATTTGGCGGATCAGAGCATAAAAGGTGGCACAATGGAGGGTTTGTCAGAACGGATCTCTGACGAACTATGAATGGGCTTTTTAATTCTAAAAGAATCAATTAAACCTAAATTTACCTATAGGAAATAAAAATTGAAACTAAAATCTACCCAAAAGCAATGGAAACAGACCTCGAGTGGCCGGAAGCCACGAGAGGGAACTCATGGCAACGGAGCCCACCAGAGATGGTGGAATCGATCTTCACGCTCAACTTATCCTGTCCATATTGTAGAACGAGTTTGCTGTCACCTAGTTTGAGCCCAAGAATACGAAATGGGGGGAATAAATCAGGTGGAAGAGATTCAAAAATAAAAACTGGCAGGGCTCCTTGAACCGAAAAATCACGCTAGCGTGATGGAGCAAGGATCGATGAAGAAAAGTCGAAGAAGAATCAACTCGTTTCGATGATTACATCGATTGGAGGGAAAAGGAGGAGGGTGTTGACACGGTATCTCGAGGGTCGGTTATTAATGATATGTGGTCATTGTTATCCCCAAAATTCCCGGATCAAACAAACAATTTTTTTTTATCTTCTCAAGTTGTAAAATTAACTTAAGATGAATCCTAAGTATAACATGTTGTATCTACATGCAAGGAGGGTCGAGGGTGGGAATGAACAGATCACACTAAAACTGTGTCCCCCTATACTTAGGGTAAGATATCCCTAAGTATAGACATGGAAATCAACAGGAGAGGAGATAATGGAGGAGATCAAAGAATGAACACTCTAGGTGCACACCCCCTATACTTAGGACAAAATACATCCTAAGTATAGTAATGAAGAAGGGGTGATACCTTGTTGGAAGAAAAAGAAGATGAAAATAAAAAGAAGAAAAGAAGAAAAGAGGAAAGATAACTTAACTCATCCACCTCCCCCATACTTAGGACAAATTATGTCCTAAGCATGGCAAAACACACAGAATGAGGTGGATGAGAAAAAAGGGAGATGGAAGGAAGAAAACGAAAGCAGATATACAAAGAGGTGGGTGTATAGAGATCAAAAAGGTAGATGGTAGACCTTCTCCGTGACCACTAAGGGATGGATCTAACAAGGTGCAAGTCGATATTAGGGTCATCAACAGACACAAACCGATCAGGATCAACCTGATGAAGATCCTAAACAATCTCAAAGTAGAAAGGCATGAATCGGTCAGCGGAAGTAGAGTGGTCATGGTCATCCTGGGAAGTCTCCTCTATGTCATAATTGAAAGGCTCAAATTCCTTGATGAAAAAATTAAGGTCAAATTCGGCCTCTGTAGTCTCTACTAAGTCTGCCTTCCGCTATAAAATGTCTAAAGTGTAAACCCTGCTGATGTCATCAATGCATTACCACATATAGGAAGGGGGAACTCCAAGTTCTATGCTTTCTGAGTCTTCCTCCTTGGAGAGGAATTCATGGGTCTCAATATCATCCAACATACAACAGAATTCTCTGATATTATCATCAAGGTCATAGTCCTCGAGGTCGACTAACATAGGTACACTCTCGTGGAATGCAGGTCTCTGGTTATTAGTGGGTGTAGTGATCAACACATCACTCCCGACATCAGAACAAAAGGGGATCTCTCCAGATCCATAATCAGTTACGGCTCCCATAATATCTCACTTGATAAAATAGTTTTACAAAAAAATTACAAACTTTTTCAAATCATTTTACAAAATATTTCACAAATATTTTACAAATAATTTACAAAAACTTTATAAAAGTTCTACAAATGCTTTTCAAATGATTTTACAAATCATTTTACAGATAATTTTACATATAATCTTTTGCAGACATTTTATATTCAAATATTTTACATACATTTTGTACACTATACATAATTTTGATACAAGAATCATTTATAGATCACTTTACAAACAAAATAATTTTATAAATATTTGTACAAAAATAATTTTACAAAGATTTTTGTAAATAGTTCACAAACAATTTTACAAAAATTTTTACAGAATATTTTACAAAATAATTTTTCAAAATAGTTTACAAAAGATTTTTACAAATCATTTTTCAAAAAACATTTTTTGTTTTTGAGCAATATCCATATTATAATAAACAAAAGTATGAGTTATGACTGGAGTATTACCATATATATGACACCCCTTGTACTTAGCTCGAACTATGTCCTCATAGTGACCAAAGAGCTACAATGGAATACATAACTCATTCTAAATATAGAAAAGTGAAAAGAATCGTATGATACAATGACTCAGAATGACAAAAATAATGGAACTTGGTGATCACCCCATCTGTAGGATAAAGTAATCCTATGAAATCGAGGAAAATAATTAACAAAGTCAATGACTCAACTTCTCCTTCCTTATACTTAGGGTAAGAGATCCATAAGTATATAAAACGAATATAAACAAATTAAAGGACAAGCAAGAGAACATAAGAAATGAAAAGAAAAAAATACGAAAAAATACGTAATGAAATACATCACTCCTCATATACTTAGTGTAAAGGATCCCTAAGTATAATCAACAACATGATTATGGAACATAATGAAAATGGAAAAACTCAAGTCATTCACCTCCCCTATACTTAGATAAGTACATCCTAAGTATATCACACAACATGGAATAGAGGTAAATGATAAAAATGGAAGAAGAAAAAATGAAAAGAAAGGAATATATATATATATATATAAGAGAATATCATCTCACGTATCATACATAGAAGATGCCAAAGAATCATTGTATGATACAACATGATGGAACCAACCACAGACATAAATGTGTCATGATCTAGATATGGATTCAACAATTGTCCATTCACAACAAATGGTTGTGTGAGATGACAACCTAGATATTACAATACAACAATTGTCACATACAACTCTAATAATGAATGGTCCTGACCATTTGCTTTTAAGTTTGCTGGGGAACACCTTCAATTTTACATTAAACAACCAAACATTATGATCAAGGGAGAAATCTTCCTTATAATGTGTCAATCATGACAACGCTTTACTTTATCCTTATACATGAGTGAGTTGTAAGAGGCAAAATCTTAGAATTCTAGCAATTCAGATCCAATTTCCTACTCTTGACTACTTTCTCATAGTCCAAATTACATACACAGAGTGCCCATAAAGATTTGTGAATAAGCTCAACTGGCAAGTCGTAATGCTTCCCATAAACCAATATGTAGGGAGACAAAGCCAATGGAGGCTTGTACGCCATGCTATATGCCCATAAAATTGAGTCAAGCATCTGAGACTACTTCTTCCTATCTAGACATACAAGTTTCTAAAGTATCATCTTGATCTGCTGATGTGAAATCTCAGCCTAGGCATTAGTCTATGGGTGGTAAGGATACACAACTCTATGGTCAATGGCATACTCCTTCACAAGCTTTCTGACCTCTCTATCAATGAAATGACTTCCCCCATCTGAAATGAGTATCTTGGTGATCCCAAACCATGTAATAATGTTTTACTTAAGAAAGGAACTAACCATACGAAATCGACGGCTCGAGTGGGGATAACCTCCACCCTACGACTAAGATAATCTGCAACAATCATGATGTATTGAAATCCCTAACTGATTGGAAATGGGCCCACAAAATCTATGTCCCAAGAAAAAAAAAACATCTAAAATCTAGATATACTTCAGAGGCATTGTACCTTTGGAATTGACGGTTGCTCTCATTTTTTAATAATCAGTATAACCTCGAACAAAATATGTATCATCCTTAAATAGAGTTGGCCACCATAGGATGAAGGTTATGGTAAGATCTTTAAGCACATCACAGAAGCATGAGGATCACATTATATGCGATCGGGAGTGACTAGTCGCACTAGATGCTCGAGGCAGCGTAATTTAAAAAATTTAATCATATGAAACCACGTGATCAAAGAATGATTATCAGATTGTTTCATCTAAACCACAAACAAGTATTAGGGTAACCTCTTGAAGCCTGGTTGCGATAGAGTCTCTAAACGAAGAGACCTCCTATCTCAAGTTCGATCCGATGGAGGAGATCCGTATGAGCACGTTGATTAAATGTGTGCCTCTCACAATTCATGTTGATGATCCAAATGATGAATCTCCTGATCTCATCACAAGAGATCCGATGTCTTCTTCACGAGTGAGGTGCATGATAACATGGCTCCGACCTGCGGTTAAGATTGTCGGTGTAGAGGGAAAAGACCGCAGAGAGGAAACAACGTTGATCAAACAAAAATTACGATAAAATAGGAGAGAGAGAGAGAGAGAGAAAGAGAAAGAATCGGATAAAGCGGCTTCTTCTCCTATTTTGTCATTCACTATTTATTTTACCAGGTCAGTATGCCTGGGTCAAACTCAAGGAGGCAGAATATTAAAACTACGGTTTTTTAGACAAGGAAGAAATTCCAGAAAAGTCATCTTTTATTTTTGATTTCACAAAGAAAGAAATTGAAAAGAAATCTTGCTTGAAACTAACTTAAGATGACAAAAATCAAAATGACAAAATGAAGCGACAAAAAATCTTGAAAAAATAATAAAAAAATGCCTTGTGTAGTTATCAAGCTACCCAAAAAAATCGTAGAAAAAATACAGAAAATTCAAGGTCCAAACAACCCCTATAAGCCAGGGGCATAACTATAAAGAAAAGTTTAATGTTTTTACTAGAGAAAGGTTCCTGTTGGGAATGAAATGAAAATAAAACTAAAAGAATAGCATTTAGGTCCCTACGTGAGGACCTAAATGCAATTTATGGAAACTTTTGGGGCGGCTGAGAATTTCAGGAAATGACATGGCTTATTGTGCAATTTCTCTACCCCTTCGGATTGGATGGTCAAGATTAGAAGAGCTGATGCGATCTGAGCTGTTTGTCGGGGACACGTGTCGTACACATGTGTGACATGGTGTTCTTCCCGTTCTTGTGGTCTTGCGCACAGCTTACGACGAGGGTGTCTTCTCCAATTTCTTCCCGACGATCAGTTACGACCTCGGGCCTCCGGCAGGGCCAGAGGGATGATGCCTTCACCCCTCGAGCTCGCCCGCAGTGGTGCTCCTCTGTAGTCGACCGGAAGTGACGGTTCATCGCCGATGAAAATGGGGGTCCCTCTGATCCTGGAGCCGATAAGTGATATTGCACCTTCTTTGAATGAATTGTTCCTTGCGTTTGGAAGCTCCTATTGCTCTGATGTCGCTCCATATGATTAATAGATCTACAATTAATGATTTTATGTGCTTGATTTGCAAAGAAATCGGCCAAAGGATTAAGAATCACAAGATCAAAATAATATTTCCATAATTGATGAAAAATATAGTGAAAAGTAGCAGAAATGAGACACGAATTGGTTTAATTTTGAAACGAGTCTGAGAGATGAATGGGTTATGTGTTTAAGAGGAGTGATTAATGAATCTAATGATGCGATTAAGGTTGCTAATGGATACACAAAAGTTGAGAAAGAAAATAGCAAAGGTGGAGGAATAAATCTGAGAAGAAGAAGTGTATTACATCTTGATAGCAACTCGACGGTCGATCTTCCCGGAGCTTGATGTGGCGTTGGGCGGTGATGCAAGGCGAGGATTCACCTTGGAGCTTCTCCTCCGACGATCGTCTTCCATGCGGGACGACGGATGGGTGCTGTCACCACCATAGTCGGTCGGCACGAGGCTTGGAATGAGAAGGGTCGGCACTGGAACTGGGAGGTTTAAGTTAGTTGGAGAAAGTCTGTTTGAATTTGCCAAACTCATGAGCTTTTATAGAGGAATTGAAGAGTTTGTTAGGTGGATCGAATGGTCGGCGTGAATTAGAGTTGTTAGGGGAAGAGAATGAAGGGTTAAGATTGATTAAAGAAGTTAGAACTGGGGCAGAAAAATTAGTTGAAGAACAACTGGTTGAACAGAATGTTGCACCGGCTTCTTGAAGAAGAAGAACCAAGTGCTGACACATGTCAACACATGGTTGGCCAGATGTTCAAAATACACTATAAATTATGTAATAAATAGTAAATGTCATTATTTTAAAAAGGTATAAACTAAAAATAAAGAGAATTAAATTACCAATATAATGGTATAACTAATTTTTGTAAAAAATAAATATTATTCGAAATATAAATATTATATTGATAAATAGATATAAATAATTCTTATTTAAATAGGTTTTGAATTTTTAATTCAATAAATAATTAATTATATATTAATTTTATATTTTCGTAATTATTAAAATTATAATTAATGCCTTTGTGGATTTGTGTGTATTTTAATAATTTATTTTAGATATATTAATAAATACATGTATAAGTCATATAGTTCAATTTTATCTATAAATTAGGGTTTTGGATTTTATTAAAAAAATAAATAAGTCCAAAAAATCTGAAATAAATTAGGATGGAAATACAAGATAATGAAAATAATTAGAAATTATAAAATTAATAAAACTATAAATAATGTGCTATAAATAAAAAAATAGCCGAGAAACCCCATTGCCAATAGGTCCCAAAATCAACTTTTTGCAAACGGACTCCGATTTTAATGAAATCACTCCATTAATTAGAGAATATTATTTTATGAACATTAAAGGTGAGTAGAGTGAGATTGGAGTTTGTATGAGAAATTTATTATGTTTGGAAGTTGAGAATTTGACAATTTAAAAGAAGGATTTCTTGGCATATATACAAGATACTATTTTTAACTTATTTTTATATTTTTATATACATTTTTAGAAATAATTAGGAAAAGAGTTGGTAAAAAATATATACATATGAATTAATTAAAAATAAATGAAAATTTGATATTTATTTGATAAATAATGAAGAGTGTGTGGAGTGTACTTTAATTATTTTTATGGTTTCTTTCCTTATCTCCCCCTACTTGTTTGTTTGTCGACCAATCCATGCTGACTTGGTCTCGGGGGTTAGGTTATATAAATATATCTTATAACTATATTTATATTTTCTGAGTCATATTCTACATATATACATATTTACAATCTGCCATCTTTTCTTTATTTTTATTATGTTATTTATGTACATGTTTTTGATGCATAAAGTGCATTTTTATTAATGAATGGGATTTTGATAAAAGGTGGGAATTAATGAATATTTACATATATTTGTTACGGGTTTTTAAACAAAATGCGACAGAAATGTTAATGAATCATGGATTCATCGGTGCATCGAAGGAGATGGAGATCCATGAGCAAATAATCTGGCAGGATTACGGAGATGTTGCAGCGATGGCGACTCTCTCTAGGGCTCCTTGGTGGACGGCCACAATGAGAGGGAGAGACGGCTGGTGTGTAGAGAGAGAGAGAGAGCATATGGATGTTGTCTCTTGATGTTGTAACTAGAAGTGCAAGGGGTGCTTCTTCTTATATAGTATTTTAGGAGTCCATGAATAACAATCCATGAACTATGCAAAATCAACAAATGATATTTATTTATGCTTCTTTTAATGGCCAGGATTTTTGTTATAAAAACATAACAACAATTAATTTAATTTAGATTAAATATATATTGATAAATCAATATAAATTAATCTAAAATTAAATCAATCAAACATGGAGATAATGGAATGGAGATTACATACTTGCATGGAATAGAGTGGACGCCCACCTTTCCTAATGGGATTGGGTGGTCGTCCACCCTTCCAATAAGGAAGGGTGCAATCTCATGTAATCTTCATGAGATTACATTATTCCAAGGAAATCTCCAAGATTTACAACAACACTTGTTGTAAATTATTCTAAAAAAATGATTCATAACTATCGTCGGAATATTGCAATCTTGCCATTGGAAAATTATGAATCACATTCACAACCCAAAATAAAATGTGATTTATATTATCAATTAATTATCCAATGTGAATCTAGTTCACATCAACAATTAATCAACAAATATTAATCATAATATGCTCTCTCTAAGACATTATAAATCACATTTATAATATATATGAATAATTTGGATAATGCTATCGACATTATTCATATCCATGATAATTAAATCACATTTAATCATCTTGGATCTCTATTCTCATGTGCCCAAATAATATGAATCACATTCACACTATTCACATCGTTGATAATTAAATCTTATTTAATTATCTAAGATAAATCTCATTATAATATCAATCAAATTCATATTATTCATCATAATTAAATAACATTAATTATTAATTTTCTTAATCCTCGATTACATATATACAACATGAAATTATCCTTGAACTCTTTCAAGGATAATGCTCTTTCTCCGCTGATACTTGGAGATAAGGACATCAAGATTATATTGTTCCACGTATAGTGACTAGGATATTGAATTCAAATCTCAAATCCATATCTTGTGGACTTCCCAAAGATGCTTGATTAAATCTAGGCCATAGATCTAATCTTCTTATTGCATCTTAATCACATTCAGATCACTGTCCAACACCTGGACCAAGATTAGATCACTTCTCTTGAGAGGAGTCACTAAAATCCAAACACGTTTCATCACTCCCTAGGAATGGAACCGTCATGATTATACAATTGTGTATGATAACATCACCGTCAGATATTCCTAATATCTGTACATCCTGCTTACTAGAAGACCAAGAATAAAATCGAAGTACTAGATCAATTTTACACTATCTACTTCAGGGTTTTATCATTGAGTTTCTCATTTGATTATTAGTAGATGGCACTGATCATATACTTTCCAGAAGCATATATCATACCTAGGTATTGATCATATACTTTCCAAAAGCATATATCAAACCTACAAATTTAGTCAAGCTTCCAAAGTGAGATGATCGTGCATGGAATTTGATCCTTCCCAATATCCCATGAGTGAGCTCGTTTCTTCCGGTTCAGTAATGAACCTATATGATCCCTTTGAGAGTATGCACACCAGCGCACCAATGTATAGACCTTGATTAGGTCATCAACATTTTGGTATGCCAAATGTACATACAAGGACATATAATAACACATCTGTCTCTGGTCAGAGGATAAGTACCTATATCATTACAGTATACAACATAGGTCATTCGTTATCTTGATCTTGCTAAGTTAACTCTTTGACCGAACTAATCTAACGCATCTGAATATTTATTCCTATGCAGAGGACCTGCATCAAGAGGTTGGTCAGATATCAACCTTTAGAGAAAAGGGTTCCATCTCCTTCTCAGATTAGAGATCCTCTCTTAATAATCATTTGATTGTGCTTGATGAGTCCTCAATCCAACTCTTTATATATTCATCCAAGCACTAGCCTCTATGATTCAATAATTAAATAAATAATTATGTGATCATTAAGATGGCCATGGTACATAATCCTACTATTATGCAAATTAATTATTCTTCATTTCAAATCTGGGAATGATATTTACAATAACATTTATTGCATAATGGCTTATCATGGGCTCGCACGCCCAATAATATCCAACTAGCCAAAAGAGCCATTAATGGGTTAATCATTTAAACCCTCACTCATGTGTCAATCATATGAAATTTAGAAAAATAACTAGGTATGTTGATCAGTCACTCTATTCCCAAAAGACTACACCAAGTCCTTTTAAGGCACTTGCATATCTCCTAGTAACAGTGCTCGCATCTGATGCGCATGTTGGATCTTATGCAACCAATACTCAATCTTGTTAGTTATAGTGTCCTTGACACTACATCTCAATAATTATTATAACCCGTATGTAATTTCTATTATCCTTATCAGAATACCCTTATTCCCGGAGATCTCTATCTCATAAGGTATATGCAGATATGAACTTTTAGATAACTATCTATAAAGTCTTATGTTACCGAAGATAAGACTTAGAGATCACTATCTCTAAAGACTTGTCATCTTTGAAGATATTGTTATTACTGCAATCAAGTGTTTTATTTCAATAGTAGGATTAGTAACATTTTACTACTCCTACTACATGGCAAATGTCCGGCTTTCGAGCATATCTTCGTCTTCTCATAACTGATGCACAAGGGCAAGCAATTTTAGCATTCACTTCCTCAACTCCTTGAGGTGTTATCCATTAAATAGGTCAGTACCATGTCTTAAGGAAAAGAAGCCTTTCTTAGATCCAGAAAATGAAATATGTCTAAGGTGTACAAGTAGTGTGATGGTTCTAATGCCCTCTTTTCTTGCTTCTGAACAACTCCATAACATAGATCCAAGAGGTATCCTTGATATCATATCTCAAGGTATGGAATAGCCAGACTATAACTCACTTATTGTCATCCACATATCATTCCTAATGATTAGGAAATCATCTACATTTAGCATGGAGAACACAATGGCACTCCTACTAAGATTCACATGGTTCATCCAGATTCTATCTGAAATAATAACCTTTATAATTTCATCAAATTTGATGGTCCAACTACAAGAAGCTTATGTGAGTTCATAGATGGAGTTATTTAACTTGTACACCTTTCTTTCCTCAACCATGAAGCCTTAGGGATACTTCATGTGAATATCCTTGAAGTGGTATTCATATAGGAATGCAATCTTGACTTCCATCTTGAAGATATCATAGTCATGTTGTGTAACTATAGTTAGAAATACTCTGATGGGTTTATTCATGGCCACTAGAGAGCAAGTCTCATCTCAAGAAATGTCTACTCTTCTGTGTGAGCTCATGTCTATGAGCCGTGCTTTGAAGGTCTCTACCTTCTCATCAGTTTGTCTCTTTCTCTTGAAGATCCGTTTACAGCGAACGGGTCTTAACCTTGTAGGTGGACCTTCGAGAGTCCATATACAACACTTGTATATGAAGTCTACTTTATATTTTGTTGCTAACATCCATCTTTCCATGTCATGATCCTATGATACTTCATCATATGAAGTTCAATCAATGTCAGACTTAACTGATACATGGAATCCATCCTCAAGCTCATTTGAAGGTATTAGTGTTTCATCTTTAGTTGTTCTTTTAGTTTCCGATTTCAGGAGCCTCGTTATCTTCTCAAGACTAAATGAGTTCTTTCACTTCATTTTCATCTTGATTCTTAAGAAAGTCATCTCTAAGAATCACATCCTTAAAGATGAGATCTTTTAAGAATCTCAAGGTCATAAAATAGGTATCCAATACCATCCTTTATTTTCCTAATGAAGTAGCGCACTCTTCTGCTAAATTCTAGCTTACATGCATCCATGATAAAGTTATGGACCAAGAAACCCTAAATCCTCAAGTGTCCAACACTATGCTAGGTACCAATCCATAGCTTATGAGGGTTTTCGGCTTTTGATCCACATGGAATCTTATTAATTTTATATTATGTAGTCTCTAATACATATATATACATGGAAACTAAGAGATAATTATGCTAAGATTAATCATTGATTAATTCATGTCACACATGATCCAATTGTATCGCCCTACAACTATATTGAATTCAGGTGTATTACGAAGAGTGAGATAGGAATGATATTCATATATCCACAAGGTAGTCCTTGAATTCATCTAATAGGTATGGACTACCTAGGTTAGATCAAATTCATTCCATCTTTCTTCAATCTTTGGTTCTAAACCAAAGCTATGAAATCTTTGAACAATTAAAAGGTTTCCAAGGTGAAGGGAAGAGGTCTGTATCAAAAATAATCATCGAATGATATCATATATCATCAGTGTTTATTATGATATAGATGATCCATATATATCAATATGTATGAGATTTTGAATACCTTAGCATCTAACACCATTCCTAAAGAGGGGTGCATTGGACATGTTTAATCTGAATACAATATTCACAAGTACGTAAGATTTGAAATTTGAGAAATTCGAAAACTTTATTTCTTACTAGTATATTGATCTTATTAATAGACATATGTCCAAGGCTAGATGCCAGATCATTGTCAAATGATCTTCATCCTCCTATTGATCTATAAAGGTTTAATTTCCAACATAAGAAGTGTTAATGAACCATTCCTCAATATTCTAATTTAGTAGGGTCATCTAGATGTTATATTACTATGTGAAATATATCCATTATATCTCTTTATGATAGGTTTATTCTGGAATTCATGTTTATTTTCATCATTTAGAAAAAAACAATGAGTGTATTCTAATATCATGGTCATAGAGACATTATCTAAGACCAAGGGCTCTCCCACTAAAAATATCAAGTCTATTTATCTAATAGAAGTTGTTGCAACAATTGCATCAACATCCATGTGGATGGCTATTACACTTAAAGATCTAATTTCTAGTCTTCTAATCCACATGCAACCAATTGCAAATGGCATTAGAAGAATGAGAAATAATCAATAGACTTTGATCAAATAAGCAAGTCTATTTCAATGATCAAATGTAGATGTAGATTATTCCAATGCACTATTCGAGTCCTTCTCTAAGGATTTTAGATAGTCTAGATAGTCACACTATCAGTAGATCGGCTTATTGCAGTATTTCGCATTCACCCAAATCTTTGGATGTGATATGCATGGAAACCATAGAAGTACAATCAACCCTTTGACTTTACTTCTTGCTTTGGTCAAACCCATGCTTCAACTGCGCTCCCTTTATCTATAAGAAATCATTGATTGAGACTAAGGATCTCTTATGTTGAATTCAAAAAGATTTCAATATAAGATTACTTTAACATTTATACATGCTTCATTCCATTCATATAATATGATTATTATGAAGCTTCAAGAATGACTTGGGTATAGATAGTAGAATAATGACACTCATCATTTCTACGTACATCTTAACTCTTAAAGACTTAGGTTTAGGTATGTACTCAAAATTTCGAGTACATCATCTCTTATTGAGCCACCATTCTACATAATGCAGTGAACCATGTCATTCATGATTAAATGTCAAGAGCACATACATACGCCAAAACATCTTAATAGATTTTATAAGGATTATTTGACAATTATAATCATTATCTTCACGATGCTTCTAAAGTACATTCGATGAAAGATCAAGAGTATAGAGACACACAAACCCTAAGGTTGTAGTCCTATTGTCTATATAACCATCATTCCTCATTATTATGAGGAAACTTGCATACTGCAACCACATACATTATGTCCAATTGCACGTACAATATCTTGATCATGAATCCAATTCATGAGAATTTTCTGGTTATTATTGAGTACAATATTGAGTGGGTTTAATGAGGATGATAAGAAATAAGAAAATTGCATATATATATATTTGATTTAGGAATTTTCATATCAAAGTTATCTTGCCTTGTCAACAATGAAAGTTTATTCCCTTAATCACTTTCAATGTAAGAGATATACGTACCATTATATCTCAAACAAGATCTAGGATATCCTTCTTACCTTTTTCACATCCCAATAATACGAGAAATAGTAACTCAGAAAAAATAATCGGGAACACATTCCGCCTTGCAAGTCCAACTTGCATTCCTAATTCGATCTTTAACACCTGGGCCCAGTACCCCCAAGGTGATGTTGAGCCATCATTAATTGAACCAACCGTCAACAAGATTTGAACTCGCTATGCGCAATCCAATATCACCCCAATAATATGAGGACCTGATATTGGGGTCACTACGCATACAACCTTACTCTTTTAAGAAGCAATGATCCCAATGTAGATGCGCATGTATGCAGGAGCTCTCACTTTGAACATGTGTCTCCTACATACTATCCTTGGCGACAGAACCCTTTGCCTTGATTGGAGACCATGGATGTCACTTATGTGAGCCTCCATATCATATTCAAAATCTTATTAATTATTTTGAATCATATTCATGTAATTAATTCTTTAAAAGGAAATAATAACTCTATTCATAATAGAGTATGATAATTTTAATTGGATTCCAATTAATCTAACATTAAATTAATGATCCAATTAATATCCAACAAACATTCTTTATTGTTTCTTGAAATATTGTATTATATCAAGTATGTATTACTTGATTATTGATAATTAGAATAATACATCACAATCCCTCAAACATTATCTCTTCCTTACCCACTATCATAGCCAGTATCGACGGGAGTGAAATAAACCGCTCACGGAGCAACCTGCTACCCCAACGCTCCCTGATTAGATACAATAAACCGCCTCAGGTCAGAATAGTGCCAATTGATCACTTATACTTTAGATGATAATAAGTTTTTCAACCAAAGTTATACCATATAATAATATTCATCACAACCATTTTGACAATATTATAAGGATATTTTCTAAACAAATCCCCAATCATATTCAAGCAACTATATTTGTTGGAAGGTTCATGTAACCAATTGTGATCTAGATTATATCTAATCAAATATGGTTATGGAAATGCCATTTAAGGAAATCATTATCATCAAATATTTCATAAAGTACTTATCCATAATTATTTCAGGAAATGAAACCATTTAATTTCACTAATTTATTAATGACAATCATAGGGTTCTTGATGAGGAAAGTAATTTCCAGCAGTGACCCTTGCTTACTAAAACTAGCATATCTCAATCTATTTATATCCCAATCACGCAAAACAAGTTCCCAAGATTGCTAATGTGACATATAACAGAACAAAAATGATTTGCACACATTTCTAGGTATTTCAAAACCGTTATTAACTCTTTATTTACATCAAAATTCACCATCCCCGAAACAGTGGATACATGTTCATTAAAAAGATCATATCTTGAGCAATCAGATTCCAAATCATGCAAACTCAAATCCCACGGTTTCCTTATTGAATGGTAAATATAATAGAGTAATAATTTCGTGTTTAAACTATTTAACATAACCGAAAAAATTCATATAATATGGTTGCAATAACCAAATGTGATAAAATTTTCACAAACCCTAATGAGCCCATGCCATCCTACGTTTATGGATCGTATCCGAAACCTCCAAAGTGGCTATGATACCACTTGAAGGATATGGTCAGATCCTTGAGCACATCACCGAAGCGTGAGGATAACATCGTATGCGATCGGGAGTGACTAGTTGCTCGAGGCAACGAAATTAAAAAATTTAATCCGATGAAACCGCATGATCCAAGAATGCTTCTCGGACCGTTTCATCTAAACCACAAACAAGTATTAGGGTTACCTCTTGAAGCATGGTTGCGATTGAGTCTCTAAATGAGGAGACCTCCTATCTCAAGTTCGATCCAATGGAGGAGACTCTTGCGAGCGTGTTGATGAAATGCATGCTTCTCGCAATTCAGGTTGATGATCCAAGTGGTGAATCTCATGATTCTTCAAACAAGATCCGACATCTTATTCATGAGTGAGGTGCACTGAACGAGACATATATCCATGAGAAAACACTAACAACATAACAACGATACTGCGGTGATGGCAACTCTCTCTAGGGCTCCATGGTGGACGGCCACAATGAGAGAGAGAGAGGGTTGGCATGTAGAGAGAGAGAGGGAGAGCATATGGATGTTTTCTCTTGATGTTGTAACCATAAGAGTAAGGGGTGCATCTTCTTGTATAGTATTTTGGGAGTCCACGGATCACAATCCATGAACTATACAAAATCAACTGTTGAGAATGATTTATGTTTCTTTCAATGGCCAAGATTTTTGTTGTAAAAGTAGAACAACAATTAATTTAATTTAGATTAAATATATGTTGATAAATCAATATAAATTTATCCTAAAATCAATAAAATCAAACATGAAGATAATATAATTGAGATTACATCCTTCCATGGAATAGAGTGGATACCCACCCTTTCCTAATGGGATTACGTTGCCATCCACCCTTCCAGTAAGGAATGGTGCAATATCATGTAATATCCATGAGATTACATTATTCCATGGAAATCTACAAGATTTACAACAATGCTTGTTGATATTTATTCTAAAAAATTAATACGTAATTATTTTGTGAATATTACAATCTTACCATTGGAAAGTTGTGAATCACATTCACAACCCAAAATAAAATGAGATTTACATTTTCAATTCTTTTCCATTGTGATTCCAATTCACATCAATAATTTATCAGCAAATATAAATCATAATTTTCTCTCTCTAATATATTATAAATCATGATTATAATATATATATATATATGAATAATTTGGATAGTGCTATCCACATTATTCATATCCATGATGATTAAATCACAGTTGATCATCTTGGATCTCTATTCTCATGTGCCCAAATAATATTAATCTCATTCACATTATTCACATCTTTGATACACATTTAATTATCTAAGATAACTCTTATAATATGAATCAAATTCATATTATTCGTGATAATTAAATAACATTTAATTATAAATTTTCTCAATGCTCTGATACATATATCAATAATAAAATCATCCTCGAAATCTTTCAAGAATAATGTGTTTTCTCCACGGATACTTGGAGATAAGGACAAGAAGATTGAATTGTTCCATGTATATGACATGGATATTGAGATCAAATCTCAAGTACAGATCACGCAGAGCTCCCAAAGATGCTTGACTAAATCAGGACCGTAGATTTAATCTTCCCATTGCATCTGAATCACTTCAGATCACTATCCAACACTTGGACCAAGAAGATCACTTCTTTTAAGAGGAGTCACTAAAATCCAGACTTGTTTCACCACTCATTAAGAATTGAAGCGTCATGGTTATACAATCATGTATGATCACATCACCCTTGGGTATTCTTAATACATGTACATCCTGCATACTAGAAGATCAAGAATAAACCTAAAGTATTAGATTAATTTTACATTGTATTACTTCATGGATTTATCATAAGTTTCTCATGTAATTATTGTGATTTGGTATCGATCATATGTTATCTAAAAGCATATATCATACCCAAGAATTGATCATATACTTTCCAAAGGCATATATCAAACCTAAAAATACAGTCAAGCTTCCAAAGAGAGACGACCGTGCACGAAATTTGATCATTGCCAATATTTCATGAGTAAGATCATGTCTTCCGATTATGTAATGAACCTGTATGATCCCTTTGAGAGATAGTATTACTCATATGTCCTTGTATGCACACTAGTGTGCTGGTGTATATATCTTGATTAGGTCATCAACCTATTGGTCTGTCAAATGTACATACTTAGACATATAGTAATACTTCTGTCTTTGGTCAGAGGATGCATGCCAATATCATGACATTATACGACACAGGTCTTTGGTTATGTCGATCTCGTTCCGTCAACTCTTTGACCTAACTAATCTAACACTTCCAAATTTCTATTCCTATGTAGAGAACCGATGTCAAGAGGTGGGTCAGATATCAATCTTTAGAGAAAAGATTACCATCTCCTTCTTAGGCTAGATATCCTCTCTTAATAATCATTTTATGATACTTGATGATTCCTCAATATAACTCTTTAGATATTCATCTAAGCACCAGCCTTGATGATTCAATAATTAAATCAACAGTTGTATGATCACTAAGATGTCCATGATACATAACCATAATTGTATCAAGGGACCTATTATGCAAATGAATTATTCTTCATTTCTTATCTGGGAATGATACTTACAATAACATTTATTGCATAATGGCTCATCATGGGCTTGCATGTACTACGTAGGCCGTATTGTAAAAGCTTAGTTACTGCGTGCTTCTCCGAATGATACCCACTAGACTCTAATTTATGACAATGATGAAGCACACTGGTGTACTCCTTCTGAGGAATGCACCTCCTCCATATACAATCGGAACCCTCACGAAATTTTACAAATCTTCACACTAATAAAAATGAATATCAGTCTGTCTACCTTATGCTTGGGCTAATCTTGTGGAACTTTCTTAGAGAGAAGATAGTTCACAATATCAACATACCATGGGAGTGAGGCCACAGAAAAAATGGTCTCATCTGAAAACGTATATGAAATAGGAAGTATTGTTTGCTTAAAGGACTTTTGCATCTGTGATTCAGGAAAGGTAATCTTCCACAACATTCTTTACTCCAGGTTTATCTCG
The DNA here is from genome assembly GCA_037367405.1 of Ottelia alismoides. Classification (NCBI taxonomy): domain Eukaryota; kingdom Viridiplantae; phylum Streptophyta; class Magnoliopsida; order Alismatales; family Hydrocharitaceae; genus Ottelia; species Ottelia alismoides. Next base: position 461,067 of record JAZKJV010005966.1, on the reverse strand, counting down.
AATCTCTAAATCAAACTCCTGGAGAAGAAGGATCCATCTGATAAGGCATGGTTTGGAATCCTTTTTTACTGTAGGTATAATATGGTAGTGTGATCCGTGTAGACAATGACACGTGAACCAACTAAGTAAGATATGAACTTCTCTAATGCAAACTCCACTACTAACATCTCCTTCTATGTAATTGTGTAATTGCTCTGTGCTTCATCCATAGTATTGCTAGCATAGTGTATGGCAAATGGTTCCCCATCCCTTCTTTGCCCTTAAATAGCTCCAACATCATAGTCTGACGCGTCTGTCATGATTTCAAAAGGGTGAGATCAATCAGATGGTTGAAGGACATAAGCTATAGCAATCATGTCTTTCATCTGATGAAATGCAAGGAGGATTTTATTATCAACTATAAACTCTCTCTCCTTGCACATAAAAGCTCAGTCAAGGGCCTTACGATCTTGTTAAAGTCCTAAATGAATCGTCTAAAATCTGACGTGACCAATAAACAACCTCACTTGCTTCAAATTATGCGGTGGCTCTAACTTGGAGATCTCATAAATCTTAGCCGAGTCAACCTACATACCATGTTTGGAGATGACATGGCCCAATACATTTCCATTAGTCACCATAAAGTGACTTTTCTCCCTCGAGAGCACTAAGTTTACCTCGCAAAAACGCTGAAGTACTTAGTCTAAATGATTAAGACATGAGTCAAAATTATCCTTGTAGATCGAGAAATAATCCATGAAGACATCTAGAAAACTAACTTCCATGTCGATAAAAATGGAAAACAAACACCTTTGGAATGTAGATGGGGCGTTACACAATCCAAAGGGTATCCATCTAAAGGAATAGGTGCCAAAAAGACTAGTAAAAATAGTTTTCTCTCGATCCTCAAGAGCAATCGCAACCTGATTATATCTAGATTATCCATCCAAGAAACAATATAACTCCTTCACAACATCTCAATAATATGATCACTAACGAGAAGTAGAAAGTGATCTTTCATGGTAACTGAATTTAGGCACTAGTAATCAATGCAGACATGTCGTGAAGTGGGTAAACAGGTCGAAATCTCCTCACCACAGTTCTTTGTTACAATAGTAATATTGAATTTCTTTGGGGCCACATTCAACGGGATGACCCACTTGTAATCTAAAATGGGATAAATAAAGTCAGCATCACACCATTTCTTGATCTCTTTCATGTTAACGTCCCAGAGATTTGGATTGAGACGGCGCTGACACTCACGGGTTGGTTTGTTGTCATCCTCTAAGTAGATATGATGTGAGAACAAAGATAGACTAATCCCATGGAGATCCCAAATATTCTAGCCTATGGCCTTGTGGTTTCTCTCGAAAACCTCTAGCAAGCGAGATTCTTGATCATCGGTCAACTGCGAGCTGATGATGACCGAAAACATTTGAGGGGTACCTGTACGGAAGGCAGACTTCAGTGTTGAGGGTAAAGCCTTATGCTCGGGTGGGGTTAGAATCTACTCTTTGACAACCTCTGCAATTGCACTGGTAGAAGGTATATAATCTGCACTTGTGTACTATCCACCATGGCTACTCTAGGCTCAACATATAAAATCTTAGAAAGATCTACAATGAATGATCTTTTCTCAGAATGGGATGGCTCAACAGGATGTTCAAAAATATCAGTAAATTTGTCAATAAATATCTCAGAAATCTAGGTAGGAGGTATCTCATCAATAATCTCAGAAAAAGAATGTATTTTAGGAATTTCAGAATGTACCTCCAAAAACATAGAATGATCCTCAGAAAATAACTTACACAATCCATTAACTGACAACTCGGAATGATAAACAGGGGAGAGAATGTTGACTATGCTTTCCAGTTTTTCCTTTTGGGATGAGAATTCCTACATGTCCATGAAATCTGTAAAAAAATCTATCTCTCGAAAGTCAGCAAGAAAATAATAGTCCTTAGAATCTATTGTAATTGTCTCTATCTCATATACTGCTACTGGTGGTGGTGATGGCCTTGGATTTGGGATCATCACTATCTTAATATTATCACCGTGGTAGTGAAAGGGTGTCTCTCCAACACCATAATCAATTACCACTTCAACTATTCGAAGGAATGGTCGACCAAGTTGTTAGCAATGTGAGCCCGAGGCGAACCATTCCTACAATAAATGTTATTGTGATTAATGGTTTATCAATAAAAGTTATTGATTATGTTTCACTCCCTTTCTGACATTGAATGAATGAATGCACTATAAGGTCCCTCTGTACAATATGGGTCATGTACCATGGCCAACATGATAATCATACAGCTATTGATTCATTGATTGAATCATAGAGGCTGATGATTGGATGAATATCTAAGGAGTTAGATAGAGGACTCATCAAGCATCATCAATGATTGACAAGTAGTGATCTCCAGTCTGAGTGGGAGATGGCAATCCTGTCTCATTAGACTGAAATCTGATCGACCTCTTTATGCAGGTCCTCAGCATGGGAATATTGATTCGGAGGTATCAGATTAGTTGAGTCAATGAGTTGACTTAACGAGATCGAGATAACCAAAGACCTATGATGAATACTGTCACATCACAGGCAAACATCCTCTGACCAGAGACAGATATATTGCTATATGTATGAGTATGTACATTTGGCAGACCAATAGGTTGATGACCAAACCAAGGTCTATATACTAGCGAGCTGGTGTGCATGTAAGGGCATATGAGTAATATGATCTCTCAAAGGGATCATACAAGTTCACTTGTGAACCGGGAGACATGAGCTCACTCATGAGGTTTTGGGATTGACCAAATTCCATGCATGGTCATCATGCTTTAGAAGCATGATATGAATTTGAAGGTCAGATATATGCTTTGTGAAAGCATATGATCTGTACCATATCCCAAGAACCAAGATTGAGAAACTTAGTGATCAAACCCTGAAGATGACAGTGTAAAAGTGATCTATATCTTCGGGATGATCATAAGTCTTCCAGTATGCATGATGTACAGGTATTAGGAATACCTCAAGGGTGATTTGATCATATACGATTGTATAACCATGACGCTTCCATTCCGAGGGAGTGATGAAACATGTCTAGATTTTAGTGACTCCTCTCATTAGAGAAGTCACCTAATCTTAGTCCATATACTGGACGTTGATCTGAATGAGATTCAGATGCAATGAGAAGATTAGGTTTATGGTCTTGATTTAGTCAAGCATCTATGAGAGGTCACTATACGTGGAACAATACAATCGCCCTGTCCTTATCTCCAAGTATCTGAGGAGTAATAACATTGTTCTTAAATGGTTTAAGAATAATTCCATAAGATCTAAGCAATGAGAAATTGATAATTAAATGTGATTTAATTATGATGATGTATGAGAGATTATCCAATATAATTAAATGTGATTTAATTATTATGGATAAGAATAATGTGGATAGTAATATACAAATATTCCTAATATGTTATAAATGTGATTTATAATGTATTAGAGAGAGCTAATTATAATTTATATTTATAGATTAATTATTAATGTGTATTGTGTTGGAAATGCGAGCCCACGACGAGCCATTATGCAATAAATGTTATTGCATATATCATTCCCTGATCTGAAATGAAGAATGAATAATTTGCATAATAGGTCCCTTAGTACAATTAGGGTTATGTACCATGTCCATCTTGATGATCATAGAGCTGTTGATTCAACTATTGAATCATAGAGGCTGGTGCTTGGATGAATATCTAAAAAGTTAGATTGAGGACTCATCAAGCACCGTCAAATGATTGTTAAGAGATGATCTCCAGCCTTAGTAGGAGATGGCAATCCTTATCTCTAAAGGCTGATATCTGACCGACCTGTTGATGCAGGTCCTCTGCATAGGAATAGAGATTCGGAGGTGTCAGATTAGTAAGGTCAAAGAGTTGACTTAACGAGATCGAGATAACCAAAGTCCTATATCGTATGCTGTCATGATATAGGCACATATCCTCTGACCAGAGACAGATGTGTTACTATATGTCTGAGTATGTACATTTGGCAGACCAATAGGTTGATGACCTAACCAAAGTCTATACACCGACGCGCTGGTGTGCATATAAGGGCATATGAGTAATATGATCTCTCAAAGGGATCATACAGGTTCAGTTACTGAACCGGAAGGCATGAGCTCACTCATGAGATATTGGGAAGAATCAAATTCCATGCGCATGGTCGTCTCTCTTTGGAAGCTTGACTGAATTTGTAGGTTTGATATATACTTTTGGAAAGTATATGATCAAGACCTAGGTATGATATACGCTTTTGGAAAATGTATGATTGATACCAACTCCCAATGATCAAATGAGAACCTTACTGATAAAACCACGAAGTAGACAATATAAAGTTGATCCAATACTTCGGGTTTAATCAGAGTCTTTCAGTATGCAGGATGTACAGGTATTGGGAATACCTGAGGGTGAGTTGATCATAAACGATTGTATAACCATGACGCTTCCATTCCTAGGGAGTAATGAAACGGGTCTGGATTTTAGCGACTCCTCTCAGTAGAGAAGTGATCTGATCTTGGTCCAAGTTTTGGACATTGATCTGAATGTGATTCAGATACAATGAGAATATTAGACTTACGATCTTGATTTAATCAAGCATCTATGGGAGGCCCGCGATCTGGATTTGAGATATATTCTCAATATCCAAGTCACTATACGTGGAACAATACAATCGCCATGTCCTTATCTCCAAGTATCTGCGGAGAGATTGCATTATTCTTGAAGGGTTCGAGAATAAATCCATAAGCTCTAAGCAATGAAGAAATAATGATTAAATGTGATTTAATCATCTTGATGTGTGAAGAAATTATCCAATATAATTAAATGTGATTTAATTATTATGGATAAGAATAATGTGGATAGAAATATCCAATTATTCATAATATATTATAAATGTGATTTATAATGTATTAGAGAGAGCCAATTATAATATATATTTGTTGATTAATTATTATGTATATTGGATACACATTGTGTAATTAATTGACAATGTAAATTATATGTTGTTTTGGGTTGTGAATATGATTCACAATTTTTCCATGGCAAGATTGCAATATTCTCAAATATAATTGTGAATTATTTTTGAATAATAAAAGACAACAAAAGTTGTTGGAAATAAATAAAGGAGATTTTCAAGGAGATATGGAATCTCATGGATTTTCATGAGATTGCTCTCTCCATGGAAGGTATGGGCGGCACACCATTCCTAATAGGAATATTGGCCGTCCACATGGAATGTGCATGGAGATGAAATCTCCATGCACATTCTCTCCTTATTTATTGGCTTGATTTAGGAATAATTTATATTTGATTTTGTCAAATATATTTTGACCTAAATTTGTTGGTTTTACCAACAACAATCTTGATCATTGGATTGACATAAATCAATCTCATCCATTGATTTTACATGTCACATGGATTGAGATCCATGGATCCCAAAAACCCTATAAATAGATAGGCATACCATGCTCTCTCTTTAGATGTATATTGGAGCTCTCTCTCTCTCTCTTTCTTGGTACACGTCTACCCTCTCTCCCTCTTATTGGTGGCCGTCCACCATCCCCTAGAGGAGGGAATTGTCGACGCCATCACCACTGCGCCGCCGCTTCGACGTTCTTCGGTTCTCCGACTTCTTGGTGTGCTATGCTCACGAAGGAGACGTTCGATCCCGTGCGACGAGATCTGGAGCAACCACGCTTGGATCATCTTCTTGGATTGCGAGGACAACGCGGTTCATCCCCGCGCTCGCAAGCAGTCTCGCTGACGATCGGACTTGAGATAGGAGGTCTCTTCTCTTAGAGACTCGATCAGCCACGCTTCAAGAGGTATTGCATTATACTTGTTGTGGTTATAGATGAAACGATCTGAGAATGGTTCTCGGATCATGTGGTTTCATCGAATAAAATTTTTAAAATTCCGCTGCACCGAACAACTAGTGCGAGTAGTCGTTATTCGTCGTATCCGATATGACGATCACGCTTCCGTGATGCGCTTAAGGATAATTTCCATATCTTTCAAGTGGTATCAGATCCAGGTTGAAGGTTTCGAATATGATTCGAAAACCGAGGACGACTTGAGTTCGTTAAGGTCGCGAAAGTTTTTGTCGCATTTGATTTCGCAGATCTGTTTAGTAAGTAACTTAGGCCATGTTTAAATCGTTTTAGCACAAATTATTTACTTGTATTTTGTTCCCCATTAAATAAGGAAACCATAGGATCTGAGTTTGCGTAAATCGGATTTCGTATGCTCAAGATATGGTTGTTTTATTGAACATGTATGCACTGTTGCGGGAACTGTAGATCTGAACGTGATTAAAATGTTAATTACTGTTTAGACTTGCCTCGAAATGCGTTAAATATAACTTTACTTATGTCTTAAATCAAGTTAGCAATCTTCGAAAATTGAGTTTGTCTAATTTGAATTTAAATTGATTGAGATATGGTAATTTTAGTGAGTAGGGGTCATTACTGAAATTACAGTCCTAATCTAGAATCAAGTGATTGTCAATTATGAAATTAATTGTTAATTTTGTGAAATAATCTTGAAAAATATTTGTGAAATATTGGAAGATGATTATTTACCTAATTGACTTGGCCTCAACCAATTAATTGATTAGATTTCATCTAAATCTTAATTGGAAACACAATCATCAAACTTGATGCTTGAATGGTGACTGTCATTTAATCAATTAGTGAAATTAAATTGTTTAATTTCCTAGAATAATTGTGCATAAATATTTATGAAATATTAGATGATAATTATTCCCTTAAATGACATTTCCTTAACCAATAATTGATTAGATGTGATCTAGATCATTAATTGGTTACATGATCTATATGATCAACATTCCAACAAACATGTTGCTTGAATAGGACTTGGGATTTGTTTAGCAAATCTCATTATAATATTAATAAAAAATTGTTTTGAATATTATTATATGGTATAATTCGGTTGAAGAACCGATGATCATCTCAAGTACAAAGTGATTTATATTGCATTATCCTTTCCCGAGGTGGATATGGTGTCTAGTCGGAGAGCATCGGGGTTGCGGGTTGCAACGTATGTGGCTCGTCCCACTCTCGTCGGTACTGGCCATGACAGCGGGTAGGGTTAGTATAATGCTTAAGAAATCATGATGTATTTCTAATTATTAAAATTCTAAATAATACGTATTTGAGATAATACCATAATTCAAGTAACAATAAAATGTTTGTTGGATATTAATTGGATCATTAATTTAATATAATTAGATTGATTGGAATCCAATTAAAATAAAAACACTCTATTATGAATAGAGATGTTATTTCCCTTGGAAGAATTAATCATAATGAATATGATTCATAGAGATTAATTAGAATTTGAATATGATATGGAGGATCACATAAGTGACATCCATGGTCTCCCGTCAAGGCGGAGGATTCCGTCGCCAGGGATTGCATGTGGGAGACGCATGTCCGAAGTGACAGCTCATGTATGCAAGTGCATCTGGATCGGGCTCGTCGCTTCTCGAAAGAGTAAGGACGTATGCGTAGTGACCCCAATATCGGATCCTCATATTATTGGGGCGATATTGGATTACGCATATCGAGTTGTATTCCTGTTGACGGTTGGTTCAATTAATGACGGGTCAACTTTGCCTTAGGGGTGGTGGGCCCGGTTGTTAAAGACCGGATTGGGAAATGCAAGTTGGACTTGCAAGGAGGAATGTGTTCTCGCTTCATTTTATCGGAGTTGCAGATTCTCATATTATTGGGATGTAACAAAGATAAGGAAGGAGATCCCAGATCTTGCTTGAGATATAATGGTAAGTATATCTCTTACATTGAAAGTGATTAAGGGAATGAACTTTCAGTGTTGACAAGGCAAGACAACTTTGATATAAAAATTCCTAAATCAAAGTAAAATATGTATATATATAAATACATAAATCTATGCAAATTTCTTATTTCAGATAATCCTTCATTAAAACCCACTCAATGATATACTCAATAATAACCAGTAGAATATCATGGATTGGACTCATGATCCAGATATTGTACTTGCAGTTGGACACATAATGTATGTGGTTGCAATGTGCAAGTTTCCTCATAATAATGAGGAAAGACAATTAAATGGATAATAGGACTACAACCCTAGGGTTTGTATGTCTCTATAGTCTTGATCTCTCATCGGATGTACTTTGGAAGTAACATGTCGATGATGATCGCAATTGTCAAAATAATCCTTATAAAATTAATGAAGATATTCTGGCATACATATGTGCTATTGATATTTAACATGAATGAGATGGTTCACTGCATCATGCAGAATGGTGGCTCTATAAGAGATGATGTATTCAAATTGTTTGAGTACCTACCTGAACCTATGTTTTAAGAGTTTAGATGGATGGAGATAATGAGTGTCATTATTCTACTATCTATACTCTAGTCATTCATGAAGCTTCATAATATTCATATTGTATGAATTTAATGAAGCATGTATAAATGTTGAAATGATCTTACATTGAATTCTTTTGAATTTAACGTAAGAGATCCTTAGTCTTAAGCAATGGTTTCTCATAGATAAAGGGAGCGCAGTGGAAGCATGGGTTGGATCCTAAGTAAGAAGTATAGTCAAAGAGTTGACTGTACCTCTATGACTTCCATATGACATCCAAAGAGTTGGATGAATGCCAATACTGCAATAAATTGATGTGTTGATAGTACGACTATCAAGTCTGTCTAGAATCCTTAGAGATGGACTCGGATAGAGCATCAAAATAATCTACATAAATCATTGAAATTGACTTTCTTATTTGATAAGATAAAGTCAAATAATTGTATCTCAATCTTCTGATGACATTTGCAATAGGTTGCATATGTTTTAGAAGACCAGAAAATTTGATCTTAAGGTCTATAGTTATCCACATGGATATTGATGCAATTATTGCAACAATCTCTGCTGGATTGATAGACTTGTTAATTTCAGTGGGAGAGCCCTTAGTCTTGGAGAATGTCTCTATGACCTAGATATAATAATACACTCATTGTTTGTTTCTAAATGTTGGAAATAAGCATGAATTCTGAGATAGAACTATCATAAAGAGTTATGATGAAGATATTTAAGATAGTAATCAAAAATCTAGTGGACTCCACAAAAAAATAGAAAATTAATGAATGGTTCATTAAGATTTCTAAATACTGAAATTAAACCTCAAGATCAATAGGAGGATGAAGATCATTTGACAATGATCTAGCATCAAGCCTTGGACATTTGTCTATTGATTTGATCGATAGACTAGTAAGAAATGAAACTTTAGAATGTCTAAAATTTCAAAACTTACATACTTATGAATATTGTATTCAAAAGGGAAAAATGTCCAATACACCCTTCTTTGGGAATGGTGTAAGATATCAAGGTATTTAGGATCTCATACATATTGATGTAAGCGGATCATCTATATCATAGTAAACATTATGGATATGTGATATCTATTGATGATTATGTATGATATGAGATTTCTTCTCTTCACCTAAAGAAACCTTTGAAATGTTCAAAGATTTCATAATTTAGGTTTGGAATCAAAGTCTGAAGGAAGATGAAAATGAATTTGGTCCAATCTAGGTAATCCGTACCTATTAGATGAATTCATCGTATACCTTATGGAGAAAGGAATATCATTCCTATCTCACTCCTCCTAATGAACCTAAACTCAATAGAGTTGTAGGGAGATACAATTGGATCACGTGTGACATGATTCGATCAATGATGAATTTTTAGCATAAATTCCTCTAATATATGTAGTTTAGACTACATATAATTCCATGCAAGTAAGCTGGATTTGAGCACTTGAGAGTGCTGCTTCATTAGGAAAATAAAGGATGGTATTGGATACCTACTTTATGACCTTGAGATTCTTAAAATATATCATCTCTGAGAATGTGATTCTTAGAGGTTGATACTCTTAAGAATCAAGATGAAAATGAAGTGTAGGAACTCATTTAATCATGAGAAAATAATGAGGCTCCTGAAATTGGAAACTAAAAGGACAATTGAAGATGAAACACTAATACCTCTTCAAATGAGTTTGAGGATGGATTCCATGTGTCAGAGAAATCTGAAAATGATCAAACTTCATGTGATGAAGCTTCTAAAGATAATAGCATGGATAGATGGATGATAGCAATAAAAGTCTAATGTAGACTTCATATACAAGTGTTGTATATGGACCCTCAAGGATCCACCTATATGGGTAAGACTTGTAAAGGTGTAAATGGATTTTCAAGAGAAAGGGAACCTGATGAGAAGGTAGAGACCTTTAAAGCATGGTTCGTAGCCACGAGTTACACACTGGAAGAGAAGACATTGCTTGCGATGATACTTGCTCTTCGGTGACCATGCTTAAAACCATCAGAATATTGCTAACCTTAGCTACACAACTTGACTATTGCATCTTCAAGATGTAAGTCAATATTGCATTCCTCTACGAATACCTCTTTGAGGATATTCACATGAAGTAGCCCCAGGGCTTCATGGTTGAGGAAATCAAGGTGTGCAAACTAAGGAATCCATCTATGGACTCAAATAAGATTCTTGAAGTTGGACCATAAGATTTAATGGAATTATAATTGTTATGATTTCAGATAGAATCTTGATGAGCCATGTGAAGCTTAGTGGGAGTGCCTTTGTGTTCATCGTGCTAAATGTAGATGATATCCTAATCATTTAAAATGATATAAGGACAACAATAAGTGTTTTGTAGACTGGCTATTCCATATCTTGAAATATGATTTCAAGGATACCTCTTAGATCTTAGTTCTGAAGTTGTTCAGGAGCAAAGAGAAGAGGGTATTGGGACTGTTACATTAATAGTACATCTTGGACATATTCCATTTTATGGAAAATTCCAAGAAAGGCTCCCATCCCTTAGGATATGGTACTGACCTATCTAAAGGGACAACACCTCAAAGAGTTGAGGAAGTGAATGCTAGAACTACTAGCCCTTGGGCATCAGTTCTGAGAAGCCTGGTGTGTACTAGATGTGTACAAAAGCCAGATGGCTGCCATGCAGTGGGAGTAGTAAACTGTTACTAATCCTGCTATGGAAATAAAACACTTGGTTGCAGTAATAACAAAATCTTCATAGATGACAAGATTTTTGAGATAGAAATCTCGAAGTCTTATCTTCAAAAACTTAAGACTTTATAGATAGAGATCTAAAAGGTCTTAACTGTAGATACCTTAAGAGATAGTGATCTCCAAGAATAAAGGTATTCTGATAAGGATTATGGAAATACCAGTTATGATAATTATTAAGATGTAGTGTCAAAGACACTGTAACTAACTAGATTGAGTATTGGTTGCATAAGATGCAACATTCGCATTAAATGCGAGCACTGTTACTGGGGATATGCAAGTGCCGTAAAAAGACTTGGCGTAGTCTCGCGGGAACAGAGTGACTGATCAGCTTACCTAGCTATTTTCTAAATAGTCTATGATTTTCACATGAGTGCGGGTTTAAATGATTAGCCCATTAATGGCTCTTTGGGCTAGTGGGGGATTGTTGGAAACGCGAGCCCACAGCGAGCCATTATGCAATAAATGTTATTGCATATATCATTCCCTGATCTGAAATGAAGAATGAATAATTGGCGTAATAGGTCCCTTAGTACAATTAGGGTTATGTACCATGGCCATCTTGATGATCATACAGCTGTTGATTCAACTATTGAATCATAGAGGTTGATGCTTGGATGAATATCTAGAAAGTTAGACTGAGGACTCATCAAGCACCGTAAATGATTGTTAAGAGATGATCTCCAACCTTAGTAGGAGATGGCAATCCTTATCTCTAAAGGCTGATATCTGACCGACCTCTTGATGCAGGTCCTCTGCATAGGAATAGAGATTCAGAGGTGTCAGATTAGTAAGGTCAAAGAGTTGACTTAACTAGATCGAGATAACCAAAGTCCTATATCGTATGCTGTCATGATATAGGCACACATCCTCTGACCAGAGACAGATGTCTTACTATATGTCTGAGTATGTACATTTGGCAGACCAATAGGATGATGACCTAACCAAGGTCTATACACCGGCGCGCTGGTGTGCATATAAGGGCATATGAGCAATACGATCTCTCAAAGGGATCATACAGGTTCAGTTACTGAACCGGAAGGCATGAGCTCACTGATGAGATATTGGGAAGAATCAAATTCCATGCGCATGGTCGTCTCGCTTTGGAAGCTTGACTGAATTTGTAGGTTTGATATATACTTTTGGAAAGTATACGATCAAGACCTAGGTATGATATACGCTTTTGGAAAGTGTATGATTGATACCAACTCCCAATGATCAAATGAGAACCTTACTGATAAAGCCATGAAGTAGACAGTATAAAGTTGATCCAATACTTCGGGTTTAATCAGAGTCTTTCAGTATGAAGAATGTACATGTATTGGGAATACCTGAGGGTGATTTGATCATAAACGATTGTATAACCATGACGCTTCCATTCCTAGCGAGTGATGAAACGGGTCTGGATTTTAGTGACTCCTCTCAGTAGAGAAGTGATCTGATCTTGGTCCAAGTGTTGGACATTGATCTGAATGTGATTCAGATACAATGAGAAGATTAGACTCACGGTCTTGATTTAATCAAGCATCTATGGGAGGCCTGCGATCTGGATTTGAGATATTATCTCAATATCCATGTCACTATACGTGGAACAATACAATCGCCCTGTCCTTATCTCCAAGTATCTGTGGAGAGATTGCATTATTCTTGAAGGGTTCGAGAATAATTACATAAGATCTAAGCAATGAAGAAATAATGATTAAATGTGATTTAATCATCTTGATGTTTGAAGAAATTATCCAATATAACTAAATGTGATTTAATTATTTGGATAAGAATAATGTGGATAGAAATATCCAATTATTCATAATATATTATAAATGTGATTTATAATGTATTAGAGAGAGGCAATTATAATTTATATGTGTCGATTAATTATTATGTTGTATTTGATACACATTGTGTAATTAATTGACAATGTAAATTATATGTTGTTTTGGGTTGTTAATATGATTCACAATTTTTACATGGCAAGATTGCAATATTCTCAAATATAATTGTGAATTATTTTTGAAGAATAAAAGCCAACAAAAGTTGTTGAAAATAAATAAAGGAGATTTTCAAGGAGATATGCAATCTCATGGATTTCCATGAGATTGCTCTCTCCATGGAAGGTATGGGCGACACACCATTCCTAATAGGAATGTGTGGCCGTCCACATGGAATGTGCATGGAGATGAAACCTCCATGTACATTCTCTCCTTATTTATTGGCTTGATTTAGGAATAATTTATATTTGATTTTGTCAAATATATTTTGTCCTAAATTTGGTGGTTTTACCAACAACAATCTTGACCATTGGATTGACATAAGTCAATCTCATCCATTGATTTTACATGTCACATGGATTGAGATCCATGGATCCCAAAAACCCTATAAATAGAGAGGCATACCATGCTCTCTCTAGATGTATATTGGAGCTCTCTCTCTCTCTCTCACTCTCTTTCTTGGTACACGTCTACCCTCTCTCCCTCTTATTGGTGGCCGTCCACCATACCCTAGAGGAGGAAATCGCCGACGCCATCGCCACTGCGCCGTCGCTTCGACGTTCTTCGGTTCTCCGTCTTCTTGGGGTGCTACGCCCACGAAGGAGACGTTCGATCTCGTGCGACGAGATCAGGAGAAACCACGCTTGGATCATCTTCTTGGATTGCGAGGACAACGCGGTTCATCCCCGCGCTCGCAAGCAGTCTCGCCGACGATCGGACTTGAGACAGGAGGTCTCTTCTCTTAGAGACTCGATCAACCACGCTTCAAGAGATATTGCATTATAATTGTTGTGGTTATAGATGAAATGATCTGAGAATGGTTCTCGGATCATGTGGTTTCATCGAATAAAATTTTTTAAATTCCGCTGCACCAAACAACTAGTGCGACTAGTTGTTCTTCGTCGTATACGATACGACGATCACGCTTACGTGATGCGCTTAAGGATAATTTCCATATCCTTCATATTGGATTCACATTGTCTAATTAATTGAAAATATAAATTACATTTAGATTTGGGTTGTGAATATGATTCACAATTTTCCAATGTCAAGATTGCAATATTCCCAAAATAACTGAGAATTATTTTTGGTGAATAAAATACCAACAAATAATTGTTGGAAAATAAGTTGAGAGAAAAATAAGGAGATGTGCAATCTCATGGGAATCCATGAGATTGCCCTCCCAATATGGGAAGGAGGTGGCGGCACCAATTCCTTTATGGAATTGGTGGCCGTCCACTCCCTCTAATGGGGAAGGTGGATCTCATATGTATTTTCACTCCTTATTTGTTTGGTTTAATTTGGTATTAATATATATTTGATTTATCAAATATATTTAATCAAAATTAAATTACAAATTGTTGGTTTTTACCAACAACAATCTTGACCATTGGATGGACATAAATCAATCTCATCCATTGATTTTATATGTCCCATGGATTGAGTTACATGGATCCCAAAACCCTATAAATAGAGAGGTATACCATGCTCTCTCTTTACATGCTATTGTACCACACATCTCTCACTCTCTCTCTTTCTCCATACTCGACATCCCTCTCTCCCTCTGTTCTTGGTGGCCGTCCACCATACCTTGGTGGAGAGAATTGTCGACGCCCGCGCCATCGTGCTGCCGCTTCGACGATACTTGGAGTGCTTCACTCACGAAGGAGACGTTCGATCTCGTGCGACGAGATCAGGAGCAACCGTTCTTGGATCATCTTGGATTGCGAGGATACCACGACTCATCTCCGCGCTCGCAAGCCGTTACTCCGACGATCGGACTTGAGACAGGAGGTATCTTCTCTTAGAGACTTGATCAACCACGCTTCAATAGGTATTGCATTATACTTGTTGTGGTTATAGATGAAACGATTTGAGAATGGTTCTCGGATCATGTGGTTTCATCGAATAAATTTTTTTAAATTCTGCTGCACCGAACAACAAGTACGACTAGTCGTTCACCGTCGTATCCGATACGACGATCACGCTTCCGTGATGCGCTTGAGGATTTATCCATATCCTTCAAATGGTATCAGAGCCTTAGGTTGACGGTTTCGAATATGATTCGAAAGACCGAGGACGACTTGGTTTCGTTAAGGTCGCGAAAGTGTTTATCGCATTTGATTTCGCAGATCTGTTTAGTAAATAAATTCGGCACTGTTTAAATTGTTTAAACACGAATTTAATACTTGGATTTTGTTTCCCATTAAATAAGGAAACCATAGGATCTGAGTTTGTGTAAATCGGATTTCGTATGCTCAAGATATGGATGTTTTAATGAACATGTATGCACTGTTGCGGGAACAATAGATTTTAACATGATTAAAGAGTTAATTACTGTTATCATCTGCCTTGAAATACGTGAAACATCACTTGGCTTCTGTTCTAAATCAAGTTAGCAATCTTTGAAAATTGAGTTTGTCTAATTTGTATTTAAATTGATTGAGATATATTAATTTTAGTGAGTAGGGGTCATTACTGAAGTTACATTCCCAATCTAGAACCAAGTGATTGTCAATTAGTGAAATTAATTGTTAATTTCGTGAAATAATCTTGAAAAATATTTGTGAAATATTAGAACATGATTATTTGCCGAATTGACTTGTCCCCAACCAATTGATTGATTAGATTTGATCTAAATCATAATTGAAACCACAATCTTCGAACTTGATGCTTGAATAGGATTTGGGAATTTGTCTAGCAAATTTCCTTATAATCAAAAATGTTTTGATTATTACTATATGGTACAATTTCGGTTGAAGAACCGATGATCATCTCAAGTACAAATTAATCAATTTGGCATTATCATTTCCCGAGGCGGATATGGTGTCTAGTCGGGGATCGCTGGGGTGGGTTGCAACGTATGCGGTCCGTACCACTCCCGTCGATATTGGCCATGACAGCGGGTAGGGCCGGGATAATGTCCGAGGGATTAAGATGTATTTTTCTAATTATTAAAATACGAATTAATATGTACTTTGAGAATAATACCATATATATTCAAGTAAGACATTCAAGTTTGATTGATTAAATTGGATTGATAATTAATTTAATATGATTGAATTAATTATGTCCAATTAGAATACTCTAATATGATTAGAGTTAATGATTCCCTTGGAAGAATTAATTATATGAATATGATTCATGTTAATTAATTAGAATTTGAATAAGAGGTGGAGGATCACATAAGTGACATCCATGGTCTCCCGTCAAGGCGAAGGGTTTCGTCGCCAGATATTATGTGTAGGAGACGCCTGTCCGAAGTGACAGCTCCTGCATATGATCCATTTGGATCGGGCTCGACACTTCTCAAAAGAGTAAGGACGTATGCGTAGTGACCACAATATCGAGTCCTCATATTATTGGGGCGATATTGGATTGCACATAGCGAGTTGTATTCCTGTTGACGGTTGGTTCAATTAATGACGGGTCAACATCACCTTAGGGGTGGTGGGCCCGGGTATTAAAGACCGAATTGGGAAAATGCAAGTTGGACTTGCAAGGCGGAATGTGTTTCCGCTTCTCTTTATTGGAGTCATAAGTTCTCATATTATTGGGATATGACAAAGGTAAAGAGAAGATCCCAGTTCTTGCTTGAGATATATAGGTAAGATATCTCCTACTTTGAAAGAGAATAAGGGAATAATCTTTCATAGTTGACATAGCAAGACTAATTTGATTTAAAATGCCTTAATCAAATAAAACTAAATTTAATATATGATTATATGTTCTAATATAGTGCATTCTCAATTTCAGAAAATGAAATCCATGAACCCACTGAGCAGGCTTCTGGAGGTCAACCAACTGACCGACCCAAATTACTCGGATTGGATCCATAACTTGAAGCTTGTTCTCTCCGCATGGCGCATCAGCTATGTGCTCTCTGAAAACAAGCTTGAAACCCCTAAATCTAAGGAATATAAAGCATACAATGACAAGTATGATGAGGATCATGTCTTGGCTAGATGCTATATCTTGGGTTCTCTCTCCAATGTTCTTCAGAAACAACATGTGGAGATGAGTACTTGCCAGGAGATCATGCAGAATCTAAAGGATATGTTTGGTGACATTAACCGCACCCAGCGATACAATGTTATGAAAGACCTCATTCACTGCAAGATGCAGGAAGGGACTTCGGTCCGTGAACATGTACTCAAAATGTTTGGGTACTTGTCGGAGCTGGAGACTCTTGGAGCAACGATGGATGCAGACATGAAAGCTGACTTCATTCTGCTGTCGTTGCCCAAATCTTTCAATAACTTTGTGGTGTCATTCCACATGAATAACTTGGAATTGACAAGTGCTGCTCTCCTTGCAGCATTAAAGTCTGCAGAAGACGTGATGAAGAAGGATGGTCCCACTGGTAGTGCAATGGTTGCACAGGTCAGAGGGAAGCGCGGTCGGAAGCGTGGTTCTCGGAAGGGCCCGACTCAGAAGAGAAAGAAGAAGGGACAAAGCATTGGCTCTTCTTCCAATGCATCCACTTTAATGGCGTCGAAGAAAATCGACGTCTGTCACCACTGCAAGAAGCCGGGGCACTGGAGGCATAATTGCCCGGATTACCTGAAGTCGGTCGACAGAGGTAAAGCCCCAGCAGGTATGAAATCTACTTTTATCATTGAAACCAGCTTTCTCGTAGGATGAGAAGGAAGTTGGGTTGTTGATTCTGGTGCTTCTGTTCATGTATGCAATTTTTTGCATTCGTTTCAGGAAACTAGAAAACTTGAAGAAGGGGAGATAGTCATCCAGATGGGATCTGATGCAAGTGTTGCAGCAGTCGCCGTCGGGACTTGTCGGCTATCATTATCTAGTGGTAGAGTCCGAGTACTTAAAGAGTGTCTTTATGTACCTGAAGTCAGAAGGTACTTAATATCTGTATCTAAGCTAGTTAGAAGTGGATATTCATTTCTGTTCTGTAATAAATTAGTCATAAATCATTATGATAAATATATTGCAGATGGTATTTTGACTTCTGGAGGACTCTATGAATTGTGCATTAATGAGCATGTCATGAATGTTACAACCACTAATAAAAACCCTAAAAGATCCAGGAATAATGAAAATCATTCAAACATGATTTGGCATCAAAGGCTTGGTCATTTATCTGTTGATAGGATCAACAGATTGATAAAGGATGGACCTTTAGATTTTCTACAGGTTCAATCTTTACCTATCTGTGAACATTGTATTCGTGGTAAAATGACTAGGATGCTTTTCTGTTACAAAGTTACTAGATGCGAAGGTATTATTGACTTAATACATACCGATGTATGTGGTCCCTTCAGTACCGCGACTTGAACTGGATATCGATATTATTTGACGTTTATTGATGACCATTCGCGATACGGGTTTGTCTTCCTATTACGTCATAAATATGAAACCTTTTAAAAGTTCAAAGAATTCAAGGCTTTGGTTGAGAACCAAACCGATAGAAAGATTAAACGAATTCGATCTGATCGAGGTGGCGAGTACCTCTCTGATGAATTCAAGGAATACCTCAAAGAGAATAGAATTGTCTCGAATCTCACTACTCCTGGAACTCCCCAACTTAATGGTGTTGCTGAAAGACACAACAGGACCATCATGGATATGGTTCGTTCAATGATGAGTAAAGCACATTTTCCACTTAGTTTCTGGGGATATGCAGTAGAGACTGCAATATATATCCTGAATAAGATTCCTAGCAAATCTGTACCTAAGACTCCTCATGAGCTCTGGTATGGAACCAAACCTAGTGTTAAGCATTTGAGGGTTTGGGGCCGCTTGGTCCATGCGAAGAACGTGGATGCAAGTAAGCTGGAATCTCGCACTCGTGAGTGTTACTTCATTGGGTATGTTAGAGATGGTATTGGATACCAGCTCTATGACCCTGAGACCCAAAAGGTTTTTGTCTCCAGAGATGTGAAATTTTTGGAGGATGATTTCCTTAAAGGTCAAGATAAAAATGAAGTAGAGGAACTCATTGAATCCCCTGAGGATTCTGAGCTTCCTAGACCAGAAACTAAAGAAGTGAATGAAGATGAAACACCCATACCTCTTCGAAGGAGTTCGAGGGTGGTTGCACCACCAGAAAGGTATGGATTCCATGTGTCAAGTGAAATTGACAATGATCCTACTTCAATTGATGAAGCACTCACGTATCATGACATGGATAGATGGATGCTACCAATGAAGTCAGAAATTGACTCCATGCATAAGAATGGTGTATGGACCCTCGAGGATCCACCTAAAGGGGTAAAACCCATTGGGTGTAAATGGATTTTCAAGAGAAAGAGGGGACCTGATGGGAAAGTAGAGACTTTCAAAGCACGGCTCGTAGCCAAGGGCTACACACAGAGAGAAAGCATCGACTACGATGAGACATTCTCTCCTGTGGCTATGCTTAAATGCATCAGGGCATTGCTGGCTATAGCTGCATATCTTGACTACGACATCTGGCAGATGGACGTCAAGACGGCTTTCCTCAATGGATACCTCGAGGAGGATATCTACATGGAGCAGCCCAGGGCTTCATGACTGAGGATGGTAAAGTATGCAAGCTAAAGAAATCCATCTATGGGCTCAAGCAAGATTCTCGTAGATGGAACATCATATTTGATGAAACCATAAAGAGTTATGATTTTGTACAGAATCCTGATGAACCTTGTGTATACAAGAAGCTTAGTGGGAGTGCCATTGTGTTCATCGTGCTTTATGTTGATGACATCCTTATCATTGGGAATGATACAGGGATGATGACCAGTGTGAAGATTTGGCTGTCCCATACCTTTGAGATGAAAGATCTTGGAGAAGCCTCTTATATCTTGGGTCTGAAGTTTTCAGAAACCGGGAGAAGAGGATATTGGGATTGACACAACATGGATACATTAAGAAAATTCTTGAACGATTCCGTATGGATAGTTCCAAGAAAGGATTCCTGCCCTTAAGACATGGTATCCACCTGTCTAAAGGAATGGCTCCTCAAACTGTTGAGGAAATGAAAGCCATGGCTGGATGCCCTTATACATCAGCTGTAGGAAGCATAATGTATGCTATGATGTGCACTAGGCCAGATATCTGCCATGCAGTGGGAGTGGTAAGTCGTTACCAATCCTGCTATGGAGAACAACACTGGAATGCAGTAAAGAACATATTCAAATATCTAAGACAGACGCAAGATTACATCTTGGTCTACGGAGATGGTGATCTCCAAGTCTTGGGATATACAGATTCTGACTTCCAATTGGATATTGATGATCGAAAGTCGACATCAGGGTTTGTGTTCCTGTTGAATGGTGGTGCTGTGAGCTGGAGAAGCAAGAAGCAGGACACTACAGCAGATTCAACAACAGAACCGAATACATTGCTGCATCGGATGCTGCAAAGGAGGTGGTGTGGTTGCGCAAGTTCGTCCAGGAGCTTGGCGTAGTTTCCTCTGATACTCCCATCCCGCTACTCTGTGATAACACGGGAGCCATTGCCCAGGCGAAGGAACCCAGATGGCATCAGAAGAGCAAGCACGTAGAAAGGAAATACCACATCATTCGGGAGATTCAAAAGTGTGGTGACATTATCATCACCAAGGTGGCCTCTGCCGACAACGTTGCTGATCCTCTTACCAAACCTCTGTCACAGAAGGTTTTCGACCAGCATGTAATGAGTATGGGTTTAAGGGTTGTTCTTGAATGGTTCTGAGGGCTAGTGGGAGATTGTTAGCAGTGTGTGCCTGAGGCGAACCATTCCTACAATAAATGTTATTGTGATTAATGATTTATCAATAAAAGTTATTGATTATGTTTCACTCCCTTTCTGATATTGAATGAATGAATGCACTATAAGGTCCCTCTGTACAATATGGGTTATGTACCATGGCCAACTTGATAATCATACAGTTGTTGATTCATTGATTGAATATAGAGGCTGATACTTGGATGAATATCTAAGGAGTTAGATAGAGGACTCATCAAGCATCATCAATGATTGACAAGTAGTGATCTCCAGTCTGAGTGGGAGATGGCAATCCTGTCTCATTAGACTGATATCTGATCGACCTCTTGATGCAGGTCCTCTGCATGGGAATATTGATTCGGAGGTATCAGATTAGTTGAGTCAATGAGTTGACTTAACGAGATCGAGATAACCAAAGACCTATGATGAATACTGTCACATCACAGGCAAACATCCTCTGACCAGAGACAGATATATTGCTATATGTCTGAGTATGTACATTTGGCAGACCAATAGGTTGATGACCTAACCAAGGTCTATATACTGGCGAGCTGGTGTACATGTAAGGGCATATGAGTAATATGATCTCTCAAAGGGATCATACATGTTCACTTGTGAACCGGGAGACATGAGCTCACTCAAGAGGTTTTGGGATTGACCAAATTCCATGCATGGTCATCATGCTTTAGAAGCATGATATGAATTTGAAGGTAAGATATATGCTTTGTGAAAGCATATGATCTGTACCATATCCCAAGAACCAGGATTGAGAAACTTAGTGATCAAACCCTGAAGATGACAGTGTAAAAGTGATCTATATCTTCGGGATGATCATAAGTCTTCCAGTATGTAGGATGTACAGGTATTAGGAATACCTGAAGGGTGATTTGATCATATACGATTATATAACCATGACGCTTCCATTCCGAGGGAGTGATGAAACAAGTCTGGATTTTAGTGACTCCTCTCATTAGAGAAGTGACCTAATCTCAATCCATATACTGGACATTGATCTGAATGAGATTCAGATGCAATGAGAAGATTAGGTTTACGGTCTTGATTTAGTCAAGCATCTATGAGAGGTCCATGGGATCTGGATTTGAGATGTGATCTCAATATCCAAGTCACTATACGTGGAACAATACAATCGCCCTGTCCTTATCTCCAAGTATCTGAGGAGTAATAACATTATTCTTAAATGGTTTAAGAATAATTCCATAAGATCTAAGCAATGAGAAATTGATAATTAAATGTGATTTAATTGTCATGATGTATGAGAGATTATCCAATATAATTAAATGTGATTTAATTATTATGGATAAGAATAATGTGGATAGTAATATCCAATTATTCCTAATATGTTATAAATGTTATTTATAATGTATTAGAGAGAGCTAATTATAATTTATATTTGTAGATTAATAATTAATGTGTATTGGATACACATTGTCTAATTAATTGAAAATATAAATTACATTTAGTTTTGGGTTGTGAATATGATTCACAATTTTCCAATGTCAAGATTGCAATATTCCTAAAATAATCGAGAATTATTTTTGGTGAATAAAATACCAACAAATAATTGTTGGAAAATAAGTTGAGAGAAAAACAAGGAGAAGTGCAATCTCATGGGAATCCATGAGATTGCCCTCCCCATATGGGAAGGAGGTGGCGGCACCAATTCCTTTCTGGAATTGGTGGCCGTCCACTCCCTCTAATGGGGAAGGTGGATCTCATTTGTATGTTCACTCCTTATTTGTTTGGTTTAATTTGGTATTAATATATATTTGATTTGTCAAATATATTTAATCAAAATTAAATCACAAATTGTTGGTTTTTACCAACAACAATCTTGACCATCGGATGGACATAAATCAATCTCATCCATTGATTTTATATGTCCCATGGATTGAGATCCATGGATCCCAAAACCCTATAAATAGAGAGGCATACCATGCTCTCTCTTTACATGCTATTGTAGCACACATCTCTCTCTCTCTCTTTCTCCATACTCGACATCCCTCTCTCCATCTCTTCTTGGTGGCCTTCTTCCATACCTTGGTGGAGAGAATTGTCGATGCCTGCGCCATCGTGTTGCCGGTTCGATGCTCTGTGGTTTCCGTCTACTTGGAGTGCTTCACTCACGAAGGAGACGTTCAATCTTGTGCGACGAGATCAGGAGCAACCGTGCTTGGATCATCTTGGATTGCGAGGACATCGCGACTCATCTCCGTGCTCGCAAGTCGTTACTCCGACGATCAGACTTGAGACGGGAGGTCTCTTCTCTTAGAGACTTGATCAACCACGCTTCAAGAGGTATTGCATTATACTTGTTATGGTTATAGATGAAACGATTTGAGAATGGTTCTCGTATCATGTGGTTTCATCGAAATTTTTTTTTTAAATCCTGTTGCACCGAACAACTAGTATGACTAGTCGTTCCCGCCGTATCCGATACGACGATCACGTTTCCGTGATGCATTTGAGGATTTCTCCATATCCTTCACAAGTATGATAGGGGTATGGAGTAACAGTGTAGAGGTATTGATGAATCTGTGATTCATCACTCTAAAAGAGATTAATTAAGCTTGCTTCCCCAAAATTCATTGGCATTTCATCATTTAAGTTATATTATTAACATTTAAGCAAGTATAAATAATAATTGCATACTACTGCAATATATAATAAGACAAGAATCCAAGGAGAAATTTACTTGTAAAATCGATAACTTCATCATATTTTAAATTAATTCATGCTAACTCCAAATCACTTGCCACATCCATTGTTTACATAACAAGAATAAATAAAAAAATAAATAAAATCACTAACATAAATAAGTAGCTCACAAATTGAAACCCTAATTAAAGAACTCCAAATTAAAATGATGATATCTTCCTCATAAAGTGACCGATTTGATCCTTTTCACTTTTGAACTAATGCACATTCAATTATCTTCAAAACAAGACCAAGTTCAAGTGAATCAGAGCTCATATGTGAATGTTGAGTTTTGGGCCTCTTTTGTACATTATGTATTTTAGACAGTTTGACATGATATTTTATGTACATAATTAACTCTTTTCAATTTATTTCTTTTTCATCTATGCTCTTCGTGAACTTGAAGTCAAAGAAACAAACTGAGTTTGAGTCCTCACTGACGGTCTATATAATAATTCCTCTGTATCTTATTTTCCTATTTTCCTGATTATTAAAAATCCAAAATAGAATAATATCTAATTATTTTTCTTTGATTTTAAAATATTTTCTAATTTTTATCTTATTTAAAAATAATTAAAAATTACAAAAACAAAAAATCAGGTTTTTTATACACAAAGAATACCACCAACAATCCAACTTCTGTGCAAATGACCTATTTTGGTTTTAATCTCTTCATGGGTTGTAGATCTCATCGAGAATAACAACTTTCATGAAGATTTTTTTTTCGATTCAAGATTGTTTTCTATTACTTTTCTATTTATCTTTGTATTTTATTTTTCAATTTTTTTGGAGTTACACGTGGCACCACCTAGAGACGCCACATGTCACCCATTATTGGCCTTTTGATATTTTGGTTATTTATAAAAAATAATATAATAAAAATAAAATTGTCATGTGGTGAGATCTAGGCTCCCCAATCTTAGTCGATCGGATGACTCTTATTCTCCTTCTTCCTCATGTGATTTTTTCCTGCATGATCTCCGATCTGTCGCTTTCGTATCTTGTCTCTGATCGTCATCCTTGATCTTCGTCTTCCCTCCAATTTCATTGCCATCTCTCACTCGATTTTGACCACCTTCCAAGTTCACTCATGTCGCGTATCTCATTAGACACCTCCCTTCCATATTAAGCCACCCCCCTTCATATCCCATCACCAGATCCTTTAATCACCTTTGTCAAATCCATTGTCACAATATTTTGTTTCCGCCAATCAAACCCTCACCTTCTTTCTCTGCTACTCGTCTACTATTCTTAAAAAACCATCTTCGCCACACCTTGCTCATCATCCACTGATACATCAATAGTGAGAGGCAACTCCAAGGGCTTCGTATGGTGGTACAGTGCTAGGATCGAGCCCTCTCATATTCAACGACACCATCATACTCGCGTGGCTTGATCCTAGGCTTCACCACCTTATTGCAGCAGTGACTGGCGTAGCTGCTTCGCTCACCCTCCATGGATCAAACCACTCAAAGCTTCCTCCACTCCGAGTACTCCTACCAGGAACCCATCATCCACCTTTTTATTCATTTACTCTGCCTCTCTCAGATCCCCTCACTACACGCCCTTCGCATCCATCATCTTCGTTTGCATCATCCTCCACTCGATCTACCCTTTCGCTCGGTCATCATTAACCTTTATTTCTGATGCTCTAGCTATCTCCTCCTCTTGGGGTTATACCTTCACAGCCAGGGAGCTCAACCTATTCAACGACTCCACCGGAGGGCCATCTCTGCCTCATCTTCGACATGTTTTAAGCCATCTTTTTGCCATTGACAACTCCACTGACTCTGTTTGCCTCTCCTTGGTCGAGCGGATTGGCCTCCAGATGCTCTTCACCCCCTCCCCCCATCTCTATCAAGGCTTTGAACCTATTAACGACATTGCCTTTACATGTTACTGCACCAACTCAAGCCATCTTTGTTCGAGCTTCATTGCACGACTTCAAATAACACCAACAAGGATCACGTGTCTTCACGTGCAACAACCAGTCATGTGTTGGCCGGTCCACTCTCCTTCGACCCGGTTGCACCACCGTGCCAGCACCCAGTCATTGCCCTCTGTGTGTCGCCTCAGGCCATGTGCATAGTCTCCCACCATCTCGTCATCAACTCTACCTCATGGTATGTGTGGTTATGGGAATATAATGCCCTTCCAGCTCAGCCCCACCTTCTCATGTTCAAGGTCTGCCCACGATATCGGTGCTCCACCCTCTCATGACTGGGCGCAAAATCCAAACATGATTCGAACCCCCTCTTTGGGAACTTACAAGAAAGACTTCATAGATCCTCAATTTCTCAAATAACCCCCGTCATTAAAGGGCCATGTGCATGTCACGTGAACACTAGAAAATCTTGCAGGAACACCCCAAGGTTAGGTGATTTCATTTGGGTCCCTATAAAGCATTTTTATGTTTTATTATTGCAATTTGCATTTAGACCCATAACTTTGGTCTATGTTTTGAACATCATTTTTGCATCATTTTATTATTCAAAAATCACATTTTTTTCTCCAACAAATTCTATACATTGTGGATGTGTTTCGCATTTTTATGCTCTGTGGTTATTTTACAATAATTACTCCTATGGAAAATTTCATATTTTGTGCATTCTATCCTAAAAAATTCATATAAAATTAACTACTGCACAAAAAATTGCCAAAAAAATCACAGATATTAGAATTAGTTATGTTTCACATTGTTCCTAAAAAGAATTGCATTTGCAAGCAGAGTTTGTCTTGCATAAATCTTTTTGTGATCTAAGTAATTAATTTTTATAGGTATTAAACATCACATTTTTAGGGTTTAGAATTTTTCTGAGATAGATCTAGTGATGCATCATAGATAATTTTATCCCCTAAAAATAATTAGGTTCTATATTATTATAATAAATTATTGAGAATTACATTATACACATCATTTAATTCATTAAATACTCATATTTCATCAGAAAATTCCAAAAAAGTTACAATGCCAACATTTTAGCGTGATGCACATCTCGGCCAAGTTTTGTGGTTTTTGGACATCGTTTGATTGACGTTAATTTTCTCATCTTTAAAATTGTCCTAAATTTGCATCTGCATTCAAATATTGCACTAAAATATAAAAAAAATCCACCTCGAAAGCTACACATCTAATTAGGTAGACTAAAACCTAGGTTGTTCCTTTGCCTCCTTGATTTCGACCGTGGGACTTGCCCATGTTAAATAAACATAAAGCAGAGTCCAACTTAATTGATTAATTCACTGAATTTTGTGGATGTTTTTTATTGATATGTTATTTCCTGACTACAACAAATACAAGATAAATTAAACATGGTATTTAGCGATTCAGTGTCGTTGCTGAGGAGGTAAATGGCTTAGATTTTTGTCTAGAAAATTTAGTGTTTGATTTTCCATACACTTGGTTAGTCTGACCCCCAAGTCTTTACTGTAAATTTTCAACCTTTTATTTTCCAACATTTATTTCCTTTTCAGTATTTATTTTTTTACCTTTTTTATTAAATTTTGTGGATAATCTCTTACATTTTCTCTCTTATTTTTGTCTGAGGTACCCTACAAACGTGGAGCGGTTTTTCTAGAAATGGACGCATCTCGGCATCCTGTTGAATGGTCAACTAAAATATAAGATGGAGCCGAGTCGTGAGAGAGTGTGGAGTATAGGATTTATTTTCATCATTTTTTTAATATTTGTAATTAATTGCATATTTATAGCAGTTTCTGTTTGGAATCTCTCGTGTGTAACGATCGCTTAAACTTTTTCTGTTAGGGATCTCACGTGTGTAACTGATGAATCCGCATTTCATCATCTTTATTCATTTATTTTAGCTTAAAATCCCTTATAAAACACATGTATAAAATACTAAGTCCATATTCTTACTAACTTGCATTTGTGTATCAATATTATTAATTTAACCTAAAATAAATAAATAAATAAAAATAAAGAAAATAAAAAAAGTGTATATATGTAATAAATATAGGCTGACACAAACCCCGAGAGAAGGTCAAGACAACTTGATCGACTAGGAATAAAGTAGGGGGAGATAGGATCCTTAATTAGAATATCCAAAAAAATGTGTTGTAAATATTTTTCTGTATATATTTGTATACTAACACTATTTTATTTGCACATAAATTGACCTAAAATAAAATAATTTTCAAAACAAAATTGTAAATAAAAAAGTTTTCTAAATAATAAAAATGTTTGCCAAATAAAATCATGTATATAATAAAAGTAACCACATACGGAAAAGCCATTAAGCGCTAACTGAAATATTAATTCCGTCTCCATATGAACTCAAATTGAACAAAACTCACCTCCTGTATTCTAAACTAAATTATCATTAAAATGGCTATGATTTCAAAATTTTTGGAGTTACAGTTGAAAAGATGGTTTTCCAAGGTGGTTTGTGCAATTTTACCATTTATTTATTGTATATATTTTCATTATATTTGTAAATAATTGTAAATATTTTTAATAAATATTTAAAAAAATAAAAAAATAAATAAAAATTTTAAAACAAAAAAACTAATTTCCTTATTTAATCATGTATATAATGTCATATATGTATATAATACAAGTATATAGTTAAATTTCTTAAATAACAACCACAAAAAATAAAAAAATAACATTTATTTTTCAATTTAAAAAAAGTGAAGAAAATACAAAAAAAATTAATTTTAGTAAATAATTTTTAAACACTAATTGTTTTTTCTCTTTATCTCATTTCAAAATTTTCTCTTATCTCTTATCTTCGTTCAAAATTTTAAAAATTCAAACTCCTTTCTTTGTCTATTAATATTGCTCCCACTTTCTCATTTTAACTTGATCAATCTTTAGTGAGAGGAGCGCGATCTCCGAGAGTCTTCTTGTCGCAGAAGGGTGCCTAGCCTCCGAGCTTTCTGATGATAGCGGGACGGCCTTCGTCGAGGCGATTAAGGTCTTTTACGCTCCTAAGGTAAGATCCATTATTTCTTATTTTTCATCTAGGTTAATGTTAGTTTAATTTTTGCATTTTTTATTTCGTCGTCTTTTTTCTCTCTAGATTTTAGAATCCATCGGGATTTGATCCGACTCCGATCTGATTTTTCACCTTCACATCTCGATCTATTCATGTTCTTATTCTATCTCATACAATCTTCCAACTCCGGCCGCGTATGGTGGTCAGAGACACGGATTCAGTCCACATCGTAAGGATCTGCATTCACTCACATCTCTATTTGATTTATTTTCTTCACATTTCGGATAATCGAGATCGAGTCGTCGTGCTCGCGTCCTAATTTGTCTATAAATAAAAAGAGTTAAAAAATCTAGTTTTTTCTTTCTAATATTTGTTTTGCAAGAATAAATAAAAAGATTAAAAAATCTATAAAAAAGATTTCTACATTTGTATTAAAAAATAAAAAAACAAAAGTTTTTTCTTGTATGTTTTTGCTTTACAAAAAATATAAAAAACAACAGTCGCCTGTACCAGCCTGCGTCGCTCCCAACGGCTGATGCCAACCTTCCTCCAGCCAAGCTCCAGCACCGTCGTCTCCCTCCGTTGACCGTTGACCAGCTGGCCACAAGCGTCCACTGGACATCCTCCACCCACCTTCAGGAGCACCCTACTCCACCGCCAACGTCCACGGTCGCCCCAACAACTGTGTGCCTCCATAGCAGTGCCCCTCCTCTGCCTGGAGCGGAGCATGTCTCCAGAACCTCTTTGAGCCCGCTCCTATCTACAACCCGCGTACGACCATCCACCATCATCGATCCCTGTAGCAGCACCACCACCAGTGCCTTCATCGTCGGCCTTCCCCGCACGCACCTCCACCTTCACCTCAGGATCTCCTCCACGCCGACTTCCTGGAGCTGAGCCACCTATCCCTTCTCGTCAGCATGTGCTCCTTCACCGACCTTTAGATCATGCCCACTGCCGTGCTTGGAGGAGAAGGAAGGAAGAGGGGTGACACCCCCTTCCCCTCTCTTAGCTACTACAACATATATCTATAAAATCTCACTCCTTCGCTTATATACGAATAGTAGTCCCTCTCCCTGTAGGCAGTGAGCAGACCCCCCCTTTATCCTTCCGAACTGCTCTTATCTATATTTCTACTCGCCCTCCCCTCAATCTCTTATGTTGAGAGTAGAGTTTCGATCAAGAAGAAGGAAAAAGAAGAAACCCTAGGTGGATAATAAAGAATTGGAAAGATTGCATTCAAGCCCTCTGATATTCTGAATATTGCAACGGAGCCCAGTTCCAGCAAGTAGCGTGTAATGCACGTGTTCATTGGATTTTTTTGCGAATTCTTCCATGCATTTTATTTCATGGTATATTTTTAACGAATTTTTTTTTGAGTATTTACGATTCAGTCCTTATTATCCTGACCTTAATTTGCATGTTTCTTTTCAATAAAATAAATGTTTTTAGTGCTCTAAAAATTCTATAAAAATTTGTGTAGACTCATGTTGTGTGCTTGAACATTGTATAATTTTTTCATTGCATTTCATTTTCATTTGATATGATAAAAAATCAAAATCAAGTCATATTTCCCTATTTGAAATTTGAAAAATCATAAAAATTCAAATATTTCTTAAAAATTTCAAAAAATAGATTAATTTTCTTTTGATGTATTTTATTTCATATCCAAATTTCGTGCATTGATTATTTATAAAACCCCAAAAATGTAAAATACTAAATATCGTTAAAAATCATAAAAAATTCTAGAAAAATAAAATTGAGATTTCAGTTCCTGTTTGTAGATAATGCATTCTAGTTTTTAGAAAAAATAGTTGCAGCAATTTCTGTTTCTTTTGATATTTTTAAATTACGAAAGAGTCATGTGTAATCATTACTTGTATTTTCCATTGTTTTTATTCATTTTAAAAATCCTATAATAATCTAAAAATCTCTAGAAAATTACAAAATAAAATAGTTGAAAAATCATAAAAAAATATTTTCTTAGGATATTTTTAAGAATTTTTATTATATTTGAAAAATCCAAAAAATGCATTTCCTTTGTGCATGAATTTGCTTTGAAATCATATTTTTGAAAATTTAAAAAATGCAAAATTAAAATCAATGAACATTTGAAAATCAAAAAATAGAAAT
The DNA here is from genome assembly GCA_037367405.1 of Ottelia alismoides. Classification (NCBI taxonomy): domain Eukaryota; kingdom Viridiplantae; phylum Streptophyta; class Magnoliopsida; order Alismatales; family Hydrocharitaceae; genus Ottelia; species Ottelia alismoides. Next base: position 430,421 of record JAZKJV010005966.1, on the reverse strand, counting down.
AAAAAAATAAAAAAATTGGAAAGAGAAAAATTCCACAAAACTAAAGATAGTTTGCATTTGAGATTCCCTTTTCTTTTAATTGATTTTTTGTTGATTATTTGAATAACCTTCAGGAATAGTAGCCTTCCTGAGTTCGATCGTGTTCGTTATATAGGTAAATAAGTAGCAAAATATTTCTCTTGCTCCACATTATTCTTTGTAATTATTTCAGCTTGAGAAAGTAAAAAATAAAATATTTTTTTGTTTGACCCAGAAATCTTAGGGATCACAATGACTTTATTCCAATAAATAACCAATCCTAGAAAAATCTAGTGACAACAGTAAACAAGACTTGAACTTTTTCTCTATGGTGTATCAAACATGTTTCAGTCTCCAGCGAGGGTAGAGTCCAACTTTAGTGGTTCATAGGTTAGACCTGCACTTACAGGTTTTAAAGCTATCAGGATTATTTTTCTTATGCTCAAGAACCTAGGACCATAGTGTACTTTAATTGAGACACACCTTAGATTGTTCAACTTAGTCAAAATTCAAATCAATTTCTTCCCCGCTAATAGAACTTTCTGTTAGGTGTGATTTTATCAGATTGCATTTCATATATAATAACCTTTCAATTATTTTATTGCATCCTATAAAAAGATTATGAGGAATCATTGTAAGTCTTCTGACTAAGCATTCATCATTGTTTTCTGCATGCATCGACTTTTCCTTAACTTTCTCCCTCATCTTTTGTTGCACAAGATTTAAAGGAATTTAGGATTGGATGGTAGACGTCCACTTATGCTCATCTAATTTTTCAGTGATCATCTAATTTTTCAGTGATCATCTAATTTAAGATTGGATGGCTTCTAAACAAGACTGATTAATTAAGCCATAAAATAAAGAAACTTTGTGGGAGAATAACCCCATCCTTGAATTTATTTATCTTCTTAAGTGAGTGAGGGACACACACTTAGGATAGAGCCATGATACATAATATTCATTCAGACTATTGATTCTAAAAAAATGACTAGCTACTTCTCGGTAAGGGAATTACGGTCTCCCTTTGCAGAGTGGGTGGTTAAAGAACAACACGATTGGCATCATCTTCGAGTAACAGGGGTAGCCATTTTACGATCCCTACTTACATCCATACTACCTAAAAGTATTTGTAATTAGCCATACAAATTCAGGTCAGTCTTTAGGAAATTTCCAACACCTAACAACTCTCGTATAGACTCAAGATTGATTTTGTTACTAATTAAAATTGACGATAATTGAACGAATTCTTGAGTTTTTAATTGTGTGAGTTGGTGAAACAGGGGTTGTGTGTGGATCGAGATCAATCATCAAATACTTGTGCCTTCACACTCTTGATTTGATTCATGAATCGTAATCTTCTTTCGAACTGCTTGAAATCGAGAATGGAGATTGTGCATTGAATTTTGTTCGGACACCACAAACCTTCCACTGACCACCACAAACATGTCATCCTCAAGATCTTGGAGACACTCTTACACCGGGCCACCTTGGGTTCATGGACACCTTTCCCATTAATCCTTGTCCTATGATTCTTTCTTCTTCCGAAGCAGGACAGACCCAGACCTTATCTCACTTCTCTCTCCACATAGAGGAAGAATCTCACCTTGATGATTCTCGTTCTAATTCTTTCCACTCTATTAATTTGAATGCTTTATATTCTGAAGGTAAAGAGGAAGAGTATAATCTAAAGAAGATGCCTCCAAAACTAAGAAATAATGAAGAAGAATTTAATGAAGACCCAATTCAAATGATATTAGCGTGATTAGCTGCATCTGAGCATCAATAACTTTTACTAAGGGCATGTTTTGTTGCAGGGTTGGGCAGGGTTGGGTTCGGCTGGGTTGGGATGGGTGAATAGTAATCTGTGAGGAGGAAGTACCCTTGTGAATAGTAACCAGGGTTGGACCAACCCTGCCCAACCCTGCAACCAAACAGTTAAGGGAACAAATTGTTTGGGATGGTCCACCAATGGATGCGGCATACAACCCGAGACAATATAGAGTGAGAAATTATCTAAATCCTCTTAAACCGGAATTGATTTTGAATTGAAGCCACCTTTCCTGAACATGCAATCACAATCCCATGGAAATGCTACTGAGGAACCCTACACATTGCTAAGGGACTTGGAGATCGTATGCTCTAATTTGAGACACCCTAGATTCAGCCAGGACTATATTCATCTCACGACACTTCCATTCGCCTTGAAAGAAAAGCTGACTACTGGGTAAAGAATCTAGGACTAAAGGTTACCACATACAATAAACTCAAGAACCTGATCTTAAAAAAATTCTACCCTTTGAGTAGGACTAATCAGATGAGGACACACATTGCCAGCTTCTCTCAGATGCCTCATGAACCATTCTGTGATGCATGGGATAGATTCAAAGATTTATTGCAAAAGTGATCGTGTCATGCTTTGGATGATAATATCATGGTCTAGTCATTCTATTTTGGTCTCAACAATGAGACATAAGGTTTAGTAAGAACTTCCTGTGGAGGCAACTATACATCATGAGTTGCGGATACCATCTGGAAGGTATTCGAGAATATAGCTGAGACAAGTTGCTCACAAATTGCCAGCATGTCATACACTGATTCCCTCAACACACTCCAATATAAAGGAGGGAAACATATTATTGCTGAGATAACAGAGGATCTAGTTCCGAAAATGAGCATCATTGCAGACCAATTTGTAGTTGTTGAATAGATCAACAAAAGAGTGAATTACATTGATAGTAGGATCTCTTAGATACCAAAGCAAATGAAGCTCATTGAGAAGGTATCCAAGATCATGATACGTGCCATGACTGCATCCGTTGTTCCCATTTACCAATTACATCACGTCCAATAGCAATCGATGTCAGGGTCACCGCAACCGTGGCTCAGGACCAGTCATATGCCCAATTTTTCCAATAGTCACCACACTAGTCGAGATCATCAAAGAATTACCACCTCTGGTGTTTGAAGTGAATATCATTTGGTTTACTTAGGACCCTGCCTGACATGGTAGTACGGGGGATCGTCCTTCCTACCAATGTCCCCCGACTTTCTATAACGCTGCATTACCACCCCCCCAGTACCAACAGCAGAGGTTGCAGCAGTCATATAGCCGACATGGCCAATACCAAGTGAACCAGTAAGGTTCACAATATCAGCAGGTACCTCAACAATACCGACAAAAGTATCGAGCCCCACAGGGCCAATCTTCAAGAAAACCCTCACAACCATCTAGCTCTCAGACCGAACCCATTGATAACCAGTAGCAGATTCTTGAGGAGATCCTCTCTTTTCGGAATAAACTTCAAGATTTACAGGTTGATGTGAATCGCTTATCCCATTGGAGAGATGTACAGACATCTCCTGCTACATCCATTCCTGCCCAAGTTCAAGGTAATCCTAACAGCTGTAAAAAATATCAATCTCATCAATATGGTGGTCATGTATACTAATTAGACTAATCTAGATATGAACATGATATCCTTTCGTTTGATAATATTAATGCTATGTCACTTAGGAGCAGAAGGATCGTTGTCATGACTTACCGAGCAAGGGAAATGGAGTGAAACAATTTGGGAGATCAGCTCAATGATACCTAAGAAGATAAAGAAGAAACAAATCTGGATTCATCTCCATATCAAAGGAGACTGAGGATTCTTGCTCAGAAGAAGAGAAAAGCACCAATGGAGTCTACAGAGGATCTTGCACCTCCAGCCGCGGTTGATTAACCTTTGTCATATATTCTGCAACTTGATGTTGATGATTTTGTTTTTTATGATTAATTGAAGAATAAAGATCATTTTAATAAGAACTTCATTTTTAATAAATCAAAGCACAGTGTTCCTATTTATGATTCAGGTTTTTTATCTCATGTTCGATTGCTTCCCTGCTTTTACGAGAGGAAAGTGCAAACTGAAAAAGACCATTCAAGATAACCTAGAAATGGCATGGTTTTGTTAAGAAAGCATCATACCTAAGGTACTAATTGATCAATATGTGGACAACAATCCTACATTTCAAAAGTTCTTGAAAATGAGATGCACTCCTACTAGGACTCGCACGAAGAAATCGAATCAATTTGTGGAGACTCAAGTCCTACCAGTACTTGAAAATGAGATGCACCGAGAATTAATAATTGCCACTACCCGTTGTGTTAAAAATCAGCAACTACCAAGAAAAAAGTGAGACCTGGTGCTCACTATGTGGAGATCACATCGGCGGAGCTGCATTTGCATGCACTCTCCTAGATATCGGTTCTTCAATCAATCTTCTACCCTTAGCAATATATTATAAATTGGAGTTAGGACCTCTCAGAAAATCATTAGATCTACTCTAACATGTGGATCGATCAATGAATAGATCCAAGTAAGAAGTGAAAAATGTCGTTATCTTGGTTGAGGGGCAAAAGTATAAAGTGGACTTCAGTGTCCATGATATGGAGTCCCCCAATCATTATCAAGAATATCAGATCATTATTGGATATCTACTCTTGAGGACCACAAGGACAATATTCGATTACGACACATAAATGATGAAGTTCCGTTCTCTAGGAGGAGAAGTTGACTTAGAGATGAATAAGACAAAATGGCAAAGATCAAACTCCGAATCTAGTACCGAGTACATTAAATCTTTAGAGGCATAGTGCAAGTTGATTAGGATAACTGGACTTTGGAAACAAACTCCGATAGGATAGATCAGGGCCCACTCATCTGTAGGGAACATAGTGCACAGTGTAGTTTGTTAGGTGTTGCCTGATTAAGTCTGTGTTCCTTCACAAGTTTTATACTCTTAGTGGCTCAACAAGAAGCGAATTTCGATTAACAACTTTTCCCAGGCTACCCACAAGTCTATTCATGAAGCATGGGAGCGATTCATGGATCTACAAGAGAAATGCCGCCACCATGAGCAACCGAGGACCTGCTTGGTCCAACATTTCTTCGGGGCATGAATATTGAAAGTCAAAGATTAGTTGGCACTTCTTGTGGGGGATCCCACTGAAGGATATGGAATAATCCGTTAGCGCATCACGGAAGCATGAGGATCGTATCATATACGATCGAGAACGACTAGTCGTACTAGTTGTTCTAGGCAACAGAATTTAAAAATTTTCATGTGATGAAACCACATGATCCAAGTATGATTCTTGGATTGATTCATCTAAACCACATCAAGGATAAAGGAATACCTCTTGTAGAGTGGTTGCAATCAAGTCTCTACAAAAAGAGACTTCCTGTCTCAAGTTCGATCTTCGGAGAAGATGCTTGCGAGCATGGGGATGAGCCGTGTGATCCTCGCAATCCAATATGTTGATCCAAGTGTGGGAACTCCTGATCTCGTCGTACGAGATCAAATGTCTTCTTCATGAGCGAGGCACACCAAAGAAGATGGAGAACAGTGAGTTGTTGAATCGGCGACACAACGACAAAGCGATGATGGATACTCCTTCTCTCTAGTGTTGGATGGACGACCACCAAGGGAGAGAGGAGGAGAGGGCATGGAATGAATGAGAGGAGAGAGAGATTTTTGTATATTTCTTAACCTCTTTGAAAGGAAAGGGGTTCCTCTCCTTATATAGGGTTTTGAGAGTCCATGGATCACAATCCATGGATTACACAAAATCAATGGATGCGATGGATTTGTGCTTCTTTCAATGGCCGAAATTTTGTTGGTAAAAATACAACAACAATTAATTTAAATTAGATTAAATATATTTGATAAATCAAAATATAATTCAATCCTATATTAAATCAAGCATACAAGTATATTCTTGCATGGAGATTACATCATTCCATGATAATAGGTGGGACAAACACCAATTTCTTTATAGGAGATGGTGGTCGTCCACCCATTTCTCATGGGAGATGCAATCTCATGCAATCTCAAGAGATTGCACCAATCCTTGAAAATATTCAAGATTTTACTACAACACTTATTGTAAATTATTCTACAAAAATAATTCATAATTATTTTGAGAATATTGCAATCTTGTCATTGGAAATTTGGGGATCACATTCACAATCCAAAATAAAAAGTGATTTACATTTTCAATTAATTATCCAATGTGAATCCAATTCACACCAATAATTAATCAACAAATATAAATCACAATAAGCTCTGTTTAATACATGATAAATCACATTTATAATATATTATGAATATTTAGATATTGCTATCTACATTATTTTTATCCATAATAGTTAAATCATATTTCATTATATTGGATAATCTTTCACATGCATCCCAATAATGTGAATCAAATTCACATCATTCAAGAGATTAGATAACATTTAATTATCTATTTCTCAATGCTTAGATATATTCCACTATGGAATTATTCTTGAACGCTTTCAAGAATAATGCGCTTTCTCCGCAGATACTTGGAGATAAGGACAGGGTGATTATATTGTTCCACGTATAGCGACTTGAATGTTGAGATCACATCTCAAATCTAGACCTCACGGACCTCTCATAGATGCTTGATTAAATCAAGACTGCAAATCTAATCTTCTCATTGCATCTGAATATAATTCAGATCAATGTCCAACACTTGGACCATGATTAGATTACTTCTCTACTGAGAGGAGCCATTAAAATTTAAACCTTTTTCATCACTCCCTTGGAATGGAAGCATCACAGTTACACAACCAAGTTACATCAAGTCATCGATAATTGCTCTCTCTCTCTCTCATTCTCTACATACCAAGCCTCTCTCTCTCTCTCATTGTTACGGTCCACCATGGAGCCACAGAGAAAGTCATCATTGTCGCAACATTGTCATTATGTTGTCGGATTGCTTGATCATGGATCTCCATCTACTTTGGTGATTTTTGCTTGTGAATAAGATGGTAGATCTAATGTGCAGAGATCAGGAGATTTGTTGTGTGGATCATCAACATGGATTGCGAGAAATGCGTGTCTCATCAACGTGCTCGCAAGCGTCTCCTCTATCGGTTCAAACTTGAGACAAGTTTTATCTTGGTTTAAAGAATCGATCGCAATCACGCTTCAAGAGGTAACCTTAGTACTTGTTTTGGTTTAGATGAAATGATCCGAGAAGTGTTCTTGGATCATGTGGTTTCTTCACATTAAAATTTTTTAAATTCCGCTGCTAGGAGCAATTAGTGCGACTAGTCGCTCCTGATCACATTCGATGCGATCCTTACACTTTCGTGATGCGCTTAAGTATCTTCCTATATCCTTCTAGTGGTATCAGAGCCAGGTTGGAGGTTTTGGATACGATCCATAAACCTAAGAAGGCATGGGTGCATTAGGGCTTGTGAAAATTTTATCGCATTTCATTTTCGCAACCTTATTTTGTGATTATCTTCGACCCCATTTAAACTTTTTAAATAAGAAATTATCATTTAAATAATGTTCTCTATTAAATAAATAAATCATGGGAATTGAGTTTGTGTTATTTGGAATCTGATAACTCAAGTTATGATCATTTTAATGAACATATATCCACTATTTCGGGGATAGTGAATCTGAACATGATTAAAGAGTTAATTACGATTTTTAAATACCTGAAAATACGTGTTAATCACTTGGGTACTATTATAAATCAAAACAGAAAACTTTGAAAACTTACTTTGCATGATTTAGATTTAAATTAATTGAGATATGATAATTTCAATGAGTGAGGGTTGCTGCTGGAAAAATTACATTCCTAATCAAGAACCTTGTGATTCTCATTTAAGAAATTAGTGAAATTAATGGTCAATTTACTAGAATTATTACGGATAAATCTTTGATGATAATTATTTCCTTAAATGGCATTGCCTTAACCAATAACTGATTAGATATGATCTAGATCTCAAATTGGTTACTCAATCTACTTTCCAACAAACAAAGTTGCTTGAATAGGATTGGGAATTTGTTCTACAAATTTTCTTATAATCAAAATGGTTTTGATTATTACTATATGGTATAACTTCGGTTGAAAAACCGATTATCATCTCAAGTACATAATGATCAATTTGGTATTATCCTTTCCCAAGGCGGATATGGTGTCTAGTCAGGGAGCGTTGGGGTAGCATGTTGCATCGTGTGTCTATCCCACTCCCGTCGGTATTGGCCATGACAGCATGTACGGAATGGATAATTCTATAGAGATCATGATGTATTTTCTAATTATTAAAATTCGAAATAATACATACTTTGAGATAATATCATATTTCAAGTAACAATAAAGAATGTTTGTTGGATATTAATCGGATAATTGATTCAATATGATTAAATGAATTAAATACAATCAAATTAAACTCTCTATTATGAATATGTTCCCTTGGAAGAATTAATCATAATGAATATGATTCATTATGATTAATTAGAATTTGGACATGATATGGAGGATCACATAAGTGACATCCATGGTCTCCTGTCAAGTTGAAGGGTTTCGTTACCGAGGATTGTATGTGAGATACGCATGTCCGAAGTAACAGCTCCTGCATACAAGCGCGTCTAGATTGTGGTATTTGCTTCTCAAAAGAGTAAGGTCGTATGCGTAGTAACCCCACTATCAGATCCTCATGTTATTGGGGTATAGCGAGTTCTGACCATGTTGATGGTTGGTTCAATTAACGACATGTCAACATTACCTTAGGGGTGGTGGGTCGGGTGTTAAAGACTGAATTGAGAATGCAAGTTGGACTTGTAAGGTGGAATGTGTTCCCACTTCTTTTCATCTAAATTATAGGTTCTCATGTTATTGGGATGTGATGAAGATACGAAAGGAGATCCCAGATCTTGCTTGAGATGTAATGGTAAGTATATCTCTTACACTGAAAGTGACTAAGGGAATGAACTTTCAGTGTTGACAAGGCAAGACAAGTTTGATATAAAAATTCCTAAATGAAAGTACAATATATATATATATACACACACACACACATATATATATATATATATGCAAATTTCTTATTTCAGGTAATCCTTCATTAAACTCACTCAATGTTATACTCAATAATAACCAGTAGAATATCATGAAATGAATCCATGATCAAGATATTGTACTTGCAGTTGGACACATAATGTATGTGTTGTAATGTACAAATTTTCCTCGTAATAATGAGGAATGAAAATTAAATAGACAATAGGACTGCAACCCTATGGTTTATATGTCTCTATATTCTTGATCTCTCATCGAATGTACTTTGGAAGACATGTCGATGATAATCATAATTGTCATGTTCTGGCATACATATGTGCTCTTAACATTTAATCATGAAGGACATGGTTCACTGCATCATGCAGAATGGTGGCTCTATAAGAGATGATGTACTCAAAATGTTTGAGTACCTACCTAAACCAAAGACTTTAAGAGTTAAGATGTATGTAGATACGATGAGTGTCATCATTCTACTATCTATACTCTTGTCATTCAAGAAGCTTCATAATAATCATATTGTATGAATGGAATGAAGCATGTATAAATGTACTTACATTGAATTCTTTTGAGTTCAACATAAGCTATCCTTAGTCTTAAGCTATGGTTGGTTATAGATGAAGGGAGCTCAGTGGAAGCATAGGTCTGACCCAAATGAGAAGGAAAGTCAAAGAGTTAACTGTACTTTTGTGACTTCCATATGACATCCAAAGAGTTGGATGAATGCCAATACTACAATAAGTCGATGTGTTGATAAAATGACTATCTAGAATATCTAAGCTCCTTAGAGAAGGATTCAGATAGTGCATCGGGATAATCTATATCTACATATCATAATTGAAATTGACTTACTTATTGGATAAGATTAAAATTCTAGTAATTGTATCTCGTTCTTTTAATAACACTTGCAATTGGTTGCACATGTATTAGAAGACTAGAAATTTGATCTTAAGGTTTAATAGTCATCCATGGATATTGATGCAATAGTTGCAACAATCTCTATTGGATAGATATACTTCATATTTTTAGTGGGAGAGCCCCCCAGTCTTAGAGAATGTCTCTATGACGTAGATATTAGAATACAATCATTGTTTATTTCTAAATGTTGGAAATAAACATGAATTCTGGAATAGACCTATCATAAAGAGTTATGATGGATATATTTCAGACAGTAATCTGACATCTGGAGGACTCTACTAAATTAGAAAATTATTGAATGGTATATTAACATTTCTAATACTGAAAATCAAACCTTTAAAGATCAATAAGAGGATGAAGATCATTTGGCAATGATTTGGCATCAAGATGTGGACATATGTATGTTGATGAGATCAATAAACTAGTAAGAGATGAAACATTAGATTGTCTGAAAAATTTCAAATGTTGCATACTTGTGAATATTGTATTCAAAGTAAAATGTCCAATACACCCTACTTTGGGAATGGTGTTAGATGCCAAGTTATTCATGATCTCATACATATTGATGTATGTCGATCATATGTATCATAATAAACATTGATGATATGCGATATTATTCGTTGATTATTTGTGATATGAGGTTTCTTCCTTAGAAAACTTTGAAATGTTCAAAGATTTCATAATTTTGGTTAAGAACCAAAAGTTTGAAGGAATATTAAATGAATTTAATCTAATGTAGGTATGTTGTACCTATTAGATGAATTCAAGGAATACCTTATGGAGAAAGGAATATCATTCCTATATCACTCCTCATAATCACCTAAGCTCAACGGAGTTATAGGAGATACAACTGGATCATGTGTGGCATGATTTGATCAATGATGAATATTAGCATAATTACCTCTTAGTTTCAAGATTTATATATTGTAGAGACTACAATATATATATATATATATATATATATCTTTAATAAGATTCCATGCAAGTAAGCTGGAATCTAGCACTAGAGAGTGCTACTTCAAATAAAGGATGGTGTTGGATACCCGCTTTATGACCTTGAGATTCTTAAAAGATTTCATTTTTGAGAATGTGATTCCTAGAGGATGAGACTCTTGAGAATCTAGATGAAAATGAAGAGAAGGAACTCATTGAATCTTGAGAAAATAACGAGGCTCATGAAATCAGAAACTAAAAGGACACTTAAAGATGAAACACTAATACCTCTTCAAATGAGTTTAAGGATGTATTCCGTGTATCATTTAAGTCTGAAAATTATCGGACTTCATGTGAAAAAACTCCTGAGAATCACGTCATGGACAGACGGATTTTACCAATAAAGTCTAAAGTAGACTTCATATACAATTGTTGTATATTGCCCTTTGAGGATCCACCTATATGGGTAAAACTTGTTAAGGTGTAAACGGATCTTCAAGAGAAAAAGAGAAACTGGTGAGAAGGTAGAGACCTTCAAAGTATGGCTCGTATCCACAAGATACACACGAAAAGAAGACATTGTTTGCGGTGAGACTTTCTCTTTAGTGACCTTACTTAAACCCATCCGAATATTGCTAACTATAGCTACACAACTTGACTATGGCATCTTCAAGATGTGAGTCAAGATTGCATTCTTCTATGAATACCTCTTTGAGGATATTCACATGAAGTAGCCCCAGGGTTTCTTAGTTGGGGAAAGCAAGGCGTGCAAGCTAAAGAACTCCATCTATAGACTCACATAAGCTTCTTGTACTTAAAACATTGGATTTGATGAAATCATAAATGTTATAATTTCAGATAGAATCTTAATGAACCATGAGAAGCTTAGTGGGAGTGCCATTGTGTTCATCGTGCTAAAAGTTGATGACATCTTAATCATTTAGAATGATATAAGGATAATAGTAAGTATTTTATAATCTGCCTATTCCATACCTTGAGATATGATCTCATGGATACCACTTGAATCTTATTTCTGAAGGTGTTCAAAAGCGAAGAAAAGAGGGTATTGGGTTCGTCACACCAGTTGTACACCTTGGACATGATCCATTTCCTGGAAAATTCCAAGAAAGGCTTCCATCCCTTAAGATATGGTAGTGACCTATCTGAAGGGATAACACCTCAAGGAGTTGAGGAGGTGAATGTGAAAAGTGCTTGCCCTTGTGCATGAGTTACGAGAAGCCGAGTGTATGCTAGATGTGTACAAAAAGTCAAATGCCTGCCATGCAGTGGGAGTTGCAAACTGTTACTAATCCTACTATGGAGATAAAACACTTGACTATAGTAATAACAATATCTTCAAAGAAGACAAGACTTTCGCAATAGTGATCTCTAAGTCTTATCTTCAAGAACTTAAGACGTTATAGATAATGATCTAAAAGGTCTTAACTACAGATACCTTAGGAGATAGAGATCTCTGGGAATATGGGTATCCTGATAAGGATAATAGAAAATACGTACTGGTTGTAATAATTATTAAGTTGTAGTGTCCATGACACTATAACTGACAAAGTTGAGTATTATGCATAAGATGCAACATTCGCATGGATGTGAAGACTGTTACTGAGGGATATGCAAGTGTCGTAAAAGGACTTGGCATAGTCCCTTGGGAACAGAATGACTGATCAGCTTACCTAGATATTTTTCTAAATAGCTTATGATTGTCACATAAGTGTGGGTTTAAAAATTAGCCCATTAATCGCTCTTTGGGCTAGTGGGAGATTGTTGGACATGCGAGCCCATGGCGAGCCATTATGCAATAAATATTATTACGAATATCATTCCCTGGTCTGAAATGAAGAATGATTAATTTGCATAATGGGTTCCTTTGTACAATTGAGGTTATGTACCATGGCCATCTTAATGATCATACAACTGTTGATTCAATTGTTGAATCATAGAGGCCGGTGCTTGGATGAATATCTAAAGAGTTAGATTGAGGACTCCTCAAGCATCGTCAAAATGATTGTTAAGAGAGGATCTCTAGCTTGAGAAGGAGATGACAATCCTTTCTCTAAAGGTTGATATCTAATTGACCTCTTAATGCAGGTTCTCGGCATAGGAATAGAGATTCAGAGGTGTGATGAATCTGTGATTCATCACTCTTAAAGTTGAAAATAGACCCTTGTTCCCGAGTATTTAGCAGCATATTTCCCTTTATCTTGCATAAATAGCATTCGTGCATAAATCCACAATACATGCATTTTAGCATTCATACTTGCATTAAAATAAGAAGCCAATTCATCTGTAAAAATTACTTATAAAATATCCTCCAATAATTCACCTAATTATTTGTATTTTATATCCCCTCTAAAATCCAATAACACCTTCCTTATATTGTGTACATTACTAGTTAATAATATAAGGAAGAAGGCCAAAATCCCTATCCTGTAAAATACCCAATAAAACCCCAAACCCCCTAGACCTTAGAATACAACTATCTCTCTCATACGACCTCCGAATTAGGGGTACTCACCTTCAGATTAACACACATCCAGAGACCTTTAAAATGAGACCAATTTCATTCAATTCGGAGCTCGTATGCAAAACTTGGGTTTGTGGGCCCCCTTGTATACTATATGTATATATATTTGTACTCTTGTATTTTTTGTATCATATTTGACCTCATATCCATTTTTGGTCAACATGAAAATTGTAGATCTCATCGAAATATACAACTTTCATTTGAGTTTTTCCAAATTCTGCTTCCTTCTCTCTCTAAATTCACTTTCTTTCTCAGCCACTCAGAGCTGGCCACGTGGGCCCTCTGATTGTGCCACGCGGCCTTCTTCTTTGCACGCCACGCGCCCTTGCATTTCAACCGTCAGATCGCCCTTCCTCTCTCTTAATCTGGGCCATCTAAGCCGCAATGCTTCCCAGCCCTTCGATCAGACCTTGGGCTTAATCTGGACCGTTAGCCCGCGCCATGTTCTCAATGCGCCACATGGCTGCATCCACGCCCTCCGATCTTCGCCAGAAGCACTACATCCTGGCCCTCCATCACGCGCAACATCTGGACCTTTCAATCAAGACCCCATACCTCATCAGGACCGCCCATCAACGCCGCACTTGCAGCCTGCCACGTGGTGTACCCTGCGCCTTCGATTTCGCTCCCTAGATCTAATCCAAAGCGTCCACCCGCACCTCCATCTGGGCCGTTGGGTCACCTAATCCAACTGCCAGGGCGTCGTCTTCCAGCTTCCGCACGTCCCGCGCCCCACGTCTCCCACCGTGCGCAAGGGCTGCCCCCTTTCTATTTTGGAAGCCACTCCGGCCACCCTCTTCGCCTCCCTCCACCACCATGACATACACCACTCTACCCTCATCCTCACCAACCCCCTCGATCACCATGAACACCTTCCACTTTGCCCCACGATGCCCACCAAACCCACCTCTTCGCCACCTACACCTTTACCTCCAACCTTTAAATACTCCGCCTCCGGCAACCTTCACCCCTATCCGCCATCATGGAGAGAATCCCCGAGCTCCCACCTTTAATTTGGTGACAGTAATTTGACGTGACGATGAGCGAAGATAGAGATTCACCTCCGGCGAGATCCATGGCCCTTCACCGCCGTGCCGCAGCCTGCTCCACGAGCTGCACGAGCTCAGGACCGCCTACCGTCCTTCGAGCGACGACCAGGAGCACTTCATCGCGCTCCATTCCCCAGGTAGACTCCTCCATCTCCCTTCTTCTCCGATTTTATTCGCCGTCTACATGCCACTTCCTGCTCTGATGAGCATCCACCAAGCTTCCCCTCGAAGCTATGATCTTCGCGCCATACTTCATTCACCCTCAGGTCACTTCGCATTTCACTTCGACGAAAGCTCCGCCACCTTGGCTGAGCTCACCACCAGACCAGCTTCACACCCCTCCAGGCCTCCCTCCGCACTCACCTTCATCCTCCGAGCACTTCGCACGACTCAGCTATTAAGATAACCCCTGTAGGTACTTCTAATTCGATTGGCCGGAACTTCATCGGAGCTCAGCTCGAGCTTCACCTCTCTCGGCTGCCAGACCGCTCCAGCCTCAGTTGAGACCTTCGGCAGCTACCTGACGCTTCCACGACCCTCCCCAGCTTCTTAGCAACCTCCGGCGAGCTTCAACAATGAATGGAGGAGGCGGTAGAGCTAGGACCACTTCACTGGAGTGCATTCTCCTCCACCGCAGGAGGCGGAGGACCGTTGGGCACGAAGCCCTGCAGTCGTCTGATCCCCTTGATCGGACGGTTCGGAGCCATCCACGTGCCATCAGCCGCAGCCGTAGGATCAGGAGAATCTTACGCACCAGAGCACGCCACATCATCGCTTCTCCCGTGCTCTAGATGTCATTGGATCACTTCAAATCTAACGGTCGTTGATCGTCCACGCCTTCATCTCAGGAGCTAACTTCCGCCGCTGATCTCCATTAGATCTAACGGATCCAGGCGTGCCACGTGTCCAACCATCAGTAACCATTGGATCTCCACTTGATCCACGGTCCACATCGAGCCACGTCGCCAGATCTGAGCCTCTTCCTTGACCACCAGGCTCGGATCCCCTGAAGATAGCCGAGCCGAGTCCGAGCCTCCAGAGTCACCCGAGCCTCTATCCGAGCCTCTAAAGTCCACCGAGCCTACGATCCCCATGTGGTTTGCACGTGCGGTCAGGGTAATTTGCAGCAAGGCCCCTGGAGGTTTTCATATTTGCATTCCAGTCCCTGTCAGGAGCCCCTACGTGAGGAGCACGTGTTTTGTGGGAAAATTGCATACACCCCCTCAACATTATAGGTAGTTGCATATACGTCCCTGTCAGCACGTTTTATTTTTATCAATATTATTTCCTGTAATTTCATTTATGCCCCTATCTTTGCACACATCTTTAGGCATTCATTTTAAATCATTTTTCAAGTTTGAAAATTGCATTGTGTAGCTTAGTTTGTCCTCTTTCATATGTGACACTTGGCTTATTTTTATAAGAACAGTGGATTTTATTCTTAATGTGGAATTTTGTCATATTTTGCCCATTTATGCCTTTTAACTTGTAGTAATGTCTCTATGACTCCAAAAATCACCAAAAATTCACGTTAGACCTAGGATATGTAAGTTCACATTGTATCAAAAATTCATCTCATTTGCACGTATTCCGAGGCCTGAATAAATCATTTAGTGATTTCCTTTATTAATTTTTAATAGGTTCACTTCACATAGAAGTTTAGGTCTATTAATTTTCTTGGATTCTTCACACTTAGATCGATCTAGGATAATTTTTATATCTGAAAATATTATGATTTGATATTTAGTCAAATTGATTTGGTAAAAATCACCTTGCATTCATTTTTAATTCACAGTAAATTCATTTAGTGTCAGAAAATTCCAAAAAAAATTTAATAAAGCTTAATTTCATTCCATTTCACCATCTGGCCAAGTTTCATATTTTTTGAACTTCATTTGACCACTTTTCTAAATTAACTTGTGAACTGGCTTGATTTTGCTGTGTCTTGCATAAAATATATTGAAAAAGACCAAAAAAAAATATATCCTGAAAATTAGACTTTGGAAATTTAATTAAATCTACCTAAGGAGACAGTTGCCTCCCTGAGTTCGACCTTGGGCTTGCCCAAGTAAAATAAATTTGCCGCTCGAAATTAATTTGATTTAAATTGAAAGTGGTTTTTGATTAGCTCTTATTATCCGACTGCAACAAATAACACAATAATTAATTTGATTATTAATTTGATGGAATTAATAAGGGTAGTAAGACGCACGTCACAATGGCGTCGTTGCCGGGGAGGCATGGCTTAGGTTAATTTGTAGTTAATTTCTGAGTACTTGATTTTCCACCCCTGGGTAGTCTGACCTCCGATTTTCTTGTGAATATTTTTCTGCCCTTTAATTTGTATTTTTGTGTCGTCCTCTATCTGACCTCAATTTGTTTTCTATGCGAGGAATGCGAGGAGTTAAAGACGCTTCGAGGAACTTGTATCTTTGAACTTTTGAGGGATTTGTTAGGGATTATAATTTTCCTTCTTCATTATTTTTTTGCATTATTTCCAGCGGTTCCCGGGTGGGTCCTCGCGTGTGTAAATATAGTGGAACCATGCCTCCGTCTGCTGTGTGAATTGAATTTTTATACTAGGCTTGCACTAGTGGCTCCTCGAGCCATTCTAGGGTTTTCTTATGCTCGTAATTTTTAGGACCACACATCACTTAAAAGATGTACTTAGACCACAGATCTAGTCAAATTGAACCTGTACTTCACTCGCTAATAGAACTGCCTGTCTCGGAGCGGATTTTGTTGTTTGCATTTTCATGTAGAGTAAAAGATTTCAATTCTGTTTTGCATCCTGCATAAAAGCGAAGGGATCACTATAAGTATTCTTCACTCAGCATAAGCATCATTGTTTTTCGTGCATCATCTTTTCTCGATTTCTCTCTTAGATTTCCCAACTTAAGTATAAGGAAACTGGGACTAGATGATAGGCGTGTTGTGTGGATTGGACTAAACCAGTGGTAACTTAACTTAAAATCGGGGCTGCTAACATTATTGACCAAAAAATTAATAAAATTGGAACTTCTACTTGTGGGAGATTAACCCTGACCTTGTTTTCAGGCTGAGTGAGGGCACTTGAGTGTGTGTGAACAACTTAAGGCAGAGCCCAAATCCCCGTCTTCCATATCACGTACCAACTGATCCTAGCAAATATCACGAGTTGAATATTTTTAGGTTCATTGACTACTACCAAGTATCCTCCGCCTGTTTACAGGTAGTTAGGGGTGAACCAGCGATACTTCGTGACAAGTTGCTAGTAACTCTTTAGGGCGAAGTTCCAACCTTGTCAGCCTCCGCTTGCTTGCAGGTAGATAGGGGCATGGTCATTGAATCTATAAACTTGGGATAGGAGCGAAGAAAGGAAGGACACAGGTATCTTAGGCGACAGATTAAACAGGGAAGACGTATCCGGCTTTGAGCCGACTTCCCTCTAGGCCACGTAACCTTTGCTATTTTCTTGAAAATCACACTTAAAATCGACCAGATTAATTGGACTCGGTTTCGGGTCCTTCACCGTATTGAGTGTGAAAATTGTATTGCTTGCTTTAGGTAGGATCCCTCACACCCAGGGTGGTTACTCTCAAACCAACCCTTTCCTCTCCTCTGAGCTTACCAAGGAAGACCATTGCCTCGGTAAGAACCCCTTCCTTGATTTGTCCTCTAACCCAGACCATTTCCATTCCCCAGTACTAGAGGACAAGATGCCACCAAAGTGACCTCCGTATGAGGAGGAACCCAGAGATGACCAACTCCAGCAAATCCTTACTCGTCTCGCCACAGCCGAACAATAGAATGCCGATCTTACAACAAGGATGGGACAGATCATTTCAGCAGGAGGAATCAACCGACCAATGGTTGATGCTTATAACCCAGCAGAAAACGAGATGCACAGTTGGTTGGCACGAGCGGTTCCCCCCGAAGAATTTGAGCTCAAGCCTTACTTTCTTAGCCTGCTTCCAAAGTTTAATGAAAATGAAAAAGAAGAACCTTATACCTTCCTCAGAGACTTCAAGCTGGTTTGCAACAACCTTAGTCACCCGAGGGTTGTGCAAGATTACATTCGGCTGAAGGCCACCCCATTTGCCTTAGGAGATAAGGCAACACATTGGCTGAAAAACCTAGGGGTGATGTGTACAACCTGGATGCAGTTCAAGGACCTTTTCCTGAAAAAGTTCTACCCACTTAGTAGAATCAATCAAATGAGAACAAAGATCACAAGCTTTTCCTAGGGACTCAACGAACCATTCCATGAAGCTTGGGATAGGTTTAATGACCTCATTCAGAAATGCCCATGCCATGGCATTTCCAAGGTGATCTTAGTCCAGACCTTGTTCCGTGATCTGACCCCAGAAATGCAGAGATTAGTGAGTGCCGCCTGTGGAGGAAGCTATCTGAACAAGAATGAAAATGTTGTATGGAAGATCCTAGAGAAGATGGTGGAAACTGGCAGATCTTAGGCCATCCGGGCCTATCAGTTGTCTCCTTCGAGCCTCACCAATGAGATAACCTAGAGGACTGTAACGAATCTGACAAACAACCTTATCCCTAGCATGGGGATAATAGCAGATAAATTAACCATGGTCGAGCAGATTCACAAGAGGGTCATTGACCTTGAGTCTCTCTCAAAATTGTCGAAGCAAGTGGAAGAACTTACTGAGAAGGTACCTAAGATAAAGCTACCTGCCCCTTCTACACCACCTGTACCTATACACCGAGTCCATCTTGTACAAGAACAAGCACCGGGGCTTCAGAGTAGCTGGGTAGAGGAGTAGACTTATACTCAGCAGGACCAGCATGCACCCCCACAAGTGGAGACAGGATACGAGGAGCCTCCACAAGTGTTCGAGATAAACGGGCTATGGTACAGCCATGACCCCGTCGGCAGACAGCCAAGGATAGGGAACGGTCAGCCACACCGAGCTTCCCTAGCTTACCAGGAAAACAGCTCCATCCCCGCACCACGCTTTGTTCAGTCCAGGCCCGAACGAGGGTACCAGCCTCAGCAACACCAGCAGTCGCAGCGCACATTCCAGCAGGGCCCGTCACCGTCACATCAGCAGCAACAATATCAGCATGGCCAGCAGGGCCAGTATAGGACCTCATCTTCAGGTCAGCATCAACCAGCCCAGCCCACCGAATTGGAGTCCCTCATCTTGGCGATCCAGACCCTGACTGATAGGGTCCAATAGATCCATAATGACTATCTGGATATGAGAACCGGTCTGAATCATATTTCTCGTAACCAGGACCAACAGATGGCGCCAAAGACCCCAATTCCCACTCAAGTTCAGGCCAACCCGAATATCCTAAACCCAAGACAGAACCTACCACGAGATCAGGTATACTATTCAGATAATTCTTTATCTGAACATCAAATCCTTTCGTATGATAATGTAAATCATATGTCTTGAGGAGAGGAAGGACCGTGATTGTACCTGATCGGGCACGGGCACCAAAGGAGGAAGCTGCCAAGTCTCTACCTGAGGAGAACTTGGAGGCTGAGGAGCAGCACCACCACCATCATCACCGGCAGAAGAAGATGACTTCTGAGTCCTCAAAGAAGCAAGGGAACCGCACCGGCAGGGAGTCCACTGAAATGGATGAAGAGCCCGCACCTCCATCTGTGGAGGACCGTCCATCAATCGCGGAGGATGCATCACCGGTTTCACATCAGCATTTTCCTTTTCGTCACAGTCCAAATCAGAGTCAGAGTCCGAGTCCTGTACAGAACTTAGTTCCCTCTTTGAATGAAAATATTTCAGTTTCAGAATCTGAGTTGGAGTCAATAATCCCTTTTCCTTGAGCTCTTAAGGGTGGAAATAAGAAAACTAAAAAAAATCCAAAAAGGACCTTGAGATGGCAGAGTTTTGTAACAAACATATCAAGGTTACAATTCCTTTTTACAAGTATGCGGAGATGACACCTGCATTTCAGAAATACCTTAAGGTGAGATGCACACCTACTAGGGTTAGCAGGAAAACCAAAAGCCGTGTTGAGAAACACATTCTGTTAGTAGCCACGACTTGTGCAATAAAGAACTCGTTCCTAAGGAAACGAAGAGACATGGGTACACATTATGTGGCGAGTCATGTCGATGACATTGCGTTTGCACGCACTCTCCTAGACAATGGCTCCTCAATATGAAAACCCCTCATAATTGGACAGATTCTCAGATCATCCTAGGCAGGCCCTTCTTTAGAACAGCGAGGGCCTTGTTTGATTACAAGATCGGAAAGATCCAGTTCCAAACTCCAAGCGGAGATGAGGAACTTGAGATGAAGCAAACCAGATGGCAGAGTCCGGATTCCGAATCCAGTACCGAGTACTCTTCATCCGAAGCAGACTGTGACCATGTAGACACAGCTGGGCCATGGAGAAAGAACCCAGCCAGCATCAATGAGTCCCTCCACTCCGGAGAAGATCCAGTGCATGAGTCAGTTTGCGAGGTCCTTAGAAATGAGTTCATCTCAGAGCGTGCATCCCCCTACATCTTCGATGACTTAGAGGCCCAGCTGGGCATGTCAGTCCTTACCTCTTTAGGACAATCAGAAGATGAGGATGACGAACAGGACATGGCTTTGGCCGATTGCATGGAACCGTTGAGGATCCGACTCCAGAACCGAATGACTTGGTGGCCGCAATTTCAGAGACAGATCCAGCCACTTTCAACACTGAACCAGATTCAATTGAGCCAGATTTCCTAGACGATCACACATTACCTGAGTTCAAGCCTTTACCCACAACACTAAAATATGCCTTCCTTGCGGGACATGAGAAGGAATATCCGGTCATCATCAGTTCGTGATTGACCAAGGAGCAGGAATCTCTCGTGCTAGAGATCCTGGAGAAAAATCGTAGGGCGATAGGCTGGAGCATTTCCGATCTTCGGGATAAATCCCGCTCTATGTTCAAACCACATCTACTTGGAAAATGAAGCCAAACCCTCTCATGAATTCCAACATCGTTTGAATCCAAATTTACGAGAGGTAGTGAAGAAGGAGATAGAGAAATGGTGCAACGCGGGTTTCATTTATCCCATCTCCGACTCTAAATGGGTGGCCCCAATCCATGTTGTCCTGAAAAAGTTGGGTATTCAGACGACCACCAACGAGGATGGAGAGGAGATCATGATGCGAGTGCCCACGCCATGGCGTGTCTGTGTGGATTACAGATGCATGAATGCTGCAACAAAGAAGGATTATTTCCCCCTACCATTCATTGATCAGATCCTAGAGAGACTAGCGGGGAAAGAATTCTTCTGCTTCTTGGATGGGTTCTCGGGATACAATCAAGTAGCCATAGCTCCGGAGGACCAGGAAAAGACCACATTCACATGCCCCTTTGGTACCTACGCTTTCAGACGCATGCCCTTTGGGTTATGTAATGCTCCAGGTACTTTTCAAAGGTTCATGATTGTTGTATTTGCCGAAATGGTCAGCGAATTCCTGGAAGTCTTCATGGATGACTTCTCGGTCTACAGCGATTCTTTCAATTCCTATCTTAGGAATTTGGACCGAGTCCTCAAAAGATATTGTGAGATTAATCTAGTGCTCTCTTGGGAGAAAAGTCACTTCATGGTGACGAAAGGCATTGTGTTGGGGCATGTCATCTCCAACATGGCTAACAAAGCTTTTAGGAAAAGACATGGAGTTTATTGTTGATCACAAATGTCTTGAGGCCTTTAAGTTATTGCAAGGAATGATCATGGATGCCTCTATCCTACAAGCCCCAGATTGGTCTCTACCTTTTGAGATCATGACGGATGCATCAGATTTTGCTGTTGGGGCTATGTTAGGAAAGAGGAGGGATGTCGTCCCGTTTGCAATTCACTACGCAAGCAAAGTGCTTGATACCGCTCAGCATAACTATACATTTACGGAAAAAGAGATGCTTGCGGTAGTGTTTGCCTCGGACAAGTTCAGATCCCACTTAATCAGATCCAAGGTAATTGTGTTCACTGACCATACAGCACTACGATACTTGATGGAAAAGAAGGACGCGAAGGCACGTCTTCTTCGGTGGATTTTGCTTATCCAAGAGTTTGATTTGGATATTCGTGATAAACCTGGAAAGAAGAACGTAGTAGCCGATCATCTCTCCCGTCTCGAAGATCTTAATACTTCTGAGGATTCACCAATTTGAGACTCCTTCCCTGATGAGTTGATTTCTATTGTCGACTCACTCCCATGGTATGCCAACATCGTGAACTATCTTTTCTCCAAGAAGGTTCTCGAAGGTTGGTCCAAGAACCACATACACCAACTGAAGTCGAATGCTAGACACTATCATTGGGAGGATCCGATCCTTTTCTTTGAAGGACCAGATTGTGTCTGGAGAATACCAAAGTGTCCTTTCTCTATGCCACAGCTTGGAGGAAGGAGGACACCACTTCAGGAAGAGGATCGCATGGAAGGTACTTCAATGTGGCTTTTATTGGACGACTCTGTTTCACGATGCCATCACCTCGTGCCCAGTATGCCAGAGAATGGGAGGAACCATTGTTCCAAGGATGAGATGCTAATGCAGCCTATCATCATTTGTGACATCATTGACGCCTGGGGCATCGTCTTCATGAGCCCATTCCCTGTTAGCCATGGATTCGAGTACATCCTTCTTGTGGTAGACTACCTATCCAGGTGGGTGGAGGTTATCCCAACCTGAGCCGCAAACAACAAGACTGTCTGTAAATTCATCAGAGATCATATCATCTCTAGGTTTGGGATCCCCAAAATGTTGATATCAGATGGGGGTAGTCACTTTGTAAACAGAGATGTGATAAAACTTCTGAAGGACTACGGCATCGAACACCGTGTCGCTAGTCCTTACCACCCATAGACTAATGGTATGGCTGAGGTGTCGAATAGAGACGTGAAAACAATATTGCAAAATCTTATCCGTCCAAACAGGAAGGACTGGTCTCAGATCTTAGACCAGGTCCTATGGGCTTATAGGGCAGCTTACAAGACACCTTTAGGAACCTCCCTATTTCGGATGGTTTTCAGAAAGCCGTGCCATTTGCCCGCAGAGTTAGTGCATAAATTAGAATGGGCAATCAAGAAGGTCAACTGGAACACACACATTGGGAAGAAGCAGCGAGAAATGGATCTGAACGAGCTCGTGGAAGTCAGAAATAGTGCATACGACAACAGTTTGGTGTACAAGGACAAGGTTAAGCAATGGCACAATAGATATATCAGACGAAAGACCTTTGTTCCTGGACAGAAGGTATGGTTGTTCAATGCGGGGCTGAAAGTCTTCTAAGGTAAGTTGAAATCCAAGTGGACGGGCCCATTCATTGTCCGTATGGTGGATGATAGTGGATGTTTCGAGATCTCAGATCTCGCAGACGACGCACCAACATTCCCAGTGAATGGACAACTGTTGAAGCACTTCGTCGAATCCAATGAGCAGTTAGTCCATGTTGAGGAGATTGTATTCATGTGCGAAACAAATTCAGCAGACATACGTCGAGCCACGCATGGGACCTTGCAACAGTGAGCTCTAGCCATCAGCAACATCTTGAAAGATTCAGTCCACGATCCTTGTACTTATCCATCATTCTTGTACATTCTGCACCTCCCTCCCGCGACTCTAGTAACTCACCCCAACTTCATCTATCTCCATCTACAACTATACTTAGGATAACCAGATCCTAAGTATAGGGGGATGAGTCCACTGAGTCTGTTCACTGTACATCCTCCGGATCACATCAGTCCTCATACTCACTTCAGTCCTATACTTAGGATGACCTAAGCGTAAGTATAGGGGGGGACCGATACCCACCTTGTATATATTTATCCACTTCTCCTCTTGACCTCGCCCGCCCCATTTTTTGATCTTTTCTACACTTAGGCTGCCAAAGCCTAAGTATAGGGGGGCAGGACGACTTCTATACATCTTTTCTTCTTTGGCTCTCTTACGTTTAGCACGAGCTATGTATTTTTCCTCGCTTTCCAAGCTCTGAGGACATAGCACACGCTAAGTATAGGGGGGCGTGTATATATTACATATATACTTTACCCATAGCTCGTACTTTCACATATTTTTGTATATATTATGCAATAATTACGGGGATGGGTAAAATTGGAGAATTTTTTTTGTAAAATACACTTGTATAATCTGTGTAATACTCATAAAACACTTAGAAGGTATACCAAAGTGTAAAAAAATATTGGAAAAATCGAGGGCTTCTTATTTTACTCTTGCGTATCATCTCTACATGCGAAAAGAAAGAAAGAAAAAGAGTCTTGCATTTCATTCATCCACATAGCATGACATCTGCATCTCATCTGTATATCTTCCATATGCAAGGTGAAAAGCTAGTGGTTTCTGAACCAAGTTATGAGTAGATATTGAGGATGGACTTGATTTGACTTTAATCCACCTAATTTCAGAGGAACCTTATAGGAACTGGAGTTAAGATTTCTTAGGCCAAGTGACTTAATTCTTTGAGTTCGCAAGTCTATGTTCACATGTCATCTTGATTACTCTAAGTAGAATATCCCGTGCACGCGCATGATTCTTTTAGACAGTGACCTAACTTGGACAAGCACCATGCACGTAGCTCTTCATTGATGAGGTGGTGAGGAGGTAGAATCCTTTAGCTTGGAGTAACACATGAGTGGAAACATCCGTCCTCCTCTAGGGAGGGTAGTGCATCTCAACCTAGTCTGGTGGTGTTGACGTTTGAGGACAGGATGCTGTGGGTTGCAATAATGCTTCAAAAGAGGGATAGTCTACTGGCTCAAGAGGAAAAACTCATGATGTACATGCTGCAACTTGTATATAGTTCCAAAAAATGCAAGAACTCCAAAAAATAGACAGGCCAGATAGAAAATAAAATAACTATCAAAGTATGTATATTAGCAAGAAGTTTGCAGCTGGATGACTTGGCTACACTGGTCAGGCTTCCCGGGATAGGTAGCTACACTGGCTACCGTCCATTCTTTTCTCCGCCCCCTCCTCTTGAGCTGGTCGCACTTGAACTTAGAAGGGAATGAAGGATATGGTTAGATCCTCAAGCGCATCACGGAAGCGTGATCGTCGTATCGGATATGACGAAGAACGACTACTCGCACTAGTTGTTCTATGCAGCAGAAATTAAATTTTTTTATGCGACGAAACCACATGATCCAAGAACACTTCTCGGATCGTTTCGTCTGAACCACAAACAAGTATTAGGATTACCTCTTGAAGCGTGGTTGCGATCAAGTCTCTAAACGAAGAGACCTCCTGTCACAAGTCCGATCCGTCGGAGAAGACGCTTGCGAGCGTGGAGATGAACCGCGTGCTTCTCGCAATCCATGTTGATGATCCAAGCGGTGGATCTCCTGATCTCGACACACGAGATCCGACGTCTTCTTCACGAGCAAGGCATGCCGAAGTAGACGGAGTTCCACGAGCAAAACATCGGGCAACATAACGACGGTGCCGCGACGATGGAGAGCATCTCTAGGGCATCCATGGTGGACGGCCATGAGAGGGAGAGAAAGAGAAAGAGAGAGATATGCTTCTCAAGCATTATGTGTAAAGAAGAGCAATGGGGTGCCAATCCTTTTATAGGATTTTGGGATCCATGGATCCCAATCCATGGGACAACACAAATCCATTGGTTCACATTGATTGTGTTTCTTTTAATGGCTAAGATTTGTGTTGGTAAAAACCAACAACAATTTATTTAATTTAGATTAAATCTATATTGATAAATCAACATAATTCAATCACCAAATTAAATCAATCCACATTGGAGATAATGGAAAGGAGGCTCCTCCCTTCCATATTAGTGGTCGTCCCCCCTCTCCTATTAGGAAAGGGAGATTCCAATGCAATCTCCAAGATTGCATATATCTCCAATATTTGCAACAACAATTGTTGTAAATTATTCTACAAAATAATTCATAATTTTTTTGTGAATATTGCAATCTTGCCATTGAAAAATTGTGAATCACATTCACAACCCAAAATAAAATGTAAATTACATTTTCAATTTAATGTCCAATGTGAATCCAATTCACATTAACATTTAATTAACAAATGTAAATTACAAATAGCTCTCTCTTATATATTATAAATCACATTTATAATATACATGACTAATATGGATATTGCTATCCACATTATTCATATCCATGATGATTAAATCACATTAATTATCTTGGATCTATATTATCTTGTGTCCAAATAATACGAATCTCATTCACATTATTTTCATCTTTGATAATTAAATCACATTTAATTATCTTATATTACTCTCTTTATAATATGAATCAAATTCATATTACTCGTGATAATTAAATCACACTTAATTATCCATTTGCTCAATGCTCGGATACATATATCAACAATAGAATTATCCATGAACTATTTCAAGGATAATGCGCTTTCTCCACAGATACTTGGAGATAAGGACAGGGCGATTGTATTGTTCCACGTATAGTGACTTGGATATTGAGATCATATCTCAAATCCAGATCGCGGGCCTCCCATAGATGCTTGATTAAATCAAGACCGCAAATCTAATCTTCTTATTGTATCTGAATAACATTCAGATCAATGTCCAACATTTGGACCAAGATTAGATCACTTCTCTACTGAGAGGAGTCACTAAAATCCAGACCCGTTTCATCACTCCCTAGGAATGGAAGCGTCATGGTTATACAATCGTTTATGATCACATCACCATCAGGTATTCCCAATACCTGTACATCCTGCATACTGGAAGACTCAGATTAAACCCGAAGTATTAGATCAACTTTACGCTGTCACTTCGTGGTTTTATGAGTAAGTTTCTCATTCGATCATTGGAAGTTGGTATCGATCATATACTTTCCAAAAGCATATATCATACCTAGGTCTTGATCATAAACTTTCTAAAAGTATATATCAAACCTACAAATTTAGTCAAGCTTCCAAAGCGAGACGACCGTGCACGGAATTTGATTCTTCCCAATATCTCATGAGTGAGATCATGTCTTCCGGCTCAGTAAATGAACCTGTATGATCCCTTTGAGAGATCGTATTACTCATATGCCCTTACATGCACACCAGCGCGCCGGTGTATAGACCTTGGTTAGGTCATCAACCTATTGGTCTGCCAAATGTACATACTCAGACATATAGTGACACATCTGTCTCCGATCATAGGATATGTGCCTATATCATGACAGCATATGATATAGGACTTCGGTTATCTCGATCTCGTTAAGTCAACTCTTTGACCTAACTAATCTGACACCTCTGAATCTCTATTCCTATGCAGAGGACCTGCATCAAGAGGTCGGTCAGATATCAGCCTTCAGAGATAAGGATTGCCATCTCCTACTCAGGCTGGAGATCATCTCTTAACAATCATTTGATGGTGCTTGATGATTCCTCAATCTAACTCTTTAGATATTCATCCAAGCAACAACCTCTATGATTCAATAGTTGAATTAACAGCTGTATAATTATTAAGATGGCCATGGTACATAACCTTAATTGTACTAAGGGACCTATTATGCAAATTATTCATTCTTCATTTCAGATCTGGGAATGATATTTGCAATAACATTTATTGCATAATGGCTCGCCGTGGGCTCGCATTTCCATTGATGGGCTTATCATTTAAACCCGCACTCATGTGACAATCATAGGCTATTTAGAAAAAAGCTAGGTAAGCTGATCAGTCACTCTGTTCCCACGAGACTATGCCAAGTCCTTTTACGGCACTTGCATATCCCCAGTAACAGTGCTCGCATTTAATGCGATTATTGCATCTCATGCAACCAATACTCAATTTTTGTTAGTCAAGCTCCATTTTCAAATCTTGTTCATGACTATGGTATGGAACCCAAAATCATTTTACTTTTGCATTTCATTTTAGTTACTCGAGGACGAGCAAGGTTTAGGTATAGGGGGTTGATGAATCTGTGATTCATCACTCTTAAAGTTGAAAATAGAGCCTTGTTCTCGAGTATTTAGAAGCATATTTCCCTTTATCTTTCATAAATAGTATTCATGCATAAATCCACAATACATGCAGTTTAGCATTCATACTTGCATTAAAATAAGATGCCAATTCATCTGTAAAAATTACTTGTAAAATATCCTCCAATAATTCACCTAATTACTTGTATTTTATATCCCCTCTAAAATCCAATAACACCTTTTTTATACTGTGTACATTACTAGTTAATAATATAAGGAAGAAGGCCAAAATCCCTATCCTGTAGAATACCCAATAAAACCCCAAAACCCCTAGAACTTAGAATACCACCATCTCTATCATACAACCTCCGAATTAGGTCTACTCACCTTCAGATTAATACGCATCCATAGACCTTTAAAATGAGACCAATTTCATTCAATTCGGAGCTCGTATGCAAAACTTGGGTTTGTGGGCCCCCTTGCATACTATATGTATATATATTTGTACTCTTGTAATTTTTTATATCATATTTGACCTCATCTCTATTTTTGGTCAACATAAAACTTGTAGATCTCATCGAAATCTACAACTTTTATGTTTTGAGTTTTTCCAAATTCGGCTTCCTTATCTCTCTAAATTCACTTTCTTTCTCAGCCACTCAGAGCTGGCCACGTGGCACCCTCTGATTGCGCCACGCGGCCCGCTTCTTTGCGCGCCACGTGCCCTTGCATTTCAACCATCAGATCGTCCTTCCTCTCTCTTGATCTGGGCCATCCAAGCCGCAATGCTTCCCAGCCCTTCGATCAGATCTTGGGCTCAATCTAGTATTTAAAGGTTGGAGGTGATGGCGTAGGTGGCGAAGAGGTGGGTTTGGTGGGCATCGTGGAGCAAAGTGGAAGGTGTTCGCGGTGATTGAGGGGGTTGGTGAGGTTGAGGGTAGAGTGGTGTACGTCGTGGTGGTGAAGGGAGGCGAAGAGGGTGCCCGGAGTGGCTCCCAAAATAGAAAGGGGGCAACCCTTGCGCACGGCGGGCGATGTGGGGCGCGGGACATGCAGAAGGTGGAAGACGACGCCCTGGCCGTTGGATTAGGTGACCCAACGGCCCAGACGTGATAGGCTGCAGGCGCGGCATTGATAGGCAGTCTTGATGAGGTCTGTGGTCTTGATCGAAAGGTCCAGATGTTGCGCGAGATGGAGGTCCAGGATGTAGTGCCTCTAGCGAAGATCGGAGAGCGTGGATGCAGCCACGTGGCGCATTGAGAACGTGGCGCGGGCTATGTGAATTTTTTAACTGATCCACAGGAGTGAAGATCCACGCTTAGACCCGTTGATATTTTGATTTTTGGATGGGTCATAGGGAAACATACTTGTGTAGACTTGACAAGAGTTTCTCCATTGGTGGAGTTGAAGAGTGGGGCCTTCACTGAAGGATATGTAGAAATCCTCAAGCGCATCATGGAAGCATGATCGTCGTATTGGATACGACGAAGAACGATTAGTCGCAACGGAATTTAAAAAATTTTTATTCGATGAAACCACATGATCCGAGAACCATTCTCAAATCGTTTCATCTATAACCACAGCAAGTATAATGAAATACCTCTTGAAGCGTGTTTGATCAAGTCTCTACGAAAAGAGACCTCCTGTCTCAAGTCCGATCGTCGGAGTAACGGCTTGCGAGCGCGGAGATGAGTCGTGGTGTCCTCGCAATCCAAGATGATCCAAGCACGGTTGCTCCTGATCTCATCGCACGAGATCAAATGTCTCCTTCATGAGTGAAGCACTCCAAGTAGACGAAGAACCGCAGAGCATCGAAGCGGCAGCACGATGGCGCGGGCGTCGACGATTCTCTCCACCAAGGTGGACGGCCACCAAGAAGAGAGGGAGAGAGAGGGCTGTCGAGTATGAGAAAGAGAGAGAGAATTGTGTGCTACAATAGCATGTGTAAAGAGAGAGCATGGTATGACTCTCTATTTATAGGGTTTTGGGATCCATGGATCTCAATCCATGGGACATATAAAATCAATGGATGAGATTGATTTATATCCATCCAATGGTCATGATTGTTGTTGGTGAAAACAAACAATTTGTGATTTAATTTTAATTAAATATATTTGATAAATAAAATATATATTAATACCAAATTAAACCAACCAAATAAGGAGTGGAAAAACAAATGAGATCCACCTTCCCCATTAGGGGGAGTGGACGGCCACCAATTCCATAAAGGAATTGGTGCCGCCACCTCCTTCCCATATGGGGAGGGCAATCTCATGGATTCCCATGAGATTGCGCATCTCCTTATTTTTCTCTCAACTTATTTTCCAACAATTATTTATTGGTATTTTATTCACCAAAAATAATTCTCAATTAATTTTGGGAATATTGCAATCTTGACATTGGAATATTGTGAATCATATTCACAACCCAAAACAAAATGTAATTTACATTTTCAATTAATTAGACAATGTGTATCCAATACACATTAATAATTAATCTACTAATATAAATTATATTTAACTCTCTCTAATATATTATAAATCACATTTATAACATATTATTAATAATTGGATATTACTATCCACATTATTCTTATCCATAATAATTAAATCACATTTAATCATATTGGATAATTTCTCATACATCATGATAATTAAATCTCATTTAATTATCAACTTCTCTTTGCTTAGATCTTATGGAATTGTTCTTGAACCATTTAAGAACAATGCTATTTCTCCTCAGATACTTGGAGATAAGGACATGGCGATTGTATTGTTCCACGTATAGTGACTTGGATGTTGAGATCATATCTCAAATCCAGATCCCATGGACCTCCGACTGATGCTTGATCAAATCAAGACCGTAGACTTAATCTTCTCATTGCATCTGAATCTCATTCAGATCAATGTCCAGTTCATGGACTAAGATTAGGTCACTTCTCTAATGAGAGGAGTCACTAAAATCCAAACCTGTTTCATCACTCCCTCGGTATGGAAGCGTCATGGTTATACAATCGTATATGATCAAATCACCCTTCAGGTATTCCCAATACCTATGCATCCTACATACTGGAAGACTCATGATCATTCTGAAGATAAAGATCACTTTTGCACTGTCATCTTCAGAGTTAGATCATTTAAGTTTCTCAATCTTGGTCATTGGGATTTGGTGTAGATCATATACTTTCATAAAGCATATATCTTACCTTTAAATTCATGTCATGCTTCCAAAGTACGACGACCATGCATGGAATTTGTTCAGTCCCATACCTCATGAGTGAGCTCATGTCTCCCGGTTCACAAGTGAACCTGTATCATCCCTTTGAGAGATCGCATTAGTCATATGTCCTTACATGCACACCAGCTCGCCGGTATATAGACCTTGATTAGGTCATCAACCTATTGGTCTGCCAAATGTACATACTCAGACATATAGCAATACATCTGTCTCTAGTCAGAGGATGCATGCCTATGTTGTGACAGTATTCAACGTAGGTCTTTCGTTATCTCGATCTCGTCAAGTCAACCCATTGACTCAACTAACCTGACACCTCTGAATCACTATTCCCATGCAGAGGACCTGCATCAAGAGGTCAGTCATATATCAGTCATATGAGATAGGATTGCCATCTCCTATTCAGATTGGAGATCATCACTTAATGATCATTTGATGATGCTTGATGAGTCCTCTATTTAACTCCTTAGATATTCATCCAAGCATCAGCCTCTATGATCCATCCAATGAATCAACAGCTGTATGATCATCAAGTTGGCCATGGTACATAACCCTTATTGTACAGAGGGACCCTATAGTGCATTCATTCATTAATCTCAGAAAGGGAGTGAAAAATAATAAATAACTTTCATTGATAATTTATTCATTACAATAACATTTATTGTAGAAATGGTTCGCCCGGGGCTCACATTGCTAACAATCTCCCACTAGCCCTCAGAACCATTCATGTACAATCTTTAAACCCATACTCATTACATGCTGGTCGAAAACCTTCTGTGTCAGAGGTTTGGTAAGTGGATCAGCAATGTTGTCGGCAGAGGCCACCTTGGTGATGAATATGTCACCACGCTTTTGTATCTCCCGAATGATGTGGTATTTCCTTTCCACGTGCTTGCTCTTTTGATGCCATCTGGGTTCCTTTGCCTGGGCAATGGCTCCCGTGTTATCGCAGAGTAACGGGATGGGAGTATCAGAGGAAACTACGCCAAGCTCCAGCACGAACTTGCGCAACCACACCGCCTCCTTTACAGCATCCAATGCGGCAATGTATTCGGCTTCTGTTGTTGAATCTGCAGTAGTGTCATGCTTCTTGCTTGTCCAGCTCACAGCACCTCCATTCAACAAGAACACGAACCCCGATGTCGACTTTCGATCATCTACATCCGATTGGAAGTCAGAATCTGTATATCCCAAGACTTGGAGATCACCATCTCCATAGACCAAGATGTAATCTTGTGTCCGTCTTAGATATTTGAATATGTTCTTTATTGCATTCCAGTGTTGCTCTCCATAGCAGGATTGGTAACGACTTACCACTCCCACTGCATGGCAGATATCTGGCCTAGTATACATCATGGCATACATTAAGCTCCCTACAGTTGATGCATAAGGACATCCAGCCATGGCCTTCTTTTCCTCAACAGTTTGAGGAGCCATTCCTTTAGACAGGTTAATACCATGTCTTAAGGGTAGGAATCCTTTCTTAGAACTATCCATACAGAATCGCTCAAGAATCTTCTTAATGTATCCATGTTGTGACAATCCCAAAATCCTCTTTTCTCGGTTTCTGAACAACTTCAAGCCTAAGATATAAGAGGCTTCTCCAAGATCTTTCATCTCAAAGGTATGGGACAGCCAAATCTTTACATTGGTCATCATCCCTGTATCATTCCCAATGATAAGGATGTCATCTACGTAAAGCACGATGAACACAATGGCGCTCCTACTAGTCTTCTTGTATACACAAGGCTCATCATGATTCTGCACAAAATCATAACTTTTTATGGTTTCGTCGAATCTGATGTTCCAGCTACGAGAAGCTTGCTTGAGCCTATAGATGGATTTCTTCAGCTTGCATACTTTACCATCCTCTGTCATGAAGCCCTGGGGCTGCTCCATGTAGATATCCTCCTCGAGATATCCATTGAGGAAAGCCATCTTGACGTCCATCTGACAGATGTCGTAGTCAAGATATGCAGCTATAGATAGCAATGTCCGGATGGATTTAAACATAGCCACAGGAGAGAATGTCTCATCATAATCGATGCCTTCTCTCTGTGTGTAGCCCTTGGCTACGAGTCGTTCCTTGAAAGTCTCTACTTTCCCATCAGGTCCCCTCTTTCTCTTGAAGATCCATTTACACCCAATGGGTTTTACCCCTTTAGGTGGATCCTCTAGGGTCCATACACCATTCTTATGCATGGAGTCAATTTCTGACTTCATTACTAGCATCCAGCTATCCATGTCTTGATCCGCGAGTGCTTCATCAAATGAAGTAAGATCAATGTCAGTTTCACCTGACACATGGAATCCATACCTTTCAGGTGGTGCAACCACCCTCAAACTCCTTCGAAGAGGTATGGGTGTTTCATCTTTATTTATCTCTTCCGTTTCTGGTCTAGGAAGCTCAAAATCCTCAGGGGATTCAATGAGTTCCTCTACTTCATTATTGTCTTGACCTTTAAGGAAATCATTCTCCAGAAACTTCACATCTCTAGAAACAAAAACCTTTTGGGTCTCAGGGTCATAAAGCTGGTATCCAATACCATCTTTAACATACCCAATGAAGTAACACTCACGAGAGCGAGATTCTAGCTTACTTGCGTCCACGTTCTTCGCATAGACCAAGCAACCCCAAACCCTCAAGTGATTAACACTAGGTTTGATTCCATACCATAGCTCATGAGGAGTCTTAGGCACGGATTTGCTAGGAATCTTATTCAAGATATATATTGCAGTGTCTACTGTATATCCCTAGAAACTAAGAGGTAAATTTGCTTTACTCATCATTGAACGGACCATGTCCATGATGGTCCTGTTGCGTCTTTCAGCAACACCATTTAGTTGGGGAGTTCCAGGAGGAGTGTTAAGGTATTCCTTGAATTCATCTGACAGGTACTCGCCACCTCGATCAGATCGAATCCGTTTAATCTTTCTATCGGTTTGGTTCTCAACCAAAGCCTTGAATTCTTTGAACTTTTCAAAGCTTTCAGACTTATGACGTAGTAGGAAGATAAACCCGTATCGCGAATGGTCATCAATAAACATCAAATAATATTGATATCCATTTCGAGTCGCGGTACTGAAGGGACCACATACATTGGTATGTATCAGGTCAATAATACCTTCGCATCTTGTAACCTTGTTACGGAAAGGCGTCCTAGTCATTTTACCCTGAATGCAATGTTTGCAAGTGGGTAAAGGTTGAACATGTAGAAAATCTAGAGGTCCATCATTTATCAATCTATTGATCCTATCAACAGATAAATGACCAAGCCTTTGATGCCAAATCTCATTTGAGATGTTTTTATCCTCTCTGGATCTTTTAGGGTTTTTATTAGCGGTTGTCACATTCATAATACATTTATCAATGCACAACTCATAGAGTCCACCAGAAGTCAAAACACCATCCGCAATATATTTATCATAACGACTTATGACTAATTTATTACAGAAAAGGAAAGAATATCCGCTTCTAACAAGCTTAGATACAGATATCAAGTTCCTTCTGATTTCGGGTACATAAAGACATTCTTTAAGTATAAGGACTCATCCACTAGATAATGATAGTCTACAAGTCCCGACGGCTACTGCTGCAACACTTGCATCAGATCCCATCTGGATGACTATCTCCCCTTCTTCAAGATTCCTAGTTTCCTGAAACAAATGCAACAAATTACATACATGAATAGAAGCACCAGAATCTACAACCCAACTTCCTTCTCGTCCTACGAGAAAGCTGGTTTCAATGATAAAAGTAGATTTCATACATGCTGGAGCTTTACTTTGTCTGAGGACTTCAGGTATTTTGGACAGTTACGCTTCCAGTGCCTCGGCTTCTTGCAGTGGTGACAGCTTCGGTCTTCTTCGACGTCATAAGAGTGGATGCATTGGAAGAAGAGCCAACACTTTGTCTCTTCTTATTTCTCTTCTGGGCCGGGTCCTTCCGAGAACCATGCTTCCGACCGCGCTTCCCTTTGACCTATGCAACCATTGCACTGCCAGTGGGACCATCCTTCTTCATTACGTCTTCTGCAGACTTTAATGCAGCAAGGAGAGCAACACTTGTCAATTCCAACTTATTCATGTGGAATGACACCACAAAGTTATTGAAAGATTTGGGCAATGACAGCAGAATGAAGTCAGCTTGCATGTCTGCATCCATCGTTGCTCCTAGAGTCTCCAGCTCCGACGAGTACCCAAACATTTTGAGTACATGTTCACGGACCGAAGTCCCTTCCTGCATTCTACAGCGAATGAGGTCTTTCATAACATTATACCGCTGAGTGCGGTTAATGTCACCAAACATATCCTTAAGATTCTGCATTATTTCCTGACAAGTACTCATCTCCACATGTTGCTTCTACAGAACATTGGAGAGAGAACCTAGGATATAGCACCTAGCCAAGATATGATCTTCATCATACTTGTCATTAAATGCTTTTTCTTCCTTGAACTTAGGGTTCTCATGCTTGTCCTCGGAAAGCACATAACTTATGCGCTCAGCAGAGAGAACAAGCTCCAAATTACGGATCCAATCCGAGTAATTTGGGTCGGTCAATTGGTTGACCTCAAGAAACCTACTAAGTGGGTTCAAAGACTTCATTTTTTGAAATTAAGAATGCACTATATTAGAATATAGAAATATATATTCAAATTTATGACATTTGATTAAGGTATTTTAAATAAAATTATTCTTGCATTGTCGACTTTGAAAGTTCATTCCCTTAATCACTTTCAAAGTAAGAGGTATACTTACCGCTATATCTCTAGCAAGAATTGGGATCTCCTCTTTATCATTATCACATCCCAATAATATGATAATCTGCGACTCCAATAAAGAAAAGCGGGAACACATTCCGCTTTGCAAGTCCAACTTGCATTTCCCAATTCGGTCTTTAACACCCGAGCCCACCACCCCTAAGGCGATGTTGACCCGTCGTTAATTGAACCAACCGTCAACAGGAATAGTACTCGCTATGCGCAATCCAATATCGCCCCAATAATATGAGGATCCGATATTGGGGTCACTACGCATACGGCCTTACTCTTTCGAGAAGCAAAGAGCCCGATCAAGATGCGCTTGCACACAGGAGTTGTCACTTCGGACAAGCATCTCCCACATGCAATCCCTGGCGACGAAACTCTTCGCCTTTACGGGAGACCATGGATGTAACTTATGTGATCCTCCACCTCATATTCAAATTTTAATTAATTATCGTGAATCACATTCACATAAATAATTCTTCCAAGGGAATTATTAACTCTAATCATATTAGAGTATTTTATTTGGACATAATCAACTTAATCATATTAAATTAATTATCAATCCAATTCAATCAATCAAACTTGATTATTTTACTTGAATATATATGGTAATATCTCAAAATACATATTAATTCGAATTTTAATAATTAGAAAAAATACATCTTAATCCCTCAGACATTATCCCGGCCCTAACCGCCGTCGTGGCCAGTACCGACGGGAGTGGGACGGACCGCATACGTTGCAACCCGCTACCCCAGCGATCCTCGACTAGACACCATATCCACCTCGGGAAAGGATAATGCCAAATTGATTAATTTGTACTTGAGATGATCATCGGTTCTTCAACCGAAATTGTACCATATAGTAATAATCAAAACATTTTTTATTATAAGGAAATTTGCTTCACAAATTCCCAAATCCTATTGAAGCATCAAGTTTGAAGATTGTGGTTTCCAATTATGATTTAGATCAAATCTAATCAATTAATTGGTTTGGGGCCAAGTCAATTAGGCAAATAATCATGTTTCAATATTTCACAAATATTTTTCAAGATTATCTCATGAAATTAACAATTTAATTTCACTAATTGACAATCACTTGGTTCTAGATTAGGAATGTAATTTCAGTAAGGACCCCAACTCACTAAAATTAACATATCTCAATCAATTTAAATCCAAATCAAGCAAACTCAATTTTCATAGATTGTTAACTTGATTTAGGACAGAACCTAAGTGGAGTTGCACGCATTTCGAGGCAGATGATAACAGTAATTAACTCTTTAATCATGTTAAAATCTACTGTTCCCGCAACAATGCATACATGTTCATTAAAACCACCATATCTAGAGCATACGAAATCCGATTTACGCAAACTCAGATCCTATGGTTTCCTTATTTAATGAGGAATAAAATCCAAGTATTAAATTCGTGTTTAAACAATTTAAACAGTGCCTAATTTATTTACTAAACAGATCTGCGAAATCAAATGCGATGAAAACTTTCGCGACCTAAACGAACCCAAGTTGTCCTCGGTTTTTCGAATCATATTCGAAACCGTCGACCTAAGGCTCTGATACCACTTGAAGGATATGTAGAAATCCTCAAACACATCACGGAAGCGTGATCGTCGTATCGGATATGACGAAGAACGACTAGTCGTACTAGTTGTTCGGTGCAGCGGAATTTAAAAAATTTTTATTTGATGAAACCACATGATCAGAGAACCATTCTCAAATCGTTTCATCTATAACCACAGCAAGTATAATGCAATACCTCTTGAAGCGTGGTTGATCAAGTCTCTACGAAAAGAGACCTCATGTCTCAAGTCCGATCGTCAGAGTAACGGCTTGCGAGCGCGGAGATGAGTCACGGTGTCCTCGCAATCCAAGATGATCCAAGCACGGTTGCTCCTGATCTCATCGCACGAGATCAAACGTCTCCTTCGTGAGTGAAGCACTCCAAGTAGACGAAGAACCGCAGAGCGTTGAAGCGGCAACTCGATGACGCGGGCGTCGACGATTCTCTCCACCAAGGTGGACGACCAGCAAGAAGAGAGGGAGAGAGAGGGTTGTCGAGTATGAGAAAGAGAGAGAGAGAATTGTGTGCTACAATAGCATGTGTAAAGAGAGAGCATGGTATGCCTCTCTATTTATAAGGTTTTGGGATCCATGGATCTCAATCCATGGGACATATAAAATCAATGGATGAGATTGATTTATATCCATCCAATGGTCAAGATTGTTGTTGGTGAAAACCAACAATTTGTGATTTAATTTTGATTAAATATATTTGATAAATCAAATATATATTAATACCAAATTAAACCAACCAAATAAGGAGTGGAAAAACAAATGAGATCCACCTTCCCCATTACGGGGAGTGGACGGCCACCAATTCCATAAAGGAATTGGTGCCGCCACCTCCTTCCCATATGGGGAGGGAAATCTCATGGATTCTCTCAACTTATTTTCCAACAATTATTTATTGATATTTTATTCACCAAAAATAATTCTCAATTAATTTTGGGAATATTGCAATCTTGATATTGGAATATTGTGAATCATATTCACAACCCAAAACAAAATGTAATTTACATTTTCAATTAATTAGACAATGTGTATCCAATACTCATTAATAATTAATCTACTAATATAAATTATATTTAACTCTCTCTAATATATTATAAATCACATTTATAACATATTATGAATAATTGGATATTACTATCCACATTATTCTTATCCATAACAATTAAATCACATTTAATCATATTGGATAATTTCTCATACATCATGATAATTAAATCACATTTAATTATCAACTTCTCTTTGCTTAGATCTTATGGAATTGTTCTTAAAACATTTAAGAACAATGCTATTTCTCCTCAGATACTTGGAGATAAGGACAGGGCGATTGTATTGTTCCACGTATAGTGACTTGGATGTTGAGATCATATCTCAAATCCAGATCCCATGGACCTCCCACTGATGCTTGATCAAATCAAGACCGTAGACTTAATCTTCTCATTGCATCTAAATCTCATTCAAATCAATGTCCAGTTCATGGACTAATTAGGTCACTTCTCTAATGAGAGGAGTCACTAAAATCCAAACATGTTTCATCACTCCCTCGATATGGAAGCGTCATGGTTATACAATCGTATATGATCAAATCACCCTTCAGGTATTCCCAATACCTGTGCATCCTACATACTGGAAGACTCATGATCATTCTGAAGATTAAGATCACTTTTGCACTGTCATCTTCAGAGTTAGATCATTTAAGTTTCTCAATCATGGTCATTGGGATTCAGTATAGACCATATGCTTTCATAAAGCATATATCTTACCTTCAAATTCATGTCATGCTTCCAAAGCACGACGACCATGCATGGAATTTGTTCAGTCCCAATACCTCATGAGTGAGCTCATGTCTCCCGGTTCACAAGTGAACCTGTATGATCCCTTTGAGAGATCGCATTACTCATATGTCCTTACATGCACACCAGCTCGCCGGTATATAGACCTTGATTAGGTCATCAACCTATTGGTCTGCCAAATGTACATACTCAGACATATAGCAACACAACTGTCTCTAGTCAGATGATGCATGCCTA
This sequence comes from Ottelia alismoides, assembly GCA_037367405.1. Classification (NCBI taxonomy): domain Eukaryota; kingdom Viridiplantae; phylum Streptophyta; class Magnoliopsida; order Alismatales; family Hydrocharitaceae; genus Ottelia; species Ottelia alismoides. The sequence continues at coordinate 390,559 of JAZKJV010005966.1, read as the reverse complement.
TGTTGTGACAGTATTCAACGTAGGTCTTTGGTTATCTCGATCTCGTCAAGTCAGCCCATTGACTCAACTAACCTGACACCTCTGAATCACTATTCCCATGCAGAGGACCTGCATCAAGAGGTCAGTCAGATATCAGTCATATGAGATAGGATTGCCATCTCCTACTCAGACTGGAGATCATCACTTAATGATCATTTGATGATGCTTGATGAGTCCTCTATCTAACTCCTTAGATATTCATCCAAGCATCAGCCTCTATGATCCATCCAATGAATCAACGACTGTATGATCATCAAGTTGGCCATGGTACATAACCCTTATTGTACAGAGGGACCCTATAGTGCATTCATTCATTAATCTCAGAAAGGGAGTAAAAAATAATCAATAACTTTCATTGATAATTTATTCATTACAATAACATTTATTGTAGAATGGTTCGCCCGGGGCTCACATTGCTAACATTCACAACAGGGCAAGCTGCCCTTAAAGCTGCTTCAGGAAAAGTGATGAAGTATGAGAAAGCATGCACTGAGAATCATCATGCATTCGTCCCTTTTATTTTTGATACTTTTGGTTTCTTAGAACCAGAAGATGTTGAGCACTTGAAGAGGATCCAAAAAGTCATGAGTAGTAATGTGATAGTTCCTATATTTATGGATTTAATGTTTAAAAGGATTGATTTTGCAATCAAAAAAGGACTTGCGGTGCAACTTGTTGTCTGCTTGTCTCTTATTTCGATGTAATCCCTCTATTTTCTAGTGGGAGTGAATATCTAAGAATAATTTATTCTTTAATAAGCATAAAAAACTGCATCGCATCCATCCCTACGTGGTACAAACCGTAAATTCTCTTACAAACAATGTCCGATCTGTAAACGTATCAGTTTCCTCCTCGGGAAGCGGTGTCCCCCACTCCGTATTCAATTCAGACTCCACGCCCTTCAAATCCGCTCGCTCTTTATTTTACTACTAGGGTGCATACCTGCGCTTCGCAGCGGGACCGAAGAAATTTTCAACAATGAGAGCTGCATAAACATGCCTATGTCAGAGCGCTTTCTACAAACGGAAATGATAAAATGGTTGTTGGATAAAAGGAAGATGAGCCAAATAAAGGAAATGATATTCATATAGAATATAGAGGGACACTTATATGTACTCTAGAAATCGCAACTTTACTGAGTAAATTCTTAATTTTCAAATATAAATTTAAGTTAATTTATTTAGAGAAGTAAGATATGTACTCATTTTGTAAAGATTCAAGGAGAAAATTGGCTTCTGACTGGTTAGAAATTCACTAAGAACATTGAAGATAGCATGTTTGCATGTATATGTTGTTCCTTGGAAATGAGCTATCTTTATAATGAAGTTATAAAATGAGTATGTTTTCGGTCTTGATGTGATAGAAAATGTAAAATGCAGCAATAAGTAGTTAAATATATTTATAGATATGCAATTTTATTAAAAAAGTATAAACAGATAACTTACATATGAACTATGGAACTAATGAAGTTCGAGTGGAGGTAAGCAATTTTGTGGTGGTTTCTACTGCGATGCACAATCCCTTCTTCCATGACAGAGGCGAGGTGTACCGATTAGGAAGATGATCATAGAAGTTCTTATTGGGGATGTAGTCAAAACCAAATAAATGTACTTCAGCCTCAAGGCAATACCCCAATATTTCCACCATATTCTTATGGTTCACCTTGTTGAGGATCATTATCTCATTCAGGAAGTGATGGTGGGAAGAAAATATGGCATAGAAAGATGAAAAAATCTACAAGAAGATATGGAATACATAAATGAAAGAAATTGAACACTTTGCAAATACAATTTTATTTGTAAAGAGGCTATTTACTGATTATAGACATATTCACATATTACCTCGAGAAATATATGAATACAATTACAGAAGAAAATATATACATGTTATAAGAACATACCTTTGATGTATCTGTTTGGAATAAAGGTAAAGTACTTTCTATGAATACATGAATAAAATATATAGAACTATTGATTTATGTTGTTAAAATGTCATAGTTCTTCCTCCCTCTAAGTGGGCTAGATTAACGGGCCTGCAACTTGAAAATTATTACAGAGAGTTAAGGTGGAACGGAGTTGAAACTATCGATAAACAATCAAGTTCCAAGCGTCTACCATAGTGTTGTTTTTTTTAAAGCATGGTAAAGTGAGAGAATAATAAAGCGAGCAGAGATAGAAACTACTGGAAGACCAATGCTCAATAATAATAGTACATAGTAGAAATAGGTAATTCATAATTAAACAAATACGGGACTTTAATAAAATAAAAATAAGAGAAATTATTAGTTTGAACATTTAATTTTTAGAAATAAATTTTAAAATGAATTATAACAATTTATATGTGAAAAAACAATGATAATAGAAAAGTACAATATACATAAATGCTTACCTAGAAATACTTAGAAAAATAGATAGAACATTCAATTTATGATGTGAAAATGTATTTGTATATTTAAAACCTAAATGGTAGAGAATATTTTATGCTACCTGTAGGAGAAGATATCTATCATTTTTTTGTAAAAATATTAAAAAAACTAAAAGAGGCATAGAAGTTGTTTGTTTGCTTTTTGTTCTCCTGAAATTTTAAAAGGATGCAAGATGGTTTCAATAAAGATATTGAAATTGCCACTCTATTTTAATATAAATAAGAACTATAAAGTGTTACATGTATATGTCATGGTGTTAGTGTCCTTGGAAAATATTGTTTACTTGTAGAAGGGCGGTAATATTGAAAAGCTGCAAAGCGGATTAGAGAAATCCAAATTGACGCATCATTTCAATATAAAGAGTATACATTGATGCATATTACATGTAACAAATTATATCACCATTGCATTTGATAAATGAGTACGATAAATAGTAGAGAAGAAATAATAATATAAGAACTTACAAAATTGAAGATAAGTTATAAACTAACAATTAATAGAAATGAACTATACGTGGAAAAATATGCGTAATTTATTTTAAAATTTTGAATTAAAAGGAAAATAAAGAGTGTAAACATACAAAGATGAAGGTATTGAATTAAAAATAGAAAAAGTGAAATATTTATTGCATGAGTAGTTAGAAATTCAATACACAAACATGAAGGAATGCGAAGATCAGAAACATGTCGATATGAAAGTGGTGGAAGTAATAGAAATGAAAAAAGTATTTGGATATAAAAAAATTGCAATAAAATTTATAATCTGCATCATCGGGGAAGAATATATGAAACACATAAATGAAAGAAATTGAACACTTTTCAAATACATTTTTATCTACAAAGAGACTAATTACTGCTTACAGGCATATTTGCATATTATCTTTAAGAAGTATATGGATATAACTACGGAAGGGAAGATATACATGTTATAAGAACATACCTTTGTTGTATCTGTGTGTAATAAAGTTAAAATCATTCACTAATTTTGCCTATAAATACATGAACAAAATATATAGAACTATTAATTTATGATGTTAAAAAGTTAGAGTTCTTCTTGTATGCAAGTGGGTTATAGTAATAGGCCTGCAACTTCAAAATTATTACAGAGAGTTAAGGTGGAACATAGTTGACTTAGGTGAAGAAACTATCCAATAAACAATCAAATTCCAAACATGTGTCACAGTCAGAAATTAAGCCAACTTGACTGACCACAAATCTTCCCGACGATCCAAAGTATATTTGTAGATATTACAATAAAGAAGACAAAGGTAGATCAGTAGATAGAAGACATTTAAAAATTCAACTTTATTTACAATCACAGGAATGCCAGTTAAAAAACATTACTGGAAATAAACAGTAAAACCCATATATTTCACCATATTCACTAAACCAAAGTTAAATTTATTGCAATTCTATAATACCATCTTAGAACTTCTGAACACACCATCTTAGAGCTAAACAATATCAGATTATAGGTTTCAACTAAAAGTAACAAAATAAAAAATAGGGAACGTATAATAATTACAACAAAGAGATTTAAAATATATCTGCATATATTACAACAAAGAAGAAACAGGCAGGTCAGTAGATACCAAACTGGAGCACGGCAAGACCTAACGACCACTACCAAGAAGTTATCATAGAAAGAATATTGGAAGACAAAGAACAGAGATCGATAACTAATAAAAGAAATAATAGAGAAATCAAGCCAAACTAATAGAAACATATAATATATAACACAAAACATACCTGATTCACCAAAAAATCTCGTAGACAAATGTCGGTATGATAAGAGGGTAAATCTGCAGAGATACTACAAAGATTGCAATTCTGTAATATCATATTAGAAGTATTGAATACATCATCTTAGATCTAAACAATATCAGATTATAAACTTCAATTAAAACCAAAGAAATAATAGTCAGGAAACATATAATAATTACAACAAATAGATAAAAAAGATAAATTTGCATAGATTACAACAAAGAAAAAACAGACATATCAGTAGATATCAAACTGGAGGGGGTGAAAACTAGCAAACACTATCAAAAGGTCATCAAAGAAAGAAGAATGGGAGACAGAGTAGAGATCGATCACCGATAAGAGAAATAGTGCATAAATTAAGACAACCTGTTAGGAAAATAAAAAATCTAACACAAAACATGCATGATTCACCGAAAATTTTACGAGGATTCACCAAAAATCTTGCGGACAATCCTAGATAAGGTAAGAGGGTGTATCTGCAAATATGACTACAAAGATTGCAATTCAATAATATCATCTTAGAACTACTGAATACATCATCTTAGAGTTAAATAATATCAAATCATAGGCTTCAACCAATAAACAACATGGATTAATCATCGATAAGAGAACTAATACAGATATTAAGACAATCTGTCAGGAAATACAAAATCTAACACAAAACATACATGATTCACCGCAAATCTTGCGAGGATTCACCAAAAATCTTGCAAACAATCCTCGATAAGGCAAGAGGGTGTATATGCAGAGATCACTACAAAGATTGCAATTCTAGAATTTCATCCTAGAACTACTTAATACATAATCTTACAGTTAAATAATATCAGATTATAGGCTTCAACTAAAACCAAGGAAATAATAAACATGGAACATATAATAATTGCAACAAAGACAAAGAAAGATGTAGATCAACAAATATCAAATTGAAGGGCAACAACACCCAACAAACACTACCAATAGGTCATCAAAGAAAGAAGAACGACAGATAAAAAAGAGTAACATAAGACATACATGATTCACCGAAAATCTTGCAAGGATTCACCAAAAATATTGTCAACAATCCTCAATAAGGTAAAAGGGTGTCTCTACAAAGATCACTACAAACATTGCAATTCTATAATATCATCTTAGAACTACTTAATACATCATCTTAGAGTTAAATAATATCAGATTATAGGTTCAGCTAAAACCAACGAAACAATAAACTGGGAACATAAAATAACTGAAACAAAGACATAAAAAATTATATCTGCATATAATACAACAAAGAAGAAAGACATATACAGAAATTAAGCCAACCTGACAAAAATATATAAAATCTAACATAAAACACAGCTGATTCACCAGAAATCTTACGGACAATCCTCGATAAGAGAGGTTATCAAAGCAAGAAAGACGGGAAGAATAGAGCAGTTAGCGAGCTTTGGATATCGATGTAAATGTCGGAGGAACCCCAAAATAAGTAGCGAACATATAATAATTGCAACATAGAGGTAAAGAAGTTTATCTACGTATATTACAACAAAAAAGAAAGAGGAAGATCAACAGATACGAAACTGAACGGTGGCAAGACCCAACAAAAACTACCAAGAGATCATCAAAGAGAGAAGAACAGGAGACAAAGAACAGAGATCACCAACCTGACAGAAATATATAAAATCTAATACAAACACACCTGATTCACCAAAAATCTGACGGAGAATCCTTGATAAGTGAGATTATCGAAGCAAGAAGAACGGGAGGCAAAGAATAGTGACCGAAGTCTGGATATCCAAGAAAAGAGCGTCGGAACTTCAAAAAGCACATTTAAGGTTCTGCAAAAGACGAAACATGGAGACGCATGGAGTACATCTGTAACGTCCCGGGCTTAGGTCCCGGTCCGCTAACGGAGCATTACTGGCCCTGACAACCTCTTGGATCGGGCTCATACGAACCCGATTAACCACCTCCAAAATGCTTAAGCCGGGTTGTCAAGTAGTAATCTCGTCACTATTTATCCCACCCGGAAATTCCTAGTTTCCACGGTATGGGACTTTTTATGGGGTTTTACAATCTCCCCCACTTATATTCGCAACGTCCTCGTTGCGACATGGCACATCACTTCTTCCCTGTGATAGTGACGGCTGCACGCTCCGGGTAGCCATTTCCTCCAACCTTTTTTGTAGGGGCGGCTCCACCTCTCGGGTAGCCCTTTCCACTATCAGAGGGCGTTCGGCTCTGATACCATTTGTAACGTCCCGGGCTTAGGTCCCCGGTCCATTAACGGAGCATTACTGGCCCTAACAACCTCTTGGGATCGGGCCCATACGGACCCGATTAACCACCCCCAAAATGCTTAAGCCGGGTTATCAAGTAGTAATCTCGCCACTATTTATCCCACCCGGAAACTCCCAGTTTCCACGGTATGGGACTTTTTTGTGGGGTTTTACAATCTCCCCCACTTATATTCGCAACGTCCTCGTTGCGACATGGCCCATCACTTTATTCCCAGTGATAGTGGCGGCTGCACGCTCCAGGTAGCCTTTTCCTCCAACCTTTTTGTAGGGGCGGCTCCACCTCTCGGGTAGCCCTTTCCACTATCAGAGGGCGTTCGGCTCTGATACCATTTGTAACGTCCCGGGCTTAGGTCCCCGGTCCATTAACGGAGCATTACTGGCCCTAACAACCTCTTGGGATCGGGCCCATACGGACCCGATTAACCACCCCCAAAATGCTTAAGACGGGTTATCAAGTAGTAATCTCGCCACTATTTATCCCACCCGGAAACTCCCAGTTTCCACGGTATGGGACTTTTTATGGGGTTTTACAATCTCCCCCACTTATATTCGCAACGTGGTATCAGAGCCAAATGGAAGATTAGAGGAATATTATCCAATTTTAGGATGACTTAGAATAATTATAGATTATATTTGGAATAGCTGACTAATTGACTGTCGCTATTCGTAGATGTTGACCGCCTCGAACCGTAAGCGGAGTCGTCGCTCCATGGATTTGGCAGCCCAGAATGCCAAATTAATGAAGACGGTCGAGGCGCTCTCCCAGCTGATTCGTGATCAAGCTGATCACCACCAGATCAAGGATAGGGATCAGAGACGTCGCGAGAGGCGTCTTGAAAAAGAAAGACGTCTTCGTGAGGAGCGCCGAGATGATGTCACCTTTGAGAGATTCTTAAAGGTGAACCCGCCTAGCTTTGACGGTATAGTGGATGCTGAGGTAGCAGACCGATGGCTTGAGGAGATAGAAAAATTGTTTGATGCAATCAGATGTCAGGATCATAGCAAGGTCTCCTTCGCTACGCATCAACTGAAAGGTCCTGCTAAGGACTGGTGGACCAGTTGCCAGTTGCGGAAATTTGAAAAAGGAGAGATTATTCTGTGGGATGAGTTTGTTAAACTCTTCCGCGAGCACTATATTCCGATGCACTTGCAGTTGATTAAGGAACAAGAGTTTATTAATCTGAAGCAGGGAGATCTGAATGTTGCTGAATATAACAACAAGTTTCATCGCTTACTGAAGTATGCTCCACACTTATGTCCAGATGAGTATCGGATGACCCGGAAGTTCATTGAGGGACTTCATCATGCTTTAAGATCGAAGGTTCTTTCTAGCATGCCAAAGACTATGGAGGATGCTCTAGCCAGCGCCACAACCATAGAGCGAGATTTCTTGCGAAGAAAGGAGGAGAAGCCGCGCAATGATCGGAATGATCGATTTGGAAGAAACAAAAATTTCAAAAATTCTCAAAAGCAGAAGCAAGTCTTCAAGCCGGGGCAAAACCACAGAATTCTTGAATGCTCTTTCTGTCATCGTTTCCACCCTGGAGAATGCTATCTCAAGAATGGCCACTGTCTGAACTGTGGAGAGAAAGGACACTTTGTAAGTGAAATCAGCTGGGCTTTCTCAAGAGAGGCACGCAGGGGCACAAAAGAAACTAACATAGGGACGTGTCATATCCCGAGAAAGAAACTGAGGCATAAAGGAAAGGAGAATGTAACCGGGGCATAAAGGAAAGGAGAATGCATAGGCCTCCACGTGTCATGTCCGGGGAAGAAAACCGGGCTTTAGTTAAGGTTATAGAAGATATTTCCTTCTCGTTTTTGCTAGTGTTTAGTAGCACTACTCTGACCCTGACGTGCAGATCCCTCTTCAAGGAGGCAAATATTAGCCCCACTTCTACCGTCCCTCCCTCCTCCCAATCTAAGCGTATTCTCTGCCGATTGGACTATTTGGCGACTGATGGTGTGGATATATTCTTGTTCAAGCACCGTTATTCAGTCGTTCGCATGGATTCTGACGTAGAATGATCATGATGTGAATTTTGATCTTTTTCTTCCCAAATTTGCGGCAGGTCGTGAATATGGAGACCTTGGTGGCTTCGCAGCACGGGAGGCATCAATGCAACATAAACAGTGAAGGATCCGACCTTTCGAATTGCTATCCCCAGAGGGGTCTTAAGGGCTTCAACTGCCGCACCTTCCAATCTGGTATTCGCATCCTGCCGTGCTCCGATACCTCGAACCGGAGCTGAAGCAGCCCGATTCCGATCTTGTCCAAGCCGTTCATTGTCGAGAACAACGACGAGTTGTGGGCGGGACCGGCGTACACGAATTCTCCACCGCCGAGCTCCTTGCCAATACCCAGATTCTCTCTCTGCCGAAAGAGCTCCTTGCCTATTGAATGCAGTTGAGCGGCGACCAAGGGAGCTGAAAGATGTATACTTATTGTACTGGAGTAAGGAAGAAGGAAGAGAAGTTATCCGACTTGCCTAGGAAGTGAAAATGGGCGACCGTAGGATAGAGCTCATGACACTACACTATGAAAGTGGAGCTATGTGAACACATACATGGGACTATCTTAAGAAAAATGGGAGATGTTTTGGAGCATTTTGTTTAGTCAGGGTTTCCTTCATCGTAGGTGAAGAGAACCTCCGACTAAATAACACAAAGCGAACGTCATCCTCAACAATGAGGAGAGAAAGTTAGCAAAACGGAAGTGTAAATGGCTCACACTTTTTGTAAAGCAGTCCATAGGAGCCTGCATGGTTACTTTGGATGGGGTGGATTGGGATATCCTCTTGTGAATAGTAGATGTTCGGATGATTATAAGAGTTTGGAGAGGGTTGGAATAAAGAATGTGATGTGATATCACCTTGATTTGTGATGGATTTCAACCCAGGAATGCAAGGAGGTACATCGTAGGCTGTTAGGAAAGCTCGAGCTCGATGAGCTCAACTCGAGCTCGGCTCGTTAAGGGATCACGAGCCGGACTCGGAACCTTAACGAGCACGAGCCCGAGTTGGGTTTTATAGCTCGTTAGCTTATCGAGTCGAGTCCGAGTTGGGTGTTGCTCAATTCGCAAACTTGACTTGATAACTCGTTTTTCCCTCTTAATAAAAAGTTGAAAACATATATACGGAAACTTCCACATTGAGTTTGATATAAAATAGAGGTTAACATTTTGCTTGCCCAAAAAGCTACAGAAAAGAGTATACAAAATCAAAATTACAAATGACATTGTAATTTAATGTATAAAAATGGAACAATGACTCCTTAAGAGGTTCATGATCTAGCTCATTTTGAGGCTCGTGAGTCAGCTCAGAAACTCATGACTCGATAAGAGGTTTGTGAGCCAACTCATTTTGAGGCTCGTGAGCCAGCTCAGAAACTCGTGGCTCTATAAGAAGCTCGTGATTCAGTTCGAACTCTACGAGTTCGAGCCTTAGGTTTCTTGTCGAGTTTGAGTCCGAGTTGAGGCCAACTCGGCTCGTTGAATTCGATAGACCCCCCCCCCCCCCCCTACATCAGATTACCCTGGAGTAACCTGGTAACCAAACAGACCCTAGGTGTAAGGGATTTTCCATTCCCTACACGTAATAGGAGCAACTACCTATTTTAGTTCCAGCATGAGAGGATGTGCTTTAGGTTACTTTACTGTCATTAGCTTCTAGGGTTGGAGTATGTAAGTGTGTTTCATCTGTCATCATGGTATGTTTTCTCAAACGTCTTCATCCCTTTCCCTTGCCTGCCTGTTCAGGTTTTTGTAATGATAAACTAGGCAAGGTGGTCAAAATAGTCTTATGTAGTTCCTTTTTTGTAACTTTTCTATTTTTCCTCTTGTATGGATATTTTTAGTGGTAAATATTAATGGAAGGGAATTTGGACCCTGGTTTTTTAATGTTGGCACACTGCTCCACCACTAGACTATTGGAATGGGTTTTCTTATATGGATCTTTAGTTGTTGGTATTGGTTCGGGTAGTCATTTTGTTTCAAGTATAAGTACTTAGTGGATGTTAAGATCCTTTCGTTATTTTGGGGGTTGGGAGAGGATGGTTGGGAGGTTGCTCTCTTTTGTGGTTGAAATTGATTAGGTATTGTTGCTCGATTTGGATAATATGTTCTCCCTGTAAAATTTCAAACTCTGATTAGTTCAATTTATTTTGTTATGCATCTTTAGGCGATCTTCACTTGGTTGAAGTAGGTGCCGGTTGGAGTTCAGTCGGTGAGTATGCGGTATATAAAGCAACCAGCGGAATACTATTTCTAGTTGTTTCAATTTTGAATTTTATTTTTTGATTCACACATTTTGGTAGACTATCCTCTTGGTGCCATTTCCTAATGTTGATGGTATCCTACCTTTGATGGCATTGTTGCTTCAAAGTGGTCTAGTTCAACATGTGATATAAAGTTTCAAGTGGCTCGTAGCATAATATACCCAATTGGTCGACCTTTTAAATTTTAGCTATAATATGCATTTGGTGGAGGCGTGACCTATGTGATGATGGCTTTAGTGTTCAAGTGAAGGGTTTTTATATAATTTGAATTAGGTTCATTTATCGTCAGGATTGGGTTTTGGTTTGTGAAATGGGTTATATAGTAAATTGACATTGGCACCATTTTGTTAATCTGGGAGAAAATGGAGGAAAATATGACGGTATCTCGACCCCGGGTTTTTTTGCTTGTTATAAATTTGAATTTTATTCCATGAGTAAATAACTTGAGTATGACAATAACTACAATACCTCAAGTTACATGAGATAGATAATCTTGCATAAAACGAAAACATTAGCCCTAGAAAGATGAAAAACAAAACAAAAACGAAAGTATAATGTAAATCTAAGGTCTCGAGTCTTAGCAGTTTACATGCAGAATGGCAAATAACAAGTGAACTATTCAGGCTATTGAGGGTCTAGGTATGTTGATTAGTGCAACGAGGCTTGAAAAAGCTATTGGGGTTTGCATGTCTCCATAAATCCATGGTCATGACCCTTGCTAGTTGTTTTGCACGTAGAATGATAAATAAGAAGCAAACGAGGATTCGGGGGAAATCTCCAACCTATTGATGATGCCCAAAATGGAGATTGGTACAATAAAGCAGGAAAAGTAGTCTAATTGTTTGTTGATCTTGGAGTTTGCTTGACTCCATATGTTGAATGAAAGTCGTCGGTATGAAGAGCGGCAGTTTGATGTGTTGACGGAATACAGTGCGCTTTTTTTATTAGTAAGACTGATATAGGGCATTTTGGTACGCACATGGCCTTTAATTCATTGAGTATGGTCAACATGGCTTTAGAATTGGAAATGTTGTATTAAGCTATGGACCAAAATATTAAAAAAGAGAAACTACTATGGACCGAGGTATTAAACAAGAGAAATTATGTGATATAGTTATGACCAACATGATCTTGAAGAGAGAAGTGAAAGATCAGGAAAGCATCAAACCATGAAAACAAAATACTTTTGAGATTTTTACGTGGTAGATCCTATAATTTTTGTCAATTACCTCCACGACCTTTGAAACAACCTAACTCCTCCCTCTACGCCATAAACTTGCTAACATTACCCCCACATACCTCGTGGTTAACCTGCATCCATTTACCCGTTAAAACTGAGCGGATTCTGTTACATTCTTTTATATTAGGGTTTTTTACACCCATACTCCCCGCCTGCAGCGCCATCTCGAGCAATGCTCCTCTTGGAAGCCCCCCTCCCCCGAGCCCTGTCACTAAGGAGCCTCACACCCAACCACGGCTCGAGCAACCCCGCTTCCCCTGCTCAACGCCCCCCACCATTGCTTCCCTTGCTTGAAGCCCCCCTCCCTGCTCGAACCCCCCCCCCCCCTCCACCGCCTCCCCTGGTCGAAGCCCCGCTACCTCTCCTGCTCGAAGCCCCCCTGCTCTGCCGCCTCCCATGCTCGAAGCCCCGTTGCCTCTCCTGCTCGAAGCCCCCCATGTGGAAGCTGACCCACTCGCTGTACAGCTGAGGCAGAGAGGCCCCCACCCCTCCTCCTGTGGAAGCATGATCTCTTGTGCCCACTTCCTCCAGCCCAGGCCAGTGCCCTCGTCGAGGGAGGAGAGATGGAAGAGGCGGTGCACCCTCCAATTGTTTTTTTCTTCTCTTGGTTAATTCTAGCCGTCCGATTGCGGATTGGTTAGCTTAAATCGTTTTTAACCCAAGGAAGCTAACTCTAAATATGTCAATTTAATGGTAGGGTTCGTGGGGGTTAGACGGAGTAAGTTTACGGGGTCGAGGGAGGAATTAGGTTGTTTCAAAGGTCGTAGAGGTAATTGACAAAGACTATAGGGTCTGTCGGGTAAAAATCCCAATACTTTTTATATTGGGAAGTGATAGTGTGTGTTCTCTTACTATATCTCTGCTTTTTTATATCATAATGATCACTAAAATTCCATTCCTTGCGAATTGAATCTGTTGGATCTCTTCTACCAAATGTCTTCTTGAAGTCTAGCATTTCATCTATTGTGCCCTCAACACAAGGTATCCATATTTTCTCATTACCTTTGAGATCTCGCAACACTCCTTTACCTGACCATCCAATCATTATTGACCCGCAAGTCCATAGCCTTCTTCTCCCCTAGTATTTTGTGGACTTAAATTGATGCATTTGCTTGTTTCTTTCTTAGTTGAATCGCTTTCACATCCAAGAGTGGCGCATTGTCAACTACATTGAACTCCACTTCTTTATCCACAATCCTCTTTAGGAAAGAAAATCCCCCTTTTATTCATTCACCTTTTTAGGATAATTCGTTATCTATGTCTTCATAATATTGTTTATGAATAAATGCAACATTCAATCTCGTATTGCAACTCTCGAAATGATTTTCTTTGAAGCTTCTTAGTAAAAGCAAACGTGAATGATCAAATGATTCCCAATTAGATTGTTCCTTGGCTTCTTTAAATTTCTTCATTAAAATTTTCGATTCATCCTTAACTACATGCCAATAACTCACTATATTTAAATCATCAATTAACATGTTTTATAGTTAGGCTTCTTCTTCTGCTTCTTATTGTTACTTGAATTGCTCCTAACATACTTTTGTTCCATCTTAGGTTCCAAAATGATGCAGAGTTGTTGCTTTTTTGGGATTTTACTGTCATTGCAACTAGAATCATCTTCGTCCTATAATTCAATGAGGTTGCTACCAACATGAGATGTTTATATCAACTACACTTTCTCTAAGAAGGATATCATTCCTTCTTATTGTCTCCACTTAACCATCTTCGATACATGCTCTTGGCTTCAACACCAATAGTTGTTCTGGGAAAGAAAGTTGCTCACAACAAAAAAAGGCAACCCGTGGGGCATTTTATTTTGACCATTCTAATTAATAATAATAATTTTTTATTTTTCTTGTTATTCTTTTTTATGGGTTATAAATTATATTTTTTGTTTTTAATTTTTTATATTCTATATTTTACTTTTTACTTTTTATTTTTCTACTTTTTTTATTCCTTTTTTGTTTTTAAAATAAGTTATTTAATTATAAAACAATATAAATATTTTACCTTATATAAGTAATATATAGTATTTATATATAATATAGCTTTATAAAATTATAATAAGTCAAAATCAGAAAAATAATTTATTTTTATTTTTATAGTTTGTTCTATTTTCGATAATTTTAATATCATTTTTCTATTTATGTGGATTTTAAAGTGATTAAAATTCGTCCATGGTCATCTTGATAACAAGCTCACTCATGAGGTATTAGGACTGATCAAATTCATCCATGGTTATCTTGATAACAAGAATTTATAGGTATGATATATGCTTTTGGAAAGTATACGATCGATACAAACTCCCAACGAGCGAATGAGAAACTTAATGATAAAACCCTAAAGGAGACAATCTAAATTTGATCCAAAACTTCGAGTTTATTCTAGGTATTCTAGTATGTAAGATGCACGGGTATTATTATACTTGAGGGTGATGTGATATTAAACGATTGTATAACCATTACACTTCCATTCCGAGGGAGTGATGCAACATATTTGGATTTTAGTGACCATCTCAATAGATTGGTAATCCAATCTTAGTCCAAATGTTGGACATCAAAATGTGATTCGGATTCAATGAGAAGATTACATTTATTGTTTGATTTAATCAAACATCTTTGATAGGTCCTTAAGATCTTGATTTGAGATATGTTCTCAATCCAACTCGCTGTACATGGAATGAACAATTGCCATATCCTTATCTCCATGTATCCAAGAGAAAGTGCATTATTCTTGAAAGAGTTCAAGAATAATTCCATTGTTGATAATTTATTGGCACACTAGGAAGTTGATAATTAAATGTAATTTAATTATCATGAATAATATGAATATGATTCATATTATTTGGACACATAAGAAAAGTCTTCGTAGATAATTAAATATAATTTAGTTATCCAAGATATGATTAATGTAGATAAAAACATCCATAATTATCATAAATAGTATAAATACGATTTATAATATGTTGGAGATATTTAATTATAAATAGGATTTACAAATTAAACGTTGATGTGAATTAAATTCACATTGGACAATTAATTATAAATGTAATTTATATTTTATATTGAGTGGTTGAATTTGATTCATAATTGTCAATGGTTTGTTTACAATTGTAAAAAATTACAAAAATTATCTTGACAATTAATTTAATGAATAAAGATGTCATGTAATAAATATTACATTAGATGTTGATTGTAGAGAGATTTTTCCCTCTCCAATCAAGGTTCGATGTCCACCTTGTTGAAAAGAGGATGCTATCTCCTTTCCCATTTCATGGAAGGTAGTAGTACTCTAGTCCTATTTTATTCATGAAAATTAATTGACTTAATTGAAATTAAACATGTTAATATTATTTGCAACATATTTATTTTCTTTTAAATTATCTATTTGTTGTTGCAAATTATTGCTACAAAATCTCAAACATTGATTTGAATTAAGAGTACATCTCCACCATCCAATTTAATATAAAAAGGAAGGGTATCCCTATCATTTTTAATTGCAACAATTGCAAGAGCGATAACGCTCTCTCTATTCTCAAACATGCCCCCTCTTTCTCAATATTATGGTCGTCCACTATATTGACCTTGAAAGCTCTACATTCGTCGCGACACTGTTGCGTTTCTAGATGTACTTCTCATGGATCTCCGCCTTCTTCGGTGCATCTTTCTCTCGAGTGATGAATCTCCATTTCATCATCATTATTCTATCGTTTCAGCCATAAAAACCTTAGATAAATGCATGTAAATAACATTATTTTGTATAAATTAACATTCATTATTTAGTCTATTTATTATATATAAAATATAGTTTTTAATGCCAAAATTATAGAATAAAGAAAAAAAACAAAACAAGAATAAAATGCCAAAGGTATTTTATGATCCTAAACCTCGGACCTAGGCATCTTGATGACTAGGTCGACAAGGAATAAAGTATGGGGAGATAAGCACCAACAAACCAATAAAACTCCAATTTTTTTATTCATCAATAAGTCCTATTTGAGAACTATTTTATTTTCTATTATTTATACCTCAAACAAAGAAACTGTGTACATGAAAGTTGTAGATAAAATACAAATAAAAATACAAAATTGATTTCACACAAAAATAATATACAATGTACTTTTTATACTCAAAATAAAAAGCCAAAAATCCAAACTTTCCAGACCAATATCTTCTTGACATGAACTCAAAATGTATCAAAATCATATTTAGTTGTATATAACTTTTAATAAGATATTTAATGAAGGTGGTTTCATTTAATTTGGAGTTAGGATTCAAAAGTTAGGTTTTACGCACCTATTGTACAATTTACATGTATAAAAATAAAAGGGGAAATTATTCTTTTAATTCTTTTAATTATTATTTTTAAACAATTTTAAATCATATCTATATCTACAAATATTTGTTGTTCCTAATTATTGCTACAAAATCTCAAACATTGATTTGAATTAAGAGTACATCTCCACCATCCAATTTAGTATAAAAAGGAAGGGTATCCCTATCCTTTTTAATTGCAACAATTGCAAGGGCAATAACACTCTCTCTATTCTCAAACATGCCCCCCTCTCTCTCAATATTATGGTCATCCACTATATTGACCTTGAAAGCTCTATATTTGTCGCGACACTGTAGCGTTTCTAGATCGACTTCTCGTGGATCTCCGCCTTCTTCGGTGCATCTTTCTCTTGAGTGATGAATCTCCATTTCATCATCATTATTCTATCATTTCATCAATAAAAACCTTAGATAAATGCATGTAAATAACATTATTTTGTATGAATTAACATTCATTATTTAGTCTATTTATTGTATATAAAATATAGTTTTTAATGCCAAAATTATAGAATAAAGAAAAGAATAGAACAAGAATAAAATGCCAAAGGTATTTTATGATCCTAAACCTCGGACCTAGGCATCTTGATGACTAGGTCGACAAGGAATAAAGTATGGGGAGATAAGCACCAACAAACCAATAAAACTCCAATTTTTTTATGCATCAATAAGTCTTATTTTAGAACTATTTTATTTTCTATTATTTATATCTCAAACAAAGAAACTGTGTAAATGAAAGTTGTAGACAAAAATACAAATAAAAATACAAAATTGATTTCACAAAAATAGTATAAAATATACTTTTTATACTCAAAATGAAAAGCCAAAAATCCAAACTTTCCAGACCAATATCTTCTTGATATGAACTCAAAATGTATCAAAATCATATTTAGTTGTATATAACTTTTAATAAGATATTTAATGAAGGTGGTTTCATTTAATTTGGAGTTAGGATTCAAAAGTTAGGTTTTACGCACCTATTGTACAATATACATGTATAAAAATAAAAGGGGAAATTATTCTTTTAATTCTTTTAATTATTATTTTTAAACAATTGTAAATCATATTTATATCTATTAAAAATATAAAAATAAAATAAACCATTAAAAATACATTAAAATAAAAGGAATACAAAAATACATAGATGAATATACTACACTTATACCTATATAATGAGTATATATATATTATTTAAGTGTCATATTACATTAGAAACATATAACAAAAATATGTTTATGTGTATAAAAATAAGGTATAATTATATAAATTAATACAATAAAATAATAACATCGAAAAATACAAAATAAAAATAAAATATACATAATATATGTAAATATACCTATAAATGAAATCCTAAAAAAGTAACTTGTAATAGAAAAACTTGTATAAATAAATAAAAAAGTATATTAAAATACTATATAAAATAGTAAACATTTCTTATTTTACAACTAAAATTTTATTAATTCATTTAATATTTATTATTGATTTTATAAAAATTTTGGACTAATTTTTTTCTGGTTGGTCCATGTGGACCAACCAGGTTGCTTCGTCAGTTGACCTGGTCAACTCTAACTAAATTTGTAGCCATGTTAGACCTCAATTGACCCTTCTCTTCTTCGATTTTTGCAGCTCACATCTTTTATTCTTTTGGAGAGATTACTTGTCCACTTTTTCTCCTCGATCTATGCTCTATCACATTCCAGATCAAATCCTTGAGGATTGCATCATGACACCGAGCTGCTCATCTCGATCTTCCACCCCTGTCTGTCACCTTTACAAAACCTCCTCCAGCTCCTCCTTCCATTTTTTGAATCCCATTTTCCCCACATTCCCCCTTTTGGCATCCTAGGGCTCAATCTCCGTCACAAGGAGCTCACCCTGCGATTAGGCAGGTCGAGGAGCCGTGTTAGAGGGCGGTTCCACCATCTCCGGTGGTGCTCTAGCGTGAGGTACCTATCTCGTGGCCCACAACCGCCCGAGGTCCCTTTTTCCGCTTTTTAGATAGATTTAACTTATTCCTTTAATTTTTGCATTTTATTTTATATTTTTTCACTTGATTTAGCATAGAAAACCACCTTCGTAGTTCGCATGACCTCCATGTCGGCGAGCTCTCCACCGTTCCTCGACCGTCTTCCGACTCGCCTTCTACCACCATCTCACTATCCATCGTTTCTTATCCACTCTAGATCACTTCGTTCACCCAGATCCTCCGTGGATATGGAGATTAACATCTCTCCTTCGCCACTTCATCGAAGATGTACGCCTACGATCATCTTCCATTCATTACACCCCGCTAGCCCCTAGCACCTTTGCCTTTACGTACTTGTGCTAACGATGTAGGTCCCAGGCACTAAAGAGCCCTTCGAAGGGCCATTTTGACTCAAGAGCATACCAGAAATTCACCGGAAATATCTCAACCTCCAGAGGTTGACCAGTGGCCCCTGATCTCTTTAAAGTTCCTGAAAAATTTGTCATAACTACAGGAACATGGAGAGCACCTCGACCTTGCTCCAGGTGGCTGAAGGTGTGCGGTACAATGAATCAAAGTTTGCTAGAGGGGAGTTCATCATCGGTTCTTACTTCGCAATCCTGCACCATTAGATCAAGATAAGGAGCCCAGGTTTACGACCACTATTCGATCGATCGAGACTCATTCGTTGGATCCCCTCTTTGGATCTAATCTCCACCGTCGAAGCCAAACCATCATCGCTTGCTGCATACATGCCACATGGACAACTGAACATCATCTGACCGTTCATTCCAATGCTTAGTAGGGGGTATTTTGTACTTTCAACCCACTTTTTTGTATTTCATTGTTTAGTACTTAAAATTTCATCTGCCGTTTAATATTTTTGTAAAAACTACACGGAACCCTTATCTTTATTTCATATTGCATTCAGATCCAATCCATATCACCTTACGAATGTGAGGTGGTGATTTTGCAGCGAACCCCTCATGGATTTTGTAATTTCATTTTGGTCCTTAAATTTTAAATATTAGTTATAATATTTTGGGTATTTTGCAGAAACCACCTTTCCCTTTATTTTCATTGTAAATATAGCCATGCCAGTTCAATAATAGTTATGCATGTTCTTTAATTTTAAACTATCATCCGTGCTCCAAAATTACATAAAAGTAGGGTTAAGTGTCTCATTGATTGTAGTTTCAGGCTATATTTTTGCTTTTGCATTTTAGGAATTTTAACTATTTATTAAAAATTTAAAGAGCATGTTTTTACCCCTATTTGACTTAGAAAATACCAAAAACTATAAAAACATTTTAAAAATTCCTAAAAAATATATTTTCTTTATTTTAGTATTTTAAAACTCAAGATCGTAAATTCCTAAAAATAGAAAAATACTAAAAATTTTAAAGCTCCAAAATTCTTTATAAAAATATAAAAAATCCCATAACCTCTAAAAATATTGATTTCTATTCTATAATTTCCTTTTTATTATTTATTATATATTAACATCGTTTTGAAATTTTTGGACACTTTTTTCTATTTTTAATATCCAAATCAATTCGGCCTATTTATTTAATCACTGTTTTTGGATATTTTTGATTATAAAAATATTATAAATTAGCAAAAATAACTAAAAAATCACAAAAATAGTAAAAAATATTTAAAATTCCAAAACATTTTATTTCCTTTATTTTTATTATTTTAGTAGTATTTATGAATATATTACCCTATATTGTATAAATAGCCTTTTTATTCCTATATAATATTTGAAAAGAAAAAGGAAATAAAAATCAGAAAATATATAAAAGAAATAAAAATATAAAATTTTAAATAATAAAAATATTTTAAAATATAAAAAAATAAATTCAGATATATATAGATATAATTAAAACCCACACAGAAACACTTAGACAAGAAGAACACAAATTTTGGAATTTATTTTCCCGATCTATCACGTTAGCTCCTTGTGTTCGACCTCTACACAATACTTACACATATACACACCTTTATTGTAGAGTTCTAATAAGTTTTAACTCCATATTTAATTTTTCTTTTCTTTCCTATATTTATTGTGGGTCAATTGTTGAATTAGTTAGGGTTTTGTGAACGATTGCTTCAACAACAGTGTAGTTCTTATCTTATGTAGAATACATTAGACCCTCACAAAACCCTAGTTTTCAAAGAGGAAGGACATCGATTTCGTGTGAGAAATGAGGATACTCCACGCTTGGATCTTCAACTTGGATTTCGAGAAGTAAGAATTTCATCCACGTTCTCGCAAGTGCATCTTTCGTAGGATTGGAATTGAGGAAAGAGGTCTATTCGCTTAGAGACATGCACGATCACAAATACACTTCAAGAGGTAATCCTATTGCTTGTTTTTTATCTTTATAAAATGATATGAAAGTGTCCATATCATGTGGTTTCATCTATTTAAATTTTTTAAATTTCACTACCTCGAGCTACTAGTATGACTAGTCGCTCTTCATCACATGTGATGCAATCTTCATGCTTCTGTGATGCCATAACCCCCAAACCATAGACTTGAAGTGATATCAGAGCCTTGGTCAAAGGGCTTGGATATGATCCAAGCCTTAAGGGAACAAGATTTTGTATATCGGTTGTGTGGGGACTCATAGTTTTTGTAAGATGTAAGATTTGAATTGTTTTTCACTAAAATGGGAAGACCCTGTTTATGAACTATTTGAATGATTTTTTGGATAATAAAATGCATTTTCAATATCTAAATATGTCCTCAAAACAATATCTAATTGTTGGCACCAAAGGTGCATAAATTAAAATTCAAAAGGTTTCCGCAATGACATTATTTTGCATGTATTCACAGATCTATAACAATTTAACTTTTAGTTACTTTTTCTCGACAATGAAACATGAAGTAAACGTTGTAATTAAGAACAAAATTAAACAATAAAATAAGTCAAATATATTTCACGTGATTCCCACTTCGTTTGCTCTAAATATTCCATACTTAGTAGAGATGGGTCGGATGATGATTGGATCATCAAGATTACTTTCTTAATATGTTTATCATTCAATGTAAATCAAGGTAACCATGAATTTGCCTTGATTAAGTTGATTCTTAATATTTATGGAAATATTTGATTAACACCAATTTCCATTGAATGATTATTTCATGACTAAAACCCTAGTTTAACCCACAATAGTTGGTCAACATTTACATGAAAAACATGAATGGCTAGAAATTTATGATCCTTATAAAGGATATGAGAAAATCCTTAAGTGCATCACGAAAGCGTGAGAATCGCATCGAATGCAATCGGTAGCGACTAGTTGCACTAGTCGCTCTAGGCAACAGAATTTAAAAAAATGATCCAATGAAACCACATTATCCAAGAACACTTCTTGGATCATTTCTTCTAAACCACAAACAAGTACTAGGGTTACCTCTTGAAGCGTGATTGTGATCGAGTCTCTAAACTAAGAGACCTCCTGTCTCAATTCCGATCCAACAGAGGAGACGCTTGCTAGCGCATTGATGAGACAAATGCTCCTCACAATCCATGTTGATAATCCAAGCAGCGAATCACCTGATCTCATCAAACGAGATCCGATGTCTTCTTCACGAGAGATGCACACCGAAGGAGATGGAGATCCATGAGCAAGCAATCTAGCAGCATAACGATGATGCTGCAGCAGTG
Source organism: Ottelia alismoides (assembly GCA_037367405.1). Classification (NCBI taxonomy): domain Eukaryota; kingdom Viridiplantae; phylum Streptophyta; class Magnoliopsida; order Alismatales; family Hydrocharitaceae; genus Ottelia; species Ottelia alismoides. The sequence continues at coordinate 368,564 of JAZKJV010005966.1, read as the reverse complement.
ACGACTCTCTTTTAGGGCTCCATGGTGGATGACCACAATGAGAGAGAACCTTCGGCATGTAGAGAGAGAGCTTATGGATTTATATCATATGAAGAGTAAGGAGTACCTCTTCTTATATAGTATTTTGGGATCCAAGGATCTCAATTCATGGACAACACAAAATCAATGGATGAGATGGATTTGTGTTTCTTTCAATGGTCATGATCTTGTTGTGAAAATACAATAATAATTAATTAAATTTAAATTAATATATATTGATAAATAAATATATATTAATTTCAAATTAAATTAATTAATCAATCTTGGAGAGAGAAGATTTACCATATCCCCTAAGGGGATGTCTACTTAATCATCTCATCAGATCATATCATCTCATGAGATCTCATTAACTCATGATATCTCCAAAATTTACGACAACATTTGTTGTAAATTATCGTACAAAAGTAATTCATAATAATATTGTGAACATTGAAATCATGACATTAGAAAATGTGAATCACATTCACATCCCAAAATAAAATGTAACTTATATTTTCAATTAATCATCCAATGTGAATCAATTCACATTTTAACAAGTATAAATCATAATAGGCTCTCCCTAATATATTATCAATCATATTTATAATATATATGATTAATATAGATAATACTATCCACATTATTCACATCCATGACAACTAAATCACATTTAATCATCTTGGATCTACATTCTCATGTGTTCAAATAATATGAATCACATTCATATTATTCACATCTTTGATAATTAAATCACATTTAATTATCTCAGATAACTCTCTTTATAATACGAATCAAATTCATATTATTCATGATAATTAAATCACATTTAATTATCCAATTTTCTCAATGCTCGGATACATATATCAATGGTGAAATTATCCATGAACTCTTTCAAGGATAATGTGCTTTCTCCGTGTATACTTGGATATAAGGACATGGTGATTGTATTGTTCCACGTATAGTGACTTGGATATTGAGATCACATCTCAAATCCAGATCTTGCGGACCTCTCATCGATGCTTGATTAAATCAAGATCGTAAATCTAATCTTCTCATTGCATCTGAATCACATTCAGAACAATATCCAACATTTGGGCCAAGATCAGATCACTTCTCTGCTGAGAGGAGTCACTAAAATCCAGGCCCGTTTCATCACTCCTTAGGAATGGAAGAGTCATTGTTATACAATCGTTTGTGACCACATCACCCTCATGTATTCCCAATACATGTACGTCGTGCATATTGGAAGACCCAAAATAAACCACGAGGTTTTAGATCTATTTTACACTGTCTACTTCAGAGTTTTATCATTAAGTTTCTCATTTTATCATTGGGAGTCAGTATCGATCATATACTTTCCAAAAGCATATATCATACATAGGTCTTGATCATATACTTTACAAAAGCATATATCAAACCTACAAATTCAGTCAAGCTTCTAAAATGAGACGACTGTGTACGAAATTTGATTCTTCCCAATATCTCATGAGTGAGCTCATGTCTTCCAATTCAACAATGAACCTGTATGATCCCTTTGAGAGATTTTATTACTCATATGCCCTTGCATGCACACCAACACGCCGGTGTATAGACCTTGGTTAGGTCATCAACCTATTGGTATACTAAATGTACATACTCAGACATGTAGTAATACATCTGTCTTCGGTTAACGGATGTGTGCCTATATCGTGGCAACATAAGGTATATTACTTTGGTTATCTTGATCTCGTTAAGTCAACTCTTTGACCTAGCTAATCTGACACCTCTAAATCTCTATTCCTATGCAGAGAACCTTCTATAAGAGGTCGCTCAGATATTAGCCTTTAGAGAAAAGTCTCTTAATAATCACTTGGCAGTGCTTGAAGACTCATCAATCCAACTCTTTAGATGTTCATCCAAGCAGCAGCCTCTATGATTCAATAATTGAATCAACAACTGTATGATCATTAAGATGACCATGGTACATAACCCTAATTGTACCAAGGGAGCTATTATGCAAACTTGGTTATTCTTCATTTCAGATCAGGGGATGATATTTGCAATAACATTTATTGTATAATGGCTCACCGTGGGCTCGCATGTCCAACAATCTCTCACTAGCCCAAAGAGCCATTAATGGGCTAATCTTTTAGCCTTCACTCATGTGACAATCATAGTCTATTTAAAAAATAGCAAGGTAAGCTGATCAATCATTCTGTTCCTGAGAGACTATGCTACGTCCTTTTACGACACTTGTGTATCTCCCAGTAACAGTGCTCGTATCCAATGCGAATACTGCATCATGTGAAACCAATACTCAATATTGTCAGTTATAGTGCCCTTGACACTACAACTTAATAATTATTATAGCATGTATGTATTTTCCATTATCCTTATAAGAATACCCTTATTCCTAGAGATCTCTATCTCCTAAAGTATATGTAGTTAAGACCTTTTAGATCACTATCTATAAAGTCTTAAGTTCTTGAAGATAAGACTTTGATATAATTATATCTAAAGTCTTATTATCTTTGGAGATTTTGTTATTACTGCAATCAAGTGTTTTATCTCCATAATTCAATAGACTCATATCTTGAAGATGTCAAAGTTAAGTTGAGTAGCTATAATTAGCAATATTTTGATAGATTTAAATGGTCATTGAAGAGCAAGTCTCATTGTAAGCGATGTCTTTTCTTCGGTGTATATCTTGTGGATAAGAGCCATGATTTGAAGATCTCTAACTTCTTATCACTTTCCCTTTTTATCTTGAAGATCCATTTACACCTTAATAGGTCTTACTCATATAGGTGGATCCTTAAGGGTCCATATACAACACTTGTATATGAAGTCTACTATATACTTTATTGCTAAAATCCATGTTTCCATGTCGTGATCCTTGGGCGCTTCATCATATGAAGTCATATCATTATCAGACTTAACTGACACATGGAATCCATCCTCAAACTCATTTGAAGAGGTATTAGTGTTTCATCTTTAATTGTTATTTTAGTTTCCTATTTCGAGAGCCTCATTATCTTCTCAAGATTAAATGAGCTCCTTCATTTCATTTATATCTTGATTCTCAAGAGAGTCATAATCTAAGAATCACATTCTCATAGATAAGATCTTTTAAGAATCTCAAGGTCATAACGTAGATATCCAATATTATCCTTTATTTTCCTAATGAATCAACACTCTCTGCTGCAAGATTCCAACTTACTTGCTTCCATGACAAAGTTATGGACCAAGCAACCCTAAATCCTCAAGTGTCGAATACGAGGCTAGGCTCCAGACCATATCTTATGTGGGTTTTTGAGTTTAGATCTTCATAGAATCTTATTAAGGATATATATTGTAGTCTCTACTACATATATACCTAGAAACTAAGAGGTAATTATGCCAAAATTCATCATTGAACAAATCATGTCATACATGATCAATTGTATCTTCCTACAAATCCATTGAGTTAAGGTGAATTAGGAGGAGTAAGATAGGAATGATATTCCTTTCTTCATAAGGCTGATAGTTACATGATACCTAAGTTAGATCAAATTCATTTCATCGTCCTTCAGACTTTGGTTCTATACCAAAAATTGTGAAATCTTTGAACATTTCAAAGGTTCTAAGGTGAAGGGAAGAAATCTCATATTACAAATAATCATCGAATGATATCACATATCATCAACATTTATCATGATATAAATTATCCACATACATCAATATGATTGAGATCTTGAATACTTTTGCATCTTATACCATTCTCAGAGAAGGGTGTATTGGATAATTTCTACTTTTGAATACAATATTCATAAGTATGTAAGTTTTGAAGCTTTAGACAATCTAAAGTTCAATATCTTATTAGTCTATTGATCTCGTCAATAGACAAATGTCCAAGGCTTGATCCCTGATCATTATCAAATGATCTTCATCCTCCTATTGATATTTAAAGGTTTAATTTTCAGTATTATAAATGTTAATGAACCATTCATTAATTTTCTAATGTAGCAAAGTCCTCCAGATATCATATTACAATCTGAAATCTATTCATCGTAACTCTTTATGATAGGTCTATTTCAGAATTCATGTTTATTTACAACACTTAGAAATAGACTGAGTGTATTCTAATATATGGGTCATAAAGACATTATCTAAGATTAAGGGCTCTCCCACTGAAAATATGAAGTCTATCTATCTAATAGAGATTGTTGCAACTATTGCATCAATATCCATGTGGATGATTATTAAACCTTAAGATCAAATTTCTAGTCTCATAATACAGATGCAACCAATTACAAGTGTTATTAGAAGAATGAGACACAATTATTAGAATTTTAATATTTCCCAATAAAAAGTCAATTTCAATGATCAAATGTAGATTATTCCTATGCACTATCCGATTCCTTCTCTAAGGAGCTTGGATAGTCCAGATAGTCACACTATCAGTATATCGGCTTATTGAAGTATTTGTATTTATCCAAATCTTTGTATGTCATATGGAATTCGTGGAAGTATAGTCAAATCCTTGACTTTTCTTCTCACATAGGACAGACCCATGCTTCCACTACGCTCTCTTCATATGTAAACAACCATTGCTTAAGATAAAGGATCTCTTATGTTGAACTCAAAAGAATCCAATGTAAGAGTATTTGAACATTTAAAGATGCTTCATTCAATTCATACAATATGAATATTATGAAGCTTCATGAATGACTAGAGTATAGATAGTAGAATGATGACACTCATCGTATTTACATACATCTTAACTCTTAAAGACGTAGGTTCAGGTAAGTACTCAAACATTTTGAATAGATTATCTCTTATAGAGCCACCATTTTGTATGATGCAGTGAACCATGTCATTCATGATTAAATGTCAAGAGCACATATGTATGCCAGAACATATTCTTAGATTTTATATTGACAATTACGATTATCATCGACATGTCACTTCCAAAGTACATTTGATGAGAGATCAAGAGTATAGAGACATACAAACCTTAGGTTATTGTTCTATTGTCCATATAATTTTCATTCCTCATTATTATGAGGAAACTTGCACATTGCAACCACATACAATATGTGTTCAACTGCAAGTTCAATATCTTGACCATGGATCAAATCCATGATAATTACTGGTTATCATTGAGTATAGTTTTGAGTGGGTTTAATGAGGATTATCTGAAACAAGATAATTTGCAAATATATAAATATATATTTTACTTTGATTTAGAAATTTTTATATCAATTTTATCTTTCCTTATCAACATTGAAAGTTCATTCCTTTAATCACTTACAATGTAAGATATATACTTACAATTATATCTCAAGCAAGATCTTGGCTCCTTTCTTATCTTTGTCACATTCCAATAATATGAGAACCTGTAACTTGGATAAAAGAAGCATGAACACATTTCGCCTTGAAAGTCCAACTTCCATTCTCAATTTGGTCTTTAACACCTGGGCCCACCATCCCTAAGGTGATGTTGACCCATCATTAATTGAACAAACTATCACCATCATTAGTACTCACTATGCACAATCAAATATTTCCCCAATAATATGAGTACCCCATATTGGGGTCACTATGCATACAACCTTACTCTTTTGAGAAGAAAAGAGCCCGATCCAGATGCACTTGTATGCAGCATCTGTCACTTCGAACATGTGTTTCCTACATACAATCCTTGATGACGAAACCCTTAGCTTTGACAGGAGACCATGGATGTCACTTATGTGATCCTCCATATCATGTTCGAATTCTAATTAATCATTATGAAATCATATTCATTACAATTAATTCTTCCATGGGAAAGCTAACTCTATTCATAATAGAGTATTTTAATTTTTAATTGGATTCTAATTAATCTAATCACATTAAATCAATGATCCAATTAATATCCAACAAATATTTTTCACCATTACATGAAATATGATATTATCTAAATATTTTGTAATTGAATTTTAATAACTAAAAAAATATATCATGATCTCTTAAGTATTATACCTTCCCTATCCATTGTCTTGGCCAGTACTGAAGAGGGCGGGATAGACTGCACACGGTGCAACCTACAGCCCCAACGCTCCCCGACTAGACACCATATCCGCCTCAGGAAAGGATAATGCCAAATTGATCACTTTATAACTGAGATGATAATTGATTTTTCAAACAAATTTATACCATATAATAATAATAATCAATATTATTTTGATTATAAGGAAATTTGCTAAACAAATTCCCAATCCTATTCAAGCAACTTTGTTTGTTGGAAAGTAGATTGAGTAACCAATTTGTGATCTAGATCATATCTAATCAATTAATTGTTAAGACAAGATCATTTAAAGAAATAATTATAATCAAATATTTCTCAAATATTTATCCATAATATTCCAAGAAATTAATCATTAGTTTCATCAATTTCTTAAATGACAATCGTAATGTTCTTGATTAGGAATGTAATTTCCAATAGTTACCCTCACTAACTAAAATTATCATATCTCAATCAATATAAGGACAAATCAAGCAAAGTAAGATTCAAAAGTTTTCTAATTTGATTTATAACAGAAACGTGATTAGAACACATTGCTAGGCATTTCAAAACAGTAACAAACTCTTTAATTATGTAAAGATTCTCCATCCCCGAAACAATGGATATATGTTTATCAAAGTGATCACAACTTGAGTTATCAGATTCCAAATCATGCAAAGTAAAATCCCACAGTTTCCTTATTTAATGGGTAACATTATCCAAGCATAATTTCATTTTAAACATTCTAAACATGGCCGAAAATATTACAAAATAGGGCTGCAAAAATGAAATACGATAAACTTTTCACAAGCCCTAATGAGCCCAAGTCATCCTAAGTTTATGGATCGTATCGAAAACCTCTGACTTAAAGCTATGATACCATTTGAAGGATATGGGAAAGTCCTTAAGCACATAACGAAGAGTGAGGATCACATTGAATGCCATTGGGAGTGACTATCGCACTAGTTCCTCTAGGCAACAAAATTTTTAAAAAAATTAATCCAATGAAACCACATGATCTAAGAACAGTTCTCGGATCATTTCATCTAAACTACAATCAAGTACTAGGGTTACCTCTTGAAGCGTAGTTCCGATCAAGTCTCTAAACGAAGAGACCTCCTGTTTCAAGTCAGATGTGATGGAGGAGATGCTCGTGAGCACGTTAATGAGACGCATGCTCCTCAAAATCCATGTTGATAATCCAAGAGGAAAATCTCCTGATTTCTTCACACGAGATCCGATGTCTTATTCATGAGTGAATCTCACCAAAGGAGGCAGACTTCCATGAGCAAGCAATCCGACACAATAACGATGATGCTGTGGCGATGGTGACTCTTTTATAGGGCTCCATGGTGGACGAACACAATGAGAGAGAAAGAAACTTTGGTTAGTAGAGAGAGAGAGCTTATGGATTGATATCTTGTGAAGAGCAAGGGGTGTCTCTTATTATATAGTATTTTGGGATCTGTGGATCTCAATCCATGAATAACACAAAATCAATGGATGAAATTGATTTGTTTTTCTTTCAAGTGCCATGATCTTGTTGTGAAAACACAACAATAGTTAATTTAATTTAAATTAATAGATATCGATAAATAAATATAGACTAATTTAAACTTAAAATAATCAACCAATCTTGGAGGTAATGAGAAGATTTACCATATCTCCTAAAAGGAGGGGGGGCGAACACTCAATCATCTCAAGAGATCTCATTATCTCATGATATCCTCAAGATTTACAACAAAATTTGTAGTAATTTATGTCACAAAAATAATTCATAATTATCTTATGAACATTGTAATCATGCCATTGGAAAAATTCGAATCACATTCATATCCCAAAACAAAATGTAACTTATATTTTCAATTAATCACCCAATGTGAATCCAATTCACATATTAACAAACATAAATCATAATAGGGTATCCCTAATATATTATAAATCACATTTATAATATACCTGATTAATATGGATGGTACTATCCACATTATTTATATCCATGATAATTAAATCACAATTAATCATCTTAGATCTCTATTATCATATGTCCAGATAATATGAATCGCATTCACATTATTCAAATCTTTGATAATTAAATCACATTTAGGTATCTCAGATTACTCTCCTTATAATATGAATAAAAATTCATATTATTCATGATAATTAAATCACATTTAATTATCCAATTTTCTCAATGCTCGGATACATATATCAATGATGAAATTATCCATGAACTCTTTCAAGAATAATGCTCTTTCTCCACGTATACTTGGAGATAAGGATAGGGCAATTGTATTGGTCCACATATAGGAACTTGGATACTGAGATCGCATCTTAAATCCATATCTTACAGACCTCTCATAGATGCTTGATTAAATCAAGACCGCAAATCTAATCTTCTCATTGCATCTGAATTACAATCAGATCAATGTCCAACATTTAGACCAAGATCAGATCACTTCTCTACTAAGAGGAGTCACTTTAATCTAGACACGTTTCATCACCACCTAGAAATGGAAGCGTCATGGTTATACAATCGATGATGATCACATCACCTCAGGTTTTCCTAATACATGTACATCCTGCATACTGGAAGATCCAGAATAAACCTAAAGTTTTAGATCTATTTTACATTGTCTACTTATGCGTTTTATCATTAAGTTTCTCATTTGACCATTGGGAGTCGGTATCGATCATATACTTTCCAAAAGCATATATCATACCTAGATCCTGATCATATACTTTACAAAAGCATATATCAAACCTATAAATTTAGTTAAGCTTTGAAAGCGAGACGTCCGTGCACGGACTTTGATTCTTCCCAATATCTCATGAGTGAGCTCATGTCTTCCGGTTCAATAATCAACCTGTATGATCCCTTTGAGATATTGTATTACTCATATGCCCTTGCATGCACACCAGCACACCGGTGTATAGACCTTGGTTAGGTTATCAAACTATTAGTTTGCCAAATGTATATACTCAGACATATAGTAACACATCTGTCTCCAGTTAGAGGATGCATGTATATAACGTGACAACATACGACATAAGACTTTGATTATAACGATATCATTAAGTTACCTCTTTGACCTAACTAATCTGACACCTCTGATTCTCTATTCCTATTCAGAGGACCTGCTTCAAGAGGTGGGTTAGATATTGACCTTTAGAGAAAAGATTGCCATCTCATTCTCAAACTGGAGATCCTCTCTTAATAATCACTTGACGGTGCTTTATGAGTCCTCAATCCAAATCTTTAGATGTTCATACAAGCACCATACTCTATGATCCAACAATTGAAGCAACTGATGTATGATCATTAAGATGTCCATGGTACATAACCCTAATTGTACTAAGGGGCCTATTATGAAAAATTGGTTATTCTTCATTTCAGATCATGGAATGATATTCGCAATAACATCTATTGCATAATTTCTCGTTGTGGGCTCGCATGTCCAACACTTTAAAAATATTTAAGATGCCTAATATTTCTGAGTGATTACTATATATATATATATCACACCAGTCACCAAGAGCATGCGATCGATAACACCTCTCAGTACAATTTGTACCAATTGTTGACTTCAATTGATTTGGTGATGATATCTTGGACGTGGATATTCTAATGGATTACTTAATTGGAACCTTACACTATAGTAGAAGTGCTCTCTGTTAGTATAATTTGTCTGACCTGGCTTGATCCATTTCAAGGATGGGTCGCATGAGAAGTCTTTGTGTACTTTAGTCTACTAATTTGAGTATTATAATTCTAGAATGTGAGGGTGTATACTATATAGTAATATCAAGAAAACCCTAATTATTTTTTGGTTGAGTTAGATTGTTAGTTAATTTAATATGATTAAATTAATTAGATATAATTAAAATAAACACATTATTACGAATAGAGATGTAATTCCCTTGGAAGAGTTAATTATGTGAATATAGTTCATAATAATTAATTTAAAATTTGAATGGGATATGGAGGATCATATAAACAACATCCATGGTCTCTCGTCAAGGAAATGGTTCCGTCATCATGGATTATGTGATAGAGACACCTATCCAAAGTGATATATCCTACATACAAGCGCACATGGATCAAACTCTTTGCTTCTCGAAAGAGTAAGGTTGTATGCGTAGTGACCCAAATATTGCTCCTCATAAAATTGAGGTGGTATTAGATTGCACATAATGAGTTCTAATCCTATTGATGGTTGATTCAATTAGTAACAGGTTAACATCACCTTTGGTGTGGTTGACCTGGGTGTTTAAGGTCGAATTGGGAAATGCAAGTTGGACTTACAAGACGGAATGAGTTCCTGCTTATTTTTAACCAAGTTACAATTTCTCATATATTTGGGATGTAACTAAGGTAGACAATGAGATCCCAAATCTTGTTAGAGATATAGCGGTAAGTATATCTCTTGCTTTGATAGTTTAATAAGGGAATGTACTTTCAGAGTTGAAAAGGCAAGATGATTTGATTAACAATACTTAGTAAAAGAATTTAAATTTGAACATATAATTATTTATATGTTCTAATAAGTGCATTCTTAATCTCATATATGAAATCCATGAACCCGCTCAACAAGCTTCTGAATGTCAACCAATTAAACATATCAAATTATTCAAATTGGATCTGCAACTTGGATCTTCTTCTCTCTGTAGAGTGCATTGGTTATGTGCTCACTAAGAATAAGCATACAAACCCTATGTAAATGGAAGAATTCAAATTTAATCGAAATTTTAATAAGGACCACTCACTTGTTCGATGTTATACTCAGGGGTCTCTATTTAATGTGCTTCACAAACAACAGTCCAAATATATAATGTTAAATCTAAAAGATATGTTCGGTGATGTGAACTGCATAGAGCACAATCATAAGCACCGGTTCTATAAGAGTTTAATCCAATAGGTGAATAAAAAGAGTCAAAGTGTTGACTCATCCTCTAAAGCTTCCACACATCTGACATCCAATAAAATGGATGTTTGTCATCATTAAAAATTCTAGGGAATTAGAAAAGAGATAGTTCAAGTTATCGAAAAACCTCAGATAAGGGTAAATATAATGCCATGGCATGCACAAAATCTACTTAACTTATTGAAGTCATTTTTCTCGTATGAAGAGTAGGTAGTTAAGACATAGATTCGTGTGCTTCTGTTCATGTATGCAATCTGTTGCATCTTATTCAGAAGACTAGGAATCTTGATGAAGGGGAGATAGTCATCCAGATGGAATCTAATGCAACTGTTGTAGCAGTCAGCGTCAGGACATGCAACCTGTCATTATCTTGTGGAAGAGTCCTTGTACTTAAAGAATGCATTTATGTTCTAGATGTTAGAAATTAACTTATATCTGTATCTAAGTTAGTTAGAAATGGATATTTGTTCATGTTCTGTGATAAGCTTATCACAAGTCATTATGATAAATATATTACAGATAGTGTTTTAACTCCTGATGGACTCTATGAATTGTGCATTGATGAATATGTCATGAATGTAACCCCCACAAATAAAAATCCTAAAAGAACTAGAGAGGACGGAAATCATTCGAACATGATTTGGCATCAAAGCCTGATCATTTATCTATTAATAGAATTGGTGGATTGATAAAGGATGGACCCTTAGATTTTCTTTTGTTACAAAATTTACCTACATATGAACATTATATTCGAGGTAAAATGACCAAAATACCCTTTCATAATAAGTTTACACAATACGAGGGTATTATTGACATAATATGTTGGACATGCGAGCCCACGACTAGCCATTATACAATAAATGTTGTTGCAATCATTTCCTGATCTGAAATGAAGAATAACTAATTTTCGTAATAAGTTCCTACTACAATTAGGGTTATGTACCATGACTATCTTAATAATCATACACCTGTTGATTCAAATATTGAATCATAGAGGCTAGTGCTTGATGATGTCTAAAGAGTTAGATTGAGAACTCCTCAAGCACAGTAGAGTGATTGTTAAGAGAGGATCTCTAGCCTGAGAGAAAGATGGCAATTCTTCTCCATAGGTTGATATCTAACTGACCTCTTGATGCACGTCCTTTCATAGGAATAGAGATTAGGAGGTTTTAGATAAGCTAGGTCAAAGAAATGACTTAACGAGACCGAGATAATGAAGACCTATGTCGTATACTATTACGATGTGTTACTATATGTTTGAGTATGTACATTTGGTAGATCGATAGGTTGATGATCTAGACAAGGTCTATATACCTACAAACTAGTGTACATATAAAGGCATATGAGTAATACGATCTCTCAAATGGATCATACATGTTTATTACTTAACCAAGAATACATAAGCTCACTCATGAGATATTGGGATCACATTCCATGCACAGTCGTCTCGCTTTGGAAGCTTGACGGAATTTGTAGGTTTGATATATGATTTTTGAAAGTATATGATAGATACAAACTCCAATGATCAAATGATAAACTTAGTGATAAAATATTGAAGAAGACAGTCTAAATAAGATTAAAACTTTAGGTTTATTCTAGATCTTCCAATATGCAGGACGTACGGGTATTAGGAATACTCGAGGGTGATGTGATCATAAACGATTGCATAACCATGATGCTTCCATCCCGAGGGAGTATTAAAACATGTTTGGATTTCAGTTACTCCTCTTAGTAGAGAAGTAATATAATCTTAGTCCAAATGTTGGACATTGATCTGAATGCAATTCAGATGCAATGAGAAGAATAGATTTACAGTTTTGATTTAATCAGACATCTATGGGAGGTCTTTGAGATTTGGATTTGAGATATGATCTCATTTTCCAAGTCACTAAACGTGGAACATATTATCGCCCTCTCCTTATCTCTAAGTATCTGCGGAGAAAGAGCATTATTCTTAAAAGAGTTCAAGAATGGTTCCATTGTTGATAATATATGGGAAAATGATAATTAGATGTGATTCAATTATCATAAATAATAAGACTATGAGTCATTATATTGATACACATGAGAATAGAGATCCAAGATGATTAAATATCATTTTCCAAGTCACTAAACGTGGAATGTATTATCGCCCTCTCCTTATCTCTAAGTATCTGCGGAGAAAGAGCATTATTCTTCAAAGAGTTCAAGAATAATTCCATTGTTGATAATATATGGGAAATAATAATTAGATGTGATGTAATTATCATAAATAAAAAGACTATGACCATTCTATTGATACACATGAGAATAGAGATCTAAGATGATTTAATAATAAAGGTATGAATAATGTGGATAGCACTATCCATGTTAATCATATATTATAAATATATTTTATAATATATTAAAGAAAGATAATTGTAATTAGTATTTATAATTTAAATGGTGGTGTGAATTGGATTTACATAGGGCATTCAATTGTAAATGCAATTTACATATTATTTTAGGTTCGTGAATATGATTCACATTTTTTCAATGGCATGGATGCAATATTCACAAACTAATTATGAGTTATTTGTGTGAATAAATTTGCAACAAATGTTGTTGTAAATTATGGAGAAATTCATGGGATACATGATCACATGAAATATGACAAGAGGATCTCCCTTCCATAAAGAGAGGGTGGACGACCACCTAGTCCTACTTCTAGTAGGGTTGTCCACCCCCTTATTGGAAGGAGGCTTGCCTCCTTCCTATTTTGCCAAGGATGGTTGATTTAATTGAATTATAATATAATGATTACTATTCAATATATTTAATTTTTAAATTAATTATTGTTGCAAATTTATGCAATAAAATCATTGCCATTGAATGAAACACAAATTAATCTCAACCATTGATTTTGTGTAGCACGTGGATTATGATCCATAGACTCCTAAAATAGTATAAAGAAGAGGTAACCCTAGATCTTCCTTTAGTCAATAGAATCACAAGCTCTCTCTCTCTCTCTCATATCCACGTCCCCTCTCTCCTTAGAGTGACCGTCTACTCAAAACCCTAGAGAGGATAGTCGTCATCGCCATATTGTTGTGCCATCATTTTGACTGCTCGTGGATCTCCATCTCCTTCAGTGCACCTCACTTGTGAAAAATATGTATGATAATGTGAGACAAGATCATGAGATTCACCTCTTGGATCATCAATTTGGATTGCTAGGAGCACATGTTTCATCAACGTTCTTGGAAGCGTTCCCTCCGTTGGATCAGACTTGAGAAAGGAGGTCTCTTATTTTAGAGACATGATCGCAACCACGCTTCAAGAGATATTCCTATATCTTATTTGTTGTTTATATGAAACAATCCATGAAGTTTTCTTGGATCATACGGTTTCATCACTTTAAAATTCTAAATTCCGTTGCTACGAGCAACTAACACGACTAGTCGCTTTCGATCGCATATGATGCATTGTTCACATTTATGTGATACGATTAAAGGTTTTTTCCATAATCTTCAAGTGGTATCAGAGCCTTGGTCATGTCTTGGATGAGATCCAAAACCCTATATGAACAAGGTTCATGTTTGGATACACAATTCATTGTTTTTGCATTGGATGCAAGATTCAAATTGGTTTTTTGCTAAAATAAAAACCTAATGTTTGTGCACTATTTGTACATTTTTTTGTTATTAAAATATATTTATAATGTCTCAATACATCTCAAAAAAATTATCCTAATATTTGTATCAAAAGTGCATGAAAGTGATTTGAAGAGTTCCCTCCATGAAAATTGTTTTGCATGTATTTGTGGATCTGTAAGAAAATTATTTTTGCTTAATCTTTTATCATCATGAAACATTAAATAAATACTTATGTTAAGCATAAAATCAAACCGTAAAACCTCTTGAATTTATTTTTCATGATTCTTACTCTGTTTGCCATACATATTCCATATTTAGGGGGGAATAGGTTGGAAGATGATTAGATCATCAAATCTCATTGTTTAATGTGTTTATAATTAAATGAAAATCATGGAAATTATGAATATGTATTTATTAATTATTTAATAATCATGAAGATAATTGATTAATTATCATAGACCATTGAATGTATGTATATTTCATGAAAACCCTAGTTTATCATACACTAGTTGTAGGACAATCTTTACATGTTAAACATTGTAACTTGAATTGTATTGCGAATTTGTTTAGCAAATATACTTATAGTATCAATCAAAATGGTTTATATACATATTATATGGTATAACTTCGATTGTAAGGTCGAACATCATCTCAAATACAAAATGATCAGATCACATTATCCCTAATATGAGATGAATATGGTGTCTAGTCGGAGATCGTTGGGATAGCATGTTGCTCTGTGAGTGGTCTATCCCGCATCCTGTACGTAGTGTCCGTGACAACGGGTAATGAAAGGATAATGCTTGAAATGAACATGATATATTTTTATAATCATTAATATTTGAATAATACATATTTGAGATTATACCACCATTCAAGTAATAATCAAGACTATTTGTTGGTAGATTTAATGGATTGATAATTGATTTAATATGATTAAACTAATTAGATCCAAAAAAATAAATACTATATTATGAATAGATTCTCATTCCCTTAGAATAATTAATTGTGTGAATATGATTCATAATAATTAATTAAAATTTAAACATGATATGGAGGATCAAATAAGTTACAAGCATGGTTTCTCATCAAGGTGAAGGGTTCCATCGCCATGGATTGTATACAAGAGACACCTGTCCAAAGTGACAGCTCCTGCAGACAAGTGCACATGGATCGGGCTCTTTGCTCTCGAAAGAGTAAGGCCGTATGCATAATGACCCCAATATCGAGTCCTCATATAATTGGGATTATATTGGATTGTGCATAGAGAGTGATTTCATGTTGATGGTTGGTTCAATTAACAACGGGTCAACATCACTTGAGGGGTGGTGGGCTCGGGTGTTAAAGACCGAATTGGGAAATACAAGTTGGACTTGCAGGGCGGAATGAGTTTTTGCTTCTTTTTATCTGAGTTGCAGTTTCTCATATTATTGGGATGTAATAAAGGTATGAAGGAGATCCCAGATCTTGCTTAAGATATAATGGTAAGTATGTCTCTTACTTTGAAAGTGAATAAGGGAATGAACTTTCAGAGTTGACAAGGTGAGACAACTTTGATATAAAATCTTTAATCAAAGTAAAATATGTATTTATGCAAATATTTCTTATTTCAGATAGCTTACACTAAACCCACTCAAAACTATACTCAGTGATAACTAGTATAATATCATGGATTAGATCCGTGATCAATATATTGTGCTTGCAGTTGGACACATAAATGTATGCGGCTGCAAATTGCAAGTTTACTCATAGTAATGAGGGATGAAAATTATACGACAACAACACGGTGTTTGTATATCTCTACAGTATTGATATCTCATCAAATGTGCTTTGGAAGTATCATGATGATGATGATCATAATTGTGGAAAATCCTTATAAAACCTAAGAAGATGTTTTGGCATACATATGTGCTCTTGACATGGTTCACTACATTATGTAGAATGGTGGCTTGATAAGAGATGATGTACTCAAAATATTTGAGTACCAACCTGAACCACAATCTTTTAGGAGTATTGATGGATGTGGATACCGTGAGTGTCATCGATCTACTATTTATACTCAAGTCATTCATGAAGCTTCACAAGATTCATATTGTATGAATTAAATGAATCATATAAAAATGTTGAAATACTCTTATAATGAAATATTTTGAGTTCAGCATAAGAGATCCTTTGTCCTAAGAAAGTGGTTGTTAATAGATGAAGGAAGTGCAGTGGAATCATAGGTCTGACCCAAGTAAGAAGGAAAGTCAAAGAGTTGTCTGTACTTCCGTGACTTCCATATGACATCCAAAGAGTTGGATGAATTCCAATATTGTAGTAAGTCAATGTACAAATAGTATAACTATCTTGACTATCTAAAATCCTTAGAGAAGAACTCGCATAGTGTATCAACATATTATAGATGTACATATAATCATTGATACTGACTTGCTTATTGGATAAGATCAAGATCTAATAATTGTATCCCATTCTTCTAGTAACACTTGAAACTGGTTGTATATATTTTTAGAAGACTATAAAATTTGATATTAAGGTTTAATAGTTATCCACATCGATGTTGATGTAATTATTGCAACAGTCTCCATCGGATAGATAGACTACATATTTTCAATAGGAGAACCTTAGTCTTAGAAAATGTTTCTATGACCAAGATATTAAAATACATTCATTGTTTATTTCTAAATGTTGGAAGTAAACATGGATTCTGGAATAGACCTATTATAAAGAATTATGATGGATATATTCAGATAGTAATCTATCTAGAGGACTCTACTAAATTAGAAAATTAATGAATGGTTCATTAATATTTCAAAATACTACAAATTTAAACCTTAAAAGATCAATAGGAGGATGGAGATCATTTGACAATGATATGGCATCAAGCCTTGGACATATGTCTTATGACGAAATCAATAGACTAGTAAGAGATGAAACTTTAGAATGTCTGAAATTTCAAATCTTACATACTTTTGAATATTGTATTCAAAGTAAAAATGTTCAATACACCCTTCTCTGGAAATAGTGTTAGATGCCAATGTATTCAAGATCTTATCATCTTGATGTGTGTGGATCATCTATATCGTAATAAACATTAATGATATGTGATATCTATTGATGATTATTTGTCATATGATATTTTTTTCCCTTCACCTTAGAAACCTTTGAAATGTTCAATGATTTTACTTTTTGGGTTTGAACCAAAGTTTGAAGGAAGAGGCAATGAATTTGATCTAACCAAGGTAGAAAGTACCTTTTAGATAAATTCAAGGAATATTTTATGGATAAAAGAATATCATTCCTATCTCACTCCTCCTAATACACCTTAACTCAATAGAATTATAAAGAGATACAATTGAATAATGTGTGGCATGATTTGATCAATAATGACTCTTAGCACATTTATCTCTTAGTTTCCAGGTATATATATAGTAGAGACTACAATATATATCTTAATAAAATTCCATGCAAATCTAAACACTGAAACCCTCATAAGCTATGGTTTGGAACCTTGCCTAGTGTTGGACCCTTGAGGATTTAGGGTTTCTTGGTCCATAACCATGTCATAGATGCAAATAAGATGGAACTAAGCATAAGAGAGTGCTACTTCATTAAGAATATAAAGGATGGTATTGGGTAACTATTTTATGAACTTATGATTCTTAAAAGATTTCATCCCTAAGGATGCGATTCTTAGAGGATGACTTTGTTGAGAATAAATATGAACATGAAATAAAGGAACTCATTCAATCTTTAGAAGATAATAAGTCTCCTTAAATTGGAAATTAAAAGGACAATTAAAGATGAAACACTTATACCTCTTCAGATTAATTTGAAGGTTGTAAGTCCACCTAAAGGGTATGGATTCCATATGCTAGTTAAGTTTGACAATGATCTAACTTCATACGATGAAGCTTCTAAAGATCATGAAAAAGAAAGATGGATGTTATCAATAAAGTATAAAGTAGACTTCATATAAAATATTGTATATGGACTCTTGAGGATCCAACTATAAGGGTATGACCCATTAAGTGAAAATGGATCTTCAGGAGAAAGAGGGAACCTGATGAGATGGTAGATACCTTCAAAGCATGGCTCGTATCCACACGATACACACAAAGACAAGACATTGCTTACGATGATACTTGATCTCCATTGACCATGTTAAAACCCATCATAATATTGCTAACTATAGCTACACAACTTGACTACGACATCTAAGATGGAGGTCAAGATTGCATTCCTCTATGAATTCCTCACCGACGATATTCATATGAAGTAGCCCTAGGGCATCATTGTTAAGGAAGGCAAGGTGTGCAAGCTAAAGGAACTCCATATATAGACTCCAATAAGCTTCTAATAGTCAGAACATCCGATTTAATGAAATTATAAATGTTATGATTTCATACAAAATCTTGGTGAATCTTGTGAAGCTTGGTAGGAGTGCCATTGTGTTCATCATGCTAAATGTAGATAATATCCTAATCATTTGGAATGATATAAGGATGATAACGTATTTTATAATCTGGTTGTTCCATACCTTGGGATGAAGGATCTCAAGGATACCTCTTAGATCTTTGTTCTAAAGACGTTCGGAAGCAAAGGGAAGAGGGTGTTGGGATTGTCACATTAATATTATACCTTGGTTGTTTCCCTTTTTTTCTAGAAAAATCCTGATAAAGGATTCCTTCCCTTAAGACATGATACTAACCTATCTGAAGGGATATCACCTCAAGGAGATTAGGAAGTTAATGCTAAATCTGCTTTCCCTTGTGTATCAGTTACTAGAAGCCAGGTGTATGCTAGATGTATACAAAAGTCAGATGCCTGCCATGTAGTAGGAGTAGTAAACTGTACTAGTCCTACTATACATATAAAACACTTGATTGCAGTAATAAAAACACCTTCAAAGATGATAAGACATTAGAGATAGTGATCTCTAAGTCTTATCTTCAAGAACTTAAAACTTTATAGATAATGGTCTAAAAGGTCTAAACTGCAGATACCTTAGGAGATAGAGATCTCCAGAAATAAGGGCATTCTACTAAGGATAATATAAATTACATATTGGTTATAATAGTTATTGAGTTGTAGTGTCAAATACACTATAACTGCTTTAACAAAATTGAGTATTGGTTGCATAATATGCAGCATTCGCATTAGATGCGAGCACTATTATTAGGAGACATGCAAGTTTTGTAAAAAGACTTAGCGTAGTCTCTCGGAAACAGAGTGACTAGTCAACTTATGAAGCTATTTTTCTAAATAGCTTATATGTAACACACGAGTGTTGGTTTAAAGATTTTCCCATTAATGTCTCTTTGGACTAGTGGGAGGTTGTCGGACATGCAAGCCCACAACGATCCACTATGCAATAAATGTTATTGCAAATCATTCCCTAATTTGAAATGAAGAATAACTAATTTGCATAATAGGTCCCTTAGTACAATTAAGTTTATGTACCAAGTCCATCTTAATGATCATACACATGTTGATTCAATTGTTGAATCATAGAGGTTGGTGCTTGATGATATCTAAAGAGTTAGATTGAAGAGTCATAAGCACCCTCAAGTGATTATTAAGAGAGGATCTCCATCCTAAGAGGAAGATGGGAATTTTCTCTATATGTTGATATCTAACCAACCTCTTAATGCAGAACCTGTGCACAGTAATAGAGATTCGAAGGTGTTAGATAAGTTAGGTCAAAGAGTTGACTTAACGAGATCGAGATAACCAAGACCTATGTCCTATACTGTCATGATATAGGCACACATCCTCTGACCAGAGATAGACATGTTACTATGTATTTGATTATGTACATTTGGAAGACCGATAAGTTGATGATCTAATCTAGGTCTATACACTGACGAGCTGGTATGCATATAACGGTATATGAGTAATACAATCTCTTAGAGGGATTAACCAGGGGCAAAATGTAAAGAATAAAATGTAAAAAATAAACTAAAATGTAATAGAAGTGAGTCTTCCCAAATAGAAGATGACCAAATTGGAGTGTGAAATGAGTTCAAATGAGAAATGCTCCAATCCGACATCTTCAATATCAAGAGGAATGATGCGAGAACATGATGGTCAACACAAGAATAAAATGGATAAAAAGGCACAAAGGATGCAAAAGGATCTTTACACTAATCAAACAAACACAATATAAACCCCTGATTCACCAACTAGACACAAGTGGAGACTATAAGAGTTCGGTCATTTATCTTTTCAATTTTAAGTTTAGTGAATCTACAAGAAGTTGCTTACTGCCAAACACACAAGGTGAGTCTCCGCTATCACCCAGCGTACATCCTCAAACCTCCCCAAACAATGGTACCATCTTCCTAGAATACCGGGTTCAATATCAAGCCTAAAGGGAGATAGGAGTCTTAGCACACCTAAATGATTTTCTATGGTTGGAGGCAAGTGCTTACTGTTGCAACCATACACCGAAAAGTGATGTACAAGTAGTTAAGGCACAAGTCAATGGAATTTTTGCTCTATCCTTACAGCTGTGTTCTCACCCACACTGTCTGGAGTTAAGTACCTACAAACAATTAGAGGGTTACTCTCCCCAAAACAATGGTGATTTTGTCCTTACATTTAGTTTTAGGGTTGAGTTTTCTTTAACAATCCCATTTTTACAGTTGTTAACACCTTTTTTGATATTTTTAATAAAATTATCTAATAAAATTTCCAATCTTTTGGTATTATGTGAGTGAAAACAGGGAAGGAAATCAGAAAAGCTGATGCATGAGAAAATTACTGATGCTTGTAGGATATAGAGGATGCATACCTTGTTTCTAACACTCTACATGCAAAGTGATCCATGCATAAAATAAAATACATAAAATAAATTAACCTAGATGAAGCACGAGAATCATCCTAGTAATAACTTCTATTAAGAAGGAAGAACATGTTAATTTGACTATAGGTACTAGAATTCTTTTAGGGGCTTTGGACCTAATCATTTACCTTGCACAAGCAAATTAATAAACCCTACTTCCAAGGGCTCAATCACACAAAATCACGAGAAAACAAAGAAAAAGAATGTGATGAAAACGAAATCAGTGATGTCCCCCAAGTGCACCGGCACTTGGTGAAACAGATCCTTCACACACAAGGTATATAGTGGCCCTTTTAGAAAACAAAAATAGAGGCAAGCACCAAATAAATAATTACAAATTTTTACAAGTATAACAATGAAATAAAAATGATAAATAAAAAAATGTCTATGCAAAATGTTCCAAGTGATTAGTCTCCAAATCTTCTTCTCCTACTCCTACGCTCTCCTGCAACTTAATGAAGAAAGGAGTTGCTTCTGCTTCACTCGGGCACCGACTCTCTTAAAAAAGCTTCTCATGCTCCACATTCCCTCGTAAGAAAGAGGAAACACATGATAATGTAAGAAACACAATTACGGAAATATGAGCAAAAATAATATGAAATAAATGTAGACAAGCAATTAAGAAGTGGATATAAAGAAAAACGAGAAGAGAAAAAAATGATCTCAAATGAATTCCTAAGTCTGATCTTTGGGAGCTTTCTGTGTCCGAGAAATCGGATCCTGTAAGCATTGTATATGCTCCCTCATGATATGTGCAATTCGGTATGAGTTCTCACTTCACAATAAGATGCAAATCCACAATATATTTATACACACACAAACAAATATAGACACACAAAATGAATAAAATAAATTACAAAAATATATACAAAGAATATGTGAAAACTATATAAACAATGAAATAAATGACAAAAAATTGAGATAATAAAAGAAAGAATAACAAGTATCTGCAACTAAGAATAACATGTCAATAGAAAAAAACTAACTACCCTCATCGTGCCTCCCCGGCAATAGTGCCATTTGTTGAACACAAAATTCTCACGTTTTTGAATTAATGAATTATTTGCATTGTCATTGCAACCCTGAAAATCCCTCAACAAAATTATTTTTATTTACAACTCAAGACAACAAGCAAGAAAAAGAATGTAAGCACAAGAAATATGAGTGCTACTTATTTACCTATATAGTGTACATGATCGAACTCAGGGAGGATACAAAAATCCCGAGGGTTATTCAATTCAAGGAAAAATCAATGAAAGAAACATGGAATTCTAAGAACACTACTCTTGGTTTTTATATTTAGATTTTTGTATTTTTTTGAATTTTAATTTTATGTATCAGTAGTGAATCGGGTTCTAGAGGTTCATATGAAGACTCTACCTTTCTTACCTTCAGAACCTTGATTAGGCATCTTTGAGCATTATTTTCTCCATCAGCCAACAACGGAAGCCTGCAGGAGTGGACTGAGATCTTTAGGAGTCGATTCGGGTGGAGATCGAGCGAGTATTAGCCAATAAAAATTTATCACCATCGACCTTCTTCCACGTTTATCCAGATAGTGTCAGCACCACACGATCAAGAACAATGCACCTAGTTGTAATCTCGGTCGTCTAAGAAGCCCTAATCCTTTGTCGTAGATTGAGATACAAAGCAAATCCACGCCATTCATATACGTGTCAACTTCAATTGTCCCATATGCATCTTGGCACCATCCAACCGTCCATCTCGCCATGTATATTTAAGGGTACATTTATGCCCTACGCACTGCTTTCGTTTTATTTTGCAGATAAGTCTTGTATGGACACATGTTTGTTTGTCTTTAATTGAACATTTGCACTACTTTCCCTACCATTTTTTCTATTTGCTTTATAGTCCTGTTTAAACTATGCATGTGCCTAGCACGTGAGATTTAATGAAAATTGCAATAAAGACCAACATATTATGTATTATCGATTGGACTCTAAAATATTTTATTTACAAATAGATCCATTTCAGTGCGACTCACGTGCTCCTACGTGCATTTCTTCAACATTTACACATTTGACCATGCATTTTCTCTAGTTGTTATCATTTAGTCCATAAACTATAAATAATTGCATACATACCCCTATGCATCTGCATTTATTTTCCAATGTTGAAAACCAAATTAAAAATAGCAAAACTCATTAAAAATTCCAAAAAAAATCATTACAGCTTTCTTTTAGTTAGACCTCCCATGTTTGATTTTTATTTTGGAGCCTCATCATTATTGTTATTTTTAATAATTCAAAAACTATAGAAATATTCCAAACTAGCATTTAAAAATCAATAAAAATATAAAACTTTTGCAAAAAAAATCTTGACTATTTATTTTCATTTCTTTTAATTTATGTACCATTTTCATATTTTTATTCCTCGTAAAAACACAAATAATCATCGAAATTCAAAAGCATAAAAAATCATAAAAAAACATAGAAAAATCCAAAAAACAAAAAATACCTTTTTGGAAAACAAAGGAATTTATCTTTTTGTGCATTCAAATTTTCTCTATTTTTTATTTTATTTTCTAATTTAAAAGCCAAAAACATTCTCTTTTTTTCATGTTTATCATTTTCCATGTTTTTTATTTTAATTAAAAGCCTCATAAAATTTCTAAAATTTTGGAAGTATCCCAAAAATATTAAAAATTGTTAGAAACCCAAAAATAGTTTTCTTTGAATATTTTGTTTATTTTGATATACTATAAAAATCTAAAAAGTGGCCTCTTTCTTTCTTTTTTACTAATTTATTTTATTCATGTTCTCTATTTATTCTTTAATTATTTTAAAAATAAAAAATCTTTAATAAACTTAAAAATTAGAAAAATATAAAATCTAAAAAATAAAAAATATATCATAATAAGCTCTCTCTAATACATTATAAATCACATTTATAACATATTATGAATAATTGGATATTGCTATCCATATTATTCTAATCCATAATAATTAAATCACATTTAATTATATTGGATGATCACTCATGCATCCAAATAATGTGAATCAAATTCGCAATATTCAAGATAATTAAATCATATTTAATTATGCATTTCTCAATGCTTAGATACAATTCAACAATGGAATTATTCTAGAATCCTTTCAAGAATAATGCGCTTTCTCAGCAGATACTTGGGAGATAAGGACAAGGCAATTGTATTATTCCACGTATAATGACTTGGATATTGAGATCACATCTCAAATCCAGATCTCGTGGACCTCTCATAGATGCTTGATTTAATTAAGACCGTAAATCTAATCTTCTTATTGCATCTGAATCTCATTTAGATCAATGCCCAACACTTGGAACAAGATCAAAGCACTTCTCTACTTAGAGGAGTCACTAAATCCATACTTGCTTCATCACTCAGTCAGAATGGAAGTGTCATGGTTATACAATCATTTAAGATCACATCACCCTCAGGTATTCCTAATACATGTACATCCTGCATACTAGAAGACCTATGATAAACCCAAAGATATAAATCAATTTTACACTATCATCTTTAGGTTTTAATCATCAAGTTTCTTAATCTTGGTCATTAGGAATTGGTATCAATCATATGCTTTCCCAAAGTATATATCATACCTTTAAATTCTTGTCATGCTTCCAAAGCACAACAACCATGCATGGAATTAGATCGGTCCCAATACCTCATGAGTAAGCTCATGTCTCCCAGTTCACAAGTGAACCTTTATGATCCCTTTGAGAGATCGTATTATTCATATGCCCTTACATGCGCACCAGGTCGCCCGTGTATAGACCTTGGTTAGGTAATCAACTTATTGGTCTGCCAAATGTACACATTCAGACATATAGTAACACATCTATCTCTGGTCAGAGGATGTGTGCCTATATTGTGACAGTATTCAATATAGGGATTAGGTTTGCCAAATGTACACACTCAAACATATAGTAACACATCTATCTATGGTCAGAGGATGTGTGCCTATATTGTGACAGTATTCAACATAGGACTTAGGTTATCTCTATCTCGTTAAGTCAACCCTTTGACCTAACTAATCTGACACCTCCGAATCACTATTCCCATGCAGAGGACCTCCATCAAGAGGACGGTCAGATATCAAACTATCGAGAAAGGATATCCATATCCTACTCAGGTTGGAGATCATCTCTTAATAATCATTTGACGATGCTTGATGAGTCCTCAATATAACTCCTTAGATATTCATTCAAGGACCAGCATCTATGATTCAATTAATGAATCAACAACTCTATGATTATCAAGACGTCCATGGTACATAATGCTAATTTTACAGAGGGACCTTATAGTGCATTCATTCAATTTATATTTGAAAGGGAGTGAAAATAATAAATAACTTTTATTGATAAATAATTTATTACATAGCATTTATTGTAAGAATGGTTCGTCTCGGGCTCACATGGCTAATATATGACTCTATGATTCTGGAAAGGTGATCCGCCACAACATTTTTGACTCCAGGTTTTTCAGGTATTTCTAAGTGAAACTCTTGGAGTAGAAGGATCTGATGAAGTAATCCTTATTTAACATCCTTCCTTCTTTTTAAGTATAGAATGGCAGAGTGATTAGTGTATACAATGACATTCGACACAAGAAAATGCGATCTGAACTTCTCCATCGCAAACATCACTGATAACAGCTCTTTCTCTGTGACTATGTAATTTTTATGAGCATCATCTAGTATTTTACTAGCATAGTGAATTACAAACATTAATACACCCGCTTTTGTTCTAAAACAACCCTAATGGCATAATCAGAAGCGTCCGTCATGACCTCGAATGGAAGAGACCAATCCGATAGCTGCAGGATAAAGACTTGAGTTATTAGTGCCTTCAAATGATTAAAGGCATGAAGAACTCTGTCATCAATAATAAGATCAGTCTAGTTGCCTTGTAGCTTTGTTAATGATTAGGAAATCTTTCTAAAATCTTTGATGAAACTTTGATAAAAACTGACATGCCCCAGAAATGACCTAACTTGCTTCTATGTAGTAGGTGTCTCACCTTTCGAGATCACTTCCACCTTGGCTGGATCGACCTCCATGCCTCATTTGGAGATGGCATGGCCCAACACAATTCCATTTAGTCACCATGAAGTGACTCTTCTCCCATGAGAGCACCAAATTCACCTCACAACATCGTTGAAGTACTTGGTCCTGATAGGTTAAAAATATGTCAACGCTGGATGGATTAGTTAAACCAGGGTCCGATAAGCGTACCCTCACTAGTAAAATGTAAATGTAAAAAATAATATGTTATTTGTATGAATGCCATCATACAATTGTACCCCAAAAAGTTGGCTTACGTTTCTTAGATCCGTTTAATGAAACTGCCTTCATTAGGTAGACAATTTAATTTGAAATACAATGGAGGTGATTTTGGTTCAATTTAAGTTCATATGAAGTAGACACTGAGCAATGAAGTTCTGTTTGCACCCTTTTCATCTACGTGTACCATGTGCACTGTGCATGGTTTTTTTGGTTATTATTTTCATAATTTTATATATATTATTATGTATAAGTTTCACGTTAAAAACTTTATTGTTTGAAATGTATAGAATGTAAAATAAAATAGTGTAAATGGTATTTTTTGGAGTATAAAATTAGGGTTTCTGAACAATTTGCACAATGTATGGCCCTTATCTCCCCTTACTTTATTCTCGATTGACCTAGTCCATGTTTTGCTTGGTCTCGAGGTTTAGGGCCATTTAGTATCTTTTATACTTTATTTATTTTTCTTTCCTTTTCTTTATTATTTAATTTTGTATTTAAATACAAATAATTGCATGCTATTTACATACTAATTCTAGATGATTATTAGCTGTTAATTTATGAAAATTAGTGAAATTCACAAGTGTTTTGCTAGGGATTTAAAAACAAAATGGAATAATAAAGGTATATGAATGGCTATTCATTACCCCCTTATACTTACCATTTTTTGTCCCTAGCAAACACTTATAAGGAAAATAAGTGATGGAAAAGAGAAAAAAAAACTAAAGAAAAAAAAATAAAGAACTTAGATTGATTATGACTTCTAAACTTATCTTCATAAAATCAAAGTTTGGATCATAGTAAGACCTTTAAATTGTTAGTTTGTTCGGATCCTTATTGGGAATAGGATCTAAAACTTAACAACCCTCAAGTTTCACAATCCTTTATTCAAATCGCCTCAATAGCCAGGTTAGAATAAGTCTATTCATACAAAAACCCTTATGGCGATTTATCTCACTTGAACAGTGCATGTGAACATAACGTTTCTCATCAAAATAACAATAAATAGTCTTCCTCAGCAAGGTAACCATAATTCCCCAATCTAATTTCTTTTTCTTCAAGAGCGGGGTATTTCCTTCTAAGTTCAAGTACTACTGACTCACAGAAGAGGGGTAGAGAAAGAGAATGGATTATGAAATATGTAGTCACATATCCATTGGAGCTTGACCATTATAGCAAAATGTCCAGCTGCATGCAACCTTAAAATCTTCGACTTGAAGCATAACCTTGCTTGTTGATACATACTCCGAAGGGAATGATTTTTCATTGAATTTTTACCCATCTGCTCTTTTAGAGTCTTTATTTAATATGCATTTTTTACCATGCACATCTGTAATTACGTAAGGAAATTTTATTCTTGAGCTAGTAGACTATTCCTCTTTTGATGCTTTATTGTATCCCACTAATGAATCTCAGATTCGTCTAAATTATTCTCTTAAAATATATCTCTAGTTTAAGAAAACCAATAAAAATCACTAACAACTAATACTAATTAATTAATAACATGTTTTAAATAATTAGTTATAATTATTATGTATTAATATCCTATTATTCTGCTATTATTTTATGTGTTTGATATTTCTTAAAAATTCCAATAAAAATAGTATAATATTTTGTATAATTAATTTAACTAATTTATAAATTAAAAATCCATAAAAATAGAAAAAAAATTAAAATCAAGTAATTTTTTACTTTAAATTACCTGCAAAAATATTTATTGTATATAGATGATTTTATTTCTTGTTGGGTTCTACATAAAAGTTGTAGATCTCATTGAGATCTATACCTTTCAAGTTTTCCATTTTTTCTAATTCGATTCCCTTTTATTTCTTTTTTATTTTATTCTATTTTATTTCTCTCAACTCTGATTGGGCCATGTGGCTCTCTCTGATTGAATCATGTGCCCCCACCTCTTATCTGGTTTCTGCTACTTCCTGAGCAATTGGATCGTCAAATACAACGGTTGGGAGGCCTTCATCAACCTCTAGCCATGGCTTCCAAACGACATGTCCCACCGCCCTCCCACCTTCACCCAATCTCCATAAGCATCGTACACATCCTTTTCCAGTGAAATCACCTCCAAGTCCTTCGCACAACCTCCCTCTTCCACATAACAATTCATCCCTATGTAACCATAATTCTCTCACAAGTTAAAGGTGGTTTAAACTACCTTGTCAACCACTTGGAACCACCAACCTCTTCCTCATCAAAACTCCTCCGTCACTGTAACCTCCATCCACCAATTTTTTGGAGTTCCTCCTTACCATCTCCCACTCTTCTGTGACAAAGAGCTCTTGTAAGGTTGAGAGATGACAAAGGTTAAACTCTGACAAAATCCATGGCACTCTGCGGAGGAGCTTCGTCGAGTACGAAGTACAACAACCGTTGGATTAGCCATATTGGGCGTGATCTGACTATTGAAAACGAAACACATCGCCATCCAAAGTAGCATTTCATGCCTTAGGGTCAGAGCATTTAAACCTAGCACAACACACCGAGAGTGATGCGTGGCACGAGTCGTGCCACCCGAGCCTAGCTCCAGTCACATGCATCGTACATGTGAGGCTGGGTAAATTGTGGACTAACCTCAAGAAGATTTAATATTACAGATAAGTCCTGCATGCAAAACAATTGTAATTATGCCCTAGCAGATTTTGGTATTTTCTATTTAGTCCAATTTGGACCTTTTTCTAATAAAATAATTTATGATTTATTGCATTTATGCCCTTGGATTGGTATTTTAGTAACTTGTGAACTACTTATCCATTTTAATGAAATTGGTGTCGTTGGAAAGCTAATCTTATGCTCTTTAATTTAGCACAATTTATTCTTATGTGATCTATATTTCACGCATTAAATTTTAGAGAAGTCATGTTATCTATTCAACCTTATTATTTACTTGAAATGGAATTCCAATTTGGTTTAATTTTCTCTCTTCTTGGCACCGATTTATTATTAAGTAATCAATTGATTTTGTAAGTATTTATTTTATTTAATTAGGATCTTATTGCGGGTTGTATGTATACTTTATGATTGCATTGTATCATGGTTTCTCATATAAAATAACTGCATAAAAATGTTTAAAAAATGCATACATCATGTGTTTCTTTGCGATCTTGTTGACCTAGATCCTATAAACTGCTTAATTAAATAATTTGTGCCTAAATTTAATTAGATAATTTGTCATGTCCTTGTGTTTGACCTTGGACTTACCCAAGTATAAGTTCAAGTTGAAAACTCTTCATGGAGATTTTCTCTTAGTTCTGAGTGATTGTTGATTAGGCATGCTACAATGAGAGCATATTATTTTAGACAATTTATGATTCATCAGATGGCACTATTGTCAGTTTCGTGACATATTATTTGATTTTATTTAGTGTTAGTTATTTGTTTTTGTGATTTCTGGAGCTATATAGGTTAAGTTCTCATAGCATGTTGTTTTATTATTTTTGTCTTGATTTTCTCTGTGGTTTGTAGCTATTTGATTTGCTAAATGTTTTTTCTGAATAAATTATACACTTTTATTATTTTGTGGTAGGGAGTGTGAACTCGACGAAGGTATGAGGATGACATAGATGAGGATCTTGGAGCTTCAACTGAAGAGATCACAAATTAATTTCCTTAGAAGAAATTTTAGTTTATTTAAATAGTGATTTATGTTGTACTTTGTTGTGTAGTATTTGTTATAATTTGTTCTATAAGTAATTTGTAATTAATTACAAAATTTACATTGGTTCTCGATTTGATTCTCTTGTGTGTAAAGAGGTCTTTATTATTCTTTAAATTGTGTTTGGTTGTGTCAAGAGTGATTCTTGACTTAAATAGCGATTTAGGTCAATGAACCACGCTTCAAATAGAAATAAATTAGGTCAATTTTGCTTGATCTATCTCGTAATTTAGTGCACACAATTTTGATCTCATAAGAATCATCACAATCTTAGGATATTCATTGAGACACACTTAAGCGACATTCTATCTAGTCAACGTAATTGAACTTCTTCATCACTAATAGAACTCCTGCAAGCGTCTCCTCAAAGGTAAAGAATAAAATAATCTTATATACCCCTATAACTAAAATAAATAAATAACAAGGGGCAATTTAATTTGTATAGATGGATTCAAGCACAACTAAAAAAATAACAAGGGGCAAAATGTAAATGTTCAATGAACATCTATCTGACACATGTTCCAAAAGGTCTTATTTGCAAAATTAAAAACAATATAGGGCTGGAGTGTAATTTGTATACCATTCGACGTGGAAGAAGGGACGGTGGATATGAATCTGATATGTGATCAAATGATGGGGGATGAAAATGCAAGGATGGATCTGATATGATCTTGAGGTGCAATCCACGACTGGCTTTTAGAGCAATTCTGACCCTCAGATTGAAACTGGGACAAGCGTTCTTGATCATGCATCTCTTGAGGGCTCTAGAAGAACTTGTATGAAGGTGTATTCCGTCGATCATCGATCAAGCAAAACTCTCTTGATTTCACTCTGAATCTCCTTCCGAATGGTGCTACAACTTCCTACGATGATCCTCTGATAATATGGTGGCCCTATAGTGAACAGTGAAGTTTCATAGAAGATTTGAAGGTCAAAAGGTATTCAACTCTAGGTGGACCTCCAGAACCTACTCCTTTCTCCTATATGAGCTCCAAAGACCTTCTACGAGATCCGTGCTCGTTGGGGGATCTCTCACGATTTTTATTAGCCGAAAAAGACAATAATGAGGGTGGGAGTGCGACTCTGGTGTGTAAGTGGTCGGAAGTTGAGTCAATTCTCCAAATCAGTATAGATATGGGGGTTTAGACGATGGACGAAATTGAAGAAGGGGTTGGTGAGCATGGGGCGATGGTTGGAGTGGAAAAACGATGAACTGAGCATCTCTGATCATGCAAATAAGAGGTAGATGATGAGAAACAAATTTAACTAATTGTAAAAAGTAACATGTGAAATCAAATGCTAAATGAAATTGAAGTACCTAAATCTACCTAAGGGTGGATGGATGAAGAATGTTTCCTTGATATGCAGTGTAGAACAGAGAGGCGTCGACTCGTGGAGAATCTCCGATGAGTAGATGGATCTCGATGTCTTGATGTCCCTCTTACTCTCAGATGAAGATATCGAGGACCTCTCACAACCACAACCTCTTGAAACCACCTGTTGGACATGCGAGCCCACGACGAGCCATTATGCAATAAATGTTATTGCGAATATCATTCGCTGATCTGAAATGAAGAATAACCAATTTGCATAATAGGTCCCTTAGTACAATTAGGTTCATGTACCATGGCCATCTTGAAGATTATACATCTATTGATTCAATTATTGAATCATAGAGGCTGGTGCTATGATAAATATCTAAAGAGTTAGATTGAGTACTCATCAAGCACCATCAAATGATTATTAAGAGATGATCTCCAGCCTGAGAAGGAGATGGAAATCCTTTCTATAAAGATTGTTATCTAATTGACCTCTTGATTCAAATCCTCTACATAGTAATTTAGATTCGGAGGTGTTAGATAAGTAAGGTAAAAAGCGTTAACTTAACGAGATCGAGATAACCAAAGTCCTATATCATATGCTGTCATGATATAGGCACGCATCCTCTGATCGGAGACAGATGTGTTACTATATGTCTAAGTATGTACATTTGGCAATCCAATATGTTGATGACCTAACCAAGCTCTATACACCGGCGCGTAGGTGTGAATGTAAGGGCATATGAGTAATACGATCTCTCAAAGGGATCGTACATGTACATTACTGAATCGGAAGACATGAGTTCAGTCATGAGATATTGGGAAGAACCAAATTTCGTGCATGGTCATCTCGCTTTGGAAGCTTGACTAAATTCGTAGGTTTGATATATACTTTTGGAAAGTATATGATCAATACCTAGGTATGATATATGATTTTGGAAAGTATATGATCGATACTGACTCCCAATGATCAAATGAGAAACTTACTGGTAAAACCATGAAGTAGACGGTGTAAAATCGATCTAATACTTCGGGTCTATTCTGAGTTTTCCAGCATGCAGAATGTACATATATTTGGAATACGTGAGGGTGATGTGATCATAAACGATTGTATAAACATGACGCTTCCATTCCTAGGGAGTGATGAAATTGGTCTGGATTTTAATGACTCCTCTCAATAGAGAAGTAATCTGATCTTGGTCCAATTGTTGGACATTGATCTGAATGTGATTCAGATGTAATGATAAGATTAGATTTACGATCTTGATTTAATCAAGCATCTATGGGAGGACCGATATATGGATTTGAGATACGATCTCAATATCCAAACCACTATATGTGGAACAATACAATTGCCCTATCCATATCTTCAAGTATACATGGAGAAAGCGCATTATCCTTGAAAGAGTTTAGGATAATTTCATTGTTGATATTATATATCCGAGCATTGAGAAAATTGATAATTAAATGTGATTTAATTCTCATGAGTAATATGAATTTGATTCATATTATAAAGAGAGTTATCTAAGATAATTAAATGTGATTTAATTATCAAAGATGTAAATAATGTGAATGTGATTCATATTATTTGGACAAATGAGAATAGAGATCCAAGATGATTAAATGTGATTTAATTATCATAGATATGAATAATGTGGATAGCACTATCCATATTAACCATATATATTATAAATGTGATTTATAATATATAAGAGAGAGCTATTTGTAATTTACATTTGTTAATTAAATTTTAATGTGAATTGGATTCACATTGGACATTATATTGAAAATGTAATTCACATTTTATTTTGGGTTGTGAATGTGATTCACAAATTTCCAATGGCATTATTGCAATGTTCACAAAATAAATTGGATTTTTTTTGTGAAATAATTTGCAACAAAAGTTATTGCAAATATTAGAGAGAATCATGAGATAATTTAATCTCATGTAATAAGGAAAGGAGAGCCACCTTCCTCATATAGAGGGTGGACGTTTACAATTCCACCATGGAATATGGTAGCCGTCCATTCCTCTTATGGAAGGAGGCTTGCCTCCTTCCTATTTCTCCGATGGAGATTGATTTAATGTAAATCAAATTATATTGAGTATATATTTGATATTATTAAATTAATTATTGTTGTGTCTTAATAACAAGATTATGGCCATAAATGAAACACAAATCAATGTGAGCCATTGGATTTGTATTGCCATGGATTGAGATCCATGGATCCCAAAATATTATAAATAGAAGGACACCCCTTGCTCTTCAAAAAGCTAATGAGAAACACAATTCTCTCTCATTCTCTCTACATGCCCACTCTCTCTCTTTCATATGGCCGTCCACCATGGATGCCCTAGAGAGAGTCTCCATCTCCACAACGTCATTGTTATGCTGCCCGATGGTTTGCTCGTGGATCTCCGTCTCCTTTTGGTGCATATCGCTCGTGAAGAAGACGTTGTATCTCGTGGGATGATATCAATAGGTCTGTTTCTTGGATCATCAACAAGGATTGCGAGGAGCACGTGTTTCATCAACACACTCGCAAGCGTCTCCTCCATCAGATCGGACTTGAGACAGGGGGTCTCTTTGTTTAGAGACTCGATCGCAACCACACATGAGGTAATTCTATTACTTGTTTGTGGTTTGGACGAAATGATATGAGAAGTGTTCTTGGATCATGTGGTTTCGTCGCATGAAAAATTTTAATTTCCGCTGCATCGAGAAACTAGTGCATCTAGTCGCTCACAATAGCATACGATGTGATCATCAAGCTTCCGCGATGAGCTAAAGGATATAACCATATCCTTCAAGTGGTATTATAGCTATAGGTCGAAGGTTTTGGATGCGATCCATAAACTTAAGAAGACATGGGTTCGTTAGGGTTTGCAAAAGTTTTATAGCATTTCATTTTCGCATCTATGATTAGTGAATATTTTCGGCCCTTTTCAAAATTTTTAAACATGAAAATAAAACTTGGATTTTGTTTCCATTAAATAAGGAAACCATAGGATCTGAGTTTGCATGATTTCGAATCTGTTTGCTCATGTTATTATCATTTTAGTTAACATGTATCCACAGTTTCGAGGACAGCGAATATTAACGTAATTAAAGAGTTAATTGCGGATTTGAAATTCCTTGAAATGCATGCAAATCACTTAGGTTCTGTTTTTAATTAAATTAGCAAACTTTAGGAACTTACTTTTCTTAATTTGTATTTGAAGTGATTGAGATATGGTAATTTTAGTAAGTGAGGGTCACTGCTGGAATTACTTTCCTATTCAAGAACCTAGTGATTGTCATTTAAGAAATTAGTGAAATTAAATAATTTATTTTCTGGAATAATTATGGATAAATATTTGTGAAATATTTTAATATATTTATTTCCTTAAATGACATTTCCTTAACCAACATTTGATTAGATGTGATCTAGATCACAAATTTGTTACATGATCTACATAATCTACATTCCAACAAACATAGTTACTTGAATAGGATTGGGAATTTATTTAGCAAATTTCCTTATAATGTTAATAACAATTGTTTTGATTATTATTATTATATGGTTAACTTCGGTAGAAAAACCAATTATCATCTCAAGTACAAAGTGATTGACTTGGCATTGTTTTTTTCTTGAGGCGGATATGGTGTCTAGTCGGGGAGCATTGGGGTAGCAGGTTGCACCATGTGCAACCTGTCCCACTCCTGTCGGTACTGGCCATGACAGCGGGTAGGGAACGGATGATGCTTGAGAGATCATGATGTATTTTTCTAATTATTAAAATTTTAAATAATACATATTTGAGATAATACCATATTTTCAAGTAACAATTAAAAAATATTTGTTGGATATTGATTAGATCATTAATTTTATTTGATAAAATTAATTGGCATCCAATTAAAATTAAAACACTCTATTTTAATAGAGATGTTATTTCCCTTGTAAGAATTAATTATGTGAATGCGATTCATAATAATTAATTAGAATTTGAACGTGATATGGAGGATCACATAAGTGACATCCATGGTCTCCCGTCAAGGTGAAGGGTTCCGTCATCAGGGATTGTATGTAGGAGATGCCTGTGCGAAGTGACAGCCCCTGTATGCAAGCGCATATGGATCGGGCTCTTTGCTTCTCGAAAGAGTAAGGCCGTATACGTAGTGACCCCAATATCGAGTCCTCATATTATTGGGGCAATATTGGATTGTGCATAGCGAGTGCTAATCCTGTTAAGGGTTGGTTCAATTAACAACGGGTCAACATCACCTTAGAGGTGGTTTGCCCAGGTGTTAAAGACCCAGTTGGGAATGCAAGTTGGACATGCAAGGCGGAATGTGTTCCCGCTTCTTTTTATCCGAGTTACAAGTTCTCATATTATTGGGATGTAACAAAGATAAGGAAGGAGATCCCAGATCTTGCTTGAGATATAATGGTAAGTATATCTCTTACATTGAAAGTGATTAAGGGAATGAACTTTCAATGTTGACAAGGCAAGACAACTTTGATACAAAAACTCCCAAATCAAAGTAAAATATGTATATATAATATACATACACTTATGCAAATTTCTTATTTCAGATAATCCTTCATTAAACCCACTTAATACTATACTCAATAATAATCAGTATAATATCATGAATTGGATTCATGATCAAAATATTGTACTTGCAGTTGGACACATAATATATGTGGTTGCAATGTGCAAGTTTCCTCATAAGAACGAGGAATGACAATTAAATAGATAATAGGACTACAACCCTAGGTTTTGTATGTCTCTATAGTTTTGATCTCATCGAATTTACTTTGGAAGTGACATGTCGATGATGATAGTAATTGTTAAATAATCCTTATGAAAATATAAGAAGATATTCTGGTATACATATGTGCTCTTGACATTTAATCTCGAATGACATGGTTCTCTACATCACGCGGAATGGTGGTTCTGTGAGAGACGGTGTATTCAAAATGTTTGAATACCTACCTGAACCAATGATTTTAAGAGTTTAGATGGATTTAGATACGATGACTTTGGTTAATTTGGAGTACGATGAAAATGAGTTTGGTTAATTTTGACTTTTGGTGGAGAAGATATTGATCCGACAAGTTGAGCTTTGCGGTTTTTTATAGTGTAGTTATTTGCACGATATGCAAAGATTGTTCTTGCAAATATTTTATTATTTACAAAAAAATTTATGTACAAGTTTCAAGAAGAAAACATTTTTATTTGAGATGATTTTGGTTATAAATAAATTTGTGTAAGTCATATGTATTACATATAGTGATATACACGTGATGTATATACACAAGTGGAAATTGATTTTCCTTGATTTTCTTATATTAAGGCCTTATCTCCCCCTACTTTATTCCTAGTCGATCATGTCAAGTCTTGACCTAATATTGGGAGTCAAAGTCAACCTGTATCTATTATAAATATATAGTTTTTTTGTTTTCTTTAATTTTCCTTTATTTCTTTATTTACTTATTTTTGGTTAAAATAGTGAAAAATATACAATATTTAAACAAGAATTAGGCTTAGTTATTTATTTATATTTACTTGTTTTTATAAGGGGGTTAAACTAAAATAAATGAATAAAGATGATGAAATGCAGATTCTTCAACTGGACCTTCTTGAGTCCAAAATAACCCTTGTTTCGATCAGGTGTATCATGATTCATTCTTAGGGAGCAGTTACATCCCAACTGGTCCCTTTCTTTCTTCTCTTCTCATCGAGGAAGACTACTGCCTTGATGAGATTTATTCGATTTCATTATCTTCGTCAAGATATCACTCTAATCATCTTTTTTATAAAGGTTTAGAAGATTCATTAATGTTCCTCTAAATAGATAGAATGAAGAGGAGGAAGAGCGTGAAGATCTAATGAAAATGGAGTTAGTTTGGCTAGCTGCTTCAGAGTAGAATGTAGCATTATTGAGAGCTTAGATTGGCCAGCTAAACTTTGGATTAGATGCACCGATAAATGCGGCATATAACCCTGGACAATGCCAAATGTCAAATTGGTTGAGCCCAATAGAGCCAAAAGTAGAATACAAGTTTAAGTAGTCGTTTTTGTGTTTGTTGCCTCATTTTCATTGGAATGCACATGAAGAGATGTATACATTATGCCTAAGGGACTTTGAGTTGTTCTGTACTAACCTTAAGCATCGTAGGGTTAGTCAAGACTACATTTTTCTCAAAGCCCTTCCTTTCCTTGAAAGATAAGGCTGATTATTGGATAAAGAACATGGGGGTAGTTGTAACTACCTATGTGTAGTTCAAGGACCTTTTCTTTAAGAAGTTCTAGTACTACTAACTTGATGTGCTCACGCATCACTAGTTTCTCTCAACTTTCCAATGAAGCATTTTGTAATACATGGGAGAGATTTAAAGACATCCTACAGAAGTATCCTTGTCACGGTTTAGAGCCTACTGTTATGGTTCAGTTAGTGTTTTACAATCTCAACCATGAGATGCATGGTTTGGTTAGTTCTACCTATGGAGGTAGCTATACTTCACGTGGTGTGCACACCGTCTCAAAGGTGTTCGAGAGGATGGCTGAGATGAGATGTGCACAGACCACGAGCAAAGCTCAAACAGATACCCCTACCACTTTTACCTAGAGGGGGAGCAAGGTATATAGTTGATCCTTCTGACATGGGTATCATAGCAGATAAATTAACAATCATAGATAGGATCGATAATAGGACATATGAGTTAGACAACATGTTATCCAAATTTATATCAGCAGATGGCAGAGCTGTTAGAAAAAGTGTCTAAGATCAAGATACCTATCATGATTGCACCTGCTACTCCCGTTTACCAGGTTCATAACATCCAAGAGTAGCCAACGTTAGGGCCACTCCAACCATGGGTAGAGGACCAGACTCTTACCCATTTCTGTCAGTAGCAGCCTCCATTTGTAGAGATAGTTACCGAGGAGCCTTCTCAAGTGTAGGAGGTAAATGCTGTAGGGTATACCCATGACCCTGCTAGGTAGGGGAGTTTAAGGGACCGTTTCTCTTACCAACATCCGCCTATTTTTAAAACATGCCAATTACCCCTACACCTATTCCACTAGAATAGAGATCTAGAGTATTTCATTCTCAATCACCGAGGAAACAAAAACCGCATATTCATCATCAGACGTACCACTAGGGTCAATAGGGCCCACATGTGCAACATCAATTCCAGCAGCAACTGTACCAGGTCCATCAGGGTCATTCTTCACGTTCTTCTTACCCTTCTTCATAGAAGCAACTGTCATCATCCGATCCCACATATTTCCAGTGATAGATTCTCAAGGAGTTACATTCCTACAGGAACAAGATGCAAGATTTGTGGGTTGACCTCAATCGCTTATCCTATTTGCAGATGAGAAGACTACCCCTTCTACATCCATTCTTGCTCAGGTTCATTCTAACCCTAACAAACTAAACAAGACCCCGCAACAACAAATATATGATCTAGTATACTACATGGATTCTCACAAATATGAGCATCAGATCCTTCCTTTTGATTGTATTAATCACTAGTCACTCAGAAGCAGAAGGATCATGGTCATGCTTGGGAAAGGTGTATGGAGAGAACATATGAATCTCACCCTTAGGAGACTTTAGAGGACGATAAGGCCAAGCATCACTAGCAACATCTTCATTATAAGGTAGAGACATCTGTAAGAAGGAAGAGAAGGAGTATGAGAGAATCACTGCATCATGGAGAAAACTCAGAGTCTACGGAGGACCTTGCGATTTCAGTTGAGGAGAATGTATCTTCATCGGACATTCCCCAACTTGTAATAGATAACTGTGTTTCAAGTTCCAAATTATTTACAGCGGATTCAGTTATGTAGAAC
This sequence comes from Ottelia alismoides, assembly GCA_037367405.1. NCBI lineage: Eukaryota > Viridiplantae > Streptophyta > Magnoliopsida > Alismatales > Hydrocharitaceae > Ottelia > Ottelia alismoides. Next base: position 329,033 of record JAZKJV010005966.1, on the reverse strand, counting down.
TCTGTCTCTAGAGATAAAGAGCATGTTCCTATTTATGATTCAAATTCTTTACATTCTTCTGCTTACTCAGTCCCTTTCCCCCAAGCTGTAACGATAGGAAATAAGGATATGAGAAGATCCTGAAGCGCATCATGGAAGCGTGAGGATCACATCAAATGCGATCGGGAGCGAGTAATCGCAATAGTTGCTCCGGGCAACGAAATTTAAAATTTTAAATGTAATGAAACCACATGATTGGATAACACTTCTTGGATCGTTTCATATAAACTACAAATAAGTATAAGGTTTACCTCTTGAAGCGTGGTTGTGATAGAGTCTCTAAACCAAGAGACCTCCTGTCTCAAGTCCGATCTGACGGAGGAGATGCTTGCGAGCGCGTTGATGAGATGCGTCCTTCTCGCAATCCATGTTGATGATCCAAGCATCGAATCTCCTGATCTCGTTACACATGATCCGATGTCTTCTTCACGAGCGAGGCGCACTGAAGGAGATAGACACTCCATGAGAAAATACTCCAGCAGCATAACGACGATGCTGCGGCGATGGAGACTCTCTCAATGGCTCCATGGTGGATGGCCGTTATGAGAGAGAGAGAGGCTTGGTGTGTGGAGAAATAGAGAGAGAGAGAGAGCATTCATTAATTGTATGTCTCAAAGAGAAAGGGGTGCCTCTTCTTATATAGGGTTTTGAGAGTCCATGGATTTCAATCCATGGACATCACACAATCAATGGGTGAGATTGATTTGTGTTTCTTTGAATGTCTATGATCTTATTGTAAAACACAACAACAAATAATTTAATTTAAATTAATATATATCGATAAATCAATATATTTAAATTCAAATCAAATCAATTAATTATCCTTGGAGATAATGAGGAGATAAACCATATCCCCTAAAAAGGGGGGACGACTACCAACATCTCATGAGATCTCATTATCTCATGAGATACCATTATCTCATGATATCTACAGGATTCACAACAACAATTGTTGTAAATTATTTCACAAAATAACTCATAATTATCTTATGAAATAGTACAATCATGCCATTGAAAAAATATGAATCACATTCACATGCCAAAAAAATGTAAATTATATTTTAATTAATCATCCAATGTGAATCCGATTCACATCAATAATTAGTTAACAAATATAAATCACAGTATGCTCTCTCTAATCAATTATAAATCACATTTATAGTATATATGATTAATATGGATAATGCTATCCACATTATTCATATCCATGATAGTTAAATCATATTTAATCATCTTAGATCTCTATTCTTATGTGCCAAATAACATGTATCACATTCACATTATTCACATCTTTGATAATCAAATCACATTTAATCATCTTAGATATCTCTCCTTATAATATGAATCAAATTCAAATTATTCATGATAATTAAATCACATTCAGTTATCAATTTTCTCAATGCTCGGATACATATATGAAGAATGAAATTATCCATGAACTCTTTCAAGGATAATGCGCTTTCTCCGCGGATACTTGGAGATAAGGACATGGCGATTGTATTGTTCCACGTATAATGACTTGGATATTGAGATCAAATCTCAAATCCATATCTTGCAGAATGCCCATAGATGTTTGATTAAATTTAAGCCGTATATCTAATCTTCTCACTGCATCCGAATCACATTTAGATCAATGTCCAACATTTGGACTAAGATTAGATCACTTCTCTATGAGAGGAGTCACTAAAATCCAGACATGTTTCATCGCTCCCTCGGAATGGAAGCGTCATGGTTATACGATCATTTATGATCACATCACCCTCACGTATTCCCAATACCTGTACATCCTGCATACTATAAGACACCATATTAAATACGAAGTATTAGATCTCTTTTAGACTCTCTCCTTCAGGATTTTATCATTAAGTTTTCTAATTTGATCATTGGGAGTTGGTATCGATCATATACTTTCCAAAAGCATATATCGTACCCAGGTGTTGATCATGTACTTTCCAAAAGTATATATCAAACCTACAAATTCAGTCAAGCATCCAAAGCGAGACGACCGTGCACGGAAATTGATTCTTCCCAATATCTGATGAGTGAGCTCATGTCTTCCGGTTCAGCAATGAACCTGTACGATTCCTTTGAGATATCGTATTACTCATATGCCCTTGCATGCACTCCAGCGCTCCGGTATATAGACCTTGGTTAGGTCATCAACCTATTGCTCTGCCAAATGTACATACTTAGACATATAGTAACACAATTGTCTTCAGTCAGAGGATGCGTGCCTATATCGTGACAGCATACGACATAGGACTTTGGTTCGATCTCGTTAAGTCAACTCTTTGACCTAACTTATCTAACTCCTCTGAATCTCTACACCAATGCAGAGGACCTGTATCAAGAGATCGGTCAGATATCAGCCTTTATGAGAAAGGATTGCCATCTCCTACTCAGGATGGAGATCATCTCTTAATGATCATTTGACGGTGCTTGATGAGTCCTCAATCTAACTCTTTAGATATTCATCCAAGCACCAACCTCTATGATTCAATAATTGAATCAACAGGTGTATGATCATTAAAATGGCCATGGTACATAACCGTAATTGTACTAAGGGGCCTATTATGCAAATTAGTTATTATTCATTTCAGATCAGGGAATGATATTCGCAATAACATTTATTGCATAATGGCTCGCCGTGGGATCACGTATCTAAGAAAATCGTACTAGCCCAAAGAGCCATTAATGGGCTAATAATTCAAACCCGCACTCATGTGACAATCATAGGCTATTTACAAAAATAGCTTGGTAAGCTGATCAGTTACTTTGTTCCCAAGAGATATGCCAAGTCCTTTTATGGCATTTACATATCCCCTAGTAACAATGCTCGCATCCAATGCGAATGTTGCATCTTATGCAACCAATACTCAATCTTATTAGTTCTATTGTCCTTGACACTATAGCTTAATAATTATTATAACCAGTATTTATATAATCCTTATCAGAATACCCTTATTCCTGGAGATCTCTATCTCATAAGGTATCTACAATTAAGACCTTTAGATTACTATCCATAAAGTCTTATTTTCTTGAAGATAAGACTTAGAGATCACTATCTCGAAAGTCTTGTCATCTTTGAAGATTTTGTTATTACTGCAACTAAGTGTTTTATCTCTGTAGTAGTATTAGTAACAATTTACTACTCCCACTGCATGGTAGACATCTGCATATGTACACATCTAGTATACACCCGTCTTCTCGTAACTGATGCACAAAGGCAAGCAGTTCTAACATTCACTTTCTCAACTCCTTGAGGTGCTTTCCCTTTAGATAGCTCAAAACCATATCATAAGGGAAAGAAGTTTTTCTTGGAATTTTCCAGAAAATGAAAATGTGCAAGGTGTACCATCTCTTTGCTTCTGAACACCTTCAGAAAAATGATCTAAGAGGTATTCTTGAGATCATATCTCAAGGTATGGAATAGCCAGAATATAAAACATTTATTATTATCCTTATATCATTCCAAATGATTAGGGTATCATCTACATTTAACATGATGAACACAGTGACACTCCCGCTAAGTTCTACATGGTTCATCAAGATTCTATCATAACATTTATGATTTTCATCAAATCTGATGTTCCAACTACAAGAAGCTTATTCGAGTCCATATATGGAGTTATCTAGCTTGCACACCTTGCTTTCCTCAACATGAAGCCCTAGGGCTACTTCATGTGAATAAACTCGGAGAGGTATTCATAGAGGAATGCAATCTTGACTCACATCTTGAAGATGTGATAGTCAAGTTGTGTAGCTATGGTTCGCAATATTTTGATGGGTTTAAGCATGGTCACTATAGAGAAAGTCTCATCGCAAGCGATGTATTCTCTTCAGTGTGTATCTCGAGGATACGAATCATGCTTTGAAGGTCTCTACCTTCTCATCAGGTTCTCTCTATCACTTGAAGATCCATTTACTCCTTAACGGGTCTTACCATATAGGTGGATCCTCGAGAATCCATATACAACATTTGTATATAAAGTCTACATTAGAATTTATTGCCAAAATCCATATTTCCATGTCATGATCCTTACAAGCTTCATCACATGAAGCTAGATCATTGTCAAACTTAACTGGCACATGGAATACATCCTCAAACTCATTTGAAGAAGTATGTGTGTTTCATCTTAATTGTTCTTTTAGTTTCTTATTTTAGGAGCCTCATTATCTTCTCAAGATTAAATGAGATCCTTCACTTCATTTTCATCTTGATTCTCAAGAGAGTCATACTCTAAGAATCACATTCTCAGAGATGAAATCTTTTAAGAATCTCAAGGTCATAAAGTAGGTATCCAATACCATCCTTTATTTTCCTAATGAAGTAGCACTCTCTGGTGCTAGATTCCATCTTACTTGCATGGAACCTTATTAAGGATATATATTATAGTCTCTACTACATATATACCTGGAAACTAAGAGGTAATTATGCTAATATTTATCATTGACCAAGTCATGTCACACACGATCTAATTGTATCTCCCTACACCTCTATTGAGTTTAGGTGTATCAGGAGGAGTGAGATGGGAATGATATTCATATCTCCGTAAGGTATTTCATGAATTCATCTAATAAGTATTGACTACCTAGATTAGATCAAATTCATTTTCATCTTCCTTCAAACTTTAGTTCTAAACCAAAATTGTGAAATCTTTGAACATTTCAAAGGTTTCTAAGTTGAAGGTAAGAAATCTCATATCACAAATAATCATTAATAGATATCACATATCCATAATGTTTATTCTGATATAGATAATCCACATACATCAATATGTATGAGATCTTGAATACCTCATCATCTAACACCATTCCTAGAGAAGGGTGCATTGGACATTTTACTTTGAATACAAATCACAAGTATGTAAGATATGAAATTTCAGACATTCTAAAGTTTCATCTCTTACTAGTCTCTGGATCTCATCAATAGACAAATGTCCAAGGCTTGATGCTAGATCATTGTCAAAAGATCTTCATCCTCCTATTGATGTTATAAGGTTTAACTTTCAGTATTAGAAATCTTAATGAACTATTCATTAATTTTCTAACTTAGTAGAGTCCACTAGATGTTATATTACTATCTAAACTATATCCATTATAACTCTCTATGATAGATTTATTCCAGAATTCATGTTTATTTTTAACACTTTGAAGTAAACTATGAGTGCATTCTAATATCCAGGTCATAGAGACATTCTCTAAGAATAAGGACTCTCCCACTGAAAATATGAAGTCTATCTATCCAATAGAGATTGGTGCAACAATTACATCAACATCCATGTGGATGACTATTAAACCTTAAGATCAAATTTCTAGTCTTCTAAAATATATGCAACCAATTGCAAGTCTTATTAGAAGAATGACATACAATTATTAAACTTTGATCTTATCAAATAAGAAAGTCAATTTCAATGATTATATGTAGATGTATATTATTTTGATGCATTATCTGGATCCTTCTCCAAGTATCCAAGATAGTCTAGATAGTCACACTATCAGTACATCGACTTATTGTAGTATTGACATTCATCCAACTCTTTGGATGCCATATGGATGGAAACCATAGACGTACAGTCAACTCTTTGAGTTTCCTTCTAACTGACCTTTCCCCCTTCCCCTTATCCATTTATCGAAGGTTGACCTAACACATAGAGGTGGAGGCTCAACCAGATTGTCACAGGCGTAGGCTCAACGGACCCCCCTAACTCACTTTCTCTTTCTGGACCCCTCACTCTCGTATAGTTCTTCTTTTCGTGGACTTTGAGGTCGACGTATGAGGAACTTGGGTCCAACCCATGCTTCTACTGCGCTGTCTTCATCTATAAACAACAATTGCTTAAGACGAAGGATGTCTCATATTGAATTCAAAAGAATTCAATATAGGGGTATTTCAACATTTATACATGCTTTATTTAAATCATACAATATGAATATTATGAAGCTTCATGAATGAATAGAGTATAGATAGTAGAATGATGACACTCATCATATCTACATACATCTTAACTCTTAAAATCATTGGTTCAGGTAGGTACTCAAACATTTTGAAAACATCTTCTCCTATAGAGCCACCATTCTGCATAATGTAGAGAACCATGTAATTCGTGATTAAATGTCGAGAGCACATATGTATGCCAGAACATCTTCTTAGATTATATAAGGATTATTTGACAATTGCGATCATCATCGACATGTCACTTCCAAAGTACATTCGATGAGATCAAGACTACAGAGAAACATAAACCCTAGGGTTGTAGTGCTATTGTCTATTTAATTGTCATTCCTCATTATTATGAGGAAACTTGCACATTGAAACCACATACATTATGTATCCAACTACAAGTGCAATATCTTGATCATGGATCCAATCCATGATATTTCACTGATTATTATTGAGTATTCTACTAAAAGGTTTACTGAAGGATTATCTGAAATAAGAAATTTGCATAAGTGTATATATTTTATATATACATATTTTACTTTGATTCAGAAGCTTTTATATCAAAGTTGTCTTGCCTTGTCAACAATGAAAGTCCATTCCCTTAATCACATTCAATGTAAGAGATATACTACCATTATATCTCAAGCAATATATGGGATCTACTTCCTTATCTTTGTCACAACCCAATAATTTGAGAACCTGTGAATACGATAAAAAGAAGCGAGATCACATTCCTCCTTGCAAGTCCAACTTGCATTTCTCAGTTCGACCTTTAACACCTGGGACCACCACTCCTAAGGTGATGTTGACCCTTCGTTAATTGAACCAACCGTCAATAGGAATACCACCCGCTATGCGCAATCCACATCACCCCAATAATATGAGGACCTGATATTGGGGTCACTACGCATACACCCTTAATCTTTCTAGAAGCAAAGCGCCAGATCCAAATGGCTTGTATGCATGAGCAGTCACTTAGGGCATGCGTTTCTGACATACAATCTCTGGCGACAGAACCCTTTGCCTTGTCGGGAGACCATGGATGTCACTTATGTGATCCTCCACCTCATATTCAAATTTAATTAATTGTCATGAATCATATTCATATAATTAATTCTTCCAAGGGAAATACACATCTATCATAATAAAGTGTATATAATTGGATATAATTAATTTAGTCTCATTAAAAAAATTATCAATCTAATTTAATCATCAAACTCAATTGTTAGTTGAAATAATGGTATTATCTCAAAGTACATATTATTCAAATTTTAATAATTAGAAAATACATCATGATCTCTCAAGCATCATCCGTTCCCTACCCGTTGTCATGGCCATTACTGATGGGAGTGGGTCATACTGCACACGGTGCAACCTGCTACCCTAATGCTCCCCGACTAGACACCATATCCGCCTCGGGAAAAATAATGCCGAGTAAATCACTTTGTACATGAGATGATCATGGGTTTTTCAACCGAAATTATACCATACAGTAATAATAAAAATCATTTTGATTATAAGGAAATTTGCTAAACAAATTCCCAAAACCTATTCAAGTAACAAGTTTGATGTAAGTATATCAAGTAAACAATTGGTGATCTAGATCTAATCTAATCATTCATTGGTTGAGGTATTGTCATTTAAAGAAACAACTATTATTCTAATATTTACCAAATATTATATATAATTATTCCACTAAATTAACCATTAATTTCACAAGTTACTTAAATGACAATCACAAGGTTTATGGTTGAGTATGTAATTTTCAGTAGTGACCCCTACTCATTAAAATTAACATATCTCATTCATTTTAAATTCAAGTTAAGTAAAATAAATTTATAAAGTTTAATAATTTTATTTAAAACAGAAATCAAGTGATAATAATGCATTTTCAAGCATTTAAAACTGTAATTAGCTCCTTAATAACATCATTATTCGCTATCCCCGAAACAGTGGACATATGGTTATTAAAAGGCTCATATCTTGAGTTATCGAATTCCAAATCACGCAAACTCAAACCCCACAGTTTTCTTATTTAATGGGGGAAATTATACAAGTTATATTTTCATGTTTAAACATTTTAAACAGGGCCTAAATTTATTACAAAATAGGGATGCGAAAATTGAAATGCTAAAATCTCCGCAATCCTAACGACCTCAAATCTTCTTCGGTTTATGGATCCAATCCAAAACCTCCAACCTAAGGCTATGATACCACTTGAAGGATATGTGAAGATCCTCTAGCACATCACGTAAGCGTGAAGACCACATCAAATGCTATCAGGAGCGACTAGTCGCACTAGTAGCTCCAGGCAGCAGAGTTTAAAATTTTAAATGTGATGAAACCACATGATCCAATAACACTTCTCGTATCGTTTCATCTATACCATAAAATAGGTATAAGTTTTACCTCTTGAAGAGTGATTGTGATCAAGTCTCTAAACCAAGAGACCTCCTATCTCAAGTCCTATCCGACGGAGGAGACGCTTGCGAGCGCGTCGATGAGACGCGTCCTTCTGCAATCCATGTTGAATCCAAGTGACGAAGCTCCTGATCTCGTCACACAAGATCCGATGTCTTCTTCACGAGCGAGGCGCACCGAAGGAGACGAAGATTCAATGAGCAAATACTCTGACAGCATAACGACGATGCTGCAGCGATGGAGACTCTCTCAATGGCTCCATCGTGGACGACCATTATGAAAGAGAGAGAGGCTTGTCATGTGGAGAAGTAGAGAGAGAGAGAGCATTCATTAATCGTATGTATCAAAGAGCGAGGGGTGCCTCTTTTTATATAGGTTTTTGGGAGTCCATGGATCCCAATCCATGGACATCACACAATCAATGGGTGAGATTGATTTGTGTTTCTTTTGATGGCTATGATCTTGTTGTAAAAATACAAAAACAAATAATTTAATTTAAATTAATATATATATATATATCGATAAATCAATATATTTAAATTCAAATCAAATTAACTAATTATCCTTGAAGATAATGAGCAGATAAACCATATCCCCTAAAAAGGGGGAACGACTACCAACATCTCATGAGATCTCATTATCTCATGAGATACCATTATCTCATGATATCTTCAGGATTTACAACAACACTTCTTGTAAATTATTTCACAAAAATAATTCATAATTATCTTGTGAAATATTGCGATCATGCCATTGAAAAAAATGTGAATCACATTCACATCCCAAAATAAAATGTAAATTATATTTTAATTAATCATCCAATGTGAATCCAATTCACAACAATAATTAATTAACAAATATAAATCACAATATGCTCTCTCTAATATATTATAAATCACATTTATAATATATATGATAAATATGGATAGTGCTATCCACATTATTCATGTCGATGATAATTAAATCACATTTAATCCGCTTGGATCTTTTTTTGCGTGTGCCCAAATAACATGTTTCACAATCACATTATTCACATCTTTGATAATTAAATCACATTTAGTTGTCTTATCTCTCCTTATAATATGAATCAAATTCATATTATTCATGATAATTAAATCACATTTAATTATCAATTATCTCAATGCTCGGATACATATATCAAAAATGAAATTATTAATGAACTCTTTCAAGGATAATGTCCTTTCTCCACAGATACATGGAGATAAGGACAGGGCGATTGTATTGTTCCACGTATAGTGACTTGGATATTGAGATCAAATCTCAAATCCAGATCTTGCGGACCGCCCATAGGTGTTTGATTGAACAAAGCTGTAGATCTAATCTTTTCATTGCATGTGAATCACATTTAGATCAATGTACAACATTTGGACTAAGATTAGATCACTTCTCTATGAGAGGTGTTACTAAAATCCAGACATGTTTCATCACTCCCTCGGAATGGAAGCGTCATGGTTATACAATCGTTTATGATCACATCACCCTCACGTATTCCCAATACCTGTACATCCTGCATACTGGAAGACCTATATTAAATGCGAAGAATTAGTTCTCTTTTAGATTGTCTACTTCAGGGTTTTATCCTTAAGTTTTCTCATTCAATTGTTGGGATTTGGTATCAATCATATACTTTCCAAAAGCATATATCATACCCAGGTGTTGATCATATACTTTCCAAAAGTATATATCAAACCTATAAATTCAGTCAAGCTTCCAAAGTGAGACGACCGTGCACGGAATTTGATTCTTCCCAATATCTCATGAGTGAGCTCATGTCTACCGATTCAGCAATGAACCTGTATGATTCCTTTGAGAGATCGTATTACTCATATGCCCTTGCATGCACACCAGCGCTCCGATACATAGACCTTGGTTAGGTCATCAACCTATTGGTCTGCCAAATGTACATACTTAGACATATAGTAACACATCTGTCTTCGGTCAGAGGATGCGTGCCTATATCGTGATAGCATACGACATAGGACTTTGGTTATCTCGATCTCGTTATGTCAACTCATTGACCTAACATATCTAACACCTCAATCTCTATTCCCTTGAAGAAGACCTGCATCAAGAGGTCGGTCTGATATCAACCTTTATCTCTTAACAATAATTTGACGGTGCTTGATGAGTCATCAATATAACTCTTTAGATATTCATCCAAGCACCAACCTCTATGATTCAATAATTGAATCAATAGTTGTATGATCACTAAAATGGCCATGTTACATAACCCTAATTGTACTAAGGGACCTATTATGCAAATTAGTTATTCTTCATTTCAGATGAAGGAATGATATTTGCAATAACATTTATTACATAATGTCTCACCGTGGACTTGCATGTCCAACAAGGAAAGAAAAATATCAAAAATATTCAGAAAGATGATCCTGAAATGATGCATTTTTGTGAGTACAACAATATGTTGAAAGTTCCATTTGATGAGTATGTAGCAAGTCATCCTGCTTTCAAAAAGTACTTGAAGATACACTATACGACAAATAGGGTTAGCAAGAAGAAATCGAATAATTATGTCAAGACTTATGTTTTGTCAGTTGCCACTACATACTGTCTAAAGAACCAACATCTACCAAGGAAAAAGAGAGATTTAGGTGCGCATCATGTGGTAAATCATATTGGTGACATAGAGTTTTCATGGACTCTCCTCAATAATGGTTATTGGATCAAATTAATTCCTTTTACCCATATGAGAAGCTGGAGTTGGGTACACTTCATAAATCCAGAGTAGTACTCTAGTTCACAGATAAATTTATAAAGAAGGAAAAGGGAGAGGTCAAGGATGTTATCATCTCGATTGAGGGACAAAATTATAGAGTGGACTTCATTGTCCTTGAAATGGATATCCCCACTCATTAGAGAGAATTACATATCATACTTGGGAAGCCTTTCCTTAGGACCGTTGGATCGAGAGGTTATTCGATCAAATTAATTCCTTTTACCCCATATGAGAAGCTGGAGTTGGGTCCACTTCATAAATCCTGAGTAGTACTCTAGTTCACAGATAAATTTATGAAGAAGGAAAAGGGAGAGGTCAATGATGTTATCATCTCGATTGAGGGACAAAATTATAGAGTGGACTTCATTGTCCTTGAAATGGATATCCCCACTCATTAGAGAGAATCACATATCATCCTTGGGAAGCCTTTCCTTAGGACCATTGGAGCTTCCTTTGATTATTAGATGGGGATGATGAAGTCCCATTCTCAAGGCAGAGAAGTGGAGCTTAAGATAGAGCAGGCGAAATGGTAGCAACCTGACTCTGAGTCAAGTATTGATTTTTCTTCACTTTCCAAAGTAGATTGCAGATTTGTTAGCACGGTTGGGGAATGGAAACAAAACATGACAATACTGAGCGAGACATGCTCATCTGAAGAGGAGAGTGTACATGATGCATTTTGTGAGGTGTTGCCACAATTTTGGAGAGATGTATCATCTATATATTCATTTCATGACTTAGAGATATCTTTAGATCTGTTAGTTCCTACTCTTAAGGAACAATCAAAAGAATTAGATTTAGAGTAAGATGTAACTTTATCCGAATTACCACATTTCTTTAGTGATTCGACTCCTTGTTCAGTATAGTTGGTGGCCAACACTAAAGAGTTAACACCACCTTCTTGTAGTATGGAACCGGATTCAATGATTGTTTAGACAAATTTGATTGATGATACTTCATTGCCAAAGCTGAAGCCACTGCTTCCTACACTTAAGTATCCTTTCTTGTGGGACCTAAGAATAGATTCCCTATCATCATTAGTTCTAAGATGACTGTAGAACAAGAGTCTAGGTTGTAATAAGTGCTAGAGAAGAACTGTAAGGCCATAAGATGGACATTGTTGTATCTAGTTGGTATTAATCCCACCCCTTGCTCACGCCACATTTATGTTGAGCAGAATGTTAGGCCTTCCCCCAAATTCCAGAGGAGACATAATTCAAATCTTCGGGAAGTAATTAAGAAAGAAATTGAAAAATGGTGTGGAGCATGATTCATATACCCCATCTTTGACTCCAAGTGGATGGCACCCCTTTATGTTGTCCAGAAGAAGTCGGGAATTCAGATAATCATTGATAAATCGCTAAATACTATGTTTAATTCGTCATTTTTATGTAGTAGTCAGGCACTCACGATTAATAAAAAAGACCACTAAATTAATTTAACAATTAATAGGGATCGCTAAGATTTTTATTTTACGCAGGCAAGCCCAAGGTCGAACCCAAGGAGGCCACTATCTCCTTCGGTTGGTTAGTAGTAGATTTAGAAGCTAGGTTTTAAGAGAAGTTTTTTTTTATTTTTATGCAAATAACGATGACATTCAAATTAATGCAAGTTTAGGATCTAAAATGCAATTTTTTATTAAATGAAGTCAAAAAATTCTAAAACTTGGCCAACAAGTGAAAAATGATGAAATTAATGCATTGTAATGTTTTTAGAATTTACCAGTGCAAATAGAATTTAGTATTAATTATTGATGCTTGCAAAGTGATTTTCCATAAATAATTATAATAAATAGAAAACCAATTTATTTCTCAGAAATAAAATTATCCTCAATAGATCTAATCAAGATGTATCCTTGAAAATTAAAATAGCCTAAAACTAATGGGCCTACTACTTATTAAAAATCAATTACTCAAACCAACATTTCATTTATTGCTATCTTGATATGCTTACTAATGCAATTATTTTTAGGTATAAAATAGAACACTACTTACTGTGAATTTTTGTAGCAAAAAATCAATTTAATATGAATTTCAGATCATGTAGAGGGTAAATTATACAATTTTCTACCAATAAATTATACTAATTTAACCACATACAATAAAATTACCATTGAATATTCATGTTGTAGAAGGATAAAAAGTTCTACAGTGTGCTATTTTTGAAATTTAAAATTTACGAAAAATAAGTACTCAAATAGGGACAAAAACACAAGGTTCTAAATGAAAATAATAGAAATAAAGTGTCGAGTCAACTCAAGCTTCAAATCTGTTGGTGGCGATTTGTTGACAAGAGATTTTCTTGCGATCCGAAAAATTATCCTCATGGAGTGCGAAGATATATTATCGCTAAGGCGACCCACAATAAATCCCTAAGTCATTCAACAATACCCACAATGTAAAAATAAGAAATAAATAACCAAAAATGTGAGGCACAATTTATTATACTCTACTAACAAAAATGTTAGCATGTAAGCATGTTGTGGTCGAACCACATAGAACAAGCTCGGTAGTCTATGATTGGTTCTAATCAATATGAGTTATGTACACACTTGTCTTTAAGCCTTTTATTTGGGTTTTTGTGTTTTTGATAATTTTTTAAATTAAGTTACTAGTGAATATATGTACATAGGTAATTTCATAATACGAATAATATATATTTTAATATATATACTCATATATATATAGACATATAGGTAGGAATATAATAGAAAAAGAGATAATAAAATACACGTAAGGTATATGTATATTTTTTATTTTTTGTTTTTAATTTTGCATTTTTTAATTTATTTTTTATTTTTAAAAATAAAATAAAGATATATTTATATATGACTTATTATCACAAAATATAAGTATATAGATAATATATATGTATATACATATAGATAGCATGTGGTATATATATATATGTGTGTATATACATATAGATAGCATGTGGTACATATATTAATGGTTAAAAAATCCAGGATAAATATTTCTTAGGATTTTATATTCCTCTAATATTTTTGCGATTTTTATGGATTTTTTTTGCATATTTTTAAGTATTTTAAAATAAAAGATATCCCCAAATTGAGATTAAATAAATAGGTCGAATTGATTACAAAGTTAAAAGTAACATAAGGTGTTAAAAATTCTTCAGATCAGTTTTAATACATAGATAATAATATAAAGAAAATTTAAGGACAAAAGTAAATATTTTTTGGAATTTTTGATGATTTTGCTAATTTTTAATAGATTTTGGAGCTTTTTAAATTGTAGTCATCTTCTTTTTCTATATTTAGGGATTTTTGGTCTAGAGTTAATATAGTTCATAATAGTCATCATATAATTTTTTTGATACTTTTTCTAACATTTTAATATTGTTTGCATTTTTATATCTAGATTCACTATTTGAAATTTAATAAATACATAGAATCTATGAAATGATAATAAAAAATCAGAATAAAAAAATTCCATTCATGGCAGCCACGTGCAATTTTGCAAAAAATCCAAACATGGGATATTTTTAATAAAAATAAACAAGAAAATAAAATTCAAGCAATTGGTAGGGACCTATGTACAAATAAAACAAAGTATACATGCATTTTAGAACCATTTTACAAAACTCAGGGGCATACATGCAATTTTCCACCAAATACTTAAAATAAAAAAGCCATGGAAACACCTTTTGCAAATATACAAGAATTTTAATCCTTTATGCATTTTTTCCACAAAAAATATACATTGAATAAACAATTTTACGTATTAAAAATAAATATACAAAATTGGAGGGTTATGCATGCAAAATACCCAACTTAGGTGGTACACCACGTAAGCTGAGCTAGCGTGGACTTGAATGCAATATTGGGGGGTTATGCATGCAAAATGCCCAACTCAGGGGGCTCATTGTAAATTGTCCACTGTTATTTATATTATGGACTTATTTTAAATAATAAATAGAAATAATAAAAGGCGGAGGGGGCTTAGTACACATTACCCCTTATTTATGCACAGAATAATGATTGAGATCTCTTCACTTGGACATGTGGTGCCTCCACAATGCACGATGGTGGTTCGACGATGAAGACTGAGATTAGACATCGGGCGAAGATCTGACGGTCATTTCTTTACTTGGTCATATGCCATCTACTGCATCTGGAGCACGACTCTTGATTCGACGATGGAGAAGCTCAATGGATGAACCACAAAGAATGGAGTTCCTCCGATCCTTTGATTGCTCACATCTAGCGCTCCATGCCTCCTCACTTGCTACTTCGATGGAAATGCTTCGTCGGGAAGATCCATAGCTGGTAGATCAGTCAAATGAATCTGAGCCCCATTTATAGGGTCTTGATAGCTTGAATACTTGGTCATGGTCAAATACTCAGATATCCCTCAAATGGGGCCCTCCAGACTTGTAAAAGAAATGGAAAATTGGGGGTGCAAGGGCAGTCATGTCTGATCGTTATTATTGGAGTTCTTAGTTAGCTGAGCAGAGATGAAGGTGCTCCGATGATAGGTGGCAGAGGGAGTACCAGTCCTTCTATCCACGAGGCCTCAAAGGGTGATAGGGGGTTAGATCGATGGAGAAGCGAATTGGGAAAGAGATGGTATGGTTGGCGCATTGGAACAAGGGTTGGATCATAGTGGGATGGCCGGAACCCTAATGGCTCCGGTAAATACGTATACTCGAATTACAACTAATCCAACGATCTATAGGCTAAATTGAGTGTGGAAATGAAATGATGAACCGGAAATCTACCTTGGAAATTAAAAATGTGCAGATCTTACCTGGCTAGGAATCCAAGGAACAGGACACCGCCAGAGCACCACCTCGACCTCCTTTCCTCCTCTTACGATGCTCCAAGCCTTGGGGAAGCTACCTCTATCACCGGGAACTCTCACGCATACGGTTGAAGATACTACATAGATCAGAGAGAACGAATGGGTCTTTAATTTATAGAAAGAGGTTCGATCGATCTTTAACTCAGTCATGGCCGGTCCCAAGCCCGGGTAAATGAGGAGGGTTGCGTTAGGTAGCCGACAGCCGGCATAAAACAGTCAGAGACAACTTCCTAAATAGTACTTTTTTTTCTAAAAAATACTATTAAAGAATTTGCCTCATGACAATCATATCTTTTCAACATGGATTTAAGCAAACATACAGATTTCGTTGGGGCGTTCCCTACTTGCGACACGTTGCATGCCTGAATGCCGTGAAAATTTGGCAAGGGTCGCTACATCGCAACCTGAATGTATTTCAAAATTTACAAGGGTTCTTGCATGAGTAACGCATGCGGGTAATTAATCTAGTTCTGATGCATCATCGCCCGGATGCAGTCCAAAATTTACAAGGGTTCTCGCATAATGGACGCATGCTAGTAAAGAAGTTATTCCAAATGAGATTACAACGTAAGTTGCGTATTAGTAGTTGGAATATTGGAACTTTAACTGGAAAGTTGATGGAGATAGTGGATACGAAGGAAAAAAGGAAGATTCATATACTATATCTTCAAGAGACTAAATGGGTTGGAGAGAAATCAAGGGAGATTGAGAACAAGCTTTAAACTTTGGTATTCAGGTAAAGATAAGGGTAGAAACGGTGTCGGAGTGGTTGTTCATAAGGATTTGAAGGATTGTGTGATTGACGTGAAAAGATTCAGAGATCGAATTATTTTGCTAAAATTAGTACTTCAAGAAGAAAATCTGAATATCATCTCAGTTTATGCACCGCAAATTAGTTTAGATGAAATGACTAAACAAGCTTTTTGGGAGGATTTGGATAAGAGTCTACAAGAATCCCACAAAGAGAGATGACTTGCATCAGTGGAGATCTTAATGGACATGTGGGAAAAGATGCTTCAGGGTATGCTAGTGTTCATGGAGGACATGGTTTTGGGGATAGAAATGAAGAGGGAAAACCATCTTGGATTTTGCAACGGCATATGATCTTTTCATAGCAAACACTCTCTTCAAGAAGAGGGATGAACATTTAATTACTTATAAGAGTGGGCCAACTAGAACACAGATAGATTACTTTGCGTTGAGGAGAAGAGATAGGCTGTGTTGTAAAGACTACAAAGTAATCCCAGGAGAGAGTTTGAAAACTCAACATCGTTTGTTAGTCTTGGATGTACAAATGAAAGGGTTGGTAAAGAAAAGGAGGGTTTCTAAGATAACTAGAACTAGATGGTGGAATCTCCACTAAAGCAAGCGAGCTTCAGGGAGAAGATTTTAGAAGACTTATCTTGGGATTGTAGCGGTAGTGCAAACGAGATGTGGGAGGCAGTGGCATATTGTATCTGAAAGGTAGCCAAAGAGATGTTAGGCGAATCAAAGGGACGAGCTCCATGTCAAAAGGAGGCTTGGTGGTGGAGTGAAGGGGTGCAAGAGTAGCTAAAAATAAAAAGAACTTGCTTTAAATCTATGTCTAAGGATAGAACAGAGGAAACTGTCACAGACTACAAAACAACAAAGAACGAAGCAAAGAAGGCCGTAAGCGAAGCTAAGTCAAAAGCTTATGAAGTTTTGTATAAAAATCCCGACTCTAAGGAGGGACAGAAGGATATATTCAGGTTGGCCAAAGTAAGAGAAAGAAAAACCAAAGAACTTTCTCAAGTGAAATGCATTAAGGACGAGGAAGGTCATGTGCTTATTACTCAGAAGGATATAAAGACTATATGGGAGCAGTAGTTCCATAAACCTTTCATTGGGGAAGGAAATAGAGATATCACTTTGAGTGATCTAGATTGTAGTGAAAGTTACTTGAATTGTGCATGCTATAGACGGATACAAAGAAAGGAAGTAGAGGAGGCTTTGAAGGTTATGAGACCTGGAAAAGGTATATGACCGGATGACATCCCTGTAGAAGTATAGAGAGTTTTAGGTGAGCGTGGTTTGACTTGGCTTACAAATCTATTCAATATTATTTGGCGAAGCAAGAAAATGCCTGAAGATTGGAGGAGGAGTATCGTGGTGCCTCTTTATAAGAATAAAGGAGACATTCATCGTGATGTGTCACACGATGAAAATTTGGGAACGTGTGATCGAAAGAAGGTTGAGGCAAATTTCCAATGTAAAAGAAAACCAATTCAGATTCATGCCAGCTCACTCAACGACTGAAGCCATCCATTTGCTGAGGAGAACCATGGATATTTATAGAGCTAAAAGGAAGAACCTCCACATGATCTTTATTGATTGGAGAAGGCTTATGATTCTGTCCCACGAGAGATATTGTGGAGAGTGTTGGAGAAGAGACAAGTACCTGTCCTATACATTAACCTCATAAAGGACATGTATGATAGGGCTTTATCTTGTGTAAGGACCCCGTCTGGGATCACTGGATATTTTGACATCAACATTGGTTTACATCAAGGTTCTGCTTTGAGTCTATTTCTTTTTACTTTGATTATGGACGAGTTGACCAGTCACATTCAGGATGAGTTACCTTGGTGTATGTTATTTACTGATGATATTGTGTTAATTGACGAGACTAGAGATGGAGTAAATGATAAAGGATTTCGTATAAGTAGGGCTAAGACGGAATATCCGGAGTGCACCTTTGATGGAAGCAATGGTGAAGGAATTGAGGTGGAGATTGGTGACGATAACATTCAGAAGAGATATTCCTTTAGATATATGGGATCTATTCTACCATATGATGGGGAAATTGATGGAGATGTTACTGATAGAATAAATGCATGCTGGTTAAAGTGGAGAGGAGCCTCTGTTGTTCTCTATGATAAGAAAATTCCTTTAAAGATTAAAGGAAAGTTTTACAAAGCTGCCGTAAGACCTGCTATGCTTTATGGATCTAAATGTTGGCCTGTGAACCATAGACATGTGCAGAGAATGAATGTAGCAGAAATGAAAATGCTAAGGTGGATGTGTGGAGATACACGTAAAGATCAGATTCGGAATGATGCAATCAGAAAGAAAGTTGGTGTAGCTCCGATCGAGGATAAGATGCGAGAAAACCGCTTAAGATGGTTTGGACATTTGCAAAGAATATCAGGTGATGCACCAGTTAGGATATGCGAGTGTTGTGATGTTGAGCCGGCTAAGAGAGGGCGAGGACGGCCCAAGAAGTGATGGAAAGAGACCATACGAAGGGATCTTAGTTTTGTGTATATAAGCCCAGGATTGGCCCAAGATAGATCTGAATGGAGGCGAAAAATCCATGTAGCCGACCCTACTTAATTGTGGGAAAAGGCTTTGTTGTTGTTGTTGTTGTTGTAGGTTCGATCGATCTTTGATCAAGATTTATTCATGGCTCAATGCATATCAGGAAAATATAACGAGTAGGCAAGAATGGCGATCGTGATGTAAACAAAATATATAAATGACTCGAGGCAAATGGAGGTACAGGGTGACCTAAAAAATACGAAGAAATGGTGGTCTTGAGGCTTTGATAGATGTCAGAGGCGGGGAAGGACAAGTTGACGACTTGGGTCAACAAAAGAACGACTCTGGTTGGTCCATGTGGACCAACTAGAAAAAAACATAGCAGAAATGCCTTGTAAAATGAATATTAAATATAAAATGAATTTATTAATTTTAGGTTATAATATAAAAAATTCTTTTATTTATATTCAATATTTTAATCTTATTTTTATTTATTTTTATCGATTCATTTATTATAGTTTACTTTTTAGGGTTTTATCTACAAGTATATTTACTTATTTATGTATATTTTATTTATTATTTATTATTTATTATTTATTATTTTATTCTCATAATTTATATATTTAGAAATTATTTTTATATACATAAGTATATTTTTGTTGTATTTTTATGATATTATTTGTATACTTAAATAAATATAGGTATAAGTATAGGTATTTCATCTTTGTATTTATATAGACTATTTTATTTCTGTGTTTTCTTCATTGTTTTTTCTTTTCCTAATATGTACATATGTTTTAAATAATTTTAACAAAATTATGAAAAAAAATAAAAATAGAAAATTATAAAGATTAAATAAAATAAATATTTTATTCGGATAAACCGTACAATGGGGGTCCAAAACCCATCTTTCACACCTTAACTCCAAAGTGAATGAAACCACCTTCATTAAATAGATAATTAAAATTTGTATATAATTTAATGTGATTTTGATGCATTGAATTTTTCTTAAGAATATATAGGTTTGAGAAGTTTAGGTTTTGGCTTTTATTCTCAGAGTAAAATGTACATTGCATTATTTTATGCGAAGTAAATATTATGTTTTTCTATATATTATTATGTACAACTTTCATGTACAACTTTATTTGAGGTATAAATAATATGGAGTAATATGGGTCCCAAAAATGAATTATATATGAATAAAAGAACGAGATTTTGTTATCTTTTAGGCCCTTATCCTCCCTACTTTATTCCATGTCGACCGCATTAATTTTTGATTTGGTCTTCAGATTTAGAGTCATAAAATACCTTCGACATTTTATTTCCTTTCCTTTTATTTGTTTATTTTTATTTTGTCTTTGAACATTGTAATTTATATAATGACTATATAATTAATTGTGAATGTTAATTTGTACAAAATAATGATACTTACATGCATTTAGCTTTTTAGGCCAAAATGAACGAATAAAGATGATCAAATGGGGTCTCATCACCCCCTATACTTGCCTTTGCTAGTACCTAGAAAAAACTTATGCAATGAGAGCAGAAAATAAAAATAAAGAAAAGAAAAAGAAATGACTTGGAATAATTGTCAACTTTTAAACTACTCGTAATAAAGTCTAAGGTTGGAGCTCAGAGAAGGCCTTTGGATTAATGGTGTGTTCAAAACCACAAGGAACTTAGGAAGTGTGACATAACAATGCTTAAGTTTTGTACTCCTATCATCCAGTCCAATTCACAACCAAGTCACAACCATCCTCTCAGTCGCTAACTCTTGCTACCTTGAAATGATAGAACCATATGCGTGAATTTATTCAGCTTTCCCCAGACAAAATCATTGAACCATCAAGGCATCTGCTTTTCTGGTAACTAGTACTTGTGGATACATATATTCCCTTCTAAGGTTAGGTACTCTCGATATTTACAACCAAATGGGGAAGAAGTTAGAAGAATGGGAAAGGAAGTGGGAATGGACCAATGTAGTCTTGATTCCCTCGTGAAGTATGTCAATGTAACTGATTCTTCACTAAGAAGCAGGCTTTTTTCGAAGCTCAAATTTTTTTGGAATTTTTGGTATAAGATTCTTAGGATATTTTCTTTGACTTTGTACAACTTCTGCATTCTTTCTTATACTCCAGTTGATATAGGATCTTTTTATTCCGCCCATTTTTGGGGTCTTGGAAAAAGTTGCATTAGTAGACCATTCCTCATCTGAAGCATTATCTCAATCCATCTCCAGTATTTAGATATCATTGTTACCAGAAGTGTGTTAAAGTACCGGTGTTGGCAATTCCCAAGAATGGTTCCTGAGCCACCCTTAACGAAGCGACCTTACATCGTGTCGACTTAGACTCCAAGATTTTTCAACAATCCATCTGAGTTGAGATAAGTGCTAGGTGTGAGGTTTTCATTCAAGTCATTGTATCAAGAGTCTCATGGATAATATAAAGGGTTTTATTTAAGCACGTTGAATTGACTCATGAAAATAATCTTATGGAACATAAAGAATTAAGTCAAGGTGACCTGAAATATCACCACTTCCAATCCTCAATGGGTTCTCTGAAATTAAGTGATTAAGGTTTATTCCAATCTCCAATCTTCAGACTGTATTTGGACTTGTTCAATTGCCTAAGTTATTTTGAAAAATTTGAATACTATGTATAATGCAATTAAAATAATTTTGAATGCAATTTTCTAATGTTAAACTTTTTATGGATTTTTTTAAAAAAAAGTGTTGCAAATTTTTATGTAATTTTTGAAAAATGTTTTTTGCAATTGTTATTGGGATTTAGGATTTTGCAGATTTTTAAAGATTGTAATATGCGTAGATATTTACATGGGTATGCATCTTTTTATTTACATGGGTTGGGTTATAGGAGATTACGGGATTGTATATACGAGGTTTGTAAGGAATCTTTATTTATTAGGATTCTGTATATAGTTCTCAAAATAATTCGAAAAGATTTATACAGATGTTTTGAAAACTTTATTTTGTAAACTAATTTGACAAATAAGTTTTACAAACATTTTACAAATTTTGAAAATTATTTCGCAAAGATTTTTTAAACACTATGTATATAGTTTTCAAAGTATTTTTGCAACCATTTTCCAAACATTTGCAAATAGATTTCAACATTTTATTTCATACAAAGAAAAGAATTTTTTATAAACAAAATCTTTCTTTAAATGTTGAAAACATTTTACAAAATATTTTCCAAACAATTTTAAAAAAATTCAAAGAATTTTTCAAACCATTTTCAAACATTTTGCAAAACATTTTTCCTCTATTTATTAATCAATATATACAAAGAATTTTAATGAATTTTATACAAGTATGTTCTTTATAATTAATGTATTTTAGCCATACTAATTGAAAATATGAAAGTATGAGTTAAGGCTAAAGAATATACACAATATATATGACCCACTATACTTAGCTTGGGCTATGTCCTCATATATCAAAGAGAATAGAAAAGACATAACTCGTACTAAGTTAAAGAGAGCATATACTACAACAACTAATGAATATTGAACGAAAGAATGAGAAGTCAACCTTCCCCCCTATAATTACGATCTTAATCCTAAGTATAACAGATTATATACAAGGCAGGGAGGATCGATGGTTGGAATAAAGAAATCAAAACTCGGTCTATCCCCCTATACTTTGGGTGAGATGTCCCTAAGTATAGACAGAAAATATCAACAAGAGAGAAGATAGGTGAGGGTATCAAAGAAAGAACATATGATGTCTCCCATACCCCCTTAGGATGAAGCATATCCTAAGTATAGAAGCGATGCATGAGGAGAACAAAGCAGAAAATAGAAACTACCATTGGAAAGTAGAAAGGAAGAAAAAAAGAAAACTAGACAATTTTTTAAGGAACATTATCTGAATCTTTCGATGCTGTTGAGTTTGTGGAGTCTTATTCATTGCATATTACTTTAACTGAGTTGGCAATGGCTAAGAAAGTGTCATGCTTAAGGTACGTCCTCAGTAACTGACCGTTAATGATGAATGATTATGCATCACCTGACAAATTTCATATCATGATGCTTCCGTTGTCACACACTTCTTTCTCTCTAAATGGCCATGTCCATATACTCTTTAAATTGTTAGGGAATATCTTCAACTTTGCGTTAAATAGCTACACTTTCTATCCAATCTCAAAGGTCTTTCGTATGATGTACCAATCATGCGAGCATTTAACCTTCTCCTTGTACATCAATGTGTTATCATAAGCATAGTCTCAGAATTCTAGGAGCTTTTTCAGATCCTCTTTTCTTTGCTAATCACCTTTATGTGAGTCCAAGTTGCATATATTGATTGCCCACAATGATTTATGGATCAGTTCCACGAGCAAATGACATGGCTTTCCATATACCTAACGATAGAGTGACATGCCCAAGGGAGACTTGTAAGCAGTTCTATATGCCCAAAGGATGGTGTACAAGAGTTGGGACCAATTCTTTCCATATAGCTTTACAAGCTTCTGCAGTATCATCATGATTTCTTAGTTTGATAATTCTACCATGCCATTGGTCTGGGGATGATAAGAAGACATGAATCTTTGCTCGATGTCATACTCCATTAAATTTATGACCTATTTGTTGATGAAGTGACTACCCCTGTCTGATATCATAATCTTCAGGATCCTGAACTGTGAATGATGTTCTCTCTCAGAAACTGACAAACTGTATGGTTGTCTACCACTTGGGCAGGAATAGCTTCAGCCCAGCAACTCACGTAATCAACAAGAAGAAGGATATGCACTGACCATTGGGAAAGGGCTCCATGAAATAGATGCCCCAAGCATCAAATTCATCTGAAATCTGAATGAGCTTTAGGGGCATGGAATCTTTAGTTGTAAGAGTGCCTCCCAATCTCTGACAGTTAGTGCAGCGTTAGACGTATGTTGCGACCTCCTTAAATAGTGTAGGCCACCAGAGGATACAGTGCAATACTTTTGCTTACATTCTGTCTTCATAGTGGTGTCCACCAGATTCGAGTAAGTGACAATGTTGGAGGACTATGATGCTCCTCCTGAGGGATACACAATCGTCAAATGCAATCTGCTCCTCCCCTAAATAGAAGTGGGTCTTCCCATTGGTAGAAATGAAGAGACAAAAATATGTCCTTCTTGATCTTCATCCAATATTGCGAGACTACATCGAAAATGAGATAGTTTATAATATCGGCATACCAAGGGAATGAATCCACAACCAGAGTCGACTCATCAGTGGAGGCTCTTGTTAGTCAATTCTAGAGAGGTGATAAGCTACCACATTCTGAACCCATGATTTGCCTTTGATCTATAATCAAACTCATGAAGGAGAAGGATCAACCTGATCACTCTAGGCTTGGCATCCTTCTTCTGCTGTAAGTACCAGATAGAAGAGTGCTCTGTATAGATGGTGACTTTAGATCCAAGCACATAGGATTTGAACTTGTCAAGGGTGAGTACCATATAAATCAATTATTTCTCTTTGACAATGTACTTTCTTTGAGCTTCATCTAGTGTTTTGCTGGCACAATGAATGGCATAGGATGCCTTATTTTTCCTTTATCCTAGAACATCGCGAACTGCAAATTCTAATGCATCTGTCATGATCTCAAAGGGTGGAGATCAATTAGGCAGCAGTAGGACTGGATATTGGGTTATTAGCTCGTTAAATTGATTCAATGCAAGGAGAACCCACTGATCAACATTAAAATCGATCTCCTTGCACAACAATTTTGTGAGAGGTCGGGCGATGTGGCTGAAATCTTTGATGAATCTCTCATAGACACCCACATTCACCAAGAATAACCTCACATTTCTGATAGTTCTAGGTTAAGGATATGGTAAGATCCTTAAGCACATCATGGAAGCATGAGAATCGCATCAAATGTGATGGGGAACGACTAGTCGCACTAGTCGCTCCTGGCAGTAGAATTTGAAATTTTTAATCCGATGAAACCACATGATCCCAGAACACTTCTCAAATCATACATCTAAACGACAAACAAGTATTAGGTTTACCTCTTGAAGCGTGGTTACAATCGAGTCTCTAATTCTAGAGACCTCCTATCTCAAGTCCGATCCGACGGAGGAGACGCTTGCGAGCGCGTAGCTGAGACATGTGCTCCTCACAATCTATGTTGATGATCTAAGCGGTGAATCTCCTGAACTCATCATACGAGATCCGAGGTCTTTTTCACGAGCGAAGCACACTGAAGGATACAGAGATCCATGAACAAGAAATACAACAACATAACGACGATGCTACAATGATGGTGACTCTCTCAAGGGCTTCATGGTGGAGGCCACAATGAGAGAGAGAGACTTGGCATGTAGAGAATAAGAGAGAGAGAGAGAGAGAGAGAGAGAGAGATTGTTGATGATGTCTCTTGGAGAGTAAGGGGTTCCTCTTCTTATATAGTATTTTGGGATCCATGGATCCCAATCCATGGACAACACAAAATCAATGGATGGGATTGACTTGTGTTTCTTTCAATGGTCATGAGCTTGTTGTGAAAATACAACAACAATTAGTTGATTAAATTAAATATATATTGAATAATTGATACATATTAATTTCAAATCAAGTCAATTATCTTGGAGATAATTTGAAAAAGATAATTATCCATTAATCATGGGAGACGGCCACCCAAACTCATTGGGATTTGGTGGTTGTCAACCAACTTTGGGCGATGATAATCTCTTTTCCAATGATATTACATTATCTCATTTCTAACATTATCTCATCATGTCAATTGTCAATTATCTTGATAACACTACAATCATGCCATTGGAAATTTGTGAATCATATTCACAACCCAAAATAAAATGTAAATTATATTTTCAATTAATAATCCAATGTGAATACAATTAACATCAATGATTAATTAACAAATATAAATCACAATATTCTCTCTCTAATATATTATAAATCACATTTATATTATATATGAACAATTGGATAGTGCTATCCACATTATTCATATCCATGATAACTAAATCACATTTAATCATCTTGGATCTCCATTCTCATGTGCTCAAAAAATATCAATCACATTCACGTTATTCACATCTTTGATAATTAAATCACATTTAATTATCTCATATAACTCTCCTCATAATATGAAACAAATTCATATTATTTATGATAATTAAATCACATTTAATTATCAATTTTCTCAATGCTCGGATATATAATATAAACAACAAAATTATCCATGAACGCTTTCAAGGATAATGCTCTTTCTCTGCAAATACTTGGAGATAAGGACAAGGAGATTGTATTGTTACACGTATAGTGACTAGGATATTGACATCACATCTCAAATCCAGATCTTGCGGACCTCTCATAGATGCTTGATTAAATCAAGACCGTAAATCTAATCTTCTCATTATATATGAATCACATTCAAATCAAGGTCCAATATTTGTACTAAGATCAGATCACTTCTCTATGAAAAGAGTCACTGAAATCCAGACATGTTTCATCACTCCCTCAAAATGGAAGCCTCATGGTTATATAATCGTTTATGATTACATCACCTTCAGGTATTCCTAATACCTGTGCATCACGCATACTGGAAGACTAAGAACAAACCCAAAGTTTTAGATCTATTTTATAATGTCTACTTCAAGATTTTATCATTAAGTTTCTCGTTTGATTATTGAAAGTCGGTATAGTTCGTATACTTTACAAAAGCATATATCATACCTAGGTTTTATTCATATACTTTCCAAAAGCATATATCTAACCTACAAATTCAGTCAAGCTTCCAAAATGAGATGATCGTATACAGAATTTGATTCTTCCCAAAATCTCATGAGCGAGTTCGTCTTCCGGTTCAACAATGAACTTGTATGATCCCTCTGAGAGATCGTATTTGCTCATATGCCCTCGCATGCACACCAGAACATTGGTGTATTGACCTTGGTTAGGTATTCAATTTATTGATCTTCCAAATGTACATACTCAGACATATAGTAACACATATGTCTCTGGTCAGAGGATGCGTGCCCATATCGTGACAACATACGACATAGGGCTTTGGTTATCTTGACCTCGTTAAGTCAACTCTTTGACCTAACTAGTCTAATACCTCCAAATCACTATTTCAATGCAGAGGACCTACACCAAGAGGTCAGTCAAATATCAAAATTTAGAGAAAAGATTGCCATCTCCTTCTTAGGCTGGAGATCCTCTCTTAATAATCATTTGACGGTGCTTGATGAGTCCTCAGTCTAACTCTTTAGATATTCATCCAAGCACCAACCTCTATGATTCAATAATTGAATCGACAGTTGTATGATCATTAAGATGGCCATGGAACATTACCTCAATTGTACTAAGGGAACTATTATGTAAATTAGTTATTCTTCATTTCAAACCAGGGGATGATATTCACAACAACATTTATTGCATAATGGCTTGTCATGGGCTCGCATGTCCAACAATCTCCGACAGCCCAAAGAGTCGTTAATGGGATAATCTTTAAAACCACACTCATGTGACAATCATGGGATATTTATAAAAATAACTAGGAAAGATAATCAGTTACTCTGTTCTCGAGAGACTACACCAAGGCCTTTTACGACACTTGCATATCCCTCAGTAACAGTTCTCACATCCAATGTGAATTTCATCTCATGCAACCAATACTCTATTTTGTCACTTATAGTGTCATTGACACCACAACTTAATAATCATTATAACAAGTATTTTCATAATCCTTATCAGAATGCCATTATTCCTGGAGATCTCTATCTTCTAAGGTATCTGCAGTTATGATCTTTTAGATACCTACTATAAAGTCTTAAGTTCTTGAAGAGAAGACATAGATATCACTATCTCTAAAGTCTTGTCTTCTTTGAAGATATTGTTATTACTGCAATCAAGTGTTTTGTCTCCATATTAGTATTAGTAACAGTTTACTACTCTCACTGCATGGCAGACATCTGACATTTGTACACAGCTTGTAAACACCTGGCTTCTCATAATTGATGCACAAGGGAAAGCAGTTTTAGCATTCACTTCCTCAACTCTTTGAGGAGTTATCCCTTCAGATAGGTCAGTACCATATCATAATGGATAGAATCCTTTCTTGGAATTTCCATAAAATGGAACATGTCCAAGGTGTAATACAAATGTGACTGTTCCAATACCCTCTTGTCCTTTCTTCTGAACACCTTCAGAACTAAGATACAAGAGGTATCCATGAAATCATATCTCAAGGTATGGAATAAACATATTATAAAACACTTATTATCATCCTTATATCATTCCAAATGATTAGGATATCATCTACATTTAGCACGATGAACACAATGGCACTCCCACTAAGTTTCATATGGTTCATCAAGATTCTTTCTGAAATCATAACATTCATAATTTCCTCAAATCCAATGTTCTAACTACAAGAAGATTATGTGAGTCCATAGATGGAGTTCTTTAGCTTTACACCTTGCTTTCCTTATCCATGAAGCCATGGGGATACTTCATATGAATATCCTCGGAGAGGTATTCATAGGGGGATGTAATCTTGACTTCCATCTTGAAGATGTCAAAGTCAAGTTGTGTAGCTATAGTTAGCAATATTCTGATGGGTTTATCATGGTCATTGAAGAGAAAGTCTCATCGCAAGTGATGTCTTCTCTTCGGTATATCGTGTGGATATGATCCGTGCTTTAAAGGTGTCTACCTTCTCACCAGTTTCCCTCTTTCTCTTTAATATCCATTTATACCTTAATGGGTCTTACCCATATAGGTGGATCCTCGAGGTTCCATATACAACACTTGTATATAAAGTCTACTTTAGACTTTTATTGCTAACATCCATATTTCCATGACTTGTTCTTCAGAAGCTTCATCATATGAAGTCAGATCATTGCCTGCTTTTACTGACACATAAAATACATCCTCAAACTCATTTGAAGGGGTATGAGTGTTTCATCTTTAATTATCCTTTCAGTTTCCAATTTCAGGAGCCTCATTGTCTTATCAAGATTAAATGAGTTCCTTCACTTCATTTTCATCTTGATTCTCAAGAGCCTCATCCTCCAGGAATAACATTCTTAGAGATGACATCTTTTAAGAATCTGAAAGTCATAAAGTATGTATCCAATACCATCCTTTATTTTCTAATGACGTAGCACTCTCTAGTGCTAAATTCAAGCTTACTTGCATGGAACCTTATTGAGGATATATATTGTAGTCTCTAATACATATATACCTGAAAACTAAGAGGTAATTATGTTAAGAATCATCATTGATCAAATCATTTCACACATGATCCATTTATATCTCCCTAGAACTCCATTGATTTTAAGTGCATTAGGAGGATTGAGATAGAAATTATATTTCTTTCTCCATTAGATATTCCTTGAATTCATCTAATAGGTGCAGGATACCTAGGTTAGATTTAATTCATTTCATCTTCTTTCAAATTTTCGGTTCTATACCAAAATTACGAAATCTTTGAACATTTCAACTTTTCTAAGGTGAAGGAAAGAAATCTCATATCACAAATAATCATCGAATGATATCACATATTGTCAATATTTATTATGATACAGATGATCTGCATACATCAATATGTATGAGATTTTGAATACCTTGGCATCATACACGATTCTTAGAGAAGGGTGTATTGGACATTTTACTTAGAATACAATATTCACAAGTATGCAAGATTTGAAATTTTTCACATTCTAAAGCTTCATCTCTTACTAGTGTATAGATTTCATCAATAGACATATGTACAAGACTTGATACCAGATCATTGTCAAATGATCTTTTTCCTCTTATTGATCTTATAAGGTTTAATTTTCAGTATTAGAAATGTTAATGAACATTCATTAATATTCTGATTGAGTAGAGTCCTCTAGAATTTAGATTACTATTAGAAATATATCCATCATAACTCTTTATGATAGGTCTATCCCAGAATTCATGTTTATTTGAAACATTTAGAAATAAACAATGAGTGTATTCTAATACCTAGGTCATAGAGACATCTCTAAGACTAAGGGTTCTCCCACTAAAAATGTAAAGTCTATCTAGCAAACAAAGATTGTTGCAACCATTGCATCAATATCCATGGATGACTATTAAACCTTAAGATCAAATTTTCCAGTCTTCTAAAAACATATGAAACCAATTGCATGTGTTATTAGAATAATGAGATATAATTATTAGAATTTGATCTTATCTAATCAGCAAGTCAATTTCAATGATCAAATGTAGATTATATATTATTCTGATGCACTATCCGAGTCCTTTTCTAAGGATCCTAGATAGTCTAGATAGTCACACCATCAATTTATTGTAGTATGGGCATTTATCCAACCCTTTGTATGTCATATGGAAGTCATAGAAGTATAGTCAACTCTTTGACTTTCCTTCTCACATGGGTCATACCCATGCTTCCACTACTTTCCCTTCATTTATAAACAACCATTACTTAAGACAAAGGATCTCTTATGTTGAACTCAAAAGGTTTCAATATAAGAGTATTTTAACATTTATACATGCTTCATTCAGTTCATACACTATGAATATTATAAAGCTTCGTGAATGACTTGAGTAAAGATAGTAGAATGATGAAACTCATCAAATCCACATCCATCTAAACTCTAAAAGACTTTGGTTCAGGTAGGTACTCAAACATTTTGAATACATCATCTATTATAGAGAAACCATTCTGCATAATGCAGTGAACCATGTCATTCATGATTAAATCTCGAGAGCACATATGCATGCCAAAATATCTTATTAGATTTTATAAGGATTATTTGACAGTTACGATCATCAAGTACATTCGATGAGAGATCAAGATTATAGAGACACACAAACCCTATTTGTTGTCCTATTGTACACTTAATTGCCATTCCTCATTATTATGAGGAAACTCGTACCTTGCAACCACATACATTATGTGTCCAACTGCTAGTACAACGTCTTGATCATGAATCCGATTCATGAGATTTTACTGGTTATTATTGAGTATTGTATTGAGTGGGTTTAATGAAGCATTATCTAAAATAAGAAATTTGCATAAATATATAAATATACACTATACTTTGATTTAGCCACTTTTATATCAAAGTTATCTTGCCTTGTCAACACTGAAAATTCATTTCCTTAATCACTTTCAATGTAAGAGATATACTTACCATTATATCTCAATCAAGATCTGAGATCTCCTTCCTTATCTTTGTCACATCCCAATAATATGAGAACCTGTAACTTGGATAAAAAGAAGCAGTAGTACATTCTGCCTTGCAAGTCCAACTTACATTTGCAATTCGATCTTTAACACTCGGATACACAACCCCTAAGATGATGTTGACCCGTCATTATTTGAAACAATCGTCAACAAGATTACAACTCGCTATGCATAATCCAATATTGCCCAAATAATATGAGGACCCGATATTGGGGTCACTACACATACATCCTTACTCTTTCAAGAAGCAAAGAGCCCAATCCAGATACGCTTGTATGTAGGATTTGTAAACTTGGACAAGCATCTCCAACATACAATACCTAGCGGCAGATCCCTTCGCCTTGACCAGAGACTATGGATGTCACTTATGTGATCCTCCATATCATGTTCAAATTCTAATTAATTATTATGAATCATATTTACATAAGTAATTCTTCCAAGGGAATAACATCTCTATTCATAAGAGAGTTTAATTGTAATTGGATCTAATTCATTTAATCATATTAAATCAACTATCCTATTAATATCTAATAAGCACTCTTTATTATTAGTTGAAATATGGTATTATATCAAATATGTATTATTTTGAATTTTAGTAATTAGAAAAATACATCATGATCTCTCTAGCATTATCCCTTCCCAACCCGTTGTCATGGCCAGTACCGATTGGAGTGGGACAAACCGCACACGTTGCAACCTGCTACCCCAACGCTCCTCAACTAGATACTATATCCGCCTCGGGAAAGTATAATACCAAATTGATCACTTTGTACTTGAGATAATAATAGGGTTTTCAACTAAAGTTATACCATATATAATCAAAACCATTTTTATTATAAAGAAATTTGCTAAACAAATTCCCAATCCTATTCAAGAATGTTCGTTTGTAAGAGAGGATGATCGAGTAACCAATTGTGATCTAGATCATATCTAATCAATAATTGGTTGAGGCAATGCCATTTCAGGAAATAATTATCATTAAAAATTTATCCATAATTATTCCAGGAAATTAACCGTTAATTTTTCTAATTTCTTAAATAACAATCATAAAGTTCTTGATTAAGAATGTAATTTCCAACAGCGAAACTCACTCACTAAATTTATCCTATCTCTATCAATTTAAACCCAAATCAAGCAAAGTAAGTTTCCAAAGTTTTTCAATTTGAGTTATAACAAACTTAAAGTGATTAGCATGCATTTCCAGGCATTTCATAAACTGTAATTAACTCTTCAATAACATAAAGATTTGCCCACCCCAAAACAATGGATATATGTGTTGGAAATGCGAGCCCACGGCGAGCCATTATGAAATAAATGTTATTGCAAATATCATTCCCTGATCTGAAATAAAGAATGAATAATTTACATAGTAGGTCCCTTAGTACAATTAGGGTTATGTACCGTGGCCATCTTAATAATCATACAGCTGTTTATTCAACTATTGAATCATAGAGGCTGGTGCTTGGATGGATAACTAAAGGGTTAGATTGAGGACTCGTCAAGCACCATCAAATGATTGTTAAGAGATGATATCCAGCCTGAGTAGGAGATGGCAATCCTTATCTCTTTAGGCTGATATTTGACCGACCTCTTGATGCATGTCCTCTGCATAGGAATAGAGATTCGAAGGTGTCAGATTAGTTAGGTCAAAGAGTTGACTTAACGAGATCGAGATAACCAAAGTCCTATATCATATGTTGTCATGATATAGGCACACATTCTCTGACCGGAGATAGATGTGTTGCTATATGTCTAAGTATGTACATTTCGCAGACCAATAGGTTGATGACCTAATCAAGGTCTATACACCGGCGCGCTGGTGTGCATATAAGGGTATATGAGTAATATGATCTCTCAAAGGGATCATACAGGTTCCGTTACAGAACCGGAAGGCATGAGCTCACTCATGAGATATTGGGAAGAATCAAATTCCACGCGCATGGTCATCTCGCTTTGGAAGCTTGACTGAATTTGTAGGTTTGATATGTACTTTTGGAAAGTATATGATCAAGACCTAGGTATGATATATGCTTTTTGAAAGTGTATGATCAATACCAACTCCCAATGATCGAATGAGAAACTTACTGATAATACCATGAAGTAGACAGTATAAAGTTGATCCAATACTTCGGGTTTAATCTGAGTCTTCCAGTATGCAGGATGTACAGGTATTGGGAATACCTGAGGGTGATTTGATCATAAACGATTGTATAACCATGACGCTTCCATTCCTAGGGAGTGATGAAACGGGTCTGAATTTTAGTGACTCCTCTCAGTAGAGAAGTGATCTGATCTTGGTCCAAGTGTTGGACATTGATCTGAATGTGATTCAGATACAATGAGAATATTAGATTTACGGTCTTGATTTAATCAAGCATCTATGGGAGGCCCACGATCTGGATTTGAGATATGATCTCAATATCCATGTCACTATACGTGGAACAATACAATTGCCCTGTCCTTATCTCCAAGTATCTGAGGAGAGATCGCATTATTCTTGAAGGGTTCGAGAATAATTCCATAAGATCTAAGCAATGAAGAAATAATGATTAAATGTGATTTAATCATCTTGATGTGTGAAGAAATTATTCAATATAATTAAATGTGATTTAATTATTATGGATAAGCATAATGTGGATAGAAATATCCAATTATTCATAATATATTATAAATGTGATTTATAATGTATTAGAGAGAGCCAATTATAATTTATATGTGTTGATTAATTATTATGTGTATTGGATCACATTGTGTAATTAATAGACAATGTAAATTATAAATTATATGTTGTTTTGGGTTGTGAATATGATTCACAATTTTTTCCATGGAAAGATTGCAATATTCTCAAATATAATTGTGAATTATTTTTGAAGAATAAAAGCCAACAAAAGTTGTTGGAAATAAATAAAGGAGATTTTCAAGGAGATATGCAATCTCATGGATTTCCATGAGATTGCTCTCTCCATGGAAGGTATGGGAGGCACACCATTCCTAATAGGAATGTGTGGCCGTCCACATGGAATGTGCATGGAGATGAAATCTCCATGTCCATTCTCTCCTTATTTATTGGCTTGATTTAGGAATAATTTATATTTGATTTTGTCAAATATATTTTGACCTAAAATTGTTAGTTTTACCAACAACCATCTTGACCATTGGATTGACATAAATAAATCTCATCCATTGATTTTACATGTCACATGGATTGAGATCCATGGATCCCAAAACCCTATAAATAGAGAGGCATACCATGCTCTCTCTTTACATGAATATTGGAGCGCTCTCTCTCTCTCTCTCTCTCTCTCTCTCTCTCTTTCTTGGTACACGTCTACCCTCTCTCCCTCTAATTGGTGGCCGACCACCAAACCCTAGAAGAGAGAATCGTCGTCGCCTTCGCCACCGCACCGCCGCTTCGACGTTCTTCGGTTCTCCTTCTTCTTGGAGTTCTGCACTCACTAAGGAGACATTCGATCTCGTATGACAAGATTAGGAGCAACCATGCTTGGATCAACTTCTTGGATTGCGAGGACAACGCGGTTCATCCCCGCGCTCGCAAGCGGTCTCGCCGACAATTGGACTTGAGACAGGAGGTCTCTTTATTTAGAGACTTGATCAACCACGCTTCAAGAGGTATTGCATTATACTTGTTGTGGTTATAGATGAAACGATCTGAGAATGGTTCTCAGATCATGTGGTTTCATCGAATAAATTTTTTTTAAATTCCGCTGCACCGAACAACTAGTGCGACTAGTAGTTCTTCGTCGTATCTGATATGACGATCACGCTTCCGTGATGCACTTGAGGATAATTCCATATCCTTCAAGTGGTATCAGAGCCTTAGGTTGACATTTTCGAATATGATTCGAAAACCGAGGATGACTTGGGTTCGTTAAGGTCGCGAAAGTTTTCATCGCATTTGATTTCGCAGATCTGTTTAGTAAATAAATTAGGCCCTGTTTAAGTTGTTTAAACACGAATTTAATACTTGGATTTTGTTCCCCATTAAATAAGGAAACCATAGTATCTGAGTTTGTGTAAATCGGATTTTGTATGCTCGAGATATGGTTGTTTTAATGAACATGTATGCATTGTTGCGGGAACTGTAGATCTGAACGTGATTAAAATGTTAATTACCGTTTAGACTTGCCTCGAAATGCGTGTAACATCACTTGGATTCTGTCCTAAATCAAATTATCAATCTATGAAAATTGATTTTGTCTAATTTGGATTTAATATGATTGAGATATGCTAATGTTAGTAAGTAAGGGTCACTGCTGAAATAACCAAGTGATTGTCAATTAGTGAAATTAATTGTTAATTTCGTGAAATCATCATGAAAAATATTTGTGAAATATTGGAAGATGATTATTTACATAATTGACTTGGCTCAACCAATTAATTGATTAGATATTATCTAAATCTTAATTGGAAACACATTCATCAAACTTGATGCTTGTATAGTGATTGTCATTTAATCAATTGGTGAAATTAAATTGTTTAATTTCCTGGAATAATTGTACATAAATATTTATGAAATATTTGATGATAATTATTCCCTTAAATGACATTGCCTTAACCAATAATTGATTAGATGTGATCCAGATCACTAATTGGTTACATGATCTACATAATCAACATTCCAACAAACATGTTGCTTGAATAGGACTTGGGATTTGTTTAGCAAATCTCATTATAATGTTAATAAAAAAATTTTGTTTTGATTATTATTATATGGTATAATTTCGGTTGAAGAACCGATGATCATCTCAAGTACAAAGTGATTTATTTTTCATTATCCTTTCTCGAGGTGGATATGGTGTCTAGTCGGAGAGCATTGGGGTTGCGGGTTGCAACGTATGTGGTCCATCCCACTCTCGTCGGTACTGGCCATGACAACCGGTAGGGTTAGTATAATGCTTAAGAAATCATGATGTATTTCTAATTATTAAAATTCGAAATAATACGTACTTGAGATAATACAATGATTCAATTAACAATAAAATGTTTGTTGGATATTAATTGGATCATTAATTTTAATATGATTAGATTGATTGGAATCCAATTAAAATTAAAACACTCTATTATGAATAGAGATGTTATTTCCCTTGGAAGAATTAATCATAATGAATATGATTCATAGTGATTAATTAGAATTTGAATATGATATGGAGGATCACATAAGTGACATCCATGGTCTCCCGTCAAGGCGGAGGGTTCCGTCGCCAGAGATTGCATGTGGGAGACGCATGTCCGAAGTTACAGCTCCTGTATGCAAGCGCATCTGGATCGGGCTCGTCGCTTCTCGAAAGAGTAAGGACGTATGCGTAGTGACCCCAATATCGGATCCTCATATTATTGGGGCGATATTGGATTGCGCATAGCGAGTTGTATTCCTGTTGACGGTTGGTTCAATTAATGACGGGTCAACATCACCTTAGGGGTGGTGGGCTCGGGTATTAAGGACCGAATTGGTCAATACAAGTTGGACTTGCAAGGTGGAATGTGTTATCGCTTCTTTTTATCCGAGTTGCAGATTCTCATATTATTGGGATGTAACAAAGATAAGGAAGGAGATCCCAGATCTTGCTTGAGATATAATGGTAAGTATATCTCTTACATTGAGAGTGATTAAGGGAATGAACTTTCAGTGTTGACATGGCAAGACAACTTTGATATAAAAATTCCTAAATCAAAGTAAAATATGTATATATATAAATATGTACACTTATGCAAATTTCTTATTTCAGATAATCCTTCATTAAACCCACTCAATGCTATACTCAATAATAACCAATAAAATATCATGGATTTATCTCATGATACAGATATTGCACTTCCAGTTAGACACATAATATATGTGGCTACAATGTGCAAGTTTCCTCATAATAATGAGGAATGACAATTAAATGGATAATACGACTACAACCCTAGGGTTTGTATGTCTCTATAGTCTTGATCTCTCATCGGATGTACTTTGGAAGTTACATGTCGATGATGATCGCAATTGTCAAATAATCCTTATAAAATTAATGATGATATTCTGGCATACATATGTGCCCTTTCACATTTAATCATGAGTGACATGGTTCTCTGCATCATGTAGAATGGTAGCTCTATAAGAGATGATGTATTCAAATTTTTTGAATACCTACCTGAACCAATGTTTTAAGAGTTTAAATGGATGTAGATATTGAGTGTCATCATTCTACTATCTATACTCTAGTCATTCATGAAGCTTCATAATATTCATGTTGTATGAATTTAATGAAGCATGTATAAATGTTGAAATGATCTTACATTGAATTCTTTTGAATTTAACGTAAGAGATCCTTAGCCTTAAGCAATGGTTGCTCATAGATAAAGGGAGCACAGTGGAAGCATGGGTTGGGTCCAAATAAGAAGTATAGTCAAAGAGTTGACTGTACCTCTGTGACTTCCATATGACATCCAAAGAGTTGGATGAATGCCAACACTGCAATAAATTTATGTGTTGATAGTACTACTATCAAGTCTGTTGAATAAGATAATGTCTAATAATTGTATCTCAATCTTCTAACAACACTTGCAATGGGTTGCATATGATTTAGAAGACTGAAAAAATTTAATCTTAAGGTTTATAGTTATCCAGATGGACATTGATGCAATTGTTGTAACAATTTCCATTGGATCACTAGACTTCATAATTTCAGTGGGAGAGCCCTTAGTCTTAGAGAATGTCTCTATGACATAGACATTAGAATACACTCATTGTTTGTTTCTAAGTGTTGGAAATAAACATGAATTCTGGAAAGGACCTATCATAAAGAGTTATGATGAAGATATTTCAGAAAGTAATCTAAAATCTAGTGGACTCAACTAAATAAGAAAATTAATGAATGGTTCATTAACATTTCTAAATGCTGAAATTGAACCTTAAGATAAATAGGAGGATGAAGATCATTTGACAATGATCGGGCATCAAGCCTTGGACTTTTGTCTATTGATTTGATCAATAGACTAGTAAGAGATGAAACTTTAGAATGTCTAAAATTTCAAAACTTACATACTTATGAATATTGTATTCATAGAAAAATGTCCAATACACCTTTCTTTGGGAATGGTGTAAGATGTTAAGGTATTCGGGATCTCATACATATTGATGTATGCGAATCATCTTTATCATAGTAAACATTGTGGATATGTGATATTTATTGATGATTATGTATGATATGAGATTTCTTCTCTTCACTTAGAAACCTTTGAAATGTTCAAAGATTTCACATAATTTTGGTTTACAGCCAAAGTTTGAAGGAAGATAAAATGAATTCGGTCTAATCTAGGTAGCCTATACCTATTCGATGAATTCAAAGGATACCTTATGGAGATATGAATATCATTTCTATCTCAATCCTCCTAATACACCTAGACTCAATAGAGTTGTAGGGAGATACAATTGAATCATGTGTGACATGATCTTATCAATGATGAATTTTAGCATAATTATCCCTTAGTTTCCAGGTATATATGTGTAGTAGAGACTACAATGTATATCGTAATAAGGTTCCATGTATGCTGGAATCTAGCACTTGAGAGTGCTTCTTCATTAGGAAAATAAAGGATGGTATTGGATACCTACTTTATGACCTTGAGATTCTTAAAGTATCTCATCTCTGAGAATGTGATTGTTAGAGGTTGAGACTCTTGAGAATCAAGATGAAAATGAAGTATAGGAACTCATTTAATCTTGAGAAGATAATGAGGCTCCTGAAATTGGAAACTAAAAGGACAATTAAAGATGAAACACTAATACCTCTTCAAATGAGTTTGAGGATGGATTCCATGTGTTAGAGAAATCTGACAATGATCGAACTTCATGTGATGAAACTTCTGAAGATCATAGCATGGATAGATGGATAGCAATAAAAGTCTAATGTAGACTTCATATACAAGTGTTGTATATGGATCCTCGAGGATCCAACTATATGGGTAATACCTGTAGAGGTGTAAATGGATCTTCAAGAGAAAGGGAACCTGATGAGAAGGTAGAGACCTTCAAAGTACGGTTCATAGCCATGGGCTACACACCGGAAGAGAAGACATTGCTTGCAATAAGACTTGCTCTTCGGTGACCATGCTTAAAACCATCAGAATATTGCTAACCTTATCTACACAATTTGACTATTGCATCTTCAAGATGTAAGTCAAGATTGCATTCCTCTATGAATACCTCTCTGAGGATATTCACATGAAGTAGCCCCAAAGCTTCATGGTTGAGGAAAGCAAGGTGTGCAAGCTAAGGAATCCATCTATGGACTCAGATAAGCTTCTTGAAGTTGGATCATAAGATTTGATGAAATTATAAATGTTATGGTTTCAGATAGAATCTGGATGAGCCATGTAAAGCTTAGTAGGAGTGCCTTTGTGTTCATCGTGCTAAATGTAGATAATATCCTAATCATTTAGAATGATATAAAGATGATAATAAGTGTTTTGTAGACTGGCTATTCCATATCTTGAAGTATGATTTCAAAGATACTTCTTAGATCTTTAGTTCTGAAGTTGTTCAGAAGCAAAGAGAAGAGGATAATGGGACTATCACATTTGTAGTACACCTTAGAAATATTCTATTCTTAGAAATTCCAAGAAAGGCCTCCATCCCTTAAGATATAATACTGACCTATCTAAAAGGATAGCACCTCAAAGAGTTGAGGAAGTGAATGCTAGTAATGCTTGCACTTGTGCATCAGTTACAAGAAGCTGAGTGTATGCTAGATGTGTACAAAAGCCAGATATCTGCCATGCAGTGGGAGTAGTAAACTATTACTAATCCTACTATGGAGAGAAACCACTTAAATGCAGTAATAACATAATCTTCATAGATGACAAGATTTTTGAGATAGTGATCTCAAAGTCTTATCTTCAAAAGTTTAAGACTTTATAGATAGTAATATAAAAGGTCTTAACTGTAGATACCTTAGGAGATAGAGATCTCCAGGAATAAGGGTATTCTGATAAGGATTATGGGAATACTGGTTATGATAATTGTTAAGCTGTAGTGTCAAAGACACTGTAACTAACTAGATTGAGTATTGGTTGCATAAGATGCAACATTTGCATTGGATGCGAGCACTGTTACTGGGGATATGCAAGTGCCGTAAAAGGACTTGGCATAGTCTCGCGGGAACAGAGCGACTGATCAACTTACCTAGCTATTTTCTAAATAGCCTATGATTGTCACATGAGTGCAGGTTTAAATGATTAACCAATTAATGGCTCTTTGGGCTAGTGGGAGATTGTTGGAAATGCGAGCCCACGGCGAGACATTATGCAATAAATGTTATTGCAAATATCATTCCCTGATCTGAAATAAAGAATGAATAATTTGCATAGTAGGTCCCTTAGTACAATTAGGGTTATGTACCATGGCCATCTTAATAATCATACAGCTGTTGATTCAACTATTGAATCATAGAAGCTAGTGCTTGGATGAATATCTAAAGGGTTAGATTGAGGACTCATCAAGCACCATCAAATGATTGTTAAGAGATGATCTCCATCCTGAGTAGGAGATGGCAATCCTTATCTCTTTAGGTTGATATTTGACCGACCTCCTGATGCATGTGCTCTGCATAGGAATAGAGATTCGGAGGTGTCAGATTAGTTAGGTCAAAGAGTTGACTCAACGAGATCGAGATAGCCAAAGTCCTATATCGTATGCTGTCATGATATAGGCACACATCCTCTGACCGGAGACACATATGTTGCTACATGTCTAAGTATGTACATTTGGCAGACCAATAGGTTGATGACCTAATCAAGGTCTATACACCGGCGCGCTGGTGTGCATATAAGGGCATATGAGTAATACGATCTCTCAAAGGGATCATATAGGTTCAGTTACTGAACCGGAAGGCATGAGCTCACTCATGAGATATTGGGAAGAATCAAATTCCATGCGCATGGTTGTCTCGCTTTGGAAGCTTGACTGAATTTGTAGGTTTGATTTGTACTTTTGGAAAGTATATGATCAAGACCTAGGTATGATATACGCTTTTGGAAAGTGTATGATCGATACTAACTCCCAATGATCGAATGAGAAACTTACTGATAATACCATGAAGTAGACAGTATAAAGTCGATCCAATTCTTCGGGTTTAATCTGAGTCTTCCAGTATGCAGGATGTACAGGTATTGGGAATACCTGAGGGTGATTTGATCATAAACGATTGCATAACCATGACGCTACCATTCCTAGGGAGTGATGAAACGGGTCTGGATTTTAGTGACTCCTCTCAGTAGAGAAGTGATCTGATCTTGGTCCAAGTGTTGGACATTGATCTGAATGTGATTCAGATACAATGAGACGATTAGATTTACGGTCTTGATTTAATCAAGCATCTATGGGAGACCCGCGATCTGGATTTGAGATATGATCTCAATATCCATGTCACTATACGTTGAACAATACATTCACCCTGTCCTTATCTCCAAGTATCTGAGGAGAGATCGCATTATTCTTGAAGGGTTCGAGAATAATTCCATAAGATCTAAGCAATGAAGAAATAATGATTAAATGTGATTTAATCATCTTGATGTGTGAAGAAATTATCAAATATAATTAAATATGATTTAATTATTATGGATAAGAATAATGTGGATAGAAATATCCAATTATTCATAATATATTATAAATTTGATTTATAATGTATTAGAGAGAGCCAATTATAATTTATATGTGTTGATTAATTATTATGTGTATTGGATACACATTGTGTAATTAATTGACAATGTAAATTATATGTTGTTTTGGGTTGTGAATATGATTCACAATTTTTTCCATGGCAAGATTGTAATATTCTCAAATATAATTGTGAATTATTTTTGTAGAATAAAAGCCAACAAAAGTTGTTGTAAATAAACAAAGGAGATTTTCAAGGAGATATGCAATCTCATGGATTTCCATGAGATTGCTCTCTCTGTGGAAGGTATGGGCGGCACACCATTCCTAATTGGAATGTGTGGCCGTCCACATGGATTGTGCATGGAGATGAAATCTCCATGTACATTCTCTCCTTATTTATTGGCTTGATTTGGGAATAATTTATATTAGACTTTGTCAAATATATTTTGACCTAAAATTGTTGGTTTTACCAACAACAATCTTGACCATTGGATTGACATAAATCGATCTCATCCATTGATTTTACATGTCACATGGATTGAGATCCATGGATCCCAAAACCCTATAAATAGAGAGGCATACCATGCTCTCTCTTTACATGAATATTGGAGCTCTCTCTCTCTCTCTCTCTCTCTCTCTCTCTCTCTCTCTTTCTTGGTACACGTCTACCCTCTCTCCCTCTAATTGGTGGCCGACCACCAAACCCTAGAGGAGAGAATCGTCGTCGCCTTCATCACCACGCCGCTGCTTCGATGTTCTTCGGTTCTTCGTCTTCTTGGAGTGCAACACTCACGAAGGAGACATTCGATCTCGTACGACGAGATCAGGAGCAACCACGCTTGGATCAACTTCTTGGATTGCGAGGACAACGTAGGTTCATCCCCGCGCTCGCAAGCGATCTCGTCGACGACCGGACTTGAGACAGGAGGTCTCTTTCTTTAGAGACTTGATCAACCACGCTTCAAGAGGTATTGCATTATACTTGTTGTGGTTATAGATGAAACGATCTGAGAATGGTTCTCAGATCATGTGGTTTCATCGAATAAAATTTTTTAAATTCCGCTGCACCGAACAACTAGTGCGACTAGTAGTTCTTCGTCATATCCGATACAACGATCACGCTTCCGTGATGCGCTTGAGGATAATTTCATATCCTTCAATATGTTCATTAAAAAGATCATAACTTGAGTTATTAGATCCCAAATCACAAAACACGTTTTACTTATTTAATGGATAACATTATCTGAGTGATAATTTCATGTTTAAACATATTAAATAGGGTACAAATAATCACAAAACAGGCCTGCGAGAATTAAATGCAATAAAATTTTCACAAGCCCTAATGAGCCAAAGTCTTCTTAAGTTTATGGATCGTACCCAAAACCTCCAACCTAAGGCTCTGATACGACTTGAAGGATATGATAAGATCCTTAAGCGCATCATGAAAGCGTGAGGATCACATCGAATGCGATCAGGAACGACTAGTCACTCTTGTTGCTCTTGGTAACGGAATTTATAATTTTTAATCCGATGAAACCACATGATCCAATAACACTTCTCGGATCATTTCATCTAAACCGCAAAAAATACTAGGGTTACCTCTTGAAGCATGGTTGCGATCGAGTCTCCAAATGAAGAGACCTCCTGTCTTTAGTCTGATCTTATGGTGGAGATGCTTGCAAGCACGTTTATGAGACACATGCTCCTCGCAATCCATGTTGATGGTCCAA
Source organism: Ottelia alismoides (assembly GCA_037367405.1). Taxonomy (NCBI): domain Eukaryota; kingdom Viridiplantae; phylum Streptophyta; class Magnoliopsida; order Alismatales; family Hydrocharitaceae; genus Ottelia; species Ottelia alismoides. The sequence goes on along the minus strand of JAZKJV010005966.1, from coordinate 285,162 downwards.
GTGGTGAATCTCCTAATCTCGTCACAAGATCTGACATCTTCTTCACACGCGATGCACACCGAAGGAGATGAAGATCCATGAACAAGCAATCTGGCAGCATAACGACGATGTTGCGGTGATGGCGGCTCTCTCAAGGGCTCCATGCTGGATGACCACAATGAGAGAGAGAGGCTTGGCATGTAGAGAATAAGAGAGAGAGAGAGATTGTCAATGATGTCTCTTGAAGAGCAAGGGGTGCCTCTTCTTATATAGTATTTTGGGATCCATGGATCTCATTCCATGGACAACATAAAATCAATGGATGAGATCTCAGATAATTCTTCTTATAATATTAATCAAACTTATATTATTCATGATAATTAAATCACATTTAATTATCAATTTTCTCACTGCTTGGATATATAATATCAACAATGAAATTATACATGAACTCTTTCAACGATAATGCGCTTTCTCTACGTATACTTGGAGATAAGGATAGGATGATTCTATTGTTCCACGTATAGTGACTTGGATATTGAGATCACATCTCAAATCCAGATATTGCGGACCTCTCGTAGATGCTTGATTTAATCAAGGCTATAAATATAATCTTCTCATTGTATTTGAATCACATTTAGATCAAGGTACAACATTTGGACTAAGATCAGATCACTTCTCTATGAAAGGAGTCACTAAAATCTAGACATGTTTCATCACTCCCTCAGAATGGAAGCGTCATTGTTATACAATCGTTTATGATCACATCACCCTCAAGTGTTACTAATACATGTACATCATGTTATATAATCGTTTATGATCACATCACCCTCAGGTATTCCTAATACTTGTACATCATGCATACTAGAAGACCAATAACAAACCCGAAGTTTTAGATCTATTTTATACTGTCTACTTCTTGGTTTTATCAATAAGTTTCTCATTTAATCATTGGGAGTCAGTATCAATTATATACTTTCCAAAAGCATATATCATACCTATATCTCGATCATATACTTTCCACAAGCATATATCAAACCTACAAATTCAGTCAAGATTCCGAAGCGAGACGATTGTGCACGGAATTTTATTCTTCCCAATATCTCATTAGTGAGTTCATGTCTTCCGATTCAGTATTGAACCTGTATGATCCCTTTACGAGACCGTATTGCATGCACACCAACACGTCGGTGTATAGACCTTGGTTAGGTCATCAATCTATTGGTCTACCAAATGTATATAATCAGGCATATAGTAACACATATGTCTCTGGTCGAAGGATGTGTGACTATATCGTGACAACATATGATATTGGGATTTGGTTATCTCGATCTTCTTAAGTCAACTCTTTGGCCTAACTAGTATGACACCTCCAAATCACTATTCCTATGTAGAGGACATGCATCAAGTGGTCGGTCAGATATCAACATTTAGAGAAAAGATTTCCATCTCCTTCTCAGTATGGAGATCCTCTCTTCGTAATCATTTGACAGTGCTTGATGAGTCCTCAATCTAACTCTTTAGATATTCATCCAAGAACCAACCTCTATGATTCGATAATTGAATCAACATTTGCATTATCATTAAGATGGCCATGGTACATTATCCCAATTGTACTAAGGGAGCTATTATGCAAATTAGTCATTCTTCATTTCAGATCCAGGGAATAATATCTGCAATAACATTTATTTCATAATGTCTCACCATGGGCTCTCATGTCCAACATAAGGTGGCTCTAGATTGGCAATTACATGCACATTTGTCAAGTCGATTTCCATGCCATGTTTGGAAATGACATGACCCAACACAATTCCTTCTGAGACCATGAAGTGGCTCTTTTCCCAAGATATCAAGAGGTTGACCTCACAAAATTTATGAAGTACTCTATGTAGTTGCTCAAGATAAGCATCATAAATTTCACTGTAGATGGAGAAGTCGTCCATAAACACCTCGAGAAAACTGCCAACCATATCCGCAAAGACTAGAAGCATGCACCTATGGAATGTGGAAGGTGCATTACACAAACCAAAGGGCATTCTCGTGTACGCATAGGTGCCGAACATGCAAGTGAAGGTAGTTTTCTCTTGGCACTCTGGGGTGATTGCCACTTGGTTGTATTCGGAATGCCCATCCAAAAAGCAGAAGAAGTCCTTGCTCGCTAATTTTTCCATTACCTGATCAATAAATGACAACATGAGGTGGTCCTTCTTTGCTGCTTCATTGGGTCAGCGGTAGTCAACACGTACGTGCCAAGATGTTGGTGCCTGAGTAGAAATCTCCTTTCCTCATTCATTTGTAACCATAACAAGCCTTGATTTATTTGGAACTACATGTAGAGGGCTTACCTGATTCGAATCGAATATGGGGCAAATGAAGCCTACATTACACCATTTTGTGATTTCTTTCATGACTATGTCCCTTAAATTTGGGTTCAGTCTTTTTTGAAACACTCGGAACGGCTTGACATCTTCTTCCAAGTATATATGATGTGAGCACAGAGTAGAATTTATCCTACAAAGGTTTGATACGTGCTAACCAAGTGCCTTGCGGTTTTTCTCTAGAACTTAGAGAAGTTGGGATTCTTGATCCTAATTCATCCTGTTGTTGATGTTGACTGGATACATATTCTCTGCACTTGCATGAACGGCATACTTGAGTCTTGTCGAAAGTGGCTTTAATTCGAGATCTGATCTCGCCTACTTCTTGGTCACTTCGAAAACTATGTTGGTAGGTGAATGATCTGCCATGACCTTGGAGGTACTGCTCATTTCAGTGATTTGTGGTTCAATTGATAATGTTCCTAACAAATCTAAAATGAAGTCATCATGTTCAGACTAACACGAATCTTTTGAATCAAATATATGCATCAAAAAAGCAGATTCTCCCTCCTAAGTGATATCAGAGTTTGTGTCGACTGTACTTTCTTGATCCACCTTAGAAGATAGGATTTACAAGGTCCATGTGTCATTCAAAGAGAGTTATGTATCTCTGATTTTTGCAATAAAGTCACAGTCTGCTTAAGGCAGTGATGCATGACTTTCATCAGATATGACTTTTGGTTCACTGACCATGTCTATGGTAACTCTGTGATTGCTCATGCTAAACGTTATCTTCCTAGACCCATACTCATCTATGGCCTATGCAGTGTGTAAGAATGACTGTACAAGGATAATTGAGGTCTGAAGTAATGGTATAAGAGAATCCATATCAAGGACTACAAAATCGATAGGAAACTGCATGTCTTGTACTTTTACGACAATGTCTTCTAACAACCCTCGGGGTTACTTGATGGATCGATTAGCGAATTGAAGGATCGTGTGTGTTTGCTTCACTAAACCCAACCTCAATTCTCGCAGTAATGATGAGGGCAGGAGGTTGATGGAAGAACCACTATTAACCAGAGTCCGCTCGGAGACTTAATAAAAAATCTCACATCTGATCAATGTTTCTCCTTTGTCATGCTTCTTTCGAGGGAGATTACTGATGTCTTCAGCTCTAGCCATGGTACAGACGTGCTTCTCATCTTTATCTCATTTGTTATTGTTGTTCGATCGATGCTTGTTTGTACATGCTTCCTTCAAGCCCTTCTTCACAACGGGCATGTATTCCATGGCCTGCATCAATGGTAGCTCAACAGTAAAATTCTTTAGGATATCCACAACACCTGGATCAGACAATGCACTTTTTTTATACATTTTTTTGGATTTTTGTATTTCACCGAGAAAAGGAATATTTACAGAACTGAAAAGCAATGTTCTTATTTACAACAAAATTCTTTCCCATAATATACTACATCCAGACTGCAACAAGGTGTATGTTTTTGGAAATGATGATGATGTTGCTCATGGATATGCAAAAACTACGGTCTCTCCTCCATCGGCTAGTGTTGGATCGACTGCTGAGGTGGGCTCCTCCATGGCTGGTGTGGCTTCACTTCGACTAGATCTTCTTTTTGGTCTTTTCTATTTTATAGTTTTTTTGTTCTTTTTGCTGATGGAAATGGTGTTGGTTGACTATTGGTGTGGCTCCTCCTCCTCCTTCCTCACCCAAACCTGTAGCTAGAACAACTGATGCAGAAGATGATGATTCACCAGATGAAGCTTTATTCTTTCTCCTGGTAGTGGCAGATGGAGGAAAGGTCCTATTTCTCTTGAGAGTAACAACATTAAAAAAAGCAAAATAACATTCATCTGACTCTATAGGCACAGACTGGACATCACATTATACCTGCTCTTTTCTCTTGAAATTATTGGGGTTTGCTTTGACTTGAGCCAGGATTGGAGTTTTGATGGCTGTCAGGTCGTCCAGCTTTCTTATCATCTATGTTAGACCCTTTACTAATTAAGCCAAGAAATCGAGTCTTGGGTTCATTGGAACTGTATTAGAGGGTCCGACATGCTACTCGTGTTGGGGCTGAGGGTACAAAGATTGGGACGACTATTGTTGGTACTACTGCTGAGGAGGAGGAAGCTGATACTGATGTTGATATGGAGGAGGAGGATACTGTTTATGAGGTGCAACCGCGTACTGGTGGTAAGACCGGTGCTAATGGTTTGATGGTTGTAGGTACTACTGCGACTGTGTACAATTATTTTGGCACGGTGGAAACATGTGATGTTGATGCTGAGGCAGAGGAAGAGAGGAATGTACAAAGTGATCACCCTGAGGTTGGTGGTACAATTGGTCGGTTGGTAGTTGGCCCTAGGGTTTTACGGTGGGACAAGATAATTGTTCATCATTTCTCTAGACACCCTTGACTTATTGAATCAGGGGTGGTGGAAATGTTGGATCGAAGATGGTAGGTAATATGGCTAGTAGACCACCATCTATTGTTGCGGTAGGGCCTAGTCGGGGTGCATGCACGTAGTACACGTGTTGGATCATCGACTACTATGGACTACGCTGAGGTTACTGTGGAGATGATGGCTCATCCTTATTCTTAGCAGGAGTCTCTAATGATGGCATCACCGACTGGCACGAGCTCATGGTACTCACCAGCAGCTCCAACTCCGTGGTGATTTGGTCCAGCTTATCCAAGTGTTGCATCCTATGTTTGATTACAGTGAGCTTCTCGAGATCCTTTGACCTCTTCTCATTAATGTCAACCTTCGATAGATGGACCCAAATGATGTTGAGGTTGGATCTCTCATCTCTTTTTGCCTCACAGGACGTTGTCATGTGTACTAGCTTATGGAGGACATGAGGTTGTCTCTAATAGGCACGGGATTAAGAGAGGCATCCCCTACATGCAACATCAAATAGTCTTTGAATCTCTACATTAAAGCCCTCGAATAAATGTTGGACCAAGTTGGTCTTCGGTATGTCATGGTGGGGGCACTTTTCTTGTGGATCAGTAAATCGATCACAGGATTCATGTATGAACTCGTGGGATGCCTGAGAAAAGTTGCTAACTATGGCTTGCATCTGGTTGATCCAATCGAAAGGGTATAACTTGTGAGGGAATGTTGATTTATATTCCTCCCAGGTCATCACATCCTTTTTCAAATGATTGACCTAGTATAGGGCCTTGTCTTATAAGCTGAAGGGAAACACAATCACCTTCACTGCACCTAATAGAATGTGAGAGAACTATTGCACGTGAATGTATGATTTCTTATTGGTAATCCCTTGGAACATGGTTAAAAGAGCAAGGATCCGAGGCTTCAACTCGAAGTGGGCATGAACCAGTGGGATGCGAATCCACTCAGTCATTTGGATGTCCCAATGATTATATATCTTCTTCAGAGTCGGTTTAGGATTCTCATTCCTTGGCTCTTCTTCCTCTTCAGGATCATCTCAAGGTCTTTCACGGCATCCTCCCCCTGCTAGTCTGATCCTCAAGTCATTCAACATATCTTGAAATGTAGTCTGTACAAGGGCTTGTTCCATCAGTTGTTGCTTGATGGCTTGAATGGATACCAACAACTGAGCATCACCTTATTTTGATCGGGTTTTTGACCCTGGTCTGGTTGGGATGGCTGCTTCCCTTTGCCCTTTCCCTGAGGAGCCATCACTTGGTCTGAGTATGAAGTGATGAATTTTGGATTGCGATCCATGATTGGGACAACCTTCTATCTGCAATATAAGAGAATTCCTTTAAGACCACTTGACATTGAATGTCTGTTGTTGTGATGAATATGAGATTCGGTTCGATCCCATATGGTTGTGAATGGAGTAAAAGATGTAGGAAGAAGACATTGAGTCTGTAGATCCGTTCTCAAGGTCTCTAAACAAGGTTCTCAAGAATCACCTCAAATTATGAATGATGTTGAGTCCATGGAATCAGTGTAGGTATCAGCGGAGTCTCGACTAAAAATTCATGGATCGACATCATGAAGCAATAGAGGATCGATGCAGGAAGAAGGATAATGAGGAAAAAATGAGGGTAAAATAATATAAAAGGCTCGAACCAAGCATGGGGTCAAAGAGAAGACACATATTACAAAATTTGCGCAAGTGCGCGGGATCTTTGAACCTTAATATAGATCCATACAAACAAAAAACAAAATTGGGTTCACCAACTCAACATAATGTGAATCCATAAAGGATCAGATATTTTTATCTTTTTATTTATAAAGTATTTATTTTAGGCATATTTTTTAACAAGTCCTTAGTACACTAACCCTACATGAGTGAGAGTATTGCAATGAAAGTATCTCGTACTTCTCCTCCTCCATTGTAACTTCTAGTCTGTAATTTTTGAGATCCTTGTAACCCATCCTGGATCCCTCCTCATACAAAGAATAAGAGGGAGAAAGCCGATAGGTGAAACCACTACTTTGGACCTCGCTCACAATAGAATCACTAATGAGCATGCAAGGACCTAATCGGACATAAAATGATAAGACAGACACCCCCATGAAGGTGTGGCCTAAGCTTAGTACTTCAGATCAAGACGACGTTCCACACAAGGCAGGAAAATCATAGATGATAGGGCCCTACTCAGTCATGGACAATAAAAGTGCAAATGCTTCAAAAATCTAGGCGATACAAAAGGTAGTTAGAGACTAGGTTTTCGGCTCTAATCCTTAATGGGTTGTGCCTCGCTCATGTAAGGGGTTTTGGTCCCCTCCTAATGTACATGAAAACAATGGGGTCTTTATGAACCTAAAGCAGTGACATCCATTACATATTTTAATTAAAGTGAACAAAAACCCGAGCAATAGACCTCATGGAGTAGAGGTCAACAAAAGAGGTGTTTTAGCGCTATTTATCAAATAATGTATTGAACAAAATAAGAAATGAAGTATATACAAGTAAGAAAGAGATAGAAATATTTGTACAACTTATGAATGAATAAATGAATCAATCAATGAATAATAGGCCAATATATATAGAATATGCTATGCATGTTGCTCCATGGCAACGATGCCATTTTATGACAAGAGATTTTCTCACAGGCCATAAAATTATCCTCGTGGAGTGCGAAGATATAGTATCATTGAGGAGACCCACAAGAAATCCCTACGTCAGTCAACAAGCACCCACAATGTAAAAATAAGAAATGAATAACCAAAATGTGAGGCACAATTTATTATACTCAACAAACAAAAATGTATAACATTTAAGCATGTAGAGATCGAACCAAACAGAGCAAGCTAGGTAGCCTATGATTATTGCTAATCAATAACAATTATGTGTACACTTGACATTAAGCCTTCTTATGTGGGTTTTTGGTGTTTGATATTTTTTAAAAATTAAATTAATAGTAAATATATGTACATAGGTAATTTAATAATAATAAGATATATATTAATATATATGTATATGTATATACATATAGGTAGGGATATAAGAGAAAGAGAGACAATCAAATACACACAAGGGATATGCATATTTTTCTCTTTTTATGGTTTTTAATTTTGCAAATTTTTAAATTTCTTTTTTATTTTGTATAATTATATATATATATATATATTTATATAGAACATATTAGCACATAATATTAGTATATAGATTATATGTATATGTACAAACATACATATAGTATTTGGTATATATATCTGTAAATGTTCCAAATTCCAAGAAAATATAATGTCTTTGTGATTTTTTTGGAATTCTTGGGTGCTTTTAGGTATTTTGAAAAATAAAAACATTCCAAAACATGTTTTAATAAATAGGTCGAATTTATTTGAAGGTTAAAAATAGCTTTAAGTGTCAAAAATTCTTCAAATAAATTTAAACATAGATAATAATATAAAGATAATTTCAGTATAAAAATAAATATTTTTAGAAATTTTTGTGATTTTCCCTATTTTTTACTGTATTTTGTAGTTTTTCCTTTTTCTTTTCTTTTTTAGGGATTTTTGGTTTGGCGTTAATATATATCATAATAAACATCATTTTTTGTACTTTCTACATGAATTTTTAATTTTTTTGGCATTTTTATAGGTAAACGGGAACAAAATGCTCTATGTTTTAATTTTAATAAATAGATAAAATATAAGATAGCAACTTAAAAATCAGAGCATGAAAATATATCATTTATACCATTTACTTATAATTTTGCAAAGGAAAATACAAACACGGGTTTTTTTAACAAAATAAATAAGAAAATAAAATTCAAGGTACTGGCAGGGACCTATCTACAATTACAACAAAGTATACATGCATTTCAAAACAATTTTACAAAATACAGAGGCATACATGCAATTTCCACCAAATACTTAAATTACAAATGCCCGGGAAGGGCATTTTTGCAAATATACAAGAGTTCTGATCACTTATGAATTTTTCCACAAAAATATGCACTGAATATACAATTTTACGTATTGAAAATAAATATACAAAATTGAGGGGTTATGCTTGCAAAATTCCCAACCCACGTGATACACCATGTGAGTTGAGCTAGCGTAGACATGAATGCAATATCTGGAAACAATATGGGGTCATTGTTAATTTTACAATTTCATTTGCACTCTCAACTATATTTTAAATATTAAAAAGATATAATAAAAGGAGTAGGGGGTTGTACAAATTACCCCTTATTTGTAGGTGGGTCGATGGCTGAAATCTCTTCACTTAGACACATCGCGGCTCCACGGCGCAAAGACATGGCAGCTCCACAACGCACGATGACGGTTCAACAATGAGAACTAAGATTAGACCTCAGGTAGAGATCTGACGGTCCTAGATTCACTTAATTGGACACCATTTCCTACATTTGTAGCACGAATCTTGATGAGACGACAAAGAAGACGATGGATGAACTGGGAAGAACAGACATCCTCCGCTCCTGTGATTGCTCGGATATGGCGCTCCAGAACTCCTCTCCTGCAGCTGTGATGGAGAAACGCTTTGTCGGGAAGATATATGGTTGGAAGACTAGTCAAATGGATCTGGGCTCCATAGATAGGGTCATGGATAACTTGAATACTTGGGCGTGGTCAAATACCTTAGAGGCCCCTCAGTCAGGGCTTTCCAGATCTATAAAAGAGATGAACAATTTCGTGATGCAATGGCAGACAAGTCTAGGTCATTATTAGTGGTGTTCATAGCAAGATGAGTGGAAATGAAGGTGCTCTAGTGATAGGTGATAGAGGAAGCATCGATCCTTTGATCTAGGAGGCCTCTAAGGGTGATAGGGGGCAGATCAATGGATAATAATATGGGGAAAGAGATGATATGGTTGGCATGTAGAAACGAGGTTTGGATCATACTGGGATGGCCGAAACCCTAATGGTTGTTAGCAATGTGAGCCCCGGGTGAACCATTTCTACAATAAATGTTATTGTAATGAATAAATTATCAATGTAAGTTATTGACTATTTTTCACTCCCTTTCTGAGATTAATGAATGAATGCACTATAGGGTCCCTCTGTACAATAAGGGTTATGTACCATGGCCAACTTGATGATCATACAGCTGTTGATTCATTGGATGGATCATAGAGGCAGATGCTTGGATGAATATCTAAGGAGTTAGATAGAGGACTTATCAAGCATCATCAAATGATCATTAAGTGATGATCTCCAGTCTGAGTAGGAGATGGCAATCCTATCTCATATGACTGATATCTGACTGACCTCTTGATGCAGTTCCTCTGCATGGGAATAGTGATTCAGGGTGTCAGGTTAGTTAAGTCAATGGGTTGACTTGACGAGATCGAGATAACCAAAGACCTACGTTGAATACTGTCACAACATAGGCATGCATCCTCTGACTAGAGACAGATGTATTGCTATATGTCTGAGTATGTACATTTGGCAGACCAATAGGTTGATGACCTAATCAAGGTCTATATACCGGCGAGCTGCTGTGCATGTAAGGACATATGAGTAATACGATCTCTCAAAGGGATCATACAGGTTCACTTGTGAACCGGGAGACATGAGCTCACTCATGAGGTATTGGGACTGAACAAATTCCATGCATGGTCGTCATGCTTTGGAAGCATGACATGAATTTGAAGGTAAGATATATGCTTTGTGAAAGCATATGATCTATACCAAATCCCGATGACCAAGATTGAGAAACTTAATGATCTAGCCCTGAAGATGACAATGTAAAAGTGATTTTTATCTTCAGGATGATCATGAGTCTTCCAGTATGTAGGATGTGCAGGTATTGGGAATACCTGAAGGGTGATTTGATCATATACGATTGTATAACCATGACGCTTCCATTCCGAGGGAGTGATGAAACAGGTTTGGATTTTAGTGACTCCTCTCATTAGAGAAGTGACCTGATCTTAGTCCATGAACTGGACATTGATCTGAATGAGATTCAGATGCAATGAGAAGATTAAGTCTACGGTCTTGATTTGATCAAGCATCAGTGGGAGGTCCATAGGATCTGGATTTGAGATATGATCTCAACATCCAAGTCACTATACGTAGAACAATACAATCGTCATGTCCTTATCTCCAAGTATCTGAGGAGAAATAGCATTGTTCTTAAATGGTTTAAGAACAATTCCATAAGATCTAAGCAAAGAGAATTTGATAATTAAAAGTGTTTTAATTATCATGATGTATGAGAAATTATCCAATATGATTAAATGTGATTTAATTAGTTTGGATAAGAATAATATGGATAGAGATATCCAATTATTCATAATATATTATAAATGTGATTTATAATGTATTAGAGAGAGTTAATTATAATTTATATGTGTTGATTAATTATTATGTGTATTGGATACACATTGTGCAATTAATTAACAATATGAATTATATGATGTTTTGGGTTGTGAATATGATTCACAATTTTTTCCATGGCAAGATTGCAATATTCTCAAAGATAATTGTGAATTATTTTTGAAGAATAAAAACCCAATAAATTTGTTGCAAATAAATAAGAGAGATTTCATGGAGATATGCAATCTCATGGACTTCCATGAGATTGCAATCTCCATGCAATCTCATGGACGGCACACCATTCCTATATGGAATGGGTGTGCGCCCACTTGGAAGGCACATGGAGATGAAATCTCCATGTGTCTTCTCTCCTTATTTGTTGGGTTGATTTAGGAATGAATTATATTTGATTTTGTCAAATATATTTTAACCTAAATTTGTTGCTTTTGACAACAACAATCTTAGCCATTGGATGAACATAAATCAATCTCATCCATTGATTCTATGTGTCCCATGGATTGAGATCCATGGATCCCAAAACCCTATAAATAGAGAGGCATACTTGGCTCTCTCTTTACACATGCTATTGTAGCACAAACTCTCTCTCTCTCTTTCTCATACACGACATCTCTCTCTCTCCCTCTCTTCTTGGTGGCCGTCCACCTTGGTGGAGAGAATCGTCGACGCCCGCGCCATCGTGCTGCCGCTTCGACTCTCTGCGGTTCTTTGTCTTCTTGGAGTGCTTCACTCACGAAGGAGACATTTGATCTCGTGCGACGAGATCAGGAGCAACCGCGCTTGGATCAACTTGGATTGCGAGGACACCGCGACTCATCTCCGCGCTCGCAAGCCGTTACTCCGACGATCGGACTTGAGACAGGAGGTCTCTTTTCGTAGAGACTTGATCAACCACGCTTCAAGAGGTATTGCATTATACTTGCTGTGGTTATAGATGAAACGATTTGAGAATGGTTCTCGGATCATGTGGTTTCATCGGTTTAAAAATTTTTAAATTCCGCTGCACCGAACAACTAGTACGATTCGTCGTTCTTCGTCGTATTCGATACGACGATTACGCTTCCGTGATGCGCTTGAGGATTTCTCCATATTCTTCAAGTGGTATCAGAGCCATAGGTCGACGGTTTCGAATATGATTCGAAAAACCGAGGATGACTTGGGTTCGTTTAGGTCGCGAAAGTTTTCATCACATTTGATTTCGCAGATCAGTTTAGTAAATAAATTCGGCATTGTTTAAATTGTTTAAACACGAATTTAATACATGGATTTTGTTCCCCATTAAATAAGGAAACCATAGGAACTGAGTTTGCGTAAATCGGATTTCGTATGCTCTAGTTATGGTTGTTTTAATGGACATGTATGCACTGTTGCGGGAACAGTAGATTTTAACATGATTAAAGAGTTAATTACTGTTATCATCTGCCTCGAAATGCGTGCAAATCCACTTGGTTTCTGTTGTAAATCAAGTTAGAAATCTATGAAAATTGAGTTTGCTTAATTTGGATTTAAATTGATTGAGACATGCCAATTTTAGTGAATAGGGGTCATTACTGAAATTGCATTCCTAATCTAGAACCAAGTGGTTGTCAATTAGAGAAATTAAATTGTTAATTTCGTGAAATAATCTTGAAAATATTTGTGAAATATTGAAACATGATTATTTGCCTAATTGACTTGGACCCAACCAATTAATTGATTATGATGCGATCTAAATCTTAATTGGAAACCACAATCTTTCAAACTTGATGCTTGAATAGGGTTTGGGAATTTGTCTAGCAAATTTCCTTATAATCAAAAATGTTTTGATTATTACTATATGGTACAATTTCGGTTGAAAAACCGATGATCATCTCAAGTACAAATTAATCAATTTGGCATTATCCTTTCCCGAGGCGGATGTGGTGCCTAGTCGGAGAGCATTGGGGTTGCGGGTTGCAACGTTTGTGGTCCGTCCCACTCTCGTCGGTACTGGCCATGACAGCGGGTAGGGCCGGGATAATGTCCGAAGGATTAAGATGTATTTTTCTAATTATTAAAATTCGAATTAATACGTATTTTGAGATATTACCATATATGTATTCAAGTAAAATAATCAAGTTTGATTGATTGAATTGGATTGATAATTAATTTAATATGATTAAATTGATTATGTCCAATTGAAATACTCTAATATGATTAGAGCTATTAATTCCCTTGGAAGAATTAATTATGTGAATGTGATTCACGATAATTAATTAAAATTTGAATATGAGATGGAGGATCACATAAGTGACATCCATGGTCTCCCGTCAAGGCGAAGAGTTTAGTCGCCAGGGATTGCATGTGGGAGACGCCTGTCCGAAGTGACAGCTCCTGTGTGCAAGCGCATCTGGATCGGGCTCTTTGCTTCTCGAAAGAGTAAGGCCGTATGCGTAGTGACCCCAATATCGGATCCTCATATTATTGGGGCGATATTGGATTGCGCATAGCGAGTACTATTCCTGTTGACGGTTGGTTCAATTAACAACGGGTCAACATCGCCTTAGGGGTGGTGGGCTCGGGTGTTAAAGACCGAATTGGGAAATTGCAAGTTGGACTTGCAAATTGGAATGAGTTCCTGCTTTTCTTTATTGGAGTCACAGATTCTCATATTATTGGGATGTGACAATGATAAAGAGGAGATCCCAATTCTTGCTAGAGATATAGCGGTAAGTATATCTCCTATTTTGAAAGTGATTAAGGGAATGAACTTTCAAAGTTGACAATGCAAGAATAATTTGATTTAAAATACCTTAATCAAATGTCATAAATTTGAATATATATTTCTATATTCTAATATAGTGCATTCTTAATTTCAGAAAATGAAGTCTTTGAACCCACTTAGTAGGCTTCTAGAGGTCAACCAATTGACCGGCCCAAATTACTCGGATTGGATCCGAAATTTGGAGCTTGTTCTCTCCGCTGAGCGCATAAGTTATGTGCTATCCGAGGACAAGCATGAGAACCCTAAGTCCAAGGAAGAAAAAGCATTTAATGACAAGTATGATGAAGATCATGTCTTGGCTAGATGCTATATACTAGGTTCTCTCTCCAATGTTCTGCAGAAGCAACATGTGGAGATGAATACCTGTCAGGAAATAATGCAGAATCTTAAGGATATGTTTGGTGACATTAACCGCACTCAGCGGTACAATGTTATGAAAGACCTCATTCGCTGTACAATGCAGGAAGGGACTTCAGTCCGTGAACATGTACTCAAAATGTTTGGGTACCTGTCGGAGCTGGAGACTCTTGGGGCAACGATGGATGCAGACATGCAAGCTGATTTCATTCTGCTGTCGTTGCCCAAGTCTTTTAATAACTTTGTAGTGTCATTCCACATGAACAAGTTGGAATTGACAAGTGTTGCTCTCCTTGCTGCATTAAAGTCCGCAGAGGACGTAATGAAGAAGGATGGTCCCAGTGGCAGTGCAATGGTTGCACAGGTCAAAGGGAAGCGCGGTCGGAAGCATGGTTCTCGGAAGGGCCCGGCCCAGAAGAGAAAGAAGAAGGGACAAAGTGTTGCCTCTTCTTCCAATGCATCCACTCTCATGGCGTCGAAGAAAACCGACGTCTGTCATCACTGCAAGAAGCCGGGGCACTGGAAGCGTAACGGCCCAGATTTCCTGAAGTCCTCAGACAAAGGTAAAGCCCCAGCAGGTATGAAATCTACTTTCATCATTGAAACTAGCTTTCTCGTCGGACGAGAAGGAAGTTGGGTTATAGATTCTGGTGCTTCTGTTCATGTATGCAATTTGTTGCATTTGTTTCAGGAAACTAGGAATCTTGAGGAAGGGGAGATAGTCATCCAGATGGGATCTGATGCAAGTGTTGCAGCAGTAGCCGTCGGGACTTGTAGACTATCATTATCTAGTGGAAGAGTCCTTATACTTAAAGAATGTCTTTATGTACCCGAAGTCAGAAGGAACTTGATATCTGTATCTAAGCTTGTTAGAAGCAGATATTCTTTCCTTTTCTGTAATAAATTAGTCATAAGTTGTTATGATAAATATATTGCGGATGGTGTTTTGACTTCTGGTGGACTCTATGAATTGTGCATTGATAAATGTATTATGAATGTGACAACCACTAATAAAAACCCTAAAAGATCCAGAGAGGATAAAAATATCTCAAATGAGATATGGCATCAAAGGCTAGGTCATTTATCTGTTGATAGGATCAATAGATTGATAAAGGATGGACCTCTAGATTTTCTACAAGTTCAACCTCTGCCCACTTGCAAACATTGCATACAGGGTAAAATGACTAGGACGCCTTTCCGTAACAAGGTTACAAGATGCGAAGATATTATTGACCTAATACATACCGATGTATGTGGTCCCTTCAGTACCGCGACTCGAAATGGATATCGATATTATTTGACGTTTATCTATGACCATTCGCGATACGGGTTTATCTTCCTACTACATCATAAGTCTGAAACCTTTGAAAAGTTCAAAGAATTCAAGGCTTTGGTTGAGAACCAAACCGATAGGAAGATTAAACGGATTCTATCTGATCGAGGTGGCGAGTACCTGTCAGATGAATTCAAGGAATACCTTAAGGAGAATGGAATTGTTTCCAATCTCACTCCTCCTGGAACTCCCCAACTAAATGGTGTTGCTGAAAGACGCAACAAGACCATCATGGACATGGTCCGATCAATGATGAATAAAGCAAATTTACCTCTTAGTTTCTGGGGATATGCAGTAGAGACTGCAATATATATCCTGAATAAGATTCCTAGCAAATCCGTGCCTAAGACTCCTCATGAGCTATGGTATGGAACCAAACCTAGTGTTAATCACTTGAGGGTTTGGGGTTGCTTGGTCTATGCGAAGAACGTGGACGCAAGTAAGCTAGAATCTCGCTCTCGTGAGTGCTACTTCATTGGGTATGTTAAAGATGGTATTGGATACCAACTTTATGACCCTGAGACCCAAAAGGTTTTTGTTTCTAGAGATGTGAAGTTTCTGGAGAATGATTTCCTTAAAGGTCAAGACAATAATGAAGTAGAGGAATTCTTTGAATCCCCTGAGGATTCTGAGCTTCCTAGACCAGAAACGGAAGAGATAAATAAAGATGAAACACCCATACCTCTTCGAAGGAGTTCGAGGGTGGTTGCACCACCTGAAAGGTATGGATTCCATGTGTCAGGTGAAACTGACATTGATCCTACTTCATTTGATGAGGCACTCGCGGATCAAGACATGGATAGATGGATGCTAGCAATGAAGTCAGAAATTGACTCCATGCATAAGAATGGTGTATGGACCCTAGAGGATCCACCTAAAGGGGTAAAACCCATTGGGTGTAAATGGATCTTCAAGAGAAAGAGGGGACCTGATGGGAAAGTAGAGACTTTCAAGGCACGGCTCGTAGCCAAGGGCTACACACAGAGAAAAGGCATCAACTACGATGAGACATTCTCTCTTGTGGCTATGCTTAAATCCATCCGGACATTGCTAGCTATAGCTGCATATCTTGACTACGACATCTGGCAGATGGACGTCAAGACGGCTTTCCTCAATGGATACCTCGAGGAGGATATCTACATGGAGCAGCCCCAGGGCTTCATGACAGAGGATGGTAAAGTATGCAAGCTAAAGAAATCCATCTATGGGCTCAAGCAAGCTTCTCGTAGTTGGAACATCAGATTTGACGAAACCATAAAGAGTTATGATTTTGTGCAGAATCCTGATGAACCTTGTGTATACAAGAAGCTTAGTGGGAGCGCCGTTGTGTTCATCGTGCTTTATGTAGATGACATCCTTATCATTGGGAATGATACAGGGATGATGACCAGTGTAAAAATTTGGTTGTCCCATACTTTTGAGATGAAAGATCTTGGAGAAGCCTCTTATATCTTAGGCCTGAAGCTGTTCAGAAACCGAGAAAAGAGGATTTTGGGATTGTCACAACATGGATACATTAAGAAGATTCTTGAACGATTCCGTATGGATAGTTCTAAGAAAGGATTCCTACCCTTAAGACATGGTATCCACCTGTCTAAAGGAATGGCTCCTCAAACTGTTGAGGAAAAGAAGGCCATGGCTGGATGTCCTTATGCATCAGCCGTAGGAAGCTTAATGTATGCCATGATGTGTACTAGGCCAGATATCTGCCATGCAGTGGGAGTGGTAACTCGTTACCAATCCTGCTATGGAGAACAACACTGGAATGCAGTAAAGAACATATTCAAATATCTAAGACGAACGCAAGATTACATCTTGGTCTATGGAGATGGTGATCTCCAAGTCTTGGGATATACAGATTCTGACTTCCAATCGGATGTAGATGATCGAAAGTCGACATCGGGGTTCGTGTTCTTGTTGAATGGTGGTGCTGTGAGCTGGAGAAGCAAGAAGCAGGACACTACTGCAGATTCAACAACAGAAGCCGAATACATTGCCGCATCAGATGCTGCAAAGGAGGCGGTGTGGTTGCGCAAGTTCGTGCTGGAACTTGGCGTAGTTTCCTCTGATACTCCCATCCCGTTACTCTGCGATAACACGGGAGCCATTGCCTAGGCAAAGGAACCCAGATGGCATCAAAAGAGCAAGCACGTGGAAAGGAAATACCACATCATTCGGGAGATACAAAAGCGTGGTGACATCATCATCACCAAGGTGGCCTCTACCGACAATGTTGCTGATCCTCTTACCAAACCTCTGACACAGAAGGTTTTTGACCAGCATGTAATGAGTATGGGTTTAAAGATTGTACCTGAATGGTTCTGAGGGCTAGTGGGAGATTGTTAGCAATGTGAGCCCCGGGCGAACCATTTCTACAATAAATGTTATTGTAATGAATAAATTATCAATGAAAGTTATTGATTATTTTTCACTCCCTTTCTGAGATTAATGAATGAATGCACTATAGGGTCCCTCTATACAATAAGGGTTATGTACCATGGCCAACTTGATGATCATACAGCTGTTGATTCATTGGATGGATCATAGAGGCTGATGCTTGGATGAATATCTAAGGAGTTAGATAGAGGACTCATCAAGCATCATCAAATGATCATTAAGTGATGATCTCCAGTCTGAGTAGGAGATGGCAATCCTATCTCATATGACTGATATCTGACTGACCTCTTGATGCAGGTCCTCTGCATGGGAATAGTGATTCAGAGGTGTCAGGTTAGTTAAGTCAATGGGTTGACTTGACGAGATCGAGATAACCAAAGACCTACGTTGAATACTGTCACAACATAGGCATGCATCCTCTGACTAGAGACAGATGTATTGCTATAGGTCTGAGTATGTACATTTGGCAGACCAATAGGTTGATGACCTAATCAAGGTCTATATACCGGCGAGCTGCTGTGCATGTAAGGACATATGAGTAATACGATCTCTCAAAGGGATCATACAGGTTCACTTGTGAACCGGGAGACATGAGCTCACTCATGAGGTATTGGGACTGAACAAATTCCATGCATGGTCGTCATGATTTGGAAGCATGACATGAATTTGAAGGTAAGATATATGCTTTGTGAAAGCATATGATCTATACCAAATCCCGATGACCAAGATTGAGAAACTTAACGATCTAGCCCTGAAGATGACAGTGTAAAAGTGATCTTTATCTTCAGGATGATCATGAGTCTTCCAGTATGTAGGATGTGCAGGTATTGGGAATACCTGAAGGGTGATTTGATCATATACGATTGTATAACCATGACGCTTCCATTCCGAGAGAGTGATGAAACAGGTTTGGATTTTAGTGACTCCTCTCATTAGAGAAGTGACCTGATCTTAGTCCATGAACTGGACATTGATCTGAATGAGATTCAGATGCAATGAGAAGATTAAGTCTATGGTCTTGATTTGATCAAGCATCAGTGGGAGGTCCATAGGATCTGGATTTGAGATATGATCTCAACATCCAAGTCACTATACGTGGAACAATACAATCGCCCTGTCCTTATCTCCAAGTATCTGAGGAGAAATAGCATTGTTCTTAAATGGTTTAAGAACAATTCCATAAGATCTAAGCAAAGAGAATTTGATAATTAAAAGTGTTTTAATTATCATGATGTATGAGAAATTATCCAATATGATTAAATGTGATTTAATTAGTTTGGATAAGAATAATATGGATAGAGATATCCAATTATTCATAATATATTATAAATGTGATTTATAATGTATTAGAGAGAGTTAATTATAATTTATATGTGTTGATTAATTATTATGTGTATTGGATACACATTGTGCAATTAATTAACAATATGAATTATATGATGTTTTGGGTTGTGAATATGATTCACAATTTTTTCCATGGCAAGATTAAAATATTCTCAAAGATAATTGTGAATTATTTTTGAAGAATAAAAACCCAATAAATTTGTTGCAAATAAATAAGAGAGATTTCATGGAGATATGCAATCTCATGGATTTCCATGAGATTGCAATCTCCATGCAATCTCATGGACGGCACACCATTCCTATATGGAATGGGTGTGCGCCCACTTGGAAGGCACATGGAGATGAAATCTCCATGTGTCTTCTCTCCTTATTTGTTGGGTTGATTTAGGAATGAATTATATTTGATTTTGTCAAATATATTTTAACCTAAATTTGTTGCTTTTGACAACAACAATCTTAGCCATTGGAAGAACATAAATCAATCTCATCCATTGATTCTATGTGTCCCATGGATTGAGATCCATGGATCCCAAAACCCTATAAATAGAGAGGCATACTTGGCTCTCTCTTTACACATGATATTGTAGCACAAACTCTCTCTCTCTCTCTTTCTCATACACGACATCTCTCTCTCCCTCTCTTCTTGGTGGCCGTCCACCTTGGTGGAGAGAATCGTCGACGCCCGTGCCATCGTGTTGCCGCTTCGACTCTCTGCGGTTCTTTGTCTTCTTGGAGTGCTTCACTCACGAAGGAGATGTTTGATCTCGTGCGACGAGATCAGGAGCAACCGCGCTTGGATCAACTTGGATTGTGAGGACACCGCGACTCATCTCCGCGCTCGCAAGTCGTTACTCCGACGATCGGACTTGAGACAGGAGGTCTCTTTTCGTAGAGACTTGATCAACCACGCTTCAAGAGTTATTGCATTATACTTGCTGTGGTTATAGATGAAACGATTTGAGAATGGTTCTCGGATCATGTGGTTTCATCGGTTTAAAAATTTTTAAATTCCGCTGCACCGAACAACTAGTACGACTAGTCGTTCTTCGTCGTATTCGATACGACGATCACGCTTCCGTGATGAGCTTGAGGATTTCTCCATATCCTTCAATGGCTTCGATGAATACGAATACTCGAATTACAACTAATACAAGGATCTAAAGACTGAATTGAGTACATAACTGAAATGACAGAATCGAGTATTACCTAGGAAAGTAAAATTGTGTAGCTCTTACCTGGCCAGGAAGCTAAGGAGCAAGACACCGTCAGAGCACCGCCTGGACCTCCTCTCCTTCTCTTACAATGCTCCAAGCCATGGGGAAGCTACCTATGTCACTGGCGAACTCTCACGCACAGGGATGGAGATACAATAAAGCTCGGGGAGGGATCAAGGGATAAAAGAACGAATGGGTCCTCTATTTATAAACATAAGTTCGACCGATATTTGATCGAGAGTTATTTGTGGCTTAATGTAGACCAGGCAAATCTAACGATTATGTGAAGATGGCGATCCTGATATGAACAAAACCTGTAAAAAACTCGAGATGAATGGAGTCATAGGGAAGCCTGCAAAATTTGAGGATGTGGGGGTCTCGAGGCTCTGATTAACATCAAAGGTATGGAGGTTGACCCAACTAAGATTGATCTGATTTCCAATCTAGGCCATCGCAGAATCTCAAGCAGTTAAGGTCATTTCTCGGACATGTTGGATTCTATAGGCAATTCGTTAAGGACTTCAACAAGACAACAAGACCTTTAACTGAGCTTGAGTGCAAGGAGAAGGAGTTTGTAATTGATGAGAAAGTCCTCTTGCATTTCATCAGATGAACGACATGGTAGCTAGTGCTCTTATCCTACAGCCACCTTATTGGTCTCTCTCCTTAGAGATCATGACGGATGCGTCAGATTTTGCAGTTGGAGCTGTTTTAGGGTAGAGAAGGGATGTTATACCAATTGTTATACATATGATAGCAAGACTCTAGATGAGGCACAATGGAATTACATGGTTCTAGAGAAGGAGATATTAGCAATTGTGTTTGGATTAGAGAAGTTCAAATCCTACCTATTTGGTTCTCATGTTATTGGGCACACGGATAACACTACCATATGATACTTACAAGCAAAGAAGGATGTCAAACCATTGATGAATTTAAGATTCATCATTCTAAAAGTTACTAATTAAGCTCAAATCCCCAAAATTCATTGGCATTTCTATGTTTATCTTGCATAATTACCATTCACGCATGTATAAGTAATAATTTCTTTTTATCACTCATAATTTCAGAAAAGAAGAAGCTAAAAATCTCAGTCCAATTGACATGTAAATAAGATAACTTATATTATTTTTAACTAATCCATGCTAACTTCTAATAACCTAAAACCTCCTCTATTGTATACATAATACTAACAAGAATAAATGAAAAATACAAAAAAATCACTAATATAAACAAGTAGAGTAGAAACTCAAACCCTAATTTTAGGATTCTCGGACTAAAACGTTGATATCTTCTTCATCCATTGTCTGATACGATCCTACTTACTTTTGAAGTAATTTACATTCAATTACCGTCAGAAAAAGACCAGCTCAAGTGAATTGGAGCTCGTATGTGAAAGTTGGATTTTGGTCCTCTTTTTTACATTTAGTATTTTAGTGGTTTTTGACTTATTATTTAATGTAATAATTAACTCATTTTATTGTATTGCTTTCTCATTTATTTTCTTTGAAGAAAGTTTTATTAAAAATACATAAAAAATCTAGATCCAAAATGAAACCGAAAACAAATAAATTAACTAAGTCCTAGTCTACAATGATAGTTTGTACAAAAGATATCCTTTTCGTATTTTATTTTATTTCTTATTTACCTAATTAATAAAAATAAAAAAATAGATTAATGTGTAAATATTTATATTTGATTTTATCTCATTTTTTCAGATTTTTATATTATTTAAAATGAAAAAAAATACAAAACCCAATAATCAAAGTACTCTATGTACATAGAGTACCATATGAAATCACTTTGTGCAATGGATCGATTTTGATTTTGGATCCTTCATAAAAGTTGTAGATCTCATTCAGAAGAGTAACTTTCATGAAGAAAAATTTTCAATCCGAGGTCATTTGCTCTTTATTCTGGATTTTTCTTTATATTTGATTTTCTGAATTTTCCGGGGCCAACACATGGCAACTCCTAAAGGACATGTATGATAGGGTTTATGATTTGGATAAGCCTTATGATTTTGTCCCATGAGAGATATTGTGGAGAGTTCTGGAGAAGAGACAAGTACCTTTCCTATACATCAACCTCATAAAGGACATGTATGATAGGGCTTTATCTTGTGTAAGGATCCCGTCTGGGAAGACTGGCTATTTTGACATCAACATTGGTTTACATGAAGGTTCATCTTTAAGTCCATTTATTTTTACTTTGATTACGTACGAGTTGACAAGTCACATTTAAGATGAGATACCTTGGTGTATGTTATTTACTGGTGATATTGTTTTGATTGATGAGACTAGAGATGGAGTAAATGAGAAGCTTTAGGTTTGGAGACATGAGTTGTAGAGTAAAGGATTTTATATAAGTAGGTCTAAGATAGAATATATGGAGTGCTCCTTTGATGGAAGCAATGGTGAAGGAATTGAGGTGACGATTTGTGATGATAACATTCGGAAGAGAGATTCTTTTAGATAACTGGGATCTATTTTGCAACATGATGGGGGAAATTGATGGAGATGTTACTAATAGAATAAATGTAGGGTGGCTAAAGTGGAGAGGAGTCTCTGATGTTCACTGTGATAAGAAAAATCCTTTAAAACTTAATGGAAAGTTTTACAAAGTTGCTGTGAGACCTACTATGCTCTATGGATATGAATGTTGGCTTGCGAACCATAGACATGTGCAGAGAATGGTTGTTGCAGAAATGAAAATGCTAAGGTGGATGTGTGGACACACACACACACACACGTAAAGATCGGATTCAGAATGATGCGATCAGAAAAAAAGTTGGTGTAGCTCTGATCGAGGATTAGATGCAAGAAAATCACTTAAGATGGTTTGGTCATTTGCAAAGAAGATGAGCTGATGCACCAGTTAGGAGATGCGAATGTTGGGATGTTGGGTCGGTAAAGAGAGGGCGAGGACAGCCCAAGAAGTGTTGGAAAGAAACCATACAAAGGGATCATTGTTTTATGGGTATAAGCCTGGGATTGACCCAATATAAATCTGAATGGAGGCGAAGAATCCATGTAGCCGACCCTACTTAACTGTGGGAAAAGGCTTTGTTGTTGTTGTTGTTGAACACGTGGCAGCTCATTGAGCCGCAATGTTTCACCAAATTTTAGGATTTATATATTATTTTTAACTAAAAAATTTAAAAAAAAATTATAAAAGACCATGCACATGTTGTGTACGTGCCTCCACTGCACGTGTCAGCACCTGTTGTGTCCTTCCTCCCCCACTTTCCCAAACCAGCCCACCGCTGCTCGTCCGTAATTTTCACACCACCGCCAATCTCTATTACGTAGGCCAGATCTCCACCCTAAATCATTGACCGTTGCCACTCCCATCATCTTTGACCCACCTTCTTGTTAATCCCTCAATTAGATCCCAATAAAATCGGCCGACGTATTCTCTAATCTCAACATCTAATGCCCAATCTCCATCTCCACCCTCTCTTTGCTATAAAATCAAAGCTCCATTGACCTATTCAATTATCCGTATTTCCAACAATTGAAGGAGCTCCGAGCGTGGCGGTGACAGTGCCACCTCATCCTTCCGCCTTGGCAAGATTCAGTCGCCTCGCGACTATGTAGAGCGTGCCTTCATTGCTCGCTTCGCTTTGGCACTCCATATGGCCATCGAGCGTGTACCCAAGTACCCCACTTCTAACCTTCATTTTCTCATCTCGATCACCCTTCCACCTCCGATCCATAACTTTTCCTCAACCTGATTCCATATTATCGATCGATCATCGAGTTCTTCGGTCACCTTCGGATCCTGCATCGAAGCTTCGTCTTCGCCTGCACTCTTCGACTTGTCATAAACTCCAGCTGCAACCACCAACACAGAAAGAGCTCATCAACCTCCACACGACCCTGCCTCAACTTCCCTATTGGACATTTCAAGCCTCCATGAGCCCGCAACCATGCCATCTACACCGCTCCTCCAGACCACCAACACCTACTCCACCACCTCGTGCTTCACCGACCACAAACTCAACCGCCACTCCTCCACCTTCCATCCGAGACCTTCCATCGTGACACCGGTCACACATCTCGGGACCCTCCACATGTGAGGTGCACATGTGGAGTGGGGAATTCTTGTAAAGAAGCCCTCAGAGTTCCTCCTTATTCGCATATGCTCCCGACCACTTCATGGGTCGTATGCGTTACATGTGATCACTTGGATCGTTCTGAAAACCACCTAGGAGGTCCAACTAATTTCAAAACCACCCCCTCCATACAAGGGAACATGCTGAGCTTGTGTCCCTTCAAGATTTTGCAATAAATCCCTCAGGATTCTCGGTAATTCCACTTTAGTCTCTCTCAACATTTTCTATTTAACTCAATAGTTGTAATATTGCAGTGAGACCCATAACATTTCTCTGTAATTTGAACTTATTTCTTGCATTATTTTATTAATTAAAAATCGGCATGATGTTCTTTAATTTATTCTCTACAGATAGCCTCGTGCTTTATATTTTTATGATCTGCGCTTAATTAATAATTAATAATTTTGTTAAAAAATCTGATTTTACCCATTTTGAGCGTAGAAATTCCTACTTATATTAACCACATGTCTAAAAATTGACAAAATTTCAGGAATCCCAAAATGAATTGTATTTGCATGCATGGTTTGCTTAATAAAAATCATTTTTTAGATTTCAATCTTTAATTTTTAGTAGGTATTAAATCTTGTATTGTCAAGGTTTAGGATTTTTTTGAGATAAATTACCTAGTAATAGATCTTGGATAATTTTATACCTTAAAAATAATTAGGTTTAATATTTATTATAATTAAATATTGAAATTCACACCAATTGCATTCATAAATTCTTTAAATATTCATCTTGTATACAAAAATTCCCAAAAAATAAGGTGTGTTCATTTCATCATATTTTACATCTTCGCCAAGTATTGATATTTTTGGATGTCATTTGATTAAATTTACATTTTTATCCCTAAATTTGGCCACTTTTGCATTTTGCATTCCAAAATTGCATTAAAAATTCCAAAAAATTCTGCCTTGAAAACCACGCATGAGATTTGATTGACATAATTCTAGGTTGTTCCTTTGCCTCCTTGAATTCGACCTTGGGACTTGCCCAAGTGAAATAAACATAGAACCATGCCATTTAAAACTCGACTAAATTATTGTGGTTATTTCTTGATCGATTCTGAATTCCCGCCTAAAACAAAATGACAAATTTAAACGACAATTCATGCAAATTACCGTAGGATTTTCTCGATTAATTCTGATTACCCGACATAATTACAACGACACATTGATATTTGAAACAAGAATTCACATCATTTAAAGAGGGTATTTTCAGACTCGTCAGATGGCGTCGTTGCTAGTGAGGCGAACAACTAAGGTTTTGTTTAAAAAAATTTAACTAATCGATTTTCTTTATTTGGGTAGTCTGACCCCTGAATTTTCATTGTAAATTTTCCACTTTATGCATTTATTTTATTTTCTTCAGCATTTATTTTCTAGTTTTTTAATTATTTTTTGTACCACTCTCTTACACTATCTCTCTTATTTTTCATGCGATGTACCCCGACGCTCGTGAAGCGGTTCTTTCGAAACCAACATATCTTCAACGACCAAAAAGTCGCCAAAATTTAAGATCGAATCGAGTCATGATAGAGCATAGAGTCTAGGATTTATTTTCAGCAATTTTAATTTTTGTAATTAATTGCTCATTTAAAGTGCTATCTGTTTGTACTCTCGTGTGTGTAACAAGATCTTGAACTTTCTTTGTGGTGTGTCTAGCTTGTTTCACTCTCTGGTGAGGGTAGGGCCTAACTTGAGTGGCTCATAGGTTAGACTTGCATATACAGCTATTAGCGATTCTAGGATTTTTTGATTTTGCTCGTAGAACTTGGGACCACATTGCACATTAATCAAGACGCATATGAGACAGTTCAATATAGTCAAAAATCTAACTCAATTCTTCACAGCTAATAGAACTTTCTGCTAGGTGTGGTTTTGTCAGCTTGCATTTATATTGAATAGTTTTCAATTCTTGTATTGCATCCCACATGGAGATTGTGAGGAATCACTGCAAGTATTCTATCTAATCATACATCATTGTTTCATGTGCATCAGTTTTTCCCGAATTCCTCCTTATTGTTTTGTCATGTAAATTTTAAAGAAAATTAGGACTGGACGGTAGATGTATATTTATGATCACCTAATTTATCAGTGATCACTTCATTAAAATTGGGACTGCTAAACAAAGTTGATTCTAATTAACTCATAAAATCAAGAATCTTTTTTGGAGAGCAACCTCATCTTTGGATTCGTTTATCTGTTTGAGTGAGCAAGAGAGGACAAGCCTAGAGCTCAGCTCAGAAATCTTCATTAAGACTACTTATAGTACAAAAACTATTAGCTACTTCTTAGTGAGGAAATACGGGTAGCCAGTAAATGGTCCGAATTTCCTTAGCAGAGTGGGTGGTTTAAAGGAAACTGTGTAAGGCTCAATCCTTAAATAACTTGTAACCATTTTATGGTTCGTACTTACACCCATACTTGCTGAAAGTAGGTGCAATTAGTTGTAAGAATTCAGGACAGTCTTTAAGAAAATTTCCAACCCCTAAGAGCTCGCTAAATGTTTTCCAAGATTGAATTTATTACCAACTAAAATTGAAAAGATAAATTGTCGAACTCTTGCGGCTTCATTATGTGAGTTGGTGAACTTAGGGTTGTATTGCATTTGCATTGGGGTGTGTGAACCGATCTCGAATATCGAAAAAACCACACACTTGTGCCATCACTCTCCTTGATTTAAAATTTTGAGTTTCTACAATTGAGTATCACGTACACTTGAACATTTTCAACCAAGACCTACCATGACAACTCATCCACCTTCTTAGAAGATGAAGAGACATTTGTTCGAGTACCCATCAGATCTATACTATGAAAATGAATTCATCTCGGTCAAACAAAAATTATCTAAAACCTCTCCTAACATGCATCAACCAATTTTTATAGGAGACTCTCACCCATAAATAGATCCAACCCTCTCTATAAATCTAATCTACTCCATGAATGGAAATCCTTTATATTCAGATCATACAAACAAACAGCTAACTGAGGTCTCCACTTCTTCGTATGTCAATCCTCTATATTATGATCATACAATCAATCTTTCATATTATGTAAATGTCAATCCTTTAATCGTGGGAGACTCTAACCGCAGGATGAATCCAATCGAATTTAACACTTCTTCACATCTTCCACCTCCCTCACCCTTGACCACAAATGAGCAACTACCATCTTAGATTAACCCATTTCTCATTGGAACTCATGAACCATTTGAAGATCAAATCACTTTTGAGACAAATGACTGGCCGAGACAACAACTCCAACTGACTTCGATCTCTCCTCACCATATTGTTGAAACAGGTCAATACTTCACAAATCCACAATTCGATTTGACCATTGGGAATAAAATGAAAATCTGAACAGATAAAGAGGATTGGCCCACACCTGAGAATCTTCCATCTTGGATTAATCGTGACAATCCCATCTTCAGATATGACAGTCTACAAAGGACTAGACTGATGATATCGACATACACAAACCCTGTATGTCGACTCCACAGTATATAGGTCTGACCAATCATGATCAAAGGAATGGACTCTACTCAAACCAACTATACATACTTGAATCACACCATGTTGAGTATGAGACATATGGTTTCTATCCTATCGAGCAAACTCCTTCCATGATTTTTGAGGAGAAAATTTCAAAAGATAATGATCATACAATGGATATTCTAAGAGGATTTTCTCCCAGCTCATACATGAAAATGGAAGATGAACGGACTGGATCACAAGTTGAAAAATGAGAGAATACTCAGGAAACCACACAGACTTCTCACATGATTGATCCTGAAAATTCTTTGGAGGATGACATTTCGTGGATAAGAGGTATGAATTAATGGAGGAAAAATTCAAAAATTTCACTGACTAACTAATTTCATTTTAGGAAGCTTAGGTATGAGAGTGAAGGATGAAATAGTTGGATCTAATGTTGAGAACCCCGAGGATATTCGAAATCCCATAGACTATGTTCTCCCTAGGGATGACTTTGACAGTGACACTTCTACATATTATTCCCTTAGGAATAACTCTGATTCTGACTTAGCACATCAAAATCCCTTCTCATCTATGGAAGCGACACGCCTATACACCACCACACTAGAAATACCAAAAAAATGAAATATTCAAAAAACACTCAAAAAATCGAAAAACCAGAAAAAATCATAAATATTGAAAGTAAGGAGGATTTGAAGAATTTGGATCCTACTCTAAGGGAAGCACTAGAGAAAAGATTGATTTTTGAACTTCCCTTGATACAGGTAATTGAACACTTCCCCGACTTTAAAGGATTTGTAATGAGAAAATTAATGATGAAAAAGTCGAGAAGGACAAGAATAAAGACTGAAAGACATATCTTTCCAATGGCCACCTCCTTGGTGTTGAGGAGAAAAACCAAGAGACTCATAGTAAAGTGGTTATCCACATTTGATTGTGGAATCAAAGATAAATTTACCCATGCTCGAATCGATGATGACTCACCAATCAATATACTCCCGACCACTGTATTTGAAAAGCTCAAATTCATACCTATCAAGAAGAAACGAGAGATCATTCAACTAGTTGATCGATCTATAAAGCGACCGAGAGGAACCCTTTCAGTCATCATTACATTCAGGTCCTTTGCTCAAAATGGACTTCACAATCATTGATATTGAGCATCAAGGAGAATTCAAACAGTCTCCAATCATTATCAGAAAGCCATTCTTGGCATTGACTAAGGCAATTATAGAGTGCGAAACTCGGGAAATCAATTTTACAACATTGGGAGCACTTCAATCTCACCTAGTCTTTGAGGAAACACAATATTCTGAGGCAACCCACAAAGATATCAACAGTCGTGACTATCAAGCGGTAGATAAGCCCTACCCCACTCCTACACCTGAGATAATGAATGTTGAAGAGACTTTTGGTTTAGAGACTCATCCCATTGTTCCATTTCTCGCAGCTCTCGCCATGGGAAATGATTTCTTATATGATCCTGAGACATATGCATGGGCGCATCCTAAGTCAGCCAAAATCTCCTCTGACTAATTTGATCAAATCAACCTGACACAATAATGCACCAACATCAAGTCAATTGACAATGAATATGCAGAACGTGCACTAACCAGTAGTTCAGAGATTCTCCCTACTATTCCATTTCTCATTGCTCTCACTATAGGAAATGACTTCTTATATAAGCCTGAGACATATGTATGAGAACATCTTGAGTCGATCGAAATCTTCTATAACTACCTTGACCAAATCGATCATAATAAGGAGTGCACCAACATTAAGAGAATTATGAACAAATGCGCAAGACGTGCACTGACCAAGGAGAAAAATTTCAATGGTTGTTCATCTGGAGACTCGATTGGTAACCCTTCACTCCTAGGACCAGCATATTCACAAATAACATGAAACAAAATGGTTGCTCTTTCATCTAAAAAGAAAGTCGCCTTCAACCTTCCGGAAGAGGACTTGTCTGATGATTCCTCGTCATGTCCGGATGAGGTAATCTACATGAGTGAGTCTGTTCGGCTGTTTTAAAACCCTATCTATGAAAGGATCCAAACATCGAATCTCATTGGACGATTCCTATTCCTTACTATTATTCATCCAAAGACGATTCTCCTGGTCTTATTAAATATATCGGAATAATCTCTTATGCCCATACCGAGACTGGTGCTTCTGAATATTCATCCGAGGACGAATAACTTAACCCCAAGACTAAGGTCAAACTGATAAAGTAGCTTAAGAACAAGAATATATGGAGTGCCTCCACTTTCAAATATTACTCTTCTGAGGATAACTCCGATGATGGTTGGATATCATATGATTCATATGCTTCATTTGATCTCCCGCGTGACTTTTCTGAGGATAACACTGACAATAGTTGGGACTCATATGCTTCATCTTCTTCTTATCATTACGATCTCCCACCACAGGTTCACAAAAAGATTTGCCGAAAACCTCCTTAATCACCGGCATCCTACCCTCCATCTCGACCCCATCGGTTACCTTGTACATCTTCTTCCTCTACTTAGTCCAAGGACTATGTATAGGGGGTGAACGATGCCATCTGTATATGCCATGTTCCACACCCACTCCTTCTCTCGATCACCCCATTTCCACCATTCGTCCGTACTTAGGTTGGCCAAAGCCTAAGTATAGGGCAATTCGATGCCATATGTATATACTCTCTCCATCCACTTCTCCCATAATCTATCTCATTTTCACTCTTCTTCTGTACTTTGGTTGTTCACAGTCTAAGTATAGGGGGGCAGGACGACTTCTATTTTTATAATTCTTTTTCACTCCTACACTTAGCCCGAGCTATGTCTTCTTTTCGCTTCTTTTGCTCCGAGGACACATATGCATATATTTTACCCATAGTTCGTACTTTTACGTAAGTTTATATGTATTTACAGGATAGGTAACTAACTTATAAAAAAATAAAAAAAATTGCAATTAACACTGACTGTATAAAATTTTGTGTGACCAAAATTTTGTAAATTGGCTTCTTATTCATTTTTACATTAAAAAAACCAAATTTTTTACATATAAAAATCTTTCAAAAATTTCATAAAAAAATTTAAAAAAAGTATCAGCATTTCCCACATCATGTACTTCATTCAGCATTATATGTGTATGCATTTGTGAAAAGTCCTTGGGTTCTGAACCAAGTTATTAGTATAAACCAAGAGTGGTCTAGACTTGACCTTAATCCACCTAATTTTCATAGGAACATCACCAAGAAATAGAATTTTGGAAGCTTATGGTCTTTGACCTAATTCTTTGTGTTCCGCATGACAATGTACAAGAGTTTAACTCTTAGTGTCTAACCTGATATCTTCATTATGGATGCAACTCTGAAATAGGGATTAATTTGTACTCTCACACTATGCACTTAGCTCAACTCAGATGGGGTGCTGGAAAACGGTGTGAGTTTCTTTTCTGGTAGCATGGACATCTAAAGATCTGAGTATGGTTTGAAATAATGTTTCAGAAAATGGATGGGCGATTGGGAATAATTTTTTCTAAGACCTTAAAAAATTTACTGCAAAAAATATTCCATATCCTTAGGGGCACAACAAGATCCATGCAAGATCAACCAAAAATCAAAACAAAAAAAGAAGCCTACTACCAAATAAATATTTGACCAAAAGGTCCATGCTTCAAGTCAGCTTGCTGATCTTGGTGGAGACTTGGCTAAACTGGTCGGCTTCACACAGAGAGGTGACTACACTGGTCATTGTCTAGTTCTTTTCTCATTCTTTTAATTTCTCCCCCTCTTCGATTGTGAACATAGCGCGACATACCTTAGAAGGAAATGCCTGACTCCCAAAGGATGAGGTACTAGAGGAATGGTTTGCATGGTAGTTTGACATGCTGGATGGGAAGAGATAAAATCTTTCACACACTTGAGTCAGTAGTTCAATGTTCATCGGGTTTGCTTTGGGAGGAGGATTGATCTAAGATGACTTCTGAGCCGAACCTATCACAATCATGTGTAAAACTTAGAGGCTATTGATTTTAAAACCCCAAGGTTCGCAGGTTTCTCTAAACTAATAATCAAAGGTTGGAACTAGTTCCATTTTCACCTTCTACTTGTGGTCTTGATATGGGACCCAATCTCATTTCACCTCATTGCATTGCTTTAGATGCTCAGGGACGAGCATGGTTTAAGTATAGGGGGATGATGAATATCATATTCATCACTTTAAAAGTGACTAATTGATGAATCCACATTTCATCATCTTTATTCTATCATTTTGGCCTTAAAATCCCTAGTAAATGCGTGTAAATAGAGCTAATTCATGCATTTTAGCATTCATGTATATGTGTGTAAATATTGTACAAATGCGGTTTTTAAAGCCAAAATTATAGAATAAAGAAAAGAAAAGAAAAAGAATAAAATATTGTAAATATTTTATGACCCGAAACCCCGAGACCTAGGCATCTCGATGACTAGGTCGACAAGGAATAAAGTAGGGGGAGATAAGGGCCAAAATACAATAAAAATACTTTATATTCAATTCATTCTTTATTCATTTTGGGACCTATTTTTGGTTTCACTTTTTATAAATTAAATAAAGAAACTTTGAACATGAAAGTTGTAGATAATTTAATATAGAAAAATATAAAATTGATTTCACTGAAAAATAATGTACGTATAAAAAGTTATGGTCTGAATAAGATTCCAAAACTCCAACTTCCCAGACCCGTATCTTGCAAATAAAAACATGAAATGTACCAAACTCACCTTTAATTGTATATATCTCAAAATAATCTATTTAATGGAGGTGGTTTCATATTTTTCAGAGTTACGGTTTGAAAGTTGAGTTTTGGACTCTTGTAGTATATTTGTATAGATTAAAATAATAAATTTATTACTTACTCATTATTTTTATAATTTTATATTTTTATAATTTTGTAAATATTACTTATAACATATTTGTACATTAAAAGTAGAATAAAAACCTAAATTAAACTCAAAATAAAATACATGTATATATGATACATAGATACACTGCCTATACTCATACCGATATAACACAGACTTATATTTTATTAAATATACAAAACAAATCAGAAAAATAAAATAAAAATATAATTAATTGTATAAAAGTATTTTATAATTTTATAAAATAAGACACAAAAATAAATAAATTAAATAAATAAAATAAAAAAATACTTAAATATATATAGATACATACAAAGGGTATAAAAGGAAACTTATTTTTACACCTCATAAAAATAAATAAAAATTACAATAAAATAAATTATAAAATAAGAAACATTTTTTATTAAATAACCTTTTATTAAATAAATCATTTACTAATTTAAATTGATTTTACAAAATGTTTTTCCATGTTTTTTCCTAGTTGGTCCACGTGGACCAACCAGGTGGGCTGGAGAGTTGACCTCGGGTCAACTCTCTGACCCCTGCATGCTGTGTGTCAGACCTGCATTTGAACCCATCTTCACGAATTTCTGGGGGTCGCATCATTCCTTCTTGGGCACTGAAGCCTTCTTGGATTTTTCTCCTTGTCTATCCGTGATTCACACCGGCCACTTGGATCCTCCAAGATTGCCTTCGTTTGCCCCCTCTTCCTCGGTCAAGGAGCCCACTCCACCATCTTTCAAAAACACCCCATCCGCCTCCAGTCCTCCTTGAACCCTCTTTGACCTTCTTTCCCCTCTTTGGTTGTGAGTTCTGTATTGGTTCTTGTGACAGGAGATCCTCCAACTTCTCAGGGGCGGCGGGGCTAGTCAACCAAGGAGGTGCTTCCACCACCTCCGGCCAAGAGTGGCCGTCGAGGTATATCTCAGGTTCTTCAACCTTCGAGGTCCCCTTTTCTTCTCATTTTTACTCGCTTTTCTTCGCTACTAATCTAGCTATAGGACCAGGTACTAGTTCAGTGATTTAATTGCGTGCTTGGTCAAACTTTCGAGCCACAAATTCACCCGAGTCTCCTCGCCGGAGCTCTGCTCTGGCTTTCACCATCCTCCACCACTTCGCCTCATCTGTCCCCTATATAGCCCAATAACAGCCCAGCACGCACCGCACGAGCCTTTTCTTGCTTTTATCCAGGTTTTGCGGCTGGAAGGGGGCTTCTGTGCCCCAGCTACTCTCCAGGAACCCCACCAGGTGCCCTCGCGCGCCCAGGTGCCATCAATGGCCTCCATGATCAGCTGAAGCCTCTCCGAGCTGCGGACTACGTGCAGTAGCTGATCCCCCATCTCAGCGGCGTCGGAGGAGCCTTGGCGTGGTCGAAGGAGCCGATTTAAGTGCAGTTGGTCGGCGTTCTTCACCAGTTCTTTCCGCCATCCAGGGCCGTAGGATCTCGAGTCGTTCTTGGAGTGAAGCAGTGTCCGTCGGATCGTCCCCTTTCACCACCGTCGGATCTACTGGGAGCATCTAATCCAGGCCATCAACGACGAAGGGGTATCGTCTCCCCTGAGCTTGACACGTGTATAAGTGCCAACATCTGCACCGTCCGCCGCGCAAAGAAGGGGGTATTTTGCTATTTCCACCCCCTTCATTTTTGTATTTTATTATTAGTATTCAAACTTTCCTAGGTGGATTTAAACTTTTGAGATTTTTACATTTACGCCCCTGAAGTTTTGTATAATTGCAAGTTAGTCCCCGTCAGGCACGTGCCAATGCACGTGGTGCTTGGCGTTTTTGCAGGGAAAACCCCAAAGCTTTAGTGATTTATTATTGGTCCTTAAACTTCGTTAATTAGTTAAATATTTTGTGGGAATATTGCGCAGAGGCCCCTAAGTTTCTTGCTATTTACACTAATGCCCCTTTCTTGCATGTAGTTTCCTTTTGACATTTCCATTTATTGCATGCGTCTCTAAATCACTAAAAATCACTAAAAAAATCCATAGTGTTCCTGTTGTATAGTACCACGTCGTATTTTTAATTTTCATTTTTTTTGCATTTTAATATTTATTCAAAATAAAAACATGGATTTTTGCTACTGTTTGCATTAGAAAATACCAAAAAAATATAAAAACACTCCAGAAAATTCCCCAAAAAAATATATTTTGTGCATTTTAGTGTCTTTTAACTTCAATCCGAAAATAATTAAAAAAATACGTAACAAAAATCCTAAAAATTAGAAAAGCCCAAAAACCTTCCTAAAAATCTAAAAAATCCTAGAAAAATCCTAAAAATAGAAACTAAGTTCCTGTAGTTTCTCTATTTTATTCTCTTTTATGGAAAATTAGTTTGAGGAATGTTTGACACTGTTTACTATTTCTCATCCTCAATTTAATTTCGGCCAGCAACTTTTATTCACTGTTTATTAGTATTTTTGATTTTAAAAATACCAAAAAAATTTGGAAAAAGCTAGAAAAATCACAAAAACATTAGAAAAATACAAAAAGACCAAAAATACTTTATCTCCTGTTTTTTTCTTATTTTTACTTATTTTTTATAAATACATTATCCTCCTCTTTCTTACTTGGTATAGATATAGTCTATTTAAATTAAAAAGAAAATATAAAAAAATATATAAAATATAAAAAGAAAATATAAAATCAGAAAATTAAAAATCGAAATACAAAAATATAAAATTAAAAATTAAATAAAAAATATAAAATTAAAAACCCACAAAAAATAGCATAGTAGACACTTGATCACCTTCACACACATTTTGAGCATTAGTGCCCCGTTCTACCTGTCTGCTCCCTGTGTTCGACCTCTCTATGTACTTGGTTGCTGTACACCATTTATGTAGAGTTAAAAATAAATTTTAACTTCACATTGCTTGTCATTGTTTGATATCTATAGTGTGGGTTAATTGTTGATTAATTAGGGATTTTTAGCGGTCACCGCAACGACCCTTGTGTTCCCGCTTTGTGTGGAATACTAGACTGTTAGAAATTCCTAGTTATCAAATGGTGCCGTTGCCGGGGAGCAACAGCGCGTAGTTCGGGTTCTTGCTTTGTGATTGTGATACTTGTCTATATTTTTGCCTTCTTTTCTCATTTATTTGTTATCATTGTTTGACTTCTCTAATCACTCTTCCTTGTTAGACGTTGTGCGAGGAACCGCGGATCGAGGGAGGCGCTCCACCCTAGGCGCCTGTGCACCCATGTGAAGGCGGAGGAGACTTCTGACCTAGCATCAAAGGAGGCAGGGAGGACTTGAGAAGACAGTCATCTCTTTGAGCATTTTTTATATAGCATTTACTTGTGTAATTTGTGTGAGAGAGAGAGACCCTCTGATTTGTAATAATACAGGTAGATTCGGACTTTAGACTTTCGGGCCCAATTTCCAAGTGATTGTTCACTTGGGGGCTCACCGCGGTTTTGTCGGCTTTTCATCGCATTTTTTGTCTTTGTTTTCTCAGTTTTGTTTTCCTTATTTTGTGTGATTGAGCACCTAGTTTTAGGATTGCTTGCGATAGACTTAGGTCCAAACACAATGATAACCATTGCATGTACCTATAGTGCGTTTTGGACTTAGTCAAATTTAAACAGTCGTGTTATCATCTTCGAGCCTACGTGTCGCGAGCCCACCCCATCAAGCGCTACTCCTGAACTCGATTTGTCGAGAAGAGGAGGGGTGAGTCTAGACCGGACTTTTTGGATTGAGGATTGGTGACCGACTTGTGGTTCTTCACGATAATAGCAATTTTGAAACTTAGGGAGATTTCATCGGCTTTGCATTGCATATAGATTAGGTTTCAATTCTGCTGAGCATCCCTGCATGTAGAGTGCTGGAGGCAAGGTGAGCATTTACGCTTTAGCATACATCATCGTTTTACCGCTTGCATTGCTTTTCCGACTCTCTACCACTGATTTTGATCACCTAGGTGCTAAGTAAAATTGACTCCTCGATAGGTTCGTGCATTTCTTATTAAAAATCCAAAAAAAAGTGATAACCAATAAAATTGGGAGTGTTAATATTACTTGACCCTAAAAACCACCAAAAAGAAAAATTTGTATTGGGGCGAGTAATCCCCTCATTGTCTTCGCTTTTACTTGCTCGCACACACTAAGGATTAGTGCCTAAATCCCATTGAGCCCCTAATTGTTTGTGCAACTTCTTGACTTCTCACCTAACTCTAAAACAGACAAGATTAAAAGACCGAATTTTCGGTCTCTACCGAGTCGAGTAGGTGAATTGAGGGTTTGTTTTGTGTAAGTTTGCTTGTGACTGTTTGTGTGCTTTTCTAGATCATCCCTGCGCATTTGCGCCTTCTCTTCAAACTCTTGAACTTGACCACCGTGGTCTCTTAACTATCATTTTCCTCTTGTTTCGAGATGGCTGACTGGAGCGTATTTTATCCGGACTTTGTGGATCCCTCGTTTACTCCATCCGGTCCACCTCCTTTTTTCAGGAGGACTTTAAAAATTGCTCCTGACTTTTGTACATATCCGCCTCAGCCGCAGTATCAGGATTCGGACTTCTACCGACATCCACCACCACCTCCATGCTATCAACCTTCACATTCCCCCGAGACTGATCTGTTGGAGCACCTTTCATGGAGTCCACCTTTGAGCACTTGACCCAGATGATGGTTCATATGAGACAGAGGATTGACAACTTCACTAGTACAAATAAGAGCGACCATGATATTCCACCATTTGATGATATGGGTTCACTCGAGGATTCCCATGAGAGCTTGCAATCGCCCAAATGCAAAAAAATGAGAAAAATTTAAAAACAAAAAATGGGAGACACGTGATCGATTCAGACTGTGAGGAGAGGGAACCTTTGCCAGACCCTTTGACGACACATCCATTCACACCCTGTCCCACCTTTGATCCCGAGGATGCCGCTGTATAGACTGCTCTTGGCATGCCTCGTGTAGATAATGATTCCGACTTCCTCCCTTGTATGGATGAAGTCCAAAAATTAAAAAAATTATTGACTGAACCCGAAGTGGTGGCCACCATTCATGAGATTATCCGTACCCCACTTCAGCAGGCCATGACTAATTTATCTCCTCCTCTTCCCAAGAAGAGAAAGCGGAGGAGCAGATCTGAGCGTCATATCTTGACCATGGCCACTGCCCACGCCATCACACACCGTCCCATTCCTAGGAAAAAGAACACTGCCACACCATTCATTAGCTACACCATCTCTGACCACACATGTGATCACACTCTCCTCAACGGCGGTGCTTCGATTAGCATATTACCCTTCTCGCTAGTACAGTCTCTTCACGTAGGGCCTCTAAAGAAAACCAAGATGATCGTACAGTTTGCTGATGGATCTATCAAGAGGCTGAAGGGTATCCTTGAAAACGCCGTCATTTCGATTCAGGGCACGAGCTACCATGTTGACTTTATCGTGTTGCCCATGGAGACCTCCACAGGGGAACACTCTCCAATCATCCTGAGACGACCATTCCTTGCCTCTGCGAGGGTCGTTATTGATTATGGATCAGGAGAGATTCGCTTCCATCATGCTGACGAGAGCGAAGTGTTGATCACCGCACCCACTACCGACCAGAGACCTGTACCTGATGCGACCACACCTATTTTGGTTGACCCTGAGGACCATGACCTTGACGAGACTATTAGAGAATTTTGTTGCTTATTGGATTCCACTGAGACCCAAGAATTCCTCTCCAAGGAGGAAGACTTGGAAAGCATGGACCTTAGAGTTCCTTCTTCTGGGACTTGGCGATGTTGATGACATCCGCGGGATTTACACGATTGACACCATTGAGCGGAGGGCAGATCCAGAGTCTTGACAGGACGGACATGACTCGACTACTTTCACTGATGAGTCCGCTCCTGTTCATCTAGATACTAATGAGACCAGGAATGAAGTTGATCTGATTGCTTTTATTCGAGAATTCGGTCCTTTTGATGAGAAAGATGATCCGATTGAGATTATTGAGGACGAATAAAGTTCGACTACTTCCACTGATGAGTTCGCTCCTTTTGGTTTTGACTTGGATGAGACCTTGCAGGATGACTCTGATTACACTACTTCCAATGATGAGGAGTTTGTCCCTTTTCACCGTGACATCAGCGAGACTCCTAAGGCCGGACCTAGTCGTACTTCTTCCACTCACCAGTCTGTGCCTTCACACCCTAGGGCCCCTGAGGATGTTCACTCTGTCGACCCTGATCGGCTTCCGTCCACTGTGTACCCCGATGTCGACCTGCACCACACCAGATCCATTCCTCAGCGGTCCTGCAAGAAGGTTTGCTTTCAACCTTCTTGACCATTTGTATATCCATCTCTGTTGTATATTCACTTTTGTTCATCTCAGTCTCTCTCCCGTTTTGCTCATCCACCCATCCTCATGTTTGCCTTGCTTAGGACGTACTTTGTCCTAAGTATAGTGGGGCGGACGAGCCAAGTGTTCATTCGTCGTTCCGTCTTATCACTCCTGTTGTTGCCTATACTTAGGACTTCTTTTACCATAAGTATAGGGGGAGTGATGCATACATCCGTCTCCATCCTTTTCTATCTTCTGATCTCTTTTCTTCTTTTCTTATTTTCCTCTTCCATCTTCTCTATCTATCAGAAAGCTGTCGCCCCTTTTCGTCAGTTTCCTATACTTAGGACGTACTTTGTCCTATGTATAGGGGGTGTGCACCCCGAGTTTCTTCTATTCTTTTCGGTCCTCTCCATTGTCACCTCTTCTTGTCTATACTTAGGGATATCTTACCCTAAGTATAGGGGGAGACAATCTGAGTACGATCTGTTCATTCCCACCCTTGACCCTCCCTGCTTTGTGTACAATCTGCAATACTTAGGATTATTTGATCCTAAGTATAGGGGGGACGGTCAACTTCTCATTCGTTCATTCATTCGTTCCTTATTCTTTAGACTTTTCTATACTCAGTATGAGTTATGTCTTCTCTTTTCTCTCTGATATATGAGGACATAGCTCAAGCTAAGTATAGGGGGGTTGTATATACCGCGTATATACTTTAGCCATAACTCGTACTTTCGTATTTTCACTAATAATTATGGCTAATTATTCTTATAAAATTCATTAAAAACCCTTACTAAAAAGATGTGATTATTCCTCAAATTCTTTGTGTATGGTACTGATTAATAAATCAGATGAAAATATTTTTTGCAAAATGTTTGAAAAATAGTTTGAAAATCCTTGTGAAAATCTTTTAAAAACTATTTGTAAAACATTTTGTTACATGTTTTCAACCTTTGTAAAAAGATTTTGATTATAAAGTTTATTTTCTTTGTGTGAAATAAAAATGTTTGAAAAAGGATTTGCAAATGGTTTGAAAAATGGTTGTAAAAATATTTTGAAAAATCTTTATATAGTGTTTGAAAAACCTTTGCAAAATGATTTTCAAATACGTGTAATATTTGTAAAATTGTTTGTAAAAATTATTTTGGACTATAGTTTTTCAAAATTGTTTGTAAAGTGATTGTCAAATAAGTTTGAGGACTAGATGCATCACATCTAAAAATTCACTATATATCTTTATAAAATTGATCACTTACCCTTGTAAATTCTTAAAATCCACTTGTTGTATATATCAGAAGCACTCCCGTGTACATATTTTTAACTTAGCTTTTAGCCAAAACTTTTTGTTTTCAAAAATCCCAAAAACATTTGCAAAATTAAAATCCAAAAAAAAACATTTGAAAATCTTTTTGAAAAATCTAAAAAAATGCATATGCATCATCATCATCTTTTCCAAAAATCCATAAAAAGTTCAAAATTTTTGAAAATTGCATCACAAAATTATTTTCTGCATAGCATTTGCATGGCATTCGCATTTTTCATATTGAGTTTGATAGTTGAACGAGTCTAAGTAAAATCCGAAGATTGGATCTTGGTTGGACCTAAAATCTACCTAATTAACAAGAACCTTATAGGAACTGGGATTGAGGTACTTCAGTTCTAGTTGACTTAATTCTTTGAGGATCATGGGACTTGGTTCAATGGATTCTTGACAGCCTAAGTAGAGTATTTCGGAGCACACGCACGACTCTTGTTGATAATGACCTAACTTGGACACTTGCATCTTTCACATGGCTCAACTCAGTTGGAGTGGTGAGGGGGTTGGATTTGCCGGTATGAGACGCACACAAGTGGAAACACTTGTCCTCCTCTAGGGAGGGAAGTGCACCCCAACCCGTCCTGTAGTGATGAGTTTCGAGGATAGGAGATCGTGGGTTGCAATAAAGCTTCAAAAGAGGGATAGTCTACTGGCTCAAGAGGAAAAACTCCCTATGTAAATGCTGTTTATATAGTATTTCAAAAAAAATTGCAAAAGCAAAAACTCCAAAAAAGTGGACATGCATGTACAAAAATGAAAATGCCTACCGGAGTGTACATATGTTGTAAAGTCAAATAAGCAAGCTTGAGCTTCAAAGTCAGATTATGTGAGCCTGTAGCTGGATGACTTGACTACACTGGTCTTGCATCATAGGATATGTAGCTACACTGGCTACCGTCCATTCTTCTCTTCACCCCCTCCTCTTGGGTCGGTTGTCACTTGAACTTAGAAGGGAATACCCTGCTCCTTAAGGAATGAGTTGTTGGATTGGGGAATCATTGGGTTGTCATATTGGAGAAGTCAGTCTCTTTGTCATTTCAATTGGGGAGAGCCACAATCACTTACATTGTACGAGTCAGATTCATAGTCGTAAGGGTTTGCGTATGAATTGAAGTATTTCTGACCTGGCTATTGAGGAGACTTGAATAAAGTTTTGGGATACTCAGAGGCTGTTGGATTTCAATTTCGATTCTAAATAAGGTTCCACCCGCACTAAAATTCTAAAGGTCTGACTTAAGCTCCAAACTTTGATTTTGTGAAGACAAGTTTGATAGTTAAACTTAATACAATTTTCTTCTTTTTCTTTTCTTTGTTTTTCTTTTCTACACTTATTGCATAAGTGTTTGCTAGGGACAAGCAAAGGTAAAGTATAGGAGGATGATGAATCCACATTTCATCACCTTTATTCTATCATTTTGGCCTTAAAAACCCTAGTAAATGCGTGTAAATAAAGCTAATTCATGCATTTTAGCATTCATGTATATGTGTGTAAATATTGTATAAATGCGGTTTTTAAAGCCAAAATTATAGAATAAAGGAAAGAAAAGAAAAAGAATAAAATATTGTAAATATTTTATGACCCGAAACCCCGAGACCTAGGCATCTCGATGACTAGGTCGACAAGGAATAAAGTAGGGGGAGATAAGGGCCAAAATACAATAAAAATACTTTTTATTCAATTCATTCTTTATTCATTTGGGGACCTATTTTTGGTTTCACTTTTTATACACTAAATAAAGAAACTTTGAACATGAAAGTTGTAGATAATTTAATATAGAAAAATATAAAATTGATTTCACTGAAAAATAATGTACAGATAAAAAGTTATGGTCTGAATAAGATTCCAAAACTCCAACTTCCCAGACCCGTATCTTGCAAATAAAAACTCGAAATGTACCAAACTCACCTTTAATTGTATATAGCTCAAAATAATCTATTTAATGGAGGTGGTTTCATATTTTTCGGAGTTACGGTATGAAAGTTGAGTTTTGGACCCATGTAGTATATTTGTACATATTAAAATAATCAATTTATTATTTATTCATTATTTTTATAATTTTATATTATTATAATTTTGTAAATATTACTTATAACATATTTGTACATTAA
This sequence comes from Ottelia alismoides, assembly GCA_037367405.1. Classification (NCBI taxonomy): domain Eukaryota; kingdom Viridiplantae; phylum Streptophyta; class Magnoliopsida; order Alismatales; family Hydrocharitaceae; genus Ottelia; species Ottelia alismoides. Next base: position 242,470 of record JAZKJV010005966.1, on the reverse strand, counting down.
AATTAGAATAAAAACCTAAATTAAACTCAAAATAAAATACATGTATATATGATACATAGATACACTGCCTATACTCATACCTATATAACACAGACTTATATTTTATTAAATATACAAAACAAATAAGAAAAATAACATAAAAATATAATTACTTGTATAAAAGTATTTTATAATTTTATAAAATAATACACAAAAATAAATAAATTAAATAAACAAAATAAAAATAAAATACTTAAATATATATATAGATACATACAAAGGGTATAAAAGGAAACTCTTATTTTTACACCTCATAAAAATATATTAAAATTACAATAAAATAACTTATAAAATAATAAACATTTTTTTATGAAATAACCTATTATTAAATAAATAATTTACTAATTTAAATTGATTTTACAAAATGTTTTTCCAGGCTTTTTCCTGGTTGGTCCACGTGGACCAACCAGGTGGGCTGGAGAGTTGACCTCGGGTCAACTCTCTGACCCCTGCCTGCTGTGTGTCAGACCTGCATTTGAACCCATCTTCAAGAATTTCTAGGGGTCGCATCGTTCCTTCTCGGGCATTGAAGCCTTCTTGGATTTTTCTCCTTGTCTATCTGTGATTCACGCCGGCCACTTGGATCCTCCAAGATTGCCTTCGTTTGCCCCCTCTTCCTCGGTCAAGGAGCCCACTCCACCATCTTTCAAAAACACCCCATCCGCCTCCAGTCCTCCTTGAACCCTCTTTGACCTTCTTTACCCTCTTTGGTTGTGAGTTCTGGATTGGTTCTTGTGACAGGAGATCCTCCAACTCCTCAGGGGCGGGGCTAGTCGACCAAGGAGGTGCTTCCACCACCTCCGGCCAAGAGTGGTCGTCGAGGTATATCTCAGGTTCTTCAACCTTCGAGGTCCCCTTTTCTTCTCGTTTTTACTCGCTTTTCTTCGATATTTATCTAGCTATAAGACCAGGTACTAGATCAGTGATTTAATTGCGTGATTGGTCAAACTTTCGAGCCACAAATTCACCCGAGTCTCCTCGCCGGAGCTCTGCTCTGGCTTTCACCATCCTCCACCACTTCACCTCATCTATCCCCTATATCGCCCAATAACAGCCCAACACGCACCGCACGAGCCTTTTCTTGCTTTTATCTAGGTTTTGCGGCTGGGAGGGGGCTTCTGTGCGCCAGCTACTCTCCAGGAACCCCACCAGATGCCCTCGCACGCCCAGGTGCCTTCGATGGCCTCCATGATCAGCTGAAGCCTCTCCGAGCTGCGGACTACGTGCAGCAGCAGATCCCCATCTCAGCGGCGTCGGAGGAGCCTTGACATGGTCCTGGGAGCCGATTTAAGTGCAGCTGGTCGGCGTTCTTCACCAGTTCTTTCACCGCCATCCAAGGTCGTAGGATCTCGAGTCATTCTTGGAGTGAAGCGGTGTCCGTCGGATCGTCCCCTCTCACCACCATCGGATCTATTGGGAGCATCTAATCCAGGCCATCAATGACGAAGGGGTATCGTCTCCCCTGAGCTTGACACGTGTATAAGTGCCTGCATCTACACCGTCCGCCGTGCAAAGAAGGGGGTATTTTGCTATATCCACCCCCTTCGTTTTTGTATTTTATTATTAGTATTCAAACTTTCCGAGGTGGCTTTAAACTTTTGTGATTTTTACATTTACACCCCCAAAGTTTTGTATAATTGCAAGTTAGTCCTCGCCAGGCACGTGCCAATGCACATGGTGCTTGGCATTTTTGCAGGGACAACCCCGGAGCTTTAGTGATTTATTATTGGTACTTAAACTTCGTTAATTAGTTAAATATTTTGTGGGAATATTGCGCAGAGGCCCCTAAGTTTCTTGCTATTTACACTAATGCCCCTTGCTTGCATGTAGTTTACTTTTGACATTTCCATTTATTGCATGCGTCTCTAAATTACTAAAAATCACTAAAAAATTACATAGTGTTCCTGTTGCATCATAGTAACTCGTCATATTTTTAATTTTCATTTTTGTTGCATTTTAATATTTATTAAAAATAAAAAACATGCATTTTTGCTACTGTGTGCATTAGAAAATACCAAAAAAATATAAAAACACTCAAGAAAATTCCCAAAAAAATATATTTTGTGTATTTTAGTTTCTTTTAACTTCAATCCAAAAATCATTAAAAAAATATAAAACAAAACTCCTAAAAATTAGAAAAGCCCAAAAACCTTCCTAAAAATCTAAAAAATCCTAGTAAAATCCTAAAAATATAAACTCATTTCCTGTAGTTTTTCTATTTTATTCTCTTTTATGGAAAATTAATTTGAGGAATTTTTGATAGTGTTTACTATTTTTCATCCTCAATTTAATTTCGGCCAGCAACTTTTATTCACTGTTTATTAGTATTTTTGATTTTAAAAATACCAAAAAAATTAGGAAAAAGCTAGAAAAATCACAAAAACATTAGAAAAATACAAAAAGACAAAAAATATTTTATCTCCTATTTTTTTCTTATTTTTACTTATTTTTTATAAATACATTATCCTCCTCTTTCTTACTTGGTATAAATATAGTCTATTTAAATTAAAAAGAAAATATATAAAATATATAAAATATAAAAAGAAAATATAAAATCAGAAAATTAAAAATCAAAATACAAAAATATAAAATTAAAAATTAAATAAAAAATATAAAATTAAAAACCCACAAAAAAATAGCATAGTAGACACTTGATCACCTTCACACACATTTTGAGCATTAGTGCCCCGTTCTACCTGTCTGCTCCCTGTGTTCGACCTCTCTACGTACTTGCTTGCTATACACCATTTATGTAGAGTTAAAAATAAATTTTAACTTCACATTGCTTGTCATTGTTTGATATCTATAGTGTGGGTTAATTGTTGATTATTTAGGGATTTTTAGCGGTCACCGCAGCGACCCTTGTGTTCCCGCTTTGTGTGGAATACTAGATTGTTAGAAATCCCTAGTTATCACTAATTAAGATTAAATCCTCAAAATTCATTGGCATTTCTTTGTTAATCTTGCATAATTAACATTCATGTTTGTCATCGTCGCCCTCCCTCTGCTACAAAACCAAAGCCTCATCGACTGCCTCAATTATCCGTCGTTTTCCAACAATCAAAGGAGCTTCAAGTGTGGCGGTGACAGCGCCACCACATCTATCCACCTTGGCGAGATCCAGTCGCCTCACAACTATTGCAGAGCACGCCTCCACTGCTCGCTTCGCTCTAGCACTCCATATCATTGTCAAGCGTGTACCCCGGGTACCCCACTTCTAACCATCATCTTCTCATCTCCATCACCCCTCAACCTCTGACCCACAACTCCGCCTCCACCCGATTCCATATCCTTCATCGATCATTGCGTTCTACGTTCATCTTTAGTGCATCAACGCTCCATCTTCGTCAGCACGCTTCGACCCATCATCAACTCTGGTTGCAACCATAACCACAATAGGAGCTAATCAACCTTCGTGTGACCTCGCCTCAACTTCGTTGCTGGAAATCTCAAGCCTCCAAGAGCCCGCAGCCATGCCATCTACACCACTCCTCTAGGACAGCAACACCAACTCCACCACCTTGTGCTTCATCGACCACCAACTCAACTTCCTCTCCTCCACCTTCTAGCCAAGAGACCTCCACCGTGATACCGGGCACACAACCTGAGACCCTCGGCGGAACCTTAATGGGAAATGGATTTAAATGCTATCAGCCCTCAAGTTCCACAAGACTCCTATTCAAGTCGCCTCGCAGTCAGCTCAGAACAAGTCTACATACACAAATTTTTATGACTATGAATCTTTTACTAGTACGATGTAAGTGAAATATAGCTCCCCACCTCAAAAGTGAAAAAGAAACAACCTCCCTCAACAAGGTAACTCTAGTCCCCTAGTCTAGTAACTCTTTCCTCAAGCAGCGGGGATATTTTCTTCAAAGTTCAGGTGCAACTAACTTAAGTGGAGGAGATGGATAAAAGAATAGATGGTATCCATTCTAGCTACCTATCCATGGATGCATGACAAGTGCAACCAAGTCATCCAGCTGCAAGCTCACAATAATTTGATTTGAAGTTCATCCTTGCTTATTGACTATATAGTTCGAATGAATTTTATTTTTACTCAGGAATGCCCTCTTTTTTTAGAGTTTTTGTCTTCTTTAATATATACAAGGATGCAACATGTACATAAGGTGTTTTCATCTTGAGCTAGTAAACTATCTTCCGTTTGAAGCATTATTGCGACCACGCATCATCCATTCTTTAGACCTCAGTGCTACTAGACCAGGTTGAGATGCACTACCCTCCCTGGAGGAGGATGGATGTTTCCACTAGTTGTTATACACCCGTATACTGCCGTAAGCCAAAGGATCTTGCCCCCACATCACCTCATCCATGAAGAGCTATGCGTAGAGTGCTTGTCCAAGTTTAGACACAATCTAGAACAATCGTGCATATGTTGTTAAATATTCTACTTAGATTAATCAAAATAACATGTGAACATAGTCTTTTGGACTCAAAGAATTATCTAGGACCTGAAAAGTTTCAATTGCAGTTATTATAAGGTTCCTTTGAAATTAAGTGGATTAAGGTCATAACCAAGCTCCATTCTTTAATTTTATCCTAGACTAGTTTAAACATCAATACTATTCTGAAAAATGCACATGAAAATGCAAGAAGTATACAAAAATATTTTCATTATTATTTTTTTAGAGAAAGAAAAACAGTTAGTAAAATAAATATATACAAGTATATACAAAGATTATACAAATTTCTTACAAAATTTTATAAGAGGATTTTATATACAAGTTTTAAATACAAGTTTTTATAAAAGATACCTATGCAATAATGACTCAAAGAATAGACGAAGAGGACAGAAGTCAGTGATCCCTCCTATACCTAGAATCGAATAATCCTAAGTATAGAAGACTATACAAATGGGGGAAACCGAGGAAAAGAATGAACTAACTCAACGGCTCGACTTGTCCTCCCCTATGCTTAGGGAGATAGATACCTAAGTATAGAAAAATAATATCAACAAGTTGTAGGACGAGCAAGAGATTAGAAGAGAGAAAAGAAAATAAAAACATGAAAAAGATTGTATGAACCACATCACTCCTCCTATACTTAAAGTAAGGTATCCCAAATATAAACAACATCAAGAGTGATGAAACATGACTGCTATGAACAATTGAAACCATTCAACTCCCTAGAGTACATCTTATGTATAACACAAGCATAGAAAAGAGGTGAACGATAAAAATGTAAGAAGAAAGAATTAAAATGTATGGTATATACAACATATAATCAACTCATGTATTCGACACAGATGACATAAAAACGTCATTGTCTGAAACCACAAATATAGAATCAACCACGAACATGAATGTATCACGATTTAGATATGGCTTCAACATCTGTCTGTTGACAACAAATGGCTATGCATCAGATGACAACCTAGATATGACAGTACTTCCACTGTCACACATAGATCTCACAATGAGCGGTCCTGACCATTTGCTTTTTCATTTATCCTAGAAACATGATCAACTTAAAATCAAACAACCATACTTTTTGATTAGGGGGGAAAGTCTTCCTTCTAATGTGTCTATCACGCCAATGCTCCTTATACAAAAGTGAGCTTCCATATGCTGCTATCTCATAATCAAGATTGCATACACGGAGTGCTCATAATGATTTATAAATTAATTCTACTAGAAGGTGGAAAGGTTTTCCAAACACCAATAAGTAGGGAGACATACCCAATGGATACTTTTACGTTGTCCGATAAGCCCATAGAACTGAGTCAAGCATCTGGCACCAATTCTCTCTCTATATATATATATATATATGGAATTACAATCTTTTGCAATATCATCCTAATCTCACTATTTGAAATCTCATTCAAGCCTTTAGTATAAGGGTGGTAAGGAGATGCAACCCGGTGCTCAATGGCATACACCTTCAAAAGATTCTTGACTTCTCTATTAATGAAATGGCTTCCCCCACTGAAATAAGTAACTTGGGAATACTAAACTACGCAATAATATGGTCCTTAAGAAAGGAACACACCATACAACTATCAACTGCTTAGGTGGGGATAAACCGTCTACTTAAATAATCCACGATAAGGAGGATGTATTGATATCCCTGACTGACAAAAAAACGGTCCATGAAGTCTATGCCCCAAGAATGAAAAACATCAGAAATCTGTATATATCTCAGGGGCATGTTATCTTTTGAACCGATGATTCATACCATATTCTAACAGTCAGTACAAACTTGAACATACTCTGTAGCATCCTTAAATAATGTTGGCCACCATAATCTTCTCTGTAAAATCTTTACTATCGTGCGCTTCCCTGAATAATGCCCACCACACTATAATTTGCGATAATGCTCAAGTAAGACGATGTATTCGTCCTGAGGAATTAACCTTCTCCAGATACAATCCGCAACCTCATGAAATATGTACAAATACTCCCATTGGTAAAAATGTATCTCATAAAGAAATCTGTCTACCTTGTGCTCCAGCCAATCTTGTGGAACTTTCTTGGAGACAAGATAGTTCATAATATCAACATACCATGGGAGTAAGTCCACAGACAAAATGATCTCATCTGGAAAGGTCTCAAAAATAGGGATCATGCTCTGCTCAAAAGTATCTGCATGTACAATGTGGGAAAGGTGATATGCTACAACATTTTTCACTCCAAGTTTATCTCGAATCTCTAAATTCAACTTCTGGAGAAGAAGGATCCATTCAATAACTCATGATTAACGAGTCATGAAAACCCTACGTTAAGTTGCGTGAATTATCGTTTAAATTTGTCATTTCGTTGTAGGCGGGAGTTCGGGGTTGATCAAGAAATAACCACAATAATTTATTCAATTTTTAATTGGTGTGGTTCTATGTTTATTTTACTTGGGAAAGTCTCAAGATCGAATTCAAGGATGCAAAGGAAAAATCTATAATTATGTATATCAATTTCCTGCGCAGGTTTTAAGGTAATTTTTTTTGGTATTTTTAATGCAACTTTGGAATGGAAAATGCAAATTTTGCTAATTTTAGGGACAAAATTGCAAATTCCATCATACAATGTCAAAAAATTGCGAAACTTGGCCGAGATGTAAATTATGGTGAAATGAACACATTACAATTTTTTTGGAATTTTCGGATGTAAAAGGAATATTTAAAGAATTTACGAATGTAAATGGTGTGAATTTCAATATTTAAATATAATAAATATTAAACTTACTTATTTTCAAAGAATAAAATTATCCAAAATCTATTACTAAGTAATTGATCTCAGAAAAATTCTAAAGCTTGAAAATATGAGATTTAATACCTACTAAAGTTGAAGACTAAAATCTACAAAATGGATTTTATAGAGCAAACCATGCATGCAAATGCAATTCTTTTTGGGCATGATGTAAATACAAATAATTCTATAATTCCTAAATTTTTGGTAATTTTTTGACCTGTGGTTAATAAAGTACGAATTTCTAAGCTCAGAATGGGTAAAATCAGCATTTTTTGCAAAAATTATTAATTAAGCACAGATCATATAAATATAAAGCATCATGCAATCGGTAGAGAATTAATTGAAGAACATCATGCGGATTTTTAATTAAAATTAATTCAATAAATAAGTTAAAATTATAGAGGAAAGTCAGGGTCTCACTGTAATATTACAATTATTGATTTAAATAGAAAATGCAGAGAGGGACTAAGGTGGAATTACCGAGAACCCCAAGAGAGGCTAAGAACGGCTTCCCGAGAATAATCAGAGACTGGGTAAACTCTCCTCGGTGCTCGACGTCAATGATCGTGGAGTCCACCTGGAGTAGAGCACCTTGGAAAGTAACGATGACTGAAATGTTTCCTCTAGACCGTTTGATGGATCGATCAGCCAGCTGGACGATCTCTCTTGACTTTTTGATTAGCCTGAGTTTGAGCTTGTCAAACACAGTGGTCGGGAGGATATTTATCGGTGAGTCCTCATCGATTCTTGCATGGGTAAAGATAATGTCTTTGATTTCACATACCATCCTAGGCAACCGCTTCACTCTGCGGCTTTTGGTCTTTCTCCCCATCACCAAGGAGGTGGCCATAGACACTGTGCATCTTTCAGTCCTTGTTCTCTTAATACCCGACCCCTTGGGCATCAATTTACTCTTTACAAATCTCTTGAGGTCGGGGAAGTGATCTATGGCCTTTATTAAGGGAAGTTTGAAAATCAATTCTTCATCGAGTGCTTCCCTTAGGGCCGGATCCAAATTTTTTAGGTCTTTTCCATTTTCTTTTTTTATGTGGATTTTTGGTTTTTCAATTTTTTTAGTGTTTTTGGTTGATGAATGGTCAGACTCTAGATTGGAGGGTAAGTGGTTAGTAGAAGAGGGAGATAGAATGGACTCCAGCTGTACAGACGGTGTGGGTTCCCTGATGCTCGCTCGGTTATTAACATCAAATCTACTTACTTCCTTTTCCACTTTAATACCCAGGCTGGCAGAAATTGAGTGCAACATATCCATGACATCTCTCAAATTGTTACCAAATGATTCATTTTTCTTAATAAGTCTAGAGATGTTATCCTCCACAAAATTCTCATGACAAATCATGGGAGAGTTCTGATCAATTGGAGGATACTGCTGAGATATTGGGGTCTCATACTCAACATACCTAGACTCTGGCATGTAGTGCGGGGTCGAGTATGGACCATGTAGATGGCAAATATTGGTCGGAGCCTCATATGATGAAACGGGGACTGATAAGCCTAGCTCATGAGTCCAATCTTGTGAATGTATGGGCTCTCCGAATGAAGGCTGGTTAATGGAAGCTTGATCACTAAAGTCAATCAAGTTTGGGAAATCATGGTTTTCTGGCCTCCCTATTATGGTTGATTGATCGATCAGTTTATGCCCTAAGGTCAAGTCGGGATGTGTATATGTAAATTGTTGTATGGTCCCTTCTTGAGGTGAGAGTGGGGGCATATAATTTTGCCAATCATCTGTCTCAGCAGTGGCTTGCTCTTCATTCGATTCTTTGATTCCGGCATGCTCTCGAGAGTAAGGATAGTCAGCCCAAGGTGGAAGTGGATCTGGAGTGTTAGAATATGGAGTAGGTGAGAAATGCGAAGAAGTGGAGAAGTCAGTTGTGGTTCTAACTTCATCATCGGATCGAGGTGGAACCGACCACGGGTAAGGGTCTCCCGTGGATGGCGGAGGATATATGGAAGAAGGTGAAGGTGAAGGTGAAGATGAACGGTATATGGTCAAGGAGATATGACCAGAGGTCACAGGATATGGGGACCAATATCCCGACATTTTTTAGAGGAAATGATGAATGTAAGGAGGTAGAGGTAGAAAATGTGCAATTACAAAGGATAACACACACGGACAAACACAAAGACAAACGCAAGAGCAAACCCTGAGTTCACACTCAACATGGTGAAGGACTCGAAACCGAGTCCAATTAATCTTGTTAAATTTAAGTGTGATTTTTCAAGCGAGATAGCAAGGATTTACGCGGCCTATAGGGAAGTCGGCTTAGAGCCGGATGCGTCTTCCCTGTTTAACCTGTCGCCTAAGATACCGTCGGTCCTTCCTTTCTTCGCTCCTATCCCAAGTTGATGGACTCAAAGACCATGCCCCTATCAACCTGCAAGCAGGCGGAGGCTGACAAGGCTGGGCCTTGTCGTGAAGTACCGCTGGTTTGCCCCTGACTACCCGTGAACAGGCGGAGGCTACTTGGTAATATTCAGTGAATCTAAAAATATTCAACTCGTGATATTTGCTAGGATCAGTTGGCCCGTGATATGGAAGGCAGGGATTTGGGCTCTACCTTAAGGTGTTCACACACACTCAAGTACCCTCACTCAGGCTGAAAACAAGGTCGGGGTTACTCACCCGCAAATAAGGGTTAATTTTAGTCAAATTTTTTGTCCAATTCAATTAGCAGTCCCGATTTTAAAGATTAGTTGTCACTGATATTAATCCAAACACAAGCAATCACGTCTACCGTCTAGTCCCAATTCCTTTATCCTAGGTTAGAAAACCGAGAGAGAGAGAGAGAGAGAGAATCGGAAAAAGCCGATGCATTCGAAAAAACAATGATGAATGCTTGAGTAAGAAGACTTATAGTGCCTCCAGCTCTCTACAATGCGGGATGCAGTACTGAATTGAAATTTTTATACTAAATGAATGCAATCGACAAAATCCGCTCATAGACAAGCAATTCTATTTGAGAGTGAAGCACAAGTTCTATTTGACTAGATCTGCGGTCTAAGTGCGTCTTTTAAGTGATGTGTGGTCTTAGAAAATTACGAGCACAAGCAAATCCTAGAGTGGCTCGAGGAGCCGCTAGTGCAAGCCTAGTCTAAAAATTCAATACACACAACAGATGGGACATGGTTCCACTATGTTTACACACACGAGAACCCAAACGGGAACCGTTGTAAATGCAGACACTTTTTTGTTACAAAAATCTTTTTGACATCCACCAGCCGACTTGATCCAAGAATCGTCAGCCTCCGATGCACTTCGAGATGCGTCGACTTCAAGAAAGCCGCTCCAAATCCACCGGGCCCTCGCACAAAAAAGATGCAAAAATGTCAGACAGAGATATATACAGAATTGGTTAGAAAAATAATTAAAGAAAAAATGGATAATTACAATATGGCTCGGGGGTCAGACTACACGAGTGAATGGAAAACGTAAACCTAACATTCTAATATGATCCTAAGCCGTTTGATTGGCATGTACCCTTGTGATCCTAAGCCGTTTGAGTCCTCCTTAGAAGCTGTCACGGTGGTGGTGCAAGCAGTTGATGAAGTGGAGGTGTGGGGAGTCTTGAAACCAACAGTCATCCGGATAGTCGGTCTCTCAAGCGTAGCCGAGAGGTGGGACTCATCTACCTCTCTATGGTCATGACTGTCAGCGGATGTGCGGGTCACCTTAGAGTAAAGTGCATCAAAGAATGGGTGAGGTCGGAGTGCTCCCAATGCTGAAAAATCGATCTCCCGAGTCTCGTAATCTATAGTTGCCTTAGTTGAGGCTAAGAACGGCTTCCCGAGAATAATCGGAGATTGGGTAAACTCTCCTCGGTGCTCGATGTCAATGATCGTGAAGTCCACCTGGAGTAGAGCACCTTGGAAAGTAACGATGACTGAAATGTTTCCTCTAGACCGTTTGATGGATCGATCAGCCAGTTGAACGATCTCTCTTGACTTTTTTATTGGCATGAGTTTGAGCTTGTTAAACACAGAGGTCGGGAGGATATTTATCGATGATTCATCATCGATTCTTGCATGGGTAAAGATAGTGTCTTTGATTTCACTTTCCACCCTATGCAACCGCTTCACTCTGCGGCTTTTGGTCTTTCTCCCCATCACCAAGGAGGTGGCCATAGACACTATGTGTCTTTCAGTCCTTGTTCTCTTAGTACCCGACCTCTTGGGCATCAATTTACTCTTTACAAATCTCTTGAGGTCGGGGAAGTGATCTATGTCCTTTATTAAGGGAAGTTTGAAAATCAATCCTTCATCGAGTGCTTCCCTTAGGGTCGGATCCAATTTTTTTAGGTCTTTTTCATTTTCAATTTTTATGTGGATTTTTGGTTTTTCAATTTTTTTAGTGTTTCTGGTTGATGAATGGTCAGACTCTAGATTGGAGGGCAAGTGGTTCGTAGAAGAGGGAGATAGGATGGACTCCAGCTGTACAAACGGTGTGGGTTCCCTGATGCTCGCTCGGTTTTCAACATCAAATCTACTTACTTCCTTTTCCACTTTCATACCCAGGCTGGCAGAAATTGAGTGCAACATGTCCATGACATCTCTCAAATTGTTACCAAATGATTCATTTTTCTTAATAAGTCTAGAGATGTTATCCTCCACAAAATTCTCATGACAAATCATGGGAGAGTTCTGATCAATTGGACGATACTACTGAGATATTGGGGTCTCATACTCAACATCCCTAGACTCTGGCATGTAGTGTTGGGTCGATTATGGACCATGTAGATGGCAAATATTGGTCGGAGCCTCATATGATGAAACGGGGACTGATAAGTCTAGCTCATGAGTCCAATCTTGTGAATGTATGGGCTCTCTGAATGAAGGCTGGTTAATGGAAGCTTGATCACTAAAGTCAATCAAGTCTGGGAAATCATGATGTTCAGGCCTCTCTATTCTGGTTGTTTGATCGATCAATTTATGCCCTAAGGTCAAGTCGGGATGTGTATATGTAAATTGTTGTATGGTCCCTTCTTGAGGTGAGAGTGGGGGCTTATAATTTTGCCAATCATCTGTCTCAGCAGTGGCTTGCTCTTCATTCGATTCTTTGATTCCGGCAAGCTCTCGAGAGTAAGGACAGTCAGCCCAAGGTGGAAGTGGATCCGGAGTGTTAGAATATGGAGTAGATGAGAAATGCGAATAAGTGGAGAAGTCAGTTGAGGTTCTGACTTCATCATCGGATCGAGGTGGAACCGACCACAGGTAAGGGTCTCCCGTGGATGACGGAGGGTATGTGGAAGAAGGTGAAGGTGAAGATGAATGGTATATGGTCGAGGAGAAATGACCAGAGGTCACAGGATATGGGGACCAATATCCCGACATTTTTTAAGAGGAAATGATGAATGTAAGGAGGTTGAGGTAGAAAATGTGCAATTACACAGGATAACACACACGGACAGACACAAAGACAAACGCAAGAGCAAACCCAGAGTTCACACTCAACACGATGAAGGACTCGAAACATAGTCCAATTAATCTTGTTAAATTTAAGTGTGATTTTTCAAGCAAGATAGCAAGGATTTACGCGGCCTATAGGGAAGTCGACTCAGAGCCGGATGCATCTTCCCTGTTTAACCTGCCGCCTAAGATACCGCAGGTCCTTCCTTTCTTCGCTCCTATCCCAAGTTGGTGGACTCAAAGACCATGCCCCTATCTACCAGGAAGCAGGCGGAGGCTGACAAGTCTGGGTCTTGTCGCGAAGTACCGCTGGTTCACCCCTGACTACCCGCGAACAGGCGGAGGCTACTTGGTACTACTCAGTGAATCAAAAAATATTCAACTCGTGCTATTTGCTAGGTTCAGTTGGCCCGTGATATGGAAGGCGGGGATTTGGGCTCTACCTTAAGGTGTTCACACACACTCAAGTACCCTCACTCAGCCTGAAAACAAGGTCGGGGTTACTCTCCCGCAAATTAGGGTTAATTTTCGTCAATTTTTTGTCCAATTCAATTAGCAGACCCGATTTTAAAGATTAGTTGTCACTGATATTAATCCACACAAGCAATCACGTCTACCGTCCAATCCCAATTCCTTTATCCTAGGTTAGAAAACCGAGAGAGAGAGAGAGAATTGGAAAAAGCCGATGCAATCGAAAAAACGATGATGAATGCTTGAGTAAGAAGACTTACACTGTCTCCAACTCTCTACAATGTGGGATGCAGTACTGAATTGAAATTTTTATACTAAATGAATGCATTCGACAAAATACGCTCATAGACAAGCAGTTCTATTAGCGAGTGAAGCACAAGTTCAATTTGACTAGATCTGCGGTCTAAGTGCGTCTTTTAAGTGATGTGTGGTCTTAGAAAATTACGAGCACAAGCAAATCCTAGAGTGGCTCGAGGAGCCGCTAGTGCAAGCCTAGTCTAAAAATTCAATCCACACAACAGACGGGACACGGTTCCACTATGTTTACACGCGCGAGAACCCAAACGGGAACCGTTGTAAATGCAGACACTTTTTTTGTTACAAAAATCTTTTTGACGTCCAACAGCCGACTTGATCCAAGAATCGTCGGCCTCCGATGCACTTCGAGATGCATCGACTTTAAGAAAGCCACTCCAAGTCCACCAGGTCCTCGCACAAAAAGATGCAAAATGTCAAACAGAGATATATACAGAATTGGTTAGAAAAATAATTAGAGAAAAAATGGATAATTACAATATGGCTCGGGTGTCAGACTACCCGAGTGAATGGAAAACGTAAACCTAACTTTCTAATGTGATCTTAAGCCGTTTGCCTCCCCGGCAACGACGCCATTTTGATGACCGCTCCCGCTACCCTTGTTAATTCGAGCAAATTAATGTTCAAATTAATTACTAATGTTCGTTGATGTCGGATAACGAGAGCGAATATCAAAAACCACTTTTAATTTAATCAAGTTAATTTAGAGCGACAATTTTTTACTTGGTGAAGTCCAAGGTCGAACTCAGGGAGGCATCTGTCTCCTTAGGTGAATTTTTAGCAAAGTTCCGGTGTTTGATTTTAGAGGAATATTTTTTTTGGTCTTTTTCTATTTTCTATGCAAGACTCGTGCAAAAAGCAGGCCAATTTATAACTTAAATCAGTTAAGTATTCAAATGAAGTCCAAAAATAATGAAAAATGGCCAGATGATGGAATATGATGTAATTAAGCTACCCTAATTTTTTTGGAATTTTCTGACACTAATTGAATTAATTATGAATAAACAATGAATGCAGGGTGATTTTGACTAATTTAATTTTAATAAATATCAAATCACAGTATTTTGGCGAACTAAAATTATCCTAGATAGATCAAAAGATGAGGAATCTAGGAAAATTATCAGACAATTTTGATGTGAAATGAACCTATTAAAAATAAACCAATGAGATCACCAATTAATTTATTTAGTCCTCTAAATGCGTGCAATTAAGATGAAATTTTTGTGCAAGGTGCATCTATTTATCCTAGAGCTAATGTGATTTTTTGGGAATTTTTTGATTTACAGAGAATTTGTTATTAATTAAAAGGTGAAATTGGGCAAAATATCACAGAAATGGACCAATTAATTAATTAAAAATTCCACTGATACAACAAAATTATGCCAATGTCGCATAAGATAAAGGACAAGTTAAACTACAACATGCAATTTTTAGAATTTAAAAATGATGAAATATGGACACCTATGTATGCGTGCAAAGATAGGGGTATAAATGCAATACATAAAATAAAAATTACTTAAAATAAAATATGCTGACAGGGACCTTTATGCAATTACCTAGAATGCAGGGGGCTGGAATGCAAATTCTCCACTGACGCACATGCTTCTCACGTGGGGGCGCTTCACAGGGATCGCTTTGCAATTTCAGAAACTTCTTGGGGCCTCAGTGTAATTTGCCTAGGGTGCACGTGCTGCTCACGTGGGGCGCCTTAGGCTCGGGTGACTTCGGAGGCTCGGGTGTTGGCTTGGGTTCTTTGGAGGTTCGGTTGGAGGCTCGGAGAAGCTTCGGGTGATCTGAGCCTAGAGGTCGGGGAAGAGGCTCAGACCAGGCGACGTGGCGCGATCAAGACCGTCGGATCAAGAACGATCCAACGGTTGCTGGATGCTGGGGCATGGCGAATCAGTGACCGTTGGATCGGGATGGATCCAACGGTGCCTGGAGATCGATGGAGGTGGCTACGTGGCATGCTTCTGTCCGTAGGATCGCTGGTCGATCCAACGGTGATGGGCTTCCTCCAGAGATGACGATGTGGCACGATTGTGACCGTGGGATCAAGGAGAGATCCAACGGCTCTCTGTTGCTCCGGTGCTTGGACATGTGGCTGCCTTCGGACCGTTCGATCAAGATGATCGAATGGTGGCTATACGTCTTCTCCAACGGCCCTCCGCCACCTGCGGAGGAGTAGGCGGGGCTCCGACGAAGCGGGGCTCGCTCCGCCTCGGTCTCTAGGCATCGATGAAGGTCGATGGCGGCTGTCACGTAGCTAGGTAGATGCGGGGCGAGGTGCCGAAGCTTTAGGTGGCCTCAGGAGGGATGGAGGATCGCTGAAGCACCGTGGCGGTGAAGATCGATGGAAGCTCCGATGAGCTTCCAACCAATCAAGAAGATATCACCTGCAGGGGTTAGGTCTATAGCTGAAGCACGCAAAATGTATGTGGAGTTGTGCTAAGTGAACTACGAGGCCTATGAAGGAGTGGGGGGGTGTCCGGTGATGGTGCTCCGCCCAGGTGGCGGAGCTGGTGTTGGTGAAAGTCGAGATGCGGTGTTTGAGGGAATGGAAGGGTGCGCGAAGATGGGAGCTCTGTCGCGGAGCTCGGAGAGGTGAAGGTGGAGCGAGAAGACAGTGGTGGCGGGCGAAAATTAAATCGTAGAAATCAAGAAGAAAACAAGAAGATCAGAAGAGGATGGAGGGGGTCTACCTGGGAAATGGAGCTCAAATTTGCGCTCCAGGTCGTCGCTCGAAGGATCGGTAGAGTCCCGAGCTCACGCAGCTCGCAGTTGGAGGCTGCAGCACGGTGGTGGCGACCGTGGATCTCGCTGGAGAAGAAGGCCTGTCGTCGGTCGAAGAATCACTCAATTTCTGTCACGAGTCGATGGCTCTGATCTCAAGGTTTCTCTCTGGGGTGGCGGATGGAAGTGAATGTGGCCGGAGGGCGAGTATTTATAGGATGGAGGTGTTGGACGGAGTCTCGGGAAGGTGGAGTTCGTGGAGGTTTTGGGGAGACTCTGGTGGGAGTTGTGGTGAATGAGGGAGCTGGCGAGGATGAGGGGAGAGTGGTGAAGATCGTGGAGGTGTTGGCAGTTGGAGAGGGTGGCATGAGTGGAGGTGAGAATAGAAAGGGCCGACGTCTCACGCAAGGTCGAGATCGTGGGAGAGAGGGTGACCGGAGGTAGAAGACAAGGTCCTGACCGTTGGATCTCGTGATCCAACACCGGGGAAGAGGGCACTCAGGGTCGGCTTGGATTTGATCAAGGGTGAATTGATCAAGGGGCATGATGGCGCCACGTGGCTCGTCGAAGGCAAAGTGCGAGCGGGCGACGTGGATTAAATATGAGGTTGCTCGATCAGATGGTTTATGAAGCGCCACATGTTGCCTTTTCGATGAGGCGCGAGCGAACGGTGTGATGCGATTAGGGCTTCGATCGAAGGGCTGAGGTGCGAGGCAGGATAAGCGACTGTGATGGAAAGGCATGGGCGCGATCGAGTGGCGCAAGATGCGCCAAGTGTCAAACTGTGGGAGAGGCGCGAACGGGCGGATCAGATCTGAAATGGGAAGTGATCTAACGGCAGGGGAGTATGGCGCACGTGGAGGTGGCGCAGCCGTTGGATCTGGATGAAGATCCAACGGCTGTGGGCACAGGTGGCTAGGGCAAGGGGAGCGGGCCGCGTGGCGCAATCAGAGGGCGCCACGTGGCCAGCTATGAATGGCTGAGAGAAGAAATGAAGTTAGAGAGAGAAGGAGGTCGAATTTGGAAAAACTCAAAACATGGAAGTTGTAGATCTCGATGAGATCTACAAGTTTCATGTTGACCAAAGATGGAGATGAGGTCGAATATGACACAAAAATACATAAATACAAATATACATATGTATAGTATACATAGAGGCCCAAAAACCCAACTTCCTCCTACGAGCTCCAAATTGGATGAAATTAGTCTCATTTTAAAGGTCTTTTAATGTGTATTATTTCGAAGGTGAGTAGACCTATTTTGGAGATTGTATGAAGGAGTTATGGGTTCTCTAAGATCCAGAGGTTCTAGGGCTTTATTGGGTGCTTTTACAAAGGGGATCCCTGACTTCTCTTCCTTGTATTAATAACTAGAAGTGTACATATTATAAGGTGTTTTATTTTGGAGGAGATATTAGGTGGATATTTTTACAGTGGATCTGGCTTCTTATTTAATGCAATTATGAGTGCTAAATGCATATATTATGAATGCATGTATGAATGCTAATTGTGTAAGACAAAGGGAAATATGCTGCTATTTACTCGGGGAGAAGACTCTATTTTCAACTTTTAGAGTGATGAATCACGGATTCATCACCTATGTAAAGGGGTAGCACCTCAAAGAGTTGAGGAAGTGAATGCTAGAACTGCTTGCACTTGTGCATCAGTTACGAGAAGCTGAGTATATGCTAAATGTGTACAAAAGCCAAATGTATGCCATGCAGTGGGAGTAGTAAACTGTTACTAATCCAACTATGGGGAAAAACACTTGCTTGCAGTAAAAACAATATCTTCAAAGATGACAAGACTTTAGAGATAGTGATTTCTAAGTCTCATCTTCAAGTAATTAAGATTTTATAGATGGAGATCTAAAAGGTGTTAACTATGAATACCTTAGGAGATAAAGATCTCTAGGAATAAGTGTATACTGATAAGGATAATTTAAATTACATACTGGTTATAATAATTATTAAGCTATAGTGTCAAGGACACTATAACTGACTAGATTGAGTTTTGGTTGCATAAGATGCAACATTCGCATTGGATGCGAACACTATTACTAGGAGATATGCAAGTGTCGTAAAAGGACTTGGAGTAGTCTCTTGGGAAAAGAGTGACTGATCAGCTTACCTAACTATTTTTAAATAGCCTATGTTTGTCACATGAGTGCGGGTTTCAATGATTAGCCCATTAATGGCTCTTTGGGCTAGTGGGAGATTGTTGGACATGCGAGCCAATGGCGAGCCATTATGCAATAAATGTTATTGCGAATATCATTCCCTGATATGATATGAAGAATAAATTATTTGCATAATAGGTCCCTTAGTACAATTAGGATGATGTACCATGGCCATCTTTATAATCATACAGCTATTGATTCAACTATTGAATCATAGAGGTTGGTGCTTGGATGAATAACTAAAGGGTTAGATTGAGGACTCATCAAGCACCGTCAAATGAATGTTAAGAGATGATCTCCAGCCTGAGTAGGAGATGGCAATCCTTTTCTAATTTAGGTTGATATCTAACCGACCTCTTGATGTAGGTCCTCTGCATAGAAATAGAGATTCAGAGGTGTTAGATAAGTTAGGTCAAAGAGTTGACTTAACGAGATCGAGATAACCAAAGTCCTATATCGTATGCTGTCACGATACAGGCATGCATCCTCTGATCGGAGACAGATGTGTTACTATATGTCTGAGTATGTATATTTGGCATACCAATAGGTTGATGACCTAACCAAGGTCTATACACCGACGCGCTGGTGTGCATGTAAGGGCATATGAGTAATACGATCTCTGAAAGGGATCATACAGGTTCATTACTGAATCGGAAGATATGAGGTCACTCATGAGATATTAGGAAGAATCAAATTTCGTGCACGGTCGTCTCACTTTGGAAGCTTGGCTGAATTTGTAGGTTTGATATATACTTTTGAAAAGTATATGATCAAGACCTAGGTATGATATATGCTTTTGGAAAGTATATGATTGATACCAACTCCCAATGATCGAATGAGAAACTTACTGATAAAACCGAGTAGTAGACAGTATAAAGTTGATCTAATACTTCGGATATATTCTAAGTCTTCCAGTATGCAGAATGTACAGGTGTTGGGAATACCTGAGGGTGATGTGATCATAAACGATTGTATAACCATGACGCTTCCATTCCTAGGGAAAGATGAAACGTGTTTGGATTTTAGTGACTCCTCTCAGTAGAGAACTAATCTTATCTTAGTCCAAATGTTGGGCATTGATCTGAACATGATTCACATGAAATGAGAAGATTAGATTTGCGGTCTTGATTTAATCAAGCATCTATGGGAGGCTCGCGATCTGGATTTGAGATATGATATCAATATACAAGTCACTATATGTGGAACAATACAATCACCCTGTCCTTATCTCCAAGTATCCGCGGAGAAAGCACATTATCCTTGAAAGAGTTCAGGATAATGTCATTGTTGATATGTGTATCCAAGCATTGAGAAAATTGATAATTAAATGCGATTTAATTATCATTAATAATATGATTTGATTCATATTATAAGGAGAGTTATCTAAGATAACTAAATGTGATTTAATTATCAAAGATGTGAATAATGTGAATGCGATCCATATTATTTGGGCACACAAGCAAAGAGATCCAAGATGATTAAATGTGATTTAATTATCATGGATATGAATAATGTGGATAGCAATATCCATATTAGTCTTATATATTATAAATGTGATTTATAATATATAAGAGAGAGCTATTTGTGATTTACTTTTGTTAATTAAATGTTGATGTGAATCGGATTCACATTGGACAATTAATTGAAAATACAATTCACATTTTATTTTGGGTTGTGAATGCGATTCACAATTTTCCAATGTCAAGATTGCAATATTCATAAAATAATTATGAATTATTTTTGTATAATAATTTACAACAAGTGTTGTTGTAAATCTTGGAGATTTCCATGGAATAATATAATCTCATGAGATCTCATGAGGTTGCATGAGATTGCCACCAAATCCAATATTATGGAAGGAGGCAATCTTCATTCCATAATCTCCATGCTTGATTGATTTAATATGGGATTGATTTATATTAATTTATCAATATATATTTAATCTAAATTAAATTTATTGTTGTTGGTTTTTACCAACATAAATCTTAGCCATTAAAAGAAACACAATCAGTGAGAGCCATTGGATTTGTGTTGCCCATGGATTGAGATTCATGGATCCCAAAATATTATAAAAGGAGATCATTGCTCTTCTTTACACAATGAGAACATAAGTTTCTCTCTCTCTCTCTCTTTCTCTCTATACACGCCTACTCTCTCTTCCTCTCATGTGGTCGTCCACCATGGATGCCTTAGAGAGTTTCTTCATCGCCGCAGCAACGACGTTATGTTGCCCAATCGTTTGCTTGTGTATCTCCGTCTCCTTCGGTGCACCTCACTCGTGAAGAATATGTCGAATCTCATGTGTCGAGATCAGGAGATCGCCCGCTTGGATCTTCAACATGGATTGTGAGAAGCACATGTTCCATCAACACACTCGCAAGCATCTCCTCCGTCGGATCGGACTTGAGATAGGAGGTCTCTTCGTTTAGAGACTCGATCGCAACCATGCTTCAAGAGGTAATCCTGTTACTTGTTTGTGGTTTAGACGAAACGATCCGAGAAGTGTTCTTGGATCATGTGATTTCGTCACATGAAAATTTTTATTTTCCGCTGCATCGGGCAACTAGTGCGACTAGTCGCTCCCGATCGCATACGATGCGATCCTCACGCTTCCGTGATGCACTTGAGGATCTAACCATATTCTTCAAGTACTATCCCTAATATCCATATACTTGATAATTAAATAACATTTAATAATCTAAGATCTCAATCTCATGCATTCAAATAATATGAATCTTATCCATATTACTTGTGATAATTAAATTACATTTAGTTATCCATTTCGCAATGCTAGGATATATTAACAATGGAATTATTCTTTAAACCTTTCAAGAATAATGCACTTTCTCCGCAGATACTTAGAGATAAGGACATGGTGATTATATATTCCACGTATAGTGACTTGGATGTTGAGATCATATCTCAAGTCTAGATCTTAAGGACCTCCCATATATGTTTGATTAAATCAAAGATGTAGATATAATCTTATAATTGCATAAGAATCTCATTTAGAACAATGTCCAACATTTGGATTGAGATTAGATTACTTCTCTATTGAGAGGAGTCACTAAAATCCATACATGTTTCATCACTTCCTTTGTATGGATACGTCATGGTTATTCGATCATTTATGATTACAACAGTCTCAGGTATTCCTAATATATGTACATCATACATACTGGAAGACCTAAAATTAACCCGATTTTTTAGATCTCTTTTGGATTATCACCTCCAAGGTTTTATCATTAAGATACTCATTTGTTCCTTGGGAATTAGTATCTATCATATACTATTCAAAAGCATATATCATACCTACAAATTTCTGTCATGATTCATAAGAAAGATGACAGTACATTGAATTTGATCAGTCCTAGTACCTCATGAGTAAGTTCATGTCTTCCGGTTTACAAGTGAACCTGTATGATACCATAGAGAGAGTATATTATCCATATGCCCTTATATGCATACTAGCTCATCGATGTATAGACCTTGATTAGGCCATCTGAAGGATATGGAATAATCCTTAAGCGCATCACGGAAGCGTAAGTATCCTATCATATACGATCGAGAATGACTAGTCGCCTAGTTGTTCTATGCAGCGAAATTTATTTTTTTCATGCAATGAAACCACATGATCCAAGAATGATTCTCAGATCGTTTCATCTAAACCACATCAAAGATAAAGGAATACCTATTGGAGCATTGTTGCGATCAAGTCTCTATAAAAAGAGACCTCCTTTCTCAAGTCTGATCTCCGGAGAAGATGCTTGCGAGCGTGAAGATGAGTTGCGTGATCCTCGTAATCCAACATGTTAATCCAAGCATAGTTCCTGATCTCGTCGCATGAGATCAAACGTATTTTTGTGAGCGACGCACACCAAAGAAGATGGAGAACCGAGAGTCGTCGAAGTGGCAGCACAACAGCGAAGCGACGACAGAGACTCCTCTCTTGGGTTAGGTGGACGGCCACCAAGAGAGAGAGAGAGGACGAGAGGGATTGGAATGAATGAGAGAGGAGAGAGCTTATTGTTGTCAAGTTCTTAACATCTTGGAAGTGCAGGGGGTGCCTCTCGTTATATAGGGTTTTGGGAGTCCATGGATCACAATCCATGGACTACACAAAATCAAAAGATGAGATTGATTTGTGCTTCTTTCAATGGACAAGATGTTGTTGGTAAAAATACAACAACAATTAATTCAATTTAGATTAAATAATTTAATCCAAAATCAATCAAGATTTCATGGAGATTTTGGATGGAAATCTCACTCTTCATATTTGACGGGACGTCCACTAATTTCCATATTGGAATTGGTGGCCGTCCACCCTTCCAATATGGAAGGGTGGATTTCCATGCAATCTCATGCAATCCTCTTGAGATTGCAAGATTCCTTGGAAATCTCTATGATTTTATGACAAAACTTGTTGTAAATTATTCTACAAAAATAATTCATAATTGTTTTCATAATATTGCAATCTTGCCATTGGAAATCTGTGAATCACATTCATAACCCACAATGAAATGGGATTTACATTTTCAATTAATTATCCAATGTGAATACAATTCACACCAATAATTAATCAACAAATATAAATCACAATAAGCTCTCTCTAATACATTATAAATCACATTTATAATATATTATGAATAATTGGATATTGCTATCTATATTATTCTTATCCATAATAATTGAATCACATTTAATTATATTGGATGATCATTCATGCATCCCAATAATGTGAATCAAAATCACAATATTCGAGATAATTAAATCACATTTAATTATCCATTTCTCAATGCTTAGATATAATTAAACTATGGAATTATTCTTGAACTCTTTCAATAATAGTACGCTTTCTCTGTAGATACTTGGAGATAAGGACAGGGAGATTGTATTGTTCCACATATAGTGACTTGGATGTTGAAATCACATCTTAAATCCAGATCTCACAGACCTCTCATAGATGCTTGATTAAATCAAGACCGTAAATCTAATCTTATCATTGCATCGAAATATCATTCAGATCAATGTCCAATACTTGAACAAAGATCAGATTACTTCTCGACTGAGTGGAGTCACTAAAATCCAAACCTGTTTCATCACTCTCTCGGAATGGAAGCGTCACGATTATACAATTGTTTATTATCACATTACCCACAGGCATTCCTAATACTTGTACATCCTACATACCGGAAGAATTATGATACACCCAAAGATATAGATCAATTTTACATTGTCATCTTTAGGGTTTAATCATCAAGTTTCTCAATCTTGGTTATTGAGAATCGATATTGATCATATGCTTTCCCAAAGCATATATCATACCATCAAATTCTTGTCATGCTTCCTAAAAATGACGACCATGCATGGAATTTGATGGGTCCCAATACCTCATGAGTGAGTTCATGTCTTCTGGTTCACAAGTGAACATGTATGATCCCTTTTAGAGATCGTATTGATCATATGCCCTTACATGCACACTAGCTCGTCGGTGTATAGACCTTGGGTAGGTCATCAACCTATTGGTCTGTCAAATGTACCCACTCAGACATATAGTAACACATGTGTCTTTGGTTAAAGGATGTGTGCCTATATTGTGACAATATTCAACACAGGACTTAGGTTATCTCGATCTCGTCAAGTCAACCCTTTGAGAAAACTAATCTGACACCTCTGAATCACTATTCCCATGCAGAGGACTTGCACCGAGAGGTTGGTCAGATATAAGCCTTAATGAGAAAGGATTGCCATCTCCTACTCCAGATGGAGATCATCTCTTTGAGGGTTTATGATGAGTCCTCAATCTAACGCCTTAGATATTCATCCATGCACCAACCTCTATAATTCAACTAATGAGTTAACAGTTGTATAGTTATCAAGACGGCAGTGGTACATAACTTTAATTATACATAGGGACCTTATAGTGCATTCATTCATTTAATCTCAGAAAGGGAGTAAAACAATCAATAACTTCTATTGATAAATCATCTATTACAATAACATTTATTGTAATAATGGTTCGCCTTGGGCTCACTTAGCTAACAATATCCCACTAGCCCTCAGAACCATTCGGAACAATCGTTAAACCCATACACATAAATTGTTGGTTGAAAACCTTCTGGGTCAGAGGTTTGGTAAGAGGATAAGCAGTGTTGTCGGTAGAGGCCACCTTTGTGATGACGATATCACCATGCTTTTGAATCTCCCGAGTGATGTGGTTTTCCCTTTCCACGTGCTTTCTCTTTTGATGCCATCTGGATTCCTTTTCCTGGGTAATGGATCCCGTGTTATCATAGAGTAACGGGATGGAGGTATCAAAGGAAACTATGCCAAGTTCCAGAATGAACTTACGCAACCACACCGTCTCTTTTGTAACATCCGATGTGGCAATGTATTCGCCTTCTGTTGTTGAATCTGCTGTAGTGTCTTGCTTCTTGCTTTTCCAGCTCACAGCACCACAATTCATTAGGAACACAAACCCTGATGTCGACTTTCAATCATCAATATCCAACTGGAAGTCTGAATCAGTTTATCTCAAGACTTGGAGATCACCATCTCCATAGACCAAGATGTAATGTTGCGTCCGTCTCAGATATTTGAAAATGTTCCTTACTACATTCCAGTGTTGCTCTCCATAGCAAGATTGATAACGACTTACCACTCCCACTAAATGGTAGATGTTTGGCCGAGTACACATCATGGCATACATTAAGCTTCCTCCAAATGATGCATAGGGACATCCAGCTATGGCTTTCTTTTTCTAAACACTTTGAGGAGCCATTCCTTTAGATAGGTGAGTACCATGCCTTAAGGTTAGGAAACCTTTCTTGGAACTATCCATACGGAAACATTTAAGAATCTTCTTAATGTACCCATGTTGTGATAATCCCAATATCCTCTTTTATCGGTTTGTGAACAACTTCAGGCCTAATATATAAGAGGCTTCTCTATGATCTTTCATCTCAAAGGTATGGGACAACCAAATCTTAACACTGATCATCATCCCCGTATCATTCCCAATGGTAAGTATGTCATCTACGTAAAGTACGATTAACACAATGACGTTCCCACTAAGGTTCTTGTACACACAAGGTTCATCAGGATTCTGCTCAAAATCATAACACTTTATGGTTTCGTCAAATATGATGTTCCAACTACGAGAAGCATGTTTGAGCCAATAAATGGATTTCTTCAGCTTGCATACTTTACCATCCTCAACTATGAGTCCCTGGGGCTGCTCCATATAGATATTCTACTCGAGGTATCTATTGTGGAAAGTTGTCTTGACGTCCATCTGCCAGATGTCGTAGTCAAGAGATGCAACTATAGCCAGTAGTGTCTTGATGGACTTAAGCATAGCCATAGGAGAGAACATCTCATCATAGTTGATGCCTTCTTGAAGCTCCATTTGCACCCAATGGGTTTCACCCCTTTAGGTGGATCCTATAGGGTCCATACACCATTCTTATGCATGGAGTCAATTTTTAACTTCATTGCTAGCATCCATCTATCCATGTCATGATCTGCAAGTGCTTAATCAAATGAAGCAGGATCATTGTTAGTTTCATCTGACACATGGAATCCATACCTTTCAGGTGTGCAACCACCCTCGAACTCCTTCGAAGAGGTATGGGTGTTTCATCTTTATTTATCTCTTCATTTTCTGGTTCAGGAAGCTCGGAATCCTCAAGGGATTTAATGAGTTCCTCTACTTCACTTTTCTCTTGACTTTTTAGGAAATCATCCTCCAGAAATTCCACATCTCTAGAGGTGAAAACCTTTTGGGTCTCAGGGCCATAAAGTTGGTATCCATTACCATCTTTTACATACCCAGTGAAGTAACATTCACGAGAGAGAGAGATGCTAGCTTACTTGCATCCACGTTCTTTGCATGGACCAGGCATCCCCAAACCCTCAAATGATTAACTCTAGGTTTGGTTCCATACGAGAGTTTGTGAGGAGTCTTAGGTACAAATTTGTTAGGAATCTTATTTAGGATATATATTGTAGACTCTACTACATATCCCTAGAAACTAAGAGGTAAATGTGCCTTGCTCATCATTGAACGAACCATATCCATGATAGTCCTGTTGCATCTTTTAGCAACACCATTAAGTTGGGGGGTTTCCGGATGAGTGAGATTGGAGACAATTCAATTCTCTTTAAGGTATTCCTTTGGTTCATCTGAATGGTACTCACCACCTCGATCAGATAGAATCTCTTTAGTCTTCCTATCAGTTTGGTTCTCAACCAAAACCTTGAACTCTTTGAACTTTTCGAAGGTTTCAGATTTATGATGTAGTAGGAAGATAAACCCATATCGTGACTGGTAATAAATAAACATCAAATAATATTGATATCCATTTCGAGTCGCGGTACTGAAGGAACCACATACATCAATATATATTAGGTCAAGAATACCCTCGCATCTTGTAACCTTGTTACGGAAAGGCATCCTAATCATTTTACCTCGAATACAATGTTCATAGGTAGGCAAAGATTGAACCTGTAAAAAATCTAAGGGTCCATCTTTTATCAATCTATTGATCCTATCAAGACATAAATGACTAAGCCTTTGCTGCCAAATCATATTCAAATGATTTGCATTCTCCCTAAATCTTTTAGGATTTTATTATTATTAGTGATAGTAATATTCATGACTTGTTCATCAATGCACAATTCATAGAGTCTACAAGAAGTCAAAACACCGTCTACAATATGTTTATCACAATGACTTATGATTAATTTATTACAAAAAAAGGAATGAATATGCACTTCTAAGAAATTTAGATACAGATATCAAGTTCCTTCAGACTTCATGAACATAAAGACACTCTTTAAGTACTACAACTCTTCCACTATATAACAATAGTCTGTAAGTCCCGACGACGACTATTGTAACACTTACATTGTATCCCATCTGGATGACTATCACCCCTTCTTTCAGATTCCTAGTTTCTTGAAACAGAAGCAACACATTGCATACATAAACAGAATGACCAGAATCAACAACCCAACTTCCTTCTCGTCTAATGAGAAAGCTAGTTTCAATGATGAAAGCAGATCTCATACCTATAGGGGCTTTACCTTATTCGACCGACTTCAGATATTCTGGACAGTTACGCCTCTAGTGTCTCGTCTTCTTGCAGTGGTGACAAATGTCGGTTTTCTTCGACGCTATCAACGTCGATGCATTTGAAGATGAGCCAACGCCTTGACTCTTCTTCTTTCTCTTCTGGGACAGGCCCTTCCGAGAACCTTGCTTCCGATCACGCTTCCCTTTGACCCGTGCAACCATTGCACTAGCAAAGGGGTCATCCTTCCCTCATTACGTCTTCAGCAAACTTTAATGCAGCTAACAACCCGGCATTAGTAAAATAAACTTTGCTCATGTGGAATGTGACTACAAAGTTGTTGGAAGACTTAGGTAGAGACAATAGAATGAAATCAGTCTGCATGTCAGAATCCATGAAAGCTCCCAAGGTTTCTAGTTCTGAGAGGTACCCAAATATTTTGAGTACATGTTCTCTGATAGAGGTCTCATCCTGCATCTTGCAGCGAATAAGTACTTTCACTACATTATAACACTGTGTGTGGTTCATATCACAGAACATTTCTTTCAGATTCAACATAATCTCTAGGTAATGGTTCATCTCCACATGCTGCTTTTGAAGCACATTGGATAATGAACCAAGAATGTAGCATCTTGCCATATTATGATCTTCATCATATTTTTCATTAAATTTGATGTCTTATGGAGTCTTTGGGTCTGCAAGCTTGTTCTTGGATAACATATAGGAAATGTGCTCAGTAGAAAGGACAAGATCCAAATTTCGGATCCAATCCGAATAATTTGGTTCGGTCAACTGATTGGCCTCCAGGAGCCTGCTCAAAGGGTCATGGACTTCATTTTCTAAAATTAATAATGCACTATATTAGAACATATAAATAATTATATATTCATTTTAAAACATTTGATTAATCAATTTTAAATCAAATTAGTCTTGTCTTTTTTAGCTTTGAAAGTTCATTCCCTTATTTACTTTCAAAGCAAGAGATATACTTACTGCTATATCTCTAGCAAGAACTGAGATCTCCTCTTTATCTTTGTCACATACCAATAATATGAGAATATGTGACTCGAATAAAGAGAAGTGGGAACACATTCCACCTTGAAAGTCCAACTTGCATTTCCCAATTCGGTCTTTAACATCTAGGCCCACCACCCCTTAGGTGATGTTTACCCGTTGCTAATTGAACCAACCGTCGACGTGCTTAAAACTCGTTATATGCAACTCTAAAAAAAAACTCATTATACGCAATCCAATATTGCCCCAACTACATATACGGACCTACTCTTTCGAGAAGCAAAGAACCTGATCCAAATGAATTGTATATAGGAGTTGTCACTTCAGACATGCATCTCCTACATACAATATCTGGCGACAGACCCTTTGCCTTGACAGGAGACCATGGATGTCACTTATATGATCCTCCATCTCATATTAAACTGTTAATTAATTATCATGATCATATTCCTAAAGTTAATTTTTCCGAGGGAATCACACATCTATCATAATAGAGGGTATTAATGGGACATAGTTAATTTAATCACATTAAATTAATTATGAATCCAATCTTATCAACAAACTTGATTTGTTACTTTAAAATATGGTATTATCTCAAAGTAAGTATTATCAAAATTTTAATAATTAGAAAATACACCATGATTTCTCTAGCATTATCGAGTCCCCTACCCGTTGTCATGGCCAGTGCTGATGGGAGTGGGACAAACCACACGTGGTGCAACCTGCTACCCCAACGCTCCCTGACTAGACACCACATCTACCTCAAGAAAGGATAATTCCAAATTGACTATTGTGTACTTGAGATGTTCATCGGTTTTTCCACCGAAATTATACCATATAGTAATAATCGAAACCATTTTTATTATAAGGAAATTTGCTAAACAAATTCTCAAAACCTATTCAACTAATATGTTTGATGAAAGTATTTCAAGTAACCAATTGGTAATCTACATCAAATCTAATCATTTATTGGTTAAGGAAATGTCAATTAAGAAAATAATTATCATTAAATATTTCTAAAATATTTTACATAATCATTCCAGGAATTAATAATTAATTTCACTAATTGACAATCACATGGTTCTTGATTAGGAATGTAATTTCAGCAGTGACCCCTACTTACTAAAATTAACATATCTTAATCAATTTAAATCGAAATGACGGAAAATAACTTTTCAAAGTTTGTTAATTTGATTTAAAAAAAATTAAGTGATAAAAACATATTTCAAGTCGTTTCATAATAGTAATTAACTCCTTAATTATGTTAATATTCGCAGTCCCCAAAACTGTGGATACATGTTCATTAAAATGATCATATCTTGAGCAAACGGAATCCAAATTACGCAAATGCAGATCCTATGGTTTCCTTATTTAATGGAGAACAAAATCCAAGTGATTTCGTGTTTAAAAATTTTAAATAGGGCCGGAATTACTCACTAAACAGATATGCGACAATGAAATGCAAAAAAACTTTTGCAATCTCTAATGAACCCAAGTCTTCCAAGGTTAATGGATCGCATCCAAAGACTACGACCTAAGGCTCTGATACCACTTGAGATATGGAATAATCCTTAAGCAGATCACAGAAGCATGAGGATCGTATCATATACGATCGAGAATGGGTAGTCGAACTAGTTGTTATATGCATCGGAATTTAATTTTTTTTATGCGATGAAACCACATGATCAAAGAACGATTCTCCATCGTTTCATATAAACCACATCAAAGATAAAGGAATACCTCTTCGAATATGGTTGCGATCAAGTCTCTACAAAAAGAGACCTCATGTCTCAAGTTCGATCTTCGGAGAAGATGCTTGCGAGCGCGGGGATGAGCTGTGTGATCCTTGCAATCCAAGATGTTGATCCAAGCGTGGGAACTCCTGATCTCGTCGCACAAGATCAAACATCTTATTCTTGAGCGAGTCACACCAAAGAAGATGGAGAACCAAGAGTCATCGAAGCAAGATTTCATGGAGATTTTGAATGGAAATCTCACTCTACATATTGGAGAGGGTGACCACCAATTTCCATATTGGAATTGGTGGTCGTCCACCCTTCCAATATGGAAGGGTGGATTTCCATGCAATCTTATGCAATCTTGTTGAGATTGCATGATTCCTTGGAAATCTTAATGATTTTACAATAAAACTTGTTGTAAATTATTCTACAAAGATAATTCATAGTTATTTTGAGATATATTGCAATCTTTCCATTGGAAATTTGCGAATCACATTCACAACCCAAAATAAAATGTGATTTACATTTTCAATTAATTATCCAATGTGAATCTAATTCACACCAATAATTAATCAAAAAATATAAATCGTAATAAACTCTCTCTAATACATTATAAATCACATTAATAATATATTATGAATAATTGTATACTGCTATACATATTATTCTTATCCATAATAATTAAGTCACATTTAATTATATTGGATGATCATTCATGCATACCAATAATGTGAATCAAATTCACTATATTCAAGATAATTAAATCACATTTAATTATCCATTTCTCAATACTTAGATATAATCCAACTATGGAATTATTTTTGAACCCTTTCAAGAATAATACGCTTTCTCCGCAGATACTTGCAGATAAGGACAAGTTGATTGTATTGTTACATGTGTAGTGACTTGGATGTTGGGATCACATCTCAAATCCAGATCTCACGAACCTCTCATAGATGCTTGATTAAATCAAGATCGCAAATCTAATCTTCTCATTACATCTAAATCTCATTCAGATCAATGTTAGACACTTGGACAAAGATCAGATTAATTCTTTACTAAGAGGAGTTACTAAAATCCAAACATGTTTCATTACTCCCTCGGAATGGAAGCGTCATGGTTATACAACCATTTATTATCATATCATCCTCAGGAATTCCTAATACATGTACATCCTACATACTAGAAGACTTATGATAAACCCAAAGATATAGATCAATTTTGCACTATCATCTTTAGGGTTTAATCATCAAGTTTCTCAATCTTGGTTATTGGGAATCAGTATGGATCATATGCTATCCCAAAGCATTTATGATACCTTCAAATTCTTGTTATACTTCTAAAGCACGATGACCATGCATGGAATTTGATCAGTCCCAATACCTCTTGAGTGAGCTCATGTCTTTCGGTTCACAAGTGAACTTGTATGGTCCCTTTGAGAGATCGTATTACTCATATGCCCATACATGCACACCAACTCGCCGGTGTATATGCCTTGGTTAGGTCATCAACCTATTGGTCTACCAAATGTACACACTCAGACATATAGTAATACATATGTCTCTGGTCATAGTATGTGCGCCTCTATTGTGACATTATTCAATACAGAACTTAGGTTATCTCGATCTCGTCAAGTCAACCCTTTGACCTAACTAATCTGACACATTCTAATCATTATTCCCATGCAGAGGACCAGCACTAAGAGGTCAGTTAGATATCAACCTTAATGAGAAAGGATTGCAATCTCCTACTCAGGCTGGAGATCATCTCTTAATAATCATTTGACGATGCTTGATGAGTCATCAATCTAACTTCTTAGATATTCATCCAAGCACCAAGCTCTATAATTTAATTATTGAATTAACAGTTGTATGATTATCAAGACAACCATTGTACATAACCCTAATTATACAGAGGGACCTTATAGTGCATTTATTTATTTAATCTTAGAAAGGGAGTGAAACAATCAATAACTTTTAGTGATAAATCATGTACTACAATAACATTTATTGTAAGAATGGATCGCCTCAGTCTCACATGGCTAACACTGTCAACCTATCAGTCTACCAAATGTACATACTTAGATATAAAGTAAAACATATGTCTCTGGTCAGAGGATGCCTGCCTATATCATGACAGTATACGACATAGGACTTCGTTATCTCGATCTCGTTAAGTCAACTCTTTGACCAAACTTATTGACACCTCCGAATCTCTATTCCTTTGCAGTGGACCGACATCAAGAGGTCGGTTTAGATATCAACCTTTTACGTAAGGATTGCCATCTCCTTCTTAGGTGGGGGATCAACTCTTAGCAATCATTTGGCAGTGTTTGATGAATTCTCAATATAACCCTTTAGAAATTCATCAAAGCCCCAGCTCTTTATGATTCAACAACTGAATCAACAACTATATGATTATCAAGATGGAAATGGTACTCAACCCTTAATTGTATGAAGGGACCTTATAGTGCATTCAATCAGTTAATCTCAGACAGAGAGTGAAAAATAAACCAATAACTTTTATTGATATACTTATTATTACAATAAAATTTATTGTATAAATGGTTTGCCTCGGGCTAACATTGCTAACATTATCCCCTCCGTCAAAGTTGCCAACCATCACCTTATCTCGATCACCGTCTCTACCTCTCACTCTCTCTACTTAAACCCATCAGGCCCTCAGGCCTAATTATTCGCTGACATCTGCTAAAAATTGATCATCTTCTAGAAGCGAGAGAGAGAGTCTGGGAAGAGGTGGTTACAGTGCCTCTACGCCACCGTGAAGAACCTCCTTAATGGCGAAATCCATCTATGTCCTCTAGGTGTAGCCTCTACAGCACCAAGCCTTCTCCTCCCCCATGGACTCGAGGTAATTAATAGGATTCGAGTCAATCTCCTCCAATTTTAGGCAACCCTATGACCATCTTCCTTATATCCCTTCCTTTCCTCTTCATTTTTGTCTGACTGCATGTACACACAACACCATATCCAACCTCGTCAACAAACACATGTCCATCATCTTCCCGACAATCGTCGATTCCCCCTCTATCCTGCAAAATCTCGCATCACCTTGCTCCTCTCATCCACCGCACAGGAGCACCGTTAATCGATCTTCTTCTCTGCAGCAGTTCCTTCACCGACCAAACCACATCACTTTCATCGCATCACCATCGCCTCATTCAAATATGATCTCCTCTGAGCCCTCTTCATCAACTCCGGGAATCCCATGCTGGAGGCTCAGCACAACCGACCATTGTCGTCGCTAGACATCAACTTCCATGGATTTCTCATCCAAAAGCACCAACACACATCATCGGATGACCCTCAGAGATCCTAAGACCCGCAACACGAGCCTCCACCTTCGGATCTTAATTGAGACATCCCTAGATGACACATGGAGGTTCATCCACAAGCCGGAGCTATGCACGTCGAGCTGACTTCCAGGCTAGACCCCACATGTGTCACATGTGCGATTAGGGGAATTTACACAAGCTCTTTCGTAGTTTTCCATATTTTCCAAAAGATCCCAGCAAGGAGACACGTGAGCAGCCCACATGCTGAATTACGCACCTGCCCCTAACTCTTTCAAGAACTACACTTATACCCGGCTAGGGGTAAATTGCAGAAGTGGCCTACCGTTTTTCAGAAACTATAAATTGATCTTCCAAGGGTATATCAGAAAATATTTTATTTATTTTATTTACAGTTTAGTCTCTGAACTTCAATTAGTCATATCTTGACCATTTTCTTGAATTTTGATGTTTCCGGTGTCATTTCGATCCCTTGTTAATTATCTTTCTTATTAAGCAACGAGATTCAATTTTTAAGACATTGTTCAACATTAAATAATTCAAGGATTCATTTTGTTCATTTTGAGCATCTCTATTCTTTGATATCAACTCTGTAATGCTCAATAACTTTTGATTTGTAGAGATTTCTTTCGGGAGATTAATTAGAGCTTAATTAAATAATTATTTGCAATAATCTCTGGAATATTGATTTATCTTGCTGCTTCATATTCACCATCTCTTGCATTTACGTTTTGCATCATTTAAAAACCTTGCATTTGTTTATTCTCCAACATGTAGCATAACATCATTTTTCTTGAATTAAATTATTTTGCAAATTCAAACATCACATTTATTTTTGCAATTAATTACATCTTTTGTAAAAAAAATCCATAAAAAGATGGAAAAGGAAAAACCCCAAAAATATATGTTCTTCTTCTCTCTTAGAACCTAATTTCTTAAATTATTTGATTATTAATCTTAAACCTCATTATACCTCCCTGAGTTGGACCTTGGGACTTACCTAAGTAAAATAAAATCTTAATGCATCGAGACTTGATGTTCCATATCATTTCTAGGTGTGATCATTGTTGAGGAGTTGCTGAATTTCCAAACTACAACTTTGATAATCAATCGTTAATTTCAATGAATTAACATTGTGACTTTAGGACTAGTCAAATGGCATCATACCGGGGAGATATACAATTTAGGTTTAATTCTTAGGTAATTTAATTTTTAGGTTTTTTGTCCTAGGGTAGTCTGACACTCAATTTTCTTGTATTTATTTCTCCATTTATTTTCTAAGCAATTTTTTCTTATTTATTTTTGTAAAAATCTCTCTAACATGTGATCTCTTATTTTTTGTGCAAGGTACCTAGTGGACTTGGAGCAACTTTCTTGGAAGCTAACACAACTCGAAGTGACTGGAAGCGCGAAGAATTTTTATTTTTGGAGATAAAGAGTTTGTCTTTTATTTGTAATTAACTGCTAATTTCTAGCAGTTCCTGATCGGGTTCTCACATGTGTATATAAACTAGACTTTTTCTTGTGGTGTATCGGTCCTGTTTCACTCTCTGGTGAGGGTGGGGACTGATTTGAGTGGTTTATAGGTTAAACCTGTACACACGACTATTAGAGATACCATGGTTTCATTGCTTGTGCTTGTATAACTTAGGACTACACTTTTCACTTAATAGACATACTTTAGATCGTTCAACCTAATCAAAATTTAACCTAACTCTTCCCTACAAATAGAACTTTCTGTTACAACAGTTGTTTTTCATCTTTCATTTCAAATAGAATATATTTAAAATTCTTGTATTTCATCCCACATGGAGATTGCAAGGATTCACTGTAACTCTTCTAACTGAGCATTCATCATCGTGTTTTTGTGTGCATTGACTTTTCTCAATTTCCTCCCACTATTTTGTCACTTAAGTCTAAAGAGAATCGTAACTGAATGGTAGACATGTATTTTTTGCTCACAAGAACTTTAGTGATCACCTAAAAAAATTGTAACTATTAAACAAGGCTGACTTAAATTAACCCATAAATTTAGAATATTTTTAGGGAGAATGACCTCATCCTTGGGTTTAATTATTATTCTGAGTTAGTAAGGGGCACACACTTTGGGTAAGACCAAGCTCTGGAACCTTCATTTTGAACTAATGATTCTAAAAATTACTAGTTATTTCTAAGTGAGGGAACTACTGTCTCCCTTAGTAAAGTGGGTGGTTAAAGGACAATGTGATTGGCACCATCCTCAAGAAACCTGGGTAATCGTTTTCCGATTCATACTTACACCCATACTGGATGAAAGTGGATGCAACTAGACGCATGAATTTAGATCGGTCTTTAGGAGAATTTCTGACACCTAACAGCTCACTTAAGAACACAAATTTGGATATATCACCAATTTAAAACCTAACAGAAAAATGGCTGAACTTTCACAAACTTCACTATGTGAATTGGTGAATTTTGGGATTTGCAGTGTGTATTAAATTGTAAAGCTCATTTGCACTTGCATACAAAGATCAAAGTTCGTGAATTGTTCTTAACCCTTCATTTTAAAATATGCCGGAATATTGGTATCCTTAACCAAATTTCATGGGTCGCACTTACTTGACCGAATCCCAACCATCTTCATCTAAATTTAAAAAACAAGAGAATCCACCCTTTTAGTCAGTTCCATCCCGACCTTCAAACACTCCACCCTCATTCCACCCCACTCCTACTTCGGTTGAATATTCTCGATGTGAACTGCTCGCAAATCCAAATGATTATTATGTAGACATAATGGAGTGAGCAAACTCGAGGATGGATATGTGCATAACCGAATTTGATATAGAAACACAATTCCCAGTTATGATTCAGAATTTCACTGCTTGAACCATCCCCTAATCAGTATGACTCTCTTCCCACACACAATCTATTTTCCTTTGACCAGACTCATGAGTCAGAGTCAAGGAAATATGACTCATGACCCTTCCACCATCACCGAGAATAACTTTTACTTGGCTCAGGAATACATGTTGGAGTCATGGCATGTCGAGTATAGTAAATCATCTCCAAGTGAAGAGAAGATGGCAAATGACATAGCTCCAATTAATCATCTTTGACAGAACAACTTGATAATGTCATGTAAATAGTAAAGGACATAGTGAGAATCAGAGAAGTGAGGAACACACAGAGCGAACCCAAGACATTTCATGTGCAAATTTTTTTAAAAAAACATACATCATAGGCACCACAATTTTCTGACCGATCCACTGACCCTTCTATTGACTCCATTTAAAATATAAAAAGAATAGAAAATTCAAAAAAATGGACAAGACTGATACATAAGTATTTTTAAAACTATAATCTTAGAGATTCCATTAATCAAGGACATAGAGTATGTGCATGATCTTCAGAGATTTGTAAAGAGTCGATCACCACCCAAGAAGACAAGCAGAAAGAGATCTAGAACCGAATCCCATTTAATTACTATGGCCAGTTCAATTGTGGTGATGAAAAAAGCAAAAGCCACAAAGTCAAACAATTATCTAGGGTTACTTGTGAAATTGAGAACAAAGAATTTACCTATTTTGGATTGACGACAACTCGACCTTGAACATTCTCCCGAAATCCGTATTTGATCGACTCAAACTCGGACTACTCAAAAAGACCGGAGTGATCGTTCAATTTCTTGACCGATCCACAAAAAGATCTAGAGGAATTATTTTTGTTGCCATAAACTTCCAAGGTGTCAAACATAGAGTGGACTTCAGTGTCCTAGACATTGAGCACCAAGGAGAGTTGTCTGAGTCTCCTGTCATTTTAGAAAGCCATTCTTAGCCTCTTCTAAAGTGACTATCGATTGTGAAACTCAAGATATTAAATTCCTGAACCAGAACCTTAATGATCAAACTCTAGAGGTCACACCTAACCCTAAGAGAACTGAACATGAAACTGACAATCGTGATCAGGAGACTTCTACTTCACATGATCAGACCTCTCCTCATGAAACACATACACAAACCCTAGGAGAGACACCTGAGAAATGAACTTTTAAATCGAACTGTGAGTCTCACCACACCTTTACGAAGAACCACCCTGACACTTCTTCTATGATAAACCCAGATACAAGAGCTTACAAGGAATCATATCATGTTCATGAGGATTATCACAATTATTTGAGTGGTCAAATTTTTGAGGCAGTTGTAATTAATGAAATACTTGAACCACTCAAAGGATATGACTCAGAGAATCTGTTATGTCCCGAAACTTCAGAACATCAAAAGGTGACATCTTCTCCTAAACTAGACACATTCGAATCACCACACCTGGACATAGTTTTTTCAGATGGCCTAAATCATTACTGTGATTCCACACAAACAAAGGCGACTTGGAGCACCACAGACACACCATACAAGAGACATTCACTGAGTAGATAAGAATATTACAATGATTTTTCATCTAATGTGGACCCGATTGTTAGCACCTCACCTCCTGGATCGCCACCAAAAGAGACAATCCGAAACAGATTGACCAATCCCGATAAATCGGTTGTTCAGTCCTCTAGGCGATTATTTGGTAAGAAGAAGAAGAACACCGATCCCTCGAGGCGTTTCCCCAAAGACCTCAGGATGTGTCATTCTCATCTTCCTCTTGATGCTTTAGGTTCTAAAATACCGACTAAGAGAGTTACCTTAAACATACCTAAGGAGGATTTTTTTGAGAATCCATCGTTAGGTCCGGATGTGTAGCCCTCCTCCCTCTCGCCCCCATCGGTGCCCTTGTACATCTTCTTCCTATACCTAATCAAGGCCTAAATATAAGGGCGATTGATGCCATATGTATTTAGCCATGATTCTATTCCCTAGTTCTCCATACTCCATGTTTTATTTTCTTTTTTCACTTTTTTACGTTTAGCCCGAGATATGGCTTCTTTGCGCTTTTTGTGCTTCGATGACATAGCACTCGCTAAGTATAGGGGCGTGTACATACTTTGTACATATATTTTACCCATAGTTCGTACTTTTGAGTAAGTATATATTTTATTTACTGGGTGGATAACATTTTTTAAAAAGAGACTAAATCTAAAAATATGGAAAAAAATGTGTTTGCATTTTACACATCTGCACATCATCTACCATTTGTGAAAAGCCCTTGGGATCTGAACTGAGTTATGAGTAGAAATTGAGAATGGTCTGGGCTTAACATTAATCCTCCTAATTTTCAAAGGAACTTCACTGAGAAATAAGATTTTAAAAGCTTCAGTTATTTGACTTAATTCTTCGAGTTTAGCATGACAATGTGCAGACTTTGACTCTTAGTCTCTAACCTGATCGCTCATTCTGGATATGACTTATGAATAGGGAACTAATATGTACTCACACATTATGCACTTATCTCAACTCAGATGGGGTGTTGGAAGATTGTTTGAGTCTCTTTTCTCGTAGCGTGGACATGTAAAAACTAGAGTATAGGTTGAATAAAGCTTCGAATGAGGGATGGACAACTGACAAAATTTTCCTAAGACCTCAAAACATGTGTGGAAAGAAATATTCTATATCCATAGGGGCATAAAAAGATCCATGTAGAGCAACAAATAAGAAGCCAACTACCAAATAAATATTTTACCAAAAAGGTCCAAGCTTTAGATAGCCTGTAGATCCTGGTGGAGACTTTGCTAAACTTGACGACTTTACACAGAGTTGTGACTACACTAGTCACACTCCAGTTTGCTTTCCCCTTCTTCTAAAAATTTCTTCCTACTTCGATTGTGAATATATCACAATTGAACTCAGAATGAAATACATGACTCCCCGAGGACTAGTTATTAGAGTGGAGGTTTGCATGGTAGTCCAGCATTATTGATGGGAAGAGCTAACACCCTTCACGCACATGAGATGATTATACAATGTTCATTGGGTATGCTTTAGGAGAAGGATTGATCTAAGATGATTTTTTGAGCTGAAATTGTTACAATAATGTGTTGAACTTGGAGGTTGTTGTTTTTAAAATCCTAATTCTCATATGAGTTCTACAAAACTATTAATCCAAAGGTCGGGCCTAGCTCCAATTTTCACCTTTTTCTCATGATCTTAGTATGGAACCCAATTTCATTTAAACTAAATTCGTATTTAGTTGCTTGAGGACAAGTAAGGTTTAAGTATGGGGGATGATCAATCCATGATTCATCATTCTAATTATCTGAAAATAGAGATTCATCCTGAGAATTTAGGTTCGTTTTTATGTTAACTTCATAAAAGTAACTTTCATGCATCTATAAATAATTTGCATAAATTAGCATTTCATATTGTATTCATAATCACCCTTGCATTTCACCTAATTTCATGATTTTTTTATTAAATAATAACTCCAATCGACATAAAACCAATCCAATATGTACACATCACTAACCTTAATCCACGAAAAATCCTAAAAAAATTGCTAACTTGTACATATGCAAAATAAACCCAAACTCTAATCTCCAGACAGACAGACTAAAATATTGATATCTTTCTTATACAGTGTCTGATTTTACTCTACTCACTTTTAAAGCAATATACATTCAAATATCTTCAAAATAAGATCAATTTCATAAAAATCTGATCTCACTTGTGAATGTTGGGTTTGGACCTCTTTTCTGCATTATGCATTTCATTAATTTTGACATATCATTTCAAGTGCATATTTCATTCATTCTAATTATTTTTTCTTTAATATCTTTAATTTATTCATTATTTTAATAAATTATATAAAAATCAAATCCAAAAAATTAGAAAAAAAGAACAAAACCAATCTGACTTGAGTTTATTCACATAATCCACGTGTACATAACTAACCTCCTTAATTTTTCTAACCTATTTAGAATCCATAAAAAATCCAAAAAAAATATCTAAGTCCATTGCATTATTTTATAGTATGTGTGATTTTTGCATGTATTTCTCTATCATTCTAAAATAAAATAAAAATTTCAATGCTAAAAAATGGTATTTTATATACATTACATATCACCAAAAATTCATATATTGCATAAAAATATTTCATTTGCACTTCAGTCCTTCATAAGCATTTTATATCCTAACTAGATTCACATTTTTCATGTAGAGAACTTTTGCATCCGAGTCCATTTTATATTTTTAATGCATTTATCTCAGCATGTTAAGCATTGGTCAAGCATTTTGATCAACTCTGTGCCACGTGGCATGTGCCCATTGGGCCACCCAGCACTGGTCCCCCCTGCCCTCTCTCTTGTGACCTGCATATGCCTACATCTTCTCCTCCTGCTCCTCACATGCTTAGCACATGAGGGTTTCTCCCTCCCTTCCCACACGCTTTGTGTATACCACCGTCTTCCACTGCTCGACTCTGCCCTGCACTTGCCGGCCAACCACCGCTCATCCCTCTCTCTCTTATCCTATCCTTCCAGTACCGTTGACCCCCTCATCAACCAACCACCGACACATTTTCTCCCTCTATCATCACCGATGATCTCGTACCTAACCCTATCCCCTTTATCCCCTCTATTGAAGTCGCTAACCATCACCTTATCTCGACTACTTCCTCCGCCTCTCTTTCTCTCTACTTAAACCCATCAGGCCCTAATGTCTAAGTATCCACCGACATCTGCCAATTGATCATCTTCCAAAAGCAAGAGAGAGTCTAGGAAGAGGCAGTGATAGTACCTCCGCACCATGGTTAAGAACCTCCTCCATGGCGAATCCACCTATGTCCTCCTGGTGTAGCAGCTACGACACCTAGCATCCTCCTCTGTCGTGGAGTCCAGGCAATTAACATGAGTCGAGTCAATATCCTCTAATCTTAGCAACACTTCGATCATCTTCTTTTTATCCCTTTCTGTCCCCTTTATTTTTGTCTTTCCGTACATGCACACAACACCGTACCCAACCTCGTCGACAAATATATGTACACCATCTTCCCAACCATCGCCGCTTCCCCTTCAACCTTGTGAAATCTCCCACCGCCCTGCTTCTCTCCTCCACTGCACAGGAACTGTCCATTGATCTTCTTCTCTGCAACACTGCCTTCACCGACTAGACTGAATCACCTTCATCACATCACTATCGCCTCATTCAAAGATGGTCTCCTCCGAGCCCTCTTCATTGACACCTTGAATCCCATGGCAGTGGCTCTGCACAACCTATCATAATCATCAACAGACATCAACTTCCAGGGACTTCTTATCCAAAATCCCCAACAAACTTCATCAGATGGCCCTCGGTGATCCTGAGACATGCAATCCGAGCTTCCAGCTTCGAGTCTTAAGTGAGGCATCCCCAGACGACACGTGGAGGTTTGTCCATAAGGTGGATATACGCATGTTCAGACGACTTCCAAACTAGACCCCATGTGCATCGCATATGCGAGTGGGGGAATTTACACAAGCGCCCCTGCAGTTTTCCTTTTTTACCATAAGATCCTTTCTAGGAGACACGCGAGGAGCGCACGTGCTATGGGTGAATTGTGCACTTGCACCCGACTCATTCAGGAACTACACTTATACCCCAACCAGGGTAAATAGTGAAAGAGGCCTGCCATTTTTTCACAAACTACAAAATGATCATTTCCAAGGGTATATCTACAAATATTTTATTTATTTTATTTACAATTTAGTCCATGAACTTCAATTAGTCGTATTTTGAATAATATTTATCGGATTTTGATGTTTTTGGTGTCATTTAGATCCCCGACTCATTGTCTTTCTTATTGAACATTTAGATTCTATTTCTAAGACATTATTCATCATTCAGTAATTCAAGGATTCATTTTGTTCATTTGAGTACTTCTATTCTTTGATATCAACTCTCTATTGTGCAATAACTTGTGATTTGTGGATGCTTCTTTTGGGAGATTAACTAGAGTTTAATGAAATAATTATTTGCGATAATCACTGGAATAATTGATTAGTCTTGCTACTCTATATTCCCCATCAATTGCATTTACATTTCACATCATTTAAAAATCAAAAAAATATTGCATTTGTTTATTTTCCAACACTAAGCATAACATCATTTTTCTTGCATTAAATTATTTCACAAATTCATGTGTCACATTTATTTTTGCAATTAATTACAACTTTAATTAAAAAATGCGTAAAAAGTTGAAAAAGAAAAAATACCAAAAAGAAATACTTCTTTTTCTACTAAAAACCTAACTTCTTGAATTATTTAGAGATTAATTTTGAACCCTCACATTACCTTGTTGAGCTCAACCTTGGGACATACCCAAGTAAAATAAATATCCGATCACATCGAGACTTGATTTTTGTATCATTTCTCGATGTCATCATCACTCTTGACGAATTACTAAATTTCCCAACTACAACAACTCCAGCATTTTATTCGTTAATTGCACAAAACTAAGTAGGGATTTTAGCTCTCATCAATAACCCTTTTTGTTTGCAGTTACTTACCTCCAGTCAGAGTGGTTGAGGATGTAGCCTTATGGTTGAGGCCCAACTTCTTGGACTTGTGCCCTATGCTCATGTACATTTCTCTTTGGTGAACGATTGAGATACAAGAACTTGCCTAAGATGTTAGAAAATAATTTTGGTGTGCTCTGCCTCTTATCTCCCTTTGGGCCAGATATAGCACGACAACCTGGGTAGATGGTTCCATTGATTGGGGAGGTTTGAGGACGTACAATGGGTGATAGAGGCAACTCACAATGTTGATGGGTAGTAAGCAACTTTTTTGTAGATTCACTAAACACTAACTTAAAATTGAAAACATAATTGACCAAACTTTCATGATCTTCACTTGAGTTTAGTTGGTGAATTTAGGGTTTGTATTGTGTTTTTTTGCTAATGTTAGAGATCCCTCTACGCACTTCGCTCCTTCTTTTTATTTGCTTCTTTTTGTTTGACTTCATGTTCTCATACCTTGCCTCTTACCTTCGAAGATGTTGGATTGGAGTACTGTGTTCTTGGACTTTGTGAGATTATCTTTGTACACTCCGTTTCAATCATCTTCACCGATTAGGGATGAGTCTCTTCCAAAATTCACTTCTTTTTCTACATCTCCACTTCTATTTCCAATAAATCCCTTGTTTGAGATTGACCCTAATCTCAAACTATCATTAGAGCCTTCTGATTTTCTGAGGACTGATTGAGTGCCTTATACTTTTACAAAGACCTATTCAGTTGGACAGTGCACATCCCGTACGTTCTTCCACTCCCTCAAACATCTCCTTCGATTCTCCCATCTTGTGGCTCCAACCTCCCTTAAAAGGAGCCCCACCGCTCCCTGTCCATCTATCCACCAATTTCTGAGGAAGAGAAGGAGAGCTTGGGGACTCCATATTAGTGGCAGCGATTGGGCA
Source organism: Ottelia alismoides (assembly GCA_037367405.1). Taxonomy (NCBI): domain Eukaryota; kingdom Viridiplantae; phylum Streptophyta; class Magnoliopsida; order Alismatales; family Hydrocharitaceae; genus Ottelia; species Ottelia alismoides. The sequence goes on along the minus strand of JAZKJV010005966.1, from coordinate 198,663 downwards.
CCAAACCCTTCGAGCAAAGACCATGTTCTTCCTAGGAGAGATCCAAGGGCTCCTGCCCTTGCTGCTGCAGATTAACCGCTACTCGAGCTCGACCTTGACGTGATCTTGAGCAAGGATCCATGCCAACATCTATGTTCTGGCCATACCTAGGCACCATCCTGCCCATCCGTAACTTCAGGTAAAATCCTATGTTTCTTCTCTTTTCCTCGGTTCTTCTTCTTCCCATCTTTTTCTATTCTTTCTTTCTTCTAGTCAACATCCCCCATCTCCCAAATCGTACTTCATTCTTCTTGCATCATCGTGCCTATGTGCTTCGTCCATCGAGCCCTCTCCACCTCGCGATCATCACCTCATCTCATCGCCCTCGCCCACGATTCTTCTCACCTCGCCTTTTGCTCACAGATCGACCTTGACCTTCGCGTGCAAGCCACCCCAACCTCATCGTTCCAGCACCCGCGCGACCTAGCTGCTTAGAGTCTTCTCTGCCGATCGTGGCCAATCCGCCTCGACCTTGAGCGTGTGTCTCCTCTATTGGCATCTCCTCCCAGCACCTCCCGTCACGTGCCTCAGCATCGCCCTTGCCTTTGCTACAACTGTGCCTCGATCTCCACCTTCAGCAACAGTGTCGCATGCTCCATCCCCCTCGTGTGGTCGCTGTCTTCATCAATGCCAACCTTCAGCCCGACCATAAATGTTGCACTAACTCTACCTCACGCGCGTGCTCCACTATTGCGACATGCACCGCCCTCCTGGCCGAGCTCCTCTTCTAGGGGAGATTTTATAGAAGAAGCCAGTGTTTCTCTGAAACTCATGTGCAATGCATGTGAGTGGGCAACAAATTGTAGGACAACCTCTATTTTCCACGTAGCATAGACGAGCCCCCTCCAGTAGCCAAGGCACCTGCAACGCGTGTGCATGTGCGAGTATTTTCAACGAAGCCCGTGGAGTTCCAACTATTCACGCCCATAGCCCCGCCAATTGGAGAGTACGCGCGACATACGTGACAATCTGGACAATTTGTACTCATGCCCTCTGACATTAAGGTAATGCATTATAGTCTGTCAACATATTTATTTTTAATCTATTTTTCTTTTGTATTGCATCCTCATCCCTATGTTCGCATATTGATTTGAGTATTCATTTTGCATCATTTCTTCCTTCTAAAATTTGCTCATTGTAGAACAATATCTGCTCTATCATTGTGAAGAATTTTTACATTTTTGTGCTGGTTTATTTAATATAATTATTTTGGTTGAAAATAGTATATTTTGCACGTTGTTTGCTCTAAAAATTACAAAAAAATCATAAAAGGTAGAATTTGAGTAGTTCTATTTTGTGCCAAAAAATCATCACATTTGCATGCACATCGAGGTCTTAATAAATTAATTGGTGATTTGTGTAATTCATTTTTAATTAGATCCTCTCTTAATGTTTTTATGAATTAAAAATTGGATGATACTTCTAAGAGACCACCACTCGTAGTGATGTCTTGGATGATACTTCTTTTTATATATTTGATGTTGATTTTATGGCACTTAGGAGCGGTAGGAAGCCATCTGACAACGACTCGTCTGAACAACAACCCCATGCAGATTCCAGGGTGCCAGACAAGGATGGAAGCAGTGCTGATGCCATTTATCATGATGATGATGATGACGATGGTGTTGACGCCACCAAGGATGTTGATCCAGCTGACGGCACTGAGGTTTTCATAATCCTAGTTGCAGACGGTGGTACTGATACCACCATGATTCCAGATGCTAGTCCAGAGTGCGGTGCCGATGCCACAAGTTCAGATGCAGTTAGTGGTATTGATGCCATCAAATTACCTTTTGTTGTGTTACCTTGTTTTGTACCTGAGGATAGTTAAAGAAAATCACAAAAAATGGAAAAACAACAAAAAATATGAATAAAGGAATGATTTATGTAACTCTTGTGACTCCATCATTGTTTCCTAATGATCTTTGCCTGGATTCTAGCTTATGCATGCACCGGAACCTACTCCCGACCCTCATCTCTCTAGAGAGGGTCCCTCCATTCGCTTCTGTCAAGCACTCCACTTAGGAAAGGGAATAAAAAGTAGAAAATCCCCAAAAGAGACACTAGATATAGTTCGGCAAGTAGATGATAGAAAGATTCCAGATACAACTAACTCTATAAGAGGCAGTAGAGCACATTCCTCTATTCCAGAAGAATTTGAGAGAGAAGACCACTGTCTGCAAGAATTAGAGGAACCACAACACAGAGATCCATGTGCTTACTCGTGCCACTTGCTTCGCTATTCAGACCATGTTGCCAGCCAAGAGACTTGATGTAGGGGCTCCATATATCAGGTGCCACATCCATGAGCAGTGGTTCAATCCTACCCTATTAGATAGTGGCTCTTCGATTAACCTCCATCGACTGCCTTACTTGACTTATTCAAGTTTGGCCCTCTTAGGCTGAGCAAGACACTCCTTCAATTTGTTGATAGATCTATCCAGAGGCTGAAGAGGTTACTGAAGGATGTTTTCATCACAATAAAAGTCCTAAAATTCCCTATGGATTTTGTTTTACTAAACATGGAGATCCTTGAATCTGTGACCGATACCCCCATCATCTTAGGACGACTGTTCTTGGCCACAGCCAAGGCAGTATCTTATCATGATAGCGGGAAGGTATACTTTCACGTCGAGGGCAAAAGTATAAAAATATAGATGATCAAGGAGAACATAGCCAGAGATTTAGCTTTCTCAAAGCATAATACATACTCGAAGAAGATGACAGATGCAAAGCTAGACGTCCACTAGGAGTATGATTTTGTGATTACAAATGATGAAGCAGTTTGGGAAGACCCAATAGCACGAGCTCTTGTCACCACTTCAGAAAATACAGAGTTTCAGCTTACATTTTGTGAGAGTTCAGAGAGCACACACATGGCCCAAGAAACCTTTGAGGCTAATGATCGAAAACAAGATAATGAGGTAGATTTTGTTTCATATGATTTTGATTCAGATCTCTCAAAACAGACATTGATTTTGATTGGCACGATTTTGATAACTATAAGGTGTGTATTGTGCCTACAAAGCTTACAGCAAGGATCGAGAGCGATCCAAGATAGTTGACAGATATACCAACAGGTTCGTCTTCGTCTGATTTGCCACTACAGCGAGATTTATCACATGCAGATCTAGTAGCCTTCACGCAGACATTTCAGAAGCCAGATTTGCCAGCTTCCACTTATCCAGAATTGAAGACCTTACCGCAGAGCATGAAGTTCAAATTCCCTGCGAGTGAGCCAGATTTGTTCCCATTCATCATCTCGGGAGATTTGACTAGAGATCAAGAATCTCTTTTGATGGATGTTCTTGAAAGAAACCGCAAGGCAATGGGATGTAGCTGATCTCCAGGGGATAAGTCCGGCCCTGTGCTCCCACCACATTTATCTTGAAGAGGACATGAAGTCGTCACGTGAGTTCCAGCAAAGGTTGAACCCAAATCTTTGAGATGTGGTCATTAAGAAAATATCGAAGTGGTGGAGCATTGATTTTATGTACCCCATCTCCGACTACAAGTGGGTGAGTCCATTGCACGTGGTACCTAAGAAGATGGGTATCACCACAGTTTTGAGTGACTCTGGAGAGGAGATAGCGACCCGGGTACCACTTTTTGGAGGTTTGTGTGGACTACAGATGATTGAATCATCTCACCAAGAAGGATCATTTCCTACTGTCATTTATTCATCAGATTATTGAGAGGCTATCTTGAAAGAGTCACTACTACTTTCTTGAGGGGTACTTGGGGTACAATCAGGTGGCGATAGCGCCTGAAGACCAGGAGAAAATAACATTCACCTGTCCATTTGAGACGTATGCTTTTAGACGGATGCCCTTTGTTTATGTAATGCCCCTGCTACATTCCAAAGGTCCATGATTTCCATCTTTTCGAACATGATGGGTGACTTTTTATAGGTCCTCATGGATGACATTTCGGTCTATGATGATGGGTTTGATGCTTGTCTTCAGTGCCTAGACCAAGTACTTAAGCGTTGCATAGAGGTCAACCTTGTTCTATCTTGGGAGAAGAGATATTTCATGATGACTCAGGGGATGGTCCTTGGCTACATCATCTCCAACATGGGTATGGAGGTCGATCCAACCAAGGTGGATATCATCAAGAAACTCAATCCATCATCCAATTTGTGATAGTTGCGGTCGTTTCTGGTGATTGTCGGTTTCTATCAATGGTTCATAGAGGACTTCAGTCATATTGCTCGACCGCTTACTTATTTGTTGATCAAAGACACCGAGTTAATTGCAGATGATAAGTGTATGGTGTCATTTGAGAGTCTCACGGGATTGGTTGTTCAGGCTCCCTGTCCTTAAGCCACCCGATTTGTCTCTCCCATTCGAGATCATGACAAACGCTTTTAATTTTGCCATAGGGGTTGTGCTAGGATAGAGGAGGGATGAATTGCCATTTTCCATTCACTACTCTAGATATACTTTGGATGCTGCTCATCGGAATTACGATCTGACTAAGAAAGAGATGCTAACCATAGTCTTTGCTTTGGATAAGTTTCGATCTTACATTCTTGGATCTAGAGTGTCCATCTACACAGATCACGTCGCCATCCGATACCTCATGGAAAAGAAGGATGCCAAAGCCGGATTGATCAGATGGATCCTTCTACTCCTGGAATTCTACATAGAGATTAAGGATAAAACTGGAGTCGAGAATGTGATGGCGGATCACCTCTCCCGATTAGAGTATATTGCATATTCAGAGCTGACCACACCTATTACAAACACCTTCCAAGACGAAGCGATTCTTTCTATCACCTCGCTTCCATGGTACGATGACATTGTGAACTATCTTGTCGTCACGAAAGTTCCACAAGGTTGGCCGAGACAGCGACTTGAGACTTTCCTTGCAAAGGCCAAGTCGTACCCTCTTCTTCGCCGTCCGACAAAGGGGTTGTCCAGGCCATTAGATCAGACCTGACTTGTCAGATCTGACCGCACGTTTGTGGCAACACCCCAGACCGTCAGATCCAGTTGCAACAACCATCTAGATTGTACGTTAGAGGTCTTCCACACACGTGCGACTTGTCCATGTATGGTATATTTCACATTTACCCAATAGCTTTCTTTATTTCTCTTTAGTCTAGTAAATAAAGCGTGTGGTAAAATATATTTGCAGTTTAAACCTTTTAGTTTTCGTATTTGTATTTTAGTCCTTTAGGGTCTTCATCACGTATCCCCATGTGCTTTGTTGGGTTATTTGCTTCATATGTCACGTGCTTTCTGGACATTATGTTATAAATGTTATGATTTGAGATTTTCATGTACACCACTGTGAGCCTAGATCACATGTCGCGTGTGACATTGTTGGATTAATTGCATGATTGGCCCTATTTTTTATTAGCTTTTTATGTACTTGGTCCCAAAACTTAAAGAATTTGTTATTTTGTCCATGTAACTGTGTTTAACTCCTTGTCTTTTATTAGTTGTAATAAATATTAAATTAACATTAAAAATCAGCTAAAAGTTATAATTAGCTTCTGTTAGGGTGTAATATTTTAGTGTAGCGAATGAGGTATTCTTGGGCTGTCATTGACCCCTGCTTCATCTTGGCAAACAACCTCCTCTAATCCTCAACCCAGTGATCATGATAGAACTGGCTACGAAACTCGTCAAGAAATATTTCCCATGTTATGGGATCCTCTAGATGTTCCTTGTGTTAGACATGCGAGCCAACGACGAGACATTTTACAATAAATGTTATTGCAATTCACTCCTCAATCTGAACTGAAGAATAACTAATTTGCATAATAGGTCCCTTAGTACAATTAGGGTTATGTACCATGTACATCTTAATGATCATACAACTGTTGATTCAATTATTGAATCATAGAGGCTGGTGCTTGGATGAATATCTAAAGAGTTTGATCGAGGACTCATAAAACACCATCAAATGATTGTTAAGATGTGTTCTCCAGCCTGAGTAGGAGATGGCAATCCTTATCTCTAAAGGCTGATATGTGACTGACCTCTTGATGCAGGTCCTCTGCATAGCAATAGAGATTCAGAGGTGTCATATTAGTTAGGTCAAAGAGTTGAAATAAAGATCAAGATAACCAAAGACCTTTGTCGCATGCTCTCACGGTATAGGCACGATCCTCTGACCGGAGACATATGTATTACTATATGTCTGAGTATGTACATTTGGTAGACCGATAGGTTGATGGCCTAATCAAGGTACATTTTATATTATTAAAAATTGAAAAACCCTAAAAAGTGTCCTGTCTAAGTTGCAAAAATCATAACAATTTGAAAAATGTCTAAAAATTCAACAAAACTTCATGTAGTTGTCTTTTATTGTGTTTTACTTCTAGTAAAATTAATTCCTTATAAAAACCCTAAAAATTACAAAACAACCAAAATCTTATAAAAATTGTATAAAATCAAAGGAAAATGTAAACATTGTATTTTTAGCTCCTATTTGAAAGTTTTTATCTATATTTTATTATAAAATTATAATCAAGGACTTTGAGCACTTTAATTATTTTTTAATTTGCAAATTGGTCTTGATTGTGCACCATCGTATGCGATCGGGAGAGACTTGTCGTACTAGTACCCCGAGACAACGAAATTTAAGAATTTTAAAGCTATGAAACCACATGATCCAAGAACACTCCTCAGATCGTTGCCTCTAAACCAGCAATAGGTATTAAGGTTACCTCTTTAAGCGTATTTGTGATCGAATCTCTAAAGGAAGAGACCTCCTGTCTCAAGTTTGATTCGATAGAGGAGACGCTTGGGAGCGTGTTGATGAAACATGTGCTCCTCGCAATCCATGTTGATAATCCAAGCGGCGAATCTTCTGATCTCTTCACAGAGATCCGACATCTTCTTCTCGAGCAAGACACACCAAAGGAGACGAAGATCCACATGTAGTGAAAGCGACAACACGACAGTGTAGCGGTGATGGTGATCTCTCTCTCTAGGGCATCAAGGTGGACGGCCACAATGAGAGAGAGAGAGAGTTAACGTGTAGAGAGAGTGTAAGATAACATATTTTTTATTCTTTTTTAAAGAAGAGATAGGGTTCCTCTTCTTATATTATATTTCGGTTGTCCATGGATCCCAATCCATGGATAACACAAATCCAATGGTAGAGATTGATTGTGTTTCTTTCAATGGCCTTGATTTTGTTGCTAAAAACACAACACTTAATTTAACTAAATTAATTTTATTGAATAATAATCAATATAAATTATTTTTTATTTATTCAATTATCCTTGAAGAAATAGGAAGGAGGCAAGCTTCCTTCCATATCAAGGGGGACGACCACCAATTCCCATAAAGGGATGGTAGACATCCACCCCCATACGGAAAGGTAGCTCCACCTTCCAATTACATGAGAATAAATATATCACAACCCAATTATTTAACACAAACAAATCCAATTTATTTTGTGAATATTGCAATCATGCCATTGGAAATTTGTGAATCATATTCACAACCCAAAATAAAATGTAACTTACATTTTCAATTAATTGTCGAATGTGAATTCAATTGACATCAACAATTAAATTGTAAATGTTGTTTTCAAATATCTCTCTATTATATATCATAAATCATATTTACAACATATATGATTAATATGGATAGTGCTATCCCTATTATTCATATCCATGATAATTACATCATATTTAATTATCTCGGATCTCTATCTCATGTGCCTAAATAATTTGAATCACATTCTCACTATTCACATCCTTAGTTATTAAATGACATTTATTTATCTTGGATAACTCATCTTATATGGTCAAATAATATGAATCATATTCATATTATTCATGACAATTAAATAACATTTAATCGTCAAGGTTTAGATAAATATTTGTCATGGAATTATTCTTGAACCTTTTCAAGAATAATGTGTTTCCTCCCTGGATACTTAGAGATAAGGACAACAATTGTACATGCCATGTATAGTGACTTGGATATTGAGATCATATCTCATATCCATATTTCAGTGACCTCCCATATATGTTGATTTAAATCAAAATCATAAATCTAATATTCTCATCATATCTTAATCACATTGATATCAATGTCTAACATTTGGTCTAAGATCAGATCACTTCTCTACGATAGGAGTCACTAAAATCCAGACAAGTTTCATCACTCCCTCAGAATGGAAGTCATGGTTATATAATCATTTATTGATCACATTACCCTAATGTATTCCTAATACCTATACATCATGCACACTGGAAAACCTAAGAATAAACCAGATGTTTTAGATCACTTTTAGGTTGTATCCTTCATGGTTTTATCATTAAGTTTCTCATTTTATCATTGGGATTTGGTATCGTTCATATGCTTTCCAAAAGCATATATCATACCTAGGTATTGATCATATACTTTTCAAAAGTATAAATCAAACCTACAAATTCAGTTAAGCTTTTAAAAAGAGACGACCGTGCATGGAATTTGATCCCAATATCTCATGAGGGAGGTCATGTCTTTCGGTTTAGTAAATGAACATGTGTGATCCCTTTGAGAGATCGTATTACTCATATGCCCATGTATGCATACCAGTGCGTTGGTGTATAGACCTTGATTAGGCATTCAATCTATCGGTCTGCCAAATGTACATAATCAAACATATAGTAATAGATACGTATCCGGCCAGAGGATCTGTGACTATATCATGACATCATACGACATAGGTCTTTGGTTATCTCAATCTCGTTAAGTCAACTCTTTGACCAAACTTATCTAGTCAACTCTTTGACCAAACTTATCGAACACCTCCTAATCTCTATTCCTATGTAGAGAACCTGCATCAAGTGGTTGGTTAGATATCAACCCATTAGATAAAGGATTGCCATCTCCTACTCAAGCTGGAGATCGTGTCTTAATAATCATTTGACTATGCTTGATGAGTCCTCGATCTAACTCTTTAGATATTCATCCAAGCATTAGCGTCTATGATTCAATAATTGTGTCAACAACTGTATCATCATATAGATGACCACGATATATAACCATAATTGTACAAAGGGACTGATGAACCACGGTTTCATCATGCTAATTTCCATATATTAGTCCCTAGCTTAAATTAATGTTAATAAAAACCAGATTAATTGTTGTACATATATGGGTCTTATATAAATTAAAGATACAAAAAATTTACAAAAATCAAAATTTTTAATGTTTTTATACCTTTAAAAACACTATAACAAATATTGCTCCCTTTGTTTGACTTCTTTTGCATTTTTGGAAAAACTTGTAGATCTCATCGAGATCTTCAACTTTCGTGTTTTGAGTTTTTCTGAATTCACCCTCCTTTTTTCTTTTTGATTTTCTGTTATTTTATATTTTCAAATAATCTGGTTGGTCCACATGGCTCCTTCTGTTTGAGCCATGCGTATTGCTCACCTTACACCACGTTCCATCATTCCCAACGGCCCGATCTCCTCGTACGCGCATCAATCTCCGCCGCCCAATTCATCTTCACCACAACCCTTGATGCAGCTCTAGATTGCATTTGAAGCGTCCAAACCCGCTCAATCCTCGACCATTAGATCTTTGTATCCAACAACCATCTATGCCTTTGTTCACATCTGCACGATGTGACATGATCAATTGATCAGGGCCACTCATCAGCATCGTCACCCTGACCGTTGGATCGTAAGATCTAATGTCTATGCTACCATCTTCTACCTCCAGCCAGAGCCTCTCTCCCACGTTCTCCATGTCAAGCCTGTCGCTCCTTTCTATTTTCCTGACCTCGATCACCACATTCACCACTCCCTAACCATGTCATGTCCTAGCCATACCTCCCGTCAACCTCGTGTGTCACCTAACTCGGGTCTTCTCCTCTTCTTCTTGTCAGCACGAACTCACAAAACCACAAGCTCCACCTCCGGCACCTCGATTCTTCACCCTTCAAATACGTTGTTGTTACAGAACAGCTTATCCACCTTTACGTGGGACACTGCCTAGCATCTCTCCGTCTCCCCATGAGAGAGGGAGACCGGATCGACGATGTGAAGACCGACGTGGCCTCGGTGTTGACATATGGCCATGGTAGGCCATGCCTTCGGCCTTCACACATCGGCAAGCTGCTCCCCATGGCTGGGGCAGTCCAACGAGGACCAGAGCGCCACCAGTGCTCAGCCTAAGTCGCTCCCGTTCGCCCTGATCTCCAAGTAAGTCCCTTAAGCTTTTCCTCCTTGTTTCTTTTAATTAATTAGGCACCTCTACACATTTTCACCATCAATCCATCCTCCCATGAGTCTCCCCACACTTCAGTCATCTTCGTGTTGCACTTCACCCAACCTCTCGATCTTCCACAACCCCTAGTCTCTCTGCCCATGTCTTCTTTGCCTCGCTGGAGAAGGCAACCAAGGTCGCCGCCTTTTCCTCCTGTATGGCCCTCCACTTCACTACACCCACACATAGTGCATGCATGCTTCAGTTATATCCCCCTAACCTTTATGCAGGTGTTCTTCTTCAATGGTCAGACGTGGGTCGGAGCTCCTTTCTCGAGCTTCACCTCCAGTAATAGTCCGTCTCAAGCCTCCTCCTGGCAGCAAAATCTCCCCTATGACATGGACTTGATCGCCATGTGTACATGTATCTTCATGGATCTTCAAAAAGCGTGGGAGATGGTGGTTGAGCTAGTACAAGTTTGTCGGAGGCCCAATCGAACCACTGTCCAAACGAAGAGGAGAAAGATCCAAACCGTATAGGTTCCATTGGATGGCACCTTCCCGGTGCTCATCCAATGGCCCCCATTCAACCACGTCGACACCTCCAAAGCTAGGAGGCTCGGGTGATCCAAGCTAGAGCATGAAGCGCCATCTATCGCCACATGGCCCGAGCCTCGCCCCGATCCTATGCCTCCATCAGAGCCTAGCCCTACGTTCCTTGGTCACATGAGAGATGGGGAAATATATAGGGGTGACCCGCCGACTTCTCTAAATTACAAGTAGGTCCTCTAAGCATGTGAAGAGCATGTACGCCTAGGGTTAATTGCACCTGACCCCTCCAGGTTTTAATAATTGCAATTTAGCCCCCATGAGTATGGGAAAATTACAGGGAAGGCCTCATGACTTATTTTAGTCCTTCCCTGTAATTTAGGGAAGGCCTCATGACTTATTTTAGTCCTTCCCTGTATGGGAAAATTACATTAAAGTCCTTCCAAGGACGTGTTTGTAATGTTTTGTCTATTTATTTTGAATTTTTATCTATATTTATGCCCATGTACTCTTTTATGAATATCCTGATCATGTTATCTCCATTTTAGTTGATTTCGGTTTCATTTTGAAGCTTGCTTCCTTATCTATTCATTGGCATGCTTTGTTTCCTATTTTGGCACTTAAATACATATGATAGTTTAAATTACGAAGTTTCATATATTAAATGGGTTTTAATGCCATTGAGTAGTTTATCAATAAAGTTTTCTTCATCAAATACCCTGAAATTGACTATGCCTTTATTGCTCATTGATTTCATCTAGATAGGGATTGTGTGTCTATTTCATTACTTGCATCACCTTGCATTATGAAAAGCAAATAAAAAGAAAATGTGTTTCCATGTTTCATCATCATGTGTCCTTGTGAGTTCTGAACTATGAGTTGTTAATTCATCACTTAATCTGAGTACTAAGAGTCTAAATAAGTACTTAAGAGGCTCGTGTCCCTGAGTTCGACCTTGGGCTTACCCAAGTAAAATAAATTCGATAGCTTGTATTTAATTGACAAATTGATTAAGCAATCTTTAATCGATCCGATTTTGCCTGACTGCAACGAGATTCGAGTGTTAGTATGACACTTTTAAGAGGGTGATTTCGCGGTTCATCAAATGGTTTCGTTGCTAGGGACATGGCTCATCTTTCATTTTATTTAGATTTTTATTATTAGATTAAGTGGTAACTTTTAACCTTTAAGTCGAGTCATTTGTTTTGCTTGTATTGCGTTGATAATTCTCGAATATATATCTAATGTTTGCTTTTTGTGGCAGGACACCTTAGCGATCAAGAAGGCAAGGAGCGGGAGCTCCCGCTGCGAGGAGCCACAAAAGCACCATTGGAGAAGTTGACGAGAATTATAGTTTCACATTATTTTTTATCATTTCATGTAAATAATCATCTTTACATCGATCTTCATTTGAAGAATCGCGTTTGTAAATGAAAGAAGGCAATTGTGGTTGTGTGGGGCTTGTCCCACTTGAGTATCGACTTAGGATCGTGCATGCAGCTCTCTGAGCTATTTCATTTCATACCATATGTGTTTGATCGTAGGTAGGACACACTAAAATTGAGAACACATAGCTTCACTTAGTCAAAATAAATTTGTTCTTTCCCCTCTAATAGAAGCATGCCAGGTGTGGTTTTTATCGACTTGCATAATTCAGTATTCATTTTTTATTCAATCTTGTTTTTCACAAAGATAGCTAAATGCACTGTGATTTCTCTTCTTTAGCATAGTTCATGATTTTATCGTATGCATCGGCTTTTTCTCGACATCCCTTCCTTTACTGATCACCTAGGATTAAATGGAAATTGGGAATGACCGTTAGACAATGTTTGATTGATTTATGCGCTCACTAAATCAGTGATAACCATGAAGTTAAAATTGGGACTGTTAATGCAAGTTGACCAATAAAATGGAGTAAAATCAATTTTTTAAAGAGCAATACCCTTTTACGTAGGATATTTTGATTTGACATATTATTTAGCCTTACGTAAATTAGAGCTTGTATTTATCACCAATAAAAATGAAAAGATAATTGACCAACATTTGTTGGTTTCATGTGTGAGTTGGTGAATCAAGGGTATTGCTTGGTTGATTGAGCCTTGTTCATTTTCGACACTCTCCCATAGAACCTAGGTACTCCATTCATCTCCATAGATTCATTTGTTCACATGTAAATCCATCCTAACCTCTTTGTTTCCCTCAGGTCTACCCTGCTTTACTTATCCATCTCTGTACTTAGGCTATTATAAGCTTAAGTATAGGAGGGACATGAGTCCCGTAAATTCCAGACTCATTTTTCCCTTATCTTTGATACTTAGGTTATTTCAACCTAAGTATAGAGGGCATCCTCCTCAGTTTCAGTATTCTTTCGTATATATAAACTAGAGCTATGGCTTTGTATCACTTAGTGCTATGAGGACATAGCAAAAGTTAAGTATAGGGGAGTTGATGAATCTCCATTTCATCACCTTTATTCTATCATTTTGGCCTTGAAAACCCTAACTAATGCATGTAAATAACATTAATTTGTCCATAATAGCAGTTATGATTTATTGTATTTCTTGCACATAAAACAAGGTTTTTAATGCCAAAATTATAGAATAAAAAGAAGAAAAGAAAAAGGAATAAAATATTGCAGATATTTTATGACCCTATCCCCGAGACCAAATCTAGAATGGAATTGGTCGACAAGGAATAAAGTAGGGGGAGATAAGGGCCAAAAATACAATAAATATCTCATTTATTCATTCTTGATTTATGCCTTTTTGACACCTATTTTGTATCTAATTATTTATTCATCACATAAAGAAACTTTGTACACAAAAATTGAGTTTGTACAAAAATAATATATAGTGTACATTTTATACCCAGAAAAAAAAGCCAAAAACCAAACTTCATAGACCCATATCTTTCAAATAAAAACTCAAAACATAGCAAAATCACTCTAATTGTATATACTTTTCAAGATCTATTTAATGGAGGTGGTTTCATATTTTTTGGAGTTAGTATGCAGAATATAGGTTTTGGGCCCTTATTGTACATAATATCGATTAAAAGATTCAATTTATTCATTACTTATTATTTTTACAAATTCATATTTTTTATAATTTTGTAAACATTATTCATAACATAGGTGTACAATAAAATTATAATTAAACCTAAAAGAAAATGGAGAACAAATCAAACTATGACAAAACATAGGCAAAATACATATACCTATACCTATACTATTCATATACCTATTAATTTAAATGTGCAAATAAACTCATAAAATCAAATAAAAATATATTTATACTCACAAAAATAAGTTATAAATATTTAAAGTAAGGAAATAAAATAATAAAATAATATATACAAAGTAAAAATAAAAATGCACAAAACATAGATGAATATACCTATAAATACACTCATAAAAATTGACTACTAATAAATCAAGACAAAAAATTAAATAAAAATCATATTAAAATACTACATAAAATAATAAACATTTTTTATTTTTTACTCAAAAAATAATAAAATCATTTACTATTTTAAATTAATTATTTTCAAATAAAACCCTCTGTTTTGTCCTGTAGCGGCCTACGTGGACCAATCCGCACGCGGCCTTCGTTGACCTCAGGTCAATTGACCCATCTCAGGCTCCAGCCCGTCAAATCTGTTAAGGACCCCATCTTCTCCCATTTTTCGCGGGTGTCTCGTCCATCGATTGCACTCACTTCCTCCACAAGAATCGTTTATGGCACATTGTACATACATACCAATACCTTAGATCACTTTTACATACATCGGATTAATCGATAATCGTCGGTTAATAAGGGTGCCCAGAAAGGTTTATAAATAAACCTCCTCCTTCACAAATTTGGTCACTTCTACCCTTCTCCCTTCCTCGTATTCGGTCCTAGGAGATTCCTTGTGATAGGAGGGACCTCTTGGCGCCTTGAATCGGTCAGAGGAGGTGGGAGATGCACCCACAACAGAGCTCCGGTGATGCCACGCTCCCTGGTTCCCCATCAGGTATCAGAGCTATTTTCTTGCTTTATTAGACATGTTTTAATTTCAGCTTCTATTTCCAGCATTTAGTGTAGCGTTTAGTTAAGTAGATCACCTAGGTTCGGTTGAGTCGTAGTTCTCCAGAGCTCCGCTCCGGTGACGACTCCCGTCTCATCCAGTTAGTCTCCGACCCCCATTTCGCCTTCATATCATATCTTGCCCCCTTCTTCATCTCCCGCACACCTCTAATCAATCGGAACACCAGCGGTTTCGCGAATCAAGGTTCCAACTTCACTGCTCGCCGGAACCTCACCGCCTACCTTCATTTTTGCGCGAAATCTTTAAACCGCTAGTCATAGAGCTTTGCCTCAAGCCGCTTTATCTTCCTGTGCAGGTCTTGGCTTGAAAGGATCCCTTTTGGGCTTGATTGATTAAAGGAAGAGGCTCCTAGAGGTCCTTCCCTTCCTCGAGCTCTCCTGATCAACTGGGACCTCCAGGAGCCAAACGGAAGCCATCAATAGATGCGGGGACCTTCCAGGAACATGTAGAGACTCTCGGAGGTGACGGAGGTGCCCGGAGTGGCCAGCCATTCACGATCGAAGATCGCCCTGCGCGAGCTTCATCCTTGTTCTTCCACGCCATCCATAGCCATCCGATCAAGGTGGAGATCCCAGGTGTAGCAGCTGCTGTCGGATGCGAAGCCTCATGACCGTCAGATTGCGACCTGTGATCTAATCTCGAGCATCCGACCACGAAGCGTCATCGACCTTTGGATGGGCGCCACGTGTTCAAGTGAAAGAACATCCGCCGTCCATCAGCGCCTAATAAGGGGTAATTTACACCTTCAACCCCTACCTTTTTGTATTTATTATTTCGTCCTGTAAATATAGTTTAACATTTAAAATAATGTCGATATTTTGTAAAAGGACCCCTAAGTTTCTTGTATTTACAAGTAGGCCCAATCCACGTAACCTCACCTGCGGTCCCATGTGGGGTTGGGAAAATTATACTAGAGCCTCTGTTTGTGTTTGTATTTCAAAAAAGGTCCATGAAATAAAATATTGAGTATTATATTTTTGTGAAATTTGTACGCAGACCTTAAACTTTATGAAATTGCATTTCGATCCCTGCGTGTGTGGGTCACGTGTAGTCCCACGTGATATGTTAAATTGCAAGGTCCCCTTGGTTGGTTTTAAATTTTGTATTTGGTCCTGAAACTTCATGTTAACGTTCAAATGTTTTGGTAAATTTGCATATATCCCCCTGGACTTTATTTTATTTGCAAATATACCCCAACTAGGGTTAGAATTTCTTTGTGTTTCCTCTATTTATTTCTTGTATCTACAAAACCCCAAAAATGACTAAAAAATTGCCATAGGCTCCTGTTGCATCTTAATTTCATGGCGTATATTTATTTTTCATATTTATTGCATTTTAATATTTATAAATTCAAAAATATGCATTTTCCGTACTGTTTGCATTAGAAAATACACAAAAATTATGAAATGTTTTTGAAAAATTCCAAAAAAAATATATTTTGTGTGTTTTTATGTGTTTTAGCTCCAAACAAAAAATCACTAAAATACAAATTAAACTCCTAAAAATTGTAAAACCCCAAAAACCTTTATAAAAACATTAAAAATTCCATAAATATCCTAAAAATATAATTTCAGTTGTTGAATTTTTCCTATTTCATTAAATTTATTTTAAAATTAATTTGAGGAATTTTAGACTCTGTTTGATATTTTTCATACTCATTTTAATGTCATCCAACAACTTAAGTCACTGTTTTCTAGTATTTTTGCCTTTAAAAATACCAAAAAAACAGGAAAAATTGAGAAAAATCACAAAAACATTAGAATAAAATAAAATTAAGAAAAACACTTTATTTTCTGTATTTTGAGTATATTTTCCCTATTTTTACTTCTCTCTTATCTCTGGGGTATATATATATATATATTTCTTATTATGCATGATATCTTTATGAAAAGAAAAAGAAAATAGAAAAATACAAAATATAAAAAAGAAAATACAGAATAAGTAAAATAAAATTCAAAATACAAAAGTATAATATCAAAAAAAACTAAAAATATTTAATTAAAAACCAACAAAAAGACTTGTGTGCATACATGACCGGCTTGTATATGAATAATTGTAGGCTGCCAGTTTTTGCTCTCTGTGGTTCGACCTCTGCATGCTTACGCACTATGCATCAATATGGTAGAGTTAGTAAATTTTAATTCACATTTTTGGGACTCAATTGATTTATTCTTTATTGTGGATTAATTGCTGCTTAACAAGGTTTTCGTGAGCGGTCGCCTCAGCGACTTCATCTCCGCCATGTGTGAGGTGTATTTTGACCCTTGCAAAACCCGTGTTATCAGATGGCGTCGTTGCCGGGGAGCAATGAGCGTAGCCTACTTTAGCTAGACATGTTGTGAATAGATACATTTTCTTGATATTTGTACATACTACTTTTTCTGACATTGCTTGTAAATATTTATTGCCTCTGTTTATATTTCGTGATTATTTGTGCTAATACCCTTTTTCTTGCAACTTTGATGCGAGGGTCCGCCATGCGAGGACGGTCTTCTTGGAGGATGGTGCAGCCATGCATGAAGGAGGGTCATGCCTGTTTGACCAGCTGGAGCAAGCACCAAGGAAGCAAGCAGAAGGCTTAGCTAGTAAAAAATGTGTAATTTTATGAGAGAGAGAGAGAATTTTGGCAAGTAATAATATGGACTCTACTCTTCACAACGAGGTCCAGTGCCCGGGTGTCTGTTCACCTGGGGGCCTCGTCGTGGTTTTTTGTGTTTTCCCACTTTATTTCCTTTGTTTCCCGCAATTTTGAGCTTTCCGCCCTTCCTTTATTTTGTTATGTGTGCATGGAGTCCCTAGACTTAGGTTGCTTGACTCGGTAGCTAGGTCCACACATTAATAAGAAAGCTTGTTCCTATAGTCTCTAACGCATGGATTTAGTCAAACTTAATTGGTTCTTCATGATTAATAGCAGCTAATGTTTAGGGCGATTTTGTCGCTTGCACACCGTCATGTAGTTAGGTTTAAAAATTCTGTTTTGCATACTGCATGGAGAGAGTTGGGATGCGTTGTAAGTCTTCTAACTCAGCATGCATCATTCGGTTCAATGGTGAGATTTCCATCATTAAACCAACTTGCACGGCTTTTCCGCTATCTCCCTCTGATTTTGAGCACCTAGGACATAAATGAAAATCTACAAAAATGATAGGCGCTGGTATGAAAACAGACTCAAAAGAAGTGAAAACTCAAAAAACTAAAAAAAGGGGTCTGCTAAATAAACTTTGACCTTAATTAAAATTTGTAATGGATTATCATTGTACTGGGTTCATATTCGTGTACCTTCGGAGGGGGACAAAAACCCCACTCCCATGAGCGAGGCACGTCCCATAACGAATAGAGCCAAAATCCTAGTCTGCAACTGCCTTGTGTATCGCCTGGATTTCCAAAGTATTGGCGTTTCTATCGTACGTGACCGAGTAGGGCCTTGTCAGTGATGGTGTTCCCGCCTTGTGTGGAACATCGACATGGTTTGATGTACTAAGCATATGCCACACCTTCACGGGTTACAAGGACCTTAAAAAGTACAGACTACAGGTTACAAAGGAGGAGGACAAGTACGAGATACTTTTCTGGCAGTACTCTCTTTCCTATAGGGGTAGCATGCTAAGGCCTTGTTAAATGATATTCCTGAAATAACAACTCTAAAACTGAAAAAATAATAAGTAGCCGAACCTTCACGGCTTCACATGGCGTGAGTTGGTGAACCCAATTTTGTATTGCGTTTGTATGGATCTAGATTAAGGTTCAAAGATCAAGTCCCGTGCCTTTGCGTAGATTTTGTTGTATCATTCTCCTTTGATGCCCGCTCAGTTCGAGCCTTTCTACTGTTTTGCACTCCTCTTTACTCCTCGTTGACCACAATATCCTTCTTCCAACATACAATCCACTCTTGCTTCGCGAAGTCGATCCATGGATGGTTTCCGTCGAGACCCCACCGACACCCACATCGATTCCATAGACTCAACTTCGCCAATAATTTCGAGGTGATTCCCAAGAATCCGATCCGGACTTTGCGGATCGATCTCCAGACTCCTCGTCTTCTACCTTTCTTTGGACCACCCAATAAACTGGGATCACTTTTGTCCCACTTTCATCATTGTGAATGGAAGTCGATCACAGTCCATGTCCTTTTCCATTCATAACATTCTGGGATTGACCTTGATTCCAGATTCATCATGACTGATGAATAAGATTGCAAGTGGTCTGATTAGGATTCTCTCATTCTGCAGATAGAAGACAGACCAAGCCCTGGATCCTAATCTGGAATTCATTTCATCAGACTCAGACCTTGACATGGCTCCTCAAGGAAAGGGCAAGGGTCAGCAGCCACCCCACCCTGAACAAGGACAGATGCTTGACCAGAATCTGGTTAATGCACAATTGTTGGCATCCATCCAAGCTATCCAACAGCAGCTGAGAGAGCAGGCCCTAGCACAGACTGCTTTCCAGGAGATGCTGAATGATCTAATGAACAAACCTGAGGGAGGAGGAGGAAGACGAGGAGGTGATAACCCTTCGAATGACGATGAAGAAGACCTGGGCATGGCAAGACTGAAACCTACACTGAAAGAGACATACAATCCTGTAGACAGTCAGATGACCGAGTGGATCCTCATTACATCGGTGCATGCTCACTTTGAGCTGAAGCCCCAATTTCTCGTTCTTCTTCCTGCCTTTCATGGAAATACTAGTGAAGAGTCGTATATCCCCCTACAGTAGTTCTCCCGCATCTGCCGAACTACCCACTATCCGAATGTCCCTATGGACATTGTTAAAATGATTGCATTCTCCTTCAGCTTACAAGACAAGGCCCTCTACTGGGTCAACCATTTGGGAAAGGTTGTAACCACCTGGGAGGAACTGAAGTCAGCTTTCCTTCACAAATTTTACCCTCTCAGTCGGCTCAACCAGATGCGAGCACGTATCAACAACTTCTCTCAGGGAGTGCACGAATCCATACATGAAGCATGGGAGAGATTCACCGATCTGCAGGAGAAATGCCCTCATCATGAGATCCCTAAGACCAGCTTGGTACAACACTTTTTTGGGGGTCTAAACGTTGAGAGCCAAAGGCTCGTCGACGCAGCATATGGGGGCTCACATTTCAATAAAGATGAAGATGTAGTCTAGCAAATATTTGAAGAAATGGCCGAAGGAGAGGCCACCCTCTCTTCATCAAAAGCATACCAGAAGCAGCCCCAGATCCTCCAGAAACAAGTGCACATGGCAGCGTCCCGCAAGGCAGAGAGAGATGAGAGCTCCAACCTCAGCATCATTGGGGGCCATTTCTCGAAGGTTGATATCATCGAGAAACGATCACATGACCTAGAAAAACTTGCTATGATCGAGAAGAGGACTCAAAACCTTGATAAACTAGATCAGATCACCAAACAGTTAGAGCTGCTGGTGGGCACCATCAACTCTGTTCGGTCGGCAGCACCATCAGAAGCTTTAGTTGAGAAGAAGGACGATCTACCACCACCACATCAGCCTCAGTCGAGCCAGCAAACATCGGCAGTCCGGCACGTGTACTACGTGCAGGCGCCCGACCAGGGCCAGCCGCAGTAGCAGATGGTTGTGTACCAACCAGATTTTGTAACAGGATCTGATCTAGTCTTCCCACCACCACCCCTGATTCAAGAAGTCAACGGGGTTTGGAGCAATGAAGCAAAACCGACTCGTCCCATGGGACAACCTCAGGGTCAGCTACCAGCCAACCGGCAATACCACGAACCTCAGGGTGGTCGATTTGGGCAGTCCTCACAGCCGCCACCATAGTATCATCTGCCTCCCCCATATGCAAATAAATGGATACAGAATCAACATTATCAGCAGCCGGAGTATCTCCAGCAACAACTTTTCCATCAATATGCAACCGCTCCACCTCAGCAGTACCAACAATGTCCTCCTTCCTCTTACCATCAGTTTCAGCTTCCTGCACCACCCCAATACCACCAACAACAGCCTCAACACCAACACATGCAGCAATAATGTGGTCTGCACGTTGAATCTATAGAGGCAACTCCTATGAACCCAACCATGGATTGTTTGGGCCAACTAGTCAAAGGGCTTGCATATATGACCAAGAGGCTCGACGATCTGACCGCCACCAAGACCACCATCCCAGCTCAGGTCGAGGCCAACCCCAATAGCTTCAAAAAAAGGAGTAGATAGAATGTGATGTCTTGTCTATGTCTGTAGAGTCAGAAAATGATAAGATTGTTTGTTCTAATGCTGTCACTCTCAGGAGCGGTAGGGCCTTACCTCCGCCTGCTATCAAGATGGGGGAGAATTAAGAACCAGGTGAATCGTCATCTTCTACATCAGTTGTGCCAGCTACAGGGATGGGTGAGGAGGAAGAAGGAGGAGCCATTCCCGCAGTCATCCACCACCATCTTCATCAGCAAAAACCACAAAAAAATCAGCAAAACCGAAAACAACAAAAAGAATTTTGCAGCCGAAGAAAAGCCGCGCCAGCCTCGGAGGAGCAGCCAGCAGCAGCCAATCCCTCGCCAGCTGACGGAGCGGAGGCCCTACTTTTTTCTCGCCCATCAGCACCAGTATCTCAAGATCCAGCTTGTACTCCTTTTTATAGTCCGGATGTACAACAATTTGTGGGTGATAGTTCTGATGTAAATAAGAACTCTACTCTGCCTATCAGTGATGTAAATATTCCTTTTCCTAATGCATTCGGAAAATCCAAAAAAAAAATTGCAAAAAGAAAAAGTGCATTGTATGATCCTGGAGTTGTGGAAATAATAGATAACTTAACAGTTGAGATTCCCTTACTGAAGGCCATGGAATATATGCCAGCTGTGAAGAAAGGTTTGAAAGAAGTCTATACCAACAAACGCCGACCAGCACGCAAGAACAAACACAATCAGTTCGAGAGGCACGTGCTTTCCATGGCCACTGTTGCGACTATCTGCAATATCCCTCAGAAGAAACAAGACAAGGGAGCGCCTCTTATTAGTTGTAAGATATTTGATCAAGTCTTCGAGTGTACTCTCCTTAATAGTGGATCCTCTATCAACCTTTTGCCCTCGTCCCTAATGCAAGAATTTGGGCTAGGTCCGCTCAAGCCAACACAGATGATCCTTCAGTTCGCTGACCGATCCACCAAGCAACCTTGAGGTCTGGTGGAAGACGGTGTGGTGAAGGTGCAGGAGATGCAATTCCCTGTTGATTTTGTGGTCCTTGATATGGACTCCCCCGCACCCTTACTCCAGACCCCTATCATCCTTGGCTGACCATTCTTGCATACCTCAGGTAACGCAGTTGACTACGGGTCCGGCAAGATTACTTTCCGCTCAGATAGCAAGCAGATCACTAAAAACATGATCAGAGAGCTAAACACCACGACTAATGAGAGCCATGCAGTATCAGAAGCAGACTGTGACTTTATTGCAGAGATCATGGACTCATCACTTTCATTGAATGATTCATGGACCCGAGAAATCCTCAGTCTCGAGGAGGACTTGAAAAGCATAGTTGACCTATGCTCCGATGATTCATAGGAGACATACTCTCAGATGCTGGCGCAACTATGTGATTTCAAAAATTCACTCTAGCCCGAACATAATGAACCTAGTACAGAACTGTTCGACACATCATCGAGATCTCAACAGAATACTGAGGACGGTAGCTCCATCAATGAAGTACACCCCACCACCAGTATTGTGTCTGAAGTGACCAACAAGTTCGACAGATTAGGACCAGAACTCAAGCCACTTCTTGCAGGCCTGAAGTATGCTTTGCATGCAGGTGAAGAACACATGTATCCAGTCATCATCAGCAGCAGGATGAACACGGATCAGGAATCTCGACTTCTCGAGGTTCTAGAAAAGAACCGCAAGGTACTTGGTTGGTGAATATCAGATCTCTGAGGGATAAATCCAGCTTTGTGTTCACTCCACATTTATCTGGAAGAAGATGCCAAGCCGTCCCATGAATTCCAAAGAAGGTTGAATCCAAACCTCCGGGACGTCGTCATGAAAGAGATCACGAAATGGTGTGATGCAGGCTTCATCTATCCCATCTCCGATTCAAAATGGGTAAGCCAACTACATGTAGTTCCAAAGATATCAGGGCTTACCGTGGTTACCAATGACAAAGGAGAGGAAATATCCACTCGGGTAATAACATCCTGGCGGGTGTGTGTTGACTACCGTCGTCTTAATGCAGCAACTAAGAAGGACCGCTTCCCCTTGCCATTCATTGATCATGTTCTGGAAAGACTAGCAGGAAAGGAGTTCTTCTGCTTTTTGGATGGGTATTGTGGGTACAACCAGGTGGCAATCGCTCCGAAGATCAAGAGAAGACTACCTTCACTTGCATGTTCGGCACCTACACCTTCAGGAGAATGCCCTTTGGATTATGCAATGCACCTGCGACATTCCAGAGATGCATGCTAGCAGTTTTCGCCGAGATGGTAGGCGGCTTTCTCGGGATGTTCATGGACGACTTCTCTGTCTATGGTGACAGTTTTGATTCTTGTCTTGGGCACCTAGACAGAGTGCTTTAGAAATGTCGTGAAGTCAATTTAGTGCTTTCATGGGAAAAGAGCCACTTCATGGTCACCGAAGGAATTGTACTGGGTCATGTTGATTCCAAACGTGGCATGGAAGTCGACCCGACGAAGGTGGACATTATTGCAAATCTTGAGCCACCTCAGACAGTAAAAAATGTGAGGTCATTCTTGGGGCATGTGGGATTTTACAGATGATTCATAAAGGATTTTAGCCGCATCGCCCGACCTCTAACAGAGCTTTTATGCAAGGAAATTGAGTTCAATGTCGATCACCATGTTCTCCTTGCTTTCAATCAATTGAAGGAGCTTATCACTCAAGCTCCAGACTACAGCCGCCGGATTGGTCTCTCCCTTTTGAGATCATGACTGATGCATCAGTCTTTGCAGTCGGGATTGTTTTGGGACAGAGAAAAGAAAAAGCACCCTATGCCATTCACTATGCCAGCAAAACATTAGATGAGGCTAAAAGAAATTACACTGTAACAGAAAAGGAGTTGCTGGTTGTGGTTTTCACCCTAGAAAAGTTCAGATCCTATTTGCTTGGATCCAAAGTCACCATTTTTACAGACCACTCTGCTATCCGGTACCTACAAAAGAAAAAGGATGCCAAGCCCAGACTGATTAGATGGATCCTTCTCCTCCAGGAATTTGATATGGAAATCAAGGACAAGCCTGGAGTTCAGAATGTGGTAGCATACCATCTCTCTAGAATTGAGCAGCAAGAGCCTCCCCTGAACAATGCACCTATCAAAGAAACCTTCCCAGATGAGTCAATTTTAGCAGGGATTCCCTCCCATGGTATGCTGATATAGTCAATTACCTCGCCTTGAGGGTAATACCACCGGATTGGACAAAAAATCAGAAGAATAAATTCATGTCGACCATCTATTTTTATTAATGGGAAGACCCTCTCTTATTCATGGAAGGAGCGGATTGCATTTGGCTTAGGTGCATACCTCAGGAGGAGCATCAAAGTGTCCTCGAGCACTGTCACTCGCTCGAATCTAGTGGACATCACTCTGGAGACCGTACGACATCTAAAGTACTTCAGTGTGGCTTCTGGTGGCCCACACTATTCAAGGATGCAGCAGTATTCGTCAAACGATGCATTGACTGTCAGAGATTGAAGGGTACACTCACTGCAAAAGATTCGATGCCTCTGAAGATCATTCAGATAGAAGATGTTTTTGATGCATGGGGCATTGATTTCATGGGGGTTTTCCCTAACAGTAAGGGTTTTGAGCACATCCTTCTTGCTGTAGATTACGTAAGTCATGGGTTGAAGCTATTCCCGCTCGAGCCGCTGACAGTCGGAGAGTGTGCCGATTCTTGAGAGATAACATCATTGCGCGGTTCGGGATTCCGATGATTCTCATATCAGATGGGGGTAGCCATTTCATTAACAAAGAGGTCAAGAAATTAACAAAGGAATACGACATCGACCATCGAGTTGTGTCTCCTTATAATCCTCAGACCAATGGCATGGTCGAATTGTCAAACAGAGAAATCAAGACGATCCTTCAGAAACTTGTAAGGCCGGACAGAAAAAACTGGTCTCAACTCTTGGACTCAGTCCTCTGGGCTTACAGAACAACCTAAAAGTCTCCCTTGGTCATGTTGCCCTATTGTTTTGTATATGGGAAGCCATGCCATCTGCTAGTCGAATTGATTCACAAGTATTTATAGGCAACTAACATGTGCAATTTGGACTCACGAAAAAAGTGGTCAGAAAAGAAAAGATGATCTGAACAGACTCTTGGATTTCCGAGACTATGCATATGATAATACATTGATGTACAAGGAAAAGGTGAAACGCTGGCATGACCGGCACATCAGACGAAAGACCTTTGAAGTTGGACGGAAGGTGTGGTTATTTGATGCAAAGTTACGGATCTTCCTGGGCAAATTAAAGAGTAAGTGGACATGGCCATTCCGAGTTCGTGAAGTGCGTGACAATGGAAGTATTGCCATATCAGAATTGTCTCCTGACGCGCAACCATTTGTCGTCAATGGTCAAATCCTGAAGCCTTACCTCGAGCTTAACGTTCTTGGTCGTTGTCGACTCCATCCAGCTTCTACGCTTTGATGAGATATCCACAACATTGTTAGCATCAGAAGATTCAGACACTGCACCTCAAAAACTATTCTTCTGATTTCTTCTTTTCTTCTTTTCATGGGTTCTACCCTTGTAGCCATTGCCTACACTTGGGATCCACCTTACCCTAAGCATAGGGGGTTGTGCACCCCGAGTCTCTTCTTCGTCAATATCCTCGTTTGTCTCCTCTACTATACTCAGGGATACTTTACCCTAAGTATAGGGGGAGACAAGCTGAGCACGATCTGTCCATTCTCATCCTTGACCATCCCCTCCTTGTGGACAGTCTGCTATACTTAGGATTATATGATCCTAAGTATAGGGGGGACGATCAACTTCTTGATTTATTTATCCCCTTATTCATTCATTCTTTTGTCTTTTCTCTACTTAGTCCGAGTTATGTCTTTGCTTCTTCTCTTTGATCTATGAGGACATAGCTCGAGCTAAGTATAGGGGGGTCGTATATACAATGTATATACTATAAGCCATAACTCATACTGTATATAAAAATAATATCTAAAGCTAAAATAATACTAAAAGTATTTCTACTGTAGATGATTGTGAGCTCTTCAGACTCTTTTTGTACATACTGATTAATAAATCAGGCAAAAAACAGCTTTTGTACAAGATTTGAAACTCATTATGAAAAATTTTGTGAAAACTGTTTGAAAGATAGTTTGTAAAAAGTGTTCAACCTTTGTAAATATTTTTGTTTACAAAATTTATTTCTTTTAGCGAAAAATGTTTGAAAAGCGGTTTTCAAATGGTTGGAAAAATGGTTGTAAAATTATTTTGAAAAATCTATCTATAGTGTTCGAAAAACCCTTGCAAAAAGATTTTCAAATGCGTGTACATGTTTGTAAAAATATTTTGGACTATAGTCTTCAAAATCTTTTGAAAATGATTTTCAAATAAGTCTGAGGAGTATACACAAAAACAAGCAATAATTCCAAAATAAAACTTATAAGAGCCTAAACCATGTTGTACATAAAATGTAGTTTTTCTTGGTATATACTGATTAATAAATCAGGTTAAATATTTTTGCAAAATCATTTGAAAAATGGTGTGAACCGTTTGGAAAACTTTTTGTGAAATATTTTCAACCTTTGTAAAAATATTTTGATTGCAAAAGTTCTTATATTTGTGTGAAATAAAGGATTTGAAAACCTATTTGCAAATGATTTTGAAAATGTTTGTAAAAATATTTTGAAAAATGTATATAGTGTTTGCAAAATCTTTGCAAAATGGATTTCAAATGTTTGTAAATATTTGCAAAAATTATTTTGTACTATAGTTTTCAAAATTATTTTCAAATAAATTTGAGGAATAGAAGCATCGTCAAAAAGATATTTATAAATCATAAATAAAATACATTAAATTCTTTGTCAATTGTATATACACCAAAACAAGTCACTTTTTTAAAACTTATAAAATTATTTAAAGTCTTATGTCTTGAAAATATATAAAGCAGCACGCCCATGTAAATAACTGTATATATTTTATACTTTAGGTGCCAAAATTCTTTTATTTGCAAATTCTTTGTTAAAAAATTCTTCTATTTGTTTTCAAATTCTTTGAAAATTTGCATTATTCTTTGCATCAATGCATAGCATGTGCATATCATTCAAATTCTTTTTGAGTGAGCTTGATGATTGAACCAGTCCAATAAAGTCTAAAATTGGAGCTTGGTTGGACCTTATCGCACCTAACTGCACTGGAACCTTATGGGAACTAGGTTTAAGGGACTTTAGGTATATTCAGACTGAATTCTTTGAGAAATCAGGGCTGGGTTCAAGTCACCTCAATTGACTAAGTAGAACTTTTCGAGACACACGCATGACTCTTGTCGACCGTGACCTAATTTGGACACTTGCACCTTTCACTTGGCTCAAATCGGTTTGAGTGGTGAGGGGATTGGATTTGCCAGTTTGAGACGCACACGGGTGGAAACATTCGTCCTTGTCTAGGGAGGGAAGTGCACCCCAACCTGGCCTAGTTTCAATGAAGTCAGATGACAAGAGAGTGTGGGTTGCAATAAAGCTTCAAAAGAGGGATAGTCTTCTGGCTCAAGAGGAAAAAGTCCTTATGTAAATGCTGCTGTAAATAGTATGTTTGAAAAAAAACTCCAAAAAAGTGGACAGGCTTGAAAATAAAAATAAAAGTGCCTGCCGGAGTATGTATATGTGTTGTAAAGAAAATAAGCAAGCGTGAGCATCAAAGTTATACCATGTGAGCCTGCAACTGGATGACTTGACTACACTGGTCTTGCATCCCAGGATAGGTAGATACACTGGCTACTATCCATTCTCTTCTTCAGAGTTGGATGACACTTGAACTTAGAAGGGAATACCCCGCTCCTCGACAACAGAGGGCTGGATTGGGGAATCATTGGGTTGTCATTCTGGAGAAGTCAGTTCCTTTGTTATTTCAGTTGG
Source organism: Ottelia alismoides (assembly GCA_037367405.1). Taxonomy (NCBI): domain Eukaryota; kingdom Viridiplantae; phylum Streptophyta; class Magnoliopsida; order Alismatales; family Hydrocharitaceae; genus Ottelia; species Ottelia alismoides. Next base: position 170,755 of record JAZKJV010005966.1, on the reverse strand, counting down.
GGAGAGCCACTATCACTTACACTGTACAAGTCAACTTCATAGTCATAAAGGGTTTACGTATGATGTAGGCCAGTTCTGACCAGGCTATTGAGGTGGGTTGAACCGAGTTCTGTGACTCTCGAAGGTTGTTGTGTTGTAAATTTGGTTCCCAACCAGGTTCCACAAACTTTTACACCAAGGTCTAACCTGAGCTCCAAACTCTGATTTTGTAAGGACAAATATTGCACTGAAAGCAATACTATTCACTCTATCTCTTTCTATCTTCTTTTTCTTTTCTTCTTATTCGTTATTCTTCTTGTACTTATTGCATAAGTATTTGCTAGGGACTAGCAAAGGCAAGTATAGGGGGTGATGAATCTCCATTTCATCACCTTTATTCTATCATTTTGGCCTTGAAAACCCTAGCTAATGCATGTAAATAACATTAATTTTTCCATAATAGCATTTATGATTTATTGTATTTCTTGCACATAAAACAAGGTTTTTAATGCCAAAATTATAGAATAAAGAGAAGAAAAGAAAAAGGAATAAAATATTGCGGATATTTTATGACCCTAACCCCGAGACCAAATCTAGAATGGAATTGGTCGATAAGGAATAAAGTAGGGGGAGATAAGGGCCAAAAATATACCCCCTGGACTTTATTTTGGTAAATTTGTAGATAACCCCCTGGACTATATTTTATTTGCAAATATACCCCCACCAGTGTTAGAATTTATTTGTGTTTCCTCTATTTATTTCATGTATCTAGAAAACCCCAAAAATCACTAAAAAATGCCATAGGCTCCTGTAGCATTCTAGTTTCACCGCATATTTTTATTTTGCATATTTATTGCATTTAATATTTATAAAAATTCAAAAATATGCATTTTAAACACTGTTTGCATTAGAAAATACACAAAAATAATAAAATGTTTTTGAAAAATTCCAAAAAAAATATATTTTATGTGTTTCTTTGTGTTTATCTCCAAACCAAAAATCATAAAAAATACAAAAGGAAACTCCTAAAATTTGTAAAACCCCAAAAACCTTTATAAAAACACTAAAAACTCTAGAAAAATCATAAAAATATAATTTTAGTTGCTGATTTTTTTCTATTTCATTATATTTAGTTTAAAATTAATTTGAGGAATTTTGGACACAATTTGATATTTTTCATACTCATTTTAATATCGGCGAGCAACTTAAGTCATTGTTTTCTAGTATTTTTGCCTTTAAAAATACAAAAAAATAGCAAAAATCGAGAAAATCATAAAAACATTAGAAAATATAAAATTAAAAAAATATTTTATTTTCTGTATTTTTCCCTATTTTTACTTCTCTCTTATCTCTAGTGTATATATATATATTTCTTATTATGTATTATATATTTATGAAAATATAAAAAGAAAATACAAAATCAGTAAATTAAAAATTAAAATACAAAAGTATAAAATCAAAAAAATTAAAAAATTTAATTAAAAACCCACAAAAAGACTTGTGTGCATACATGACCAGCTTGTATATGGATAATTGTAGGCTGCCAGTTTTTGCTCTTTGTGGTTCGACGTCTACATGCTTAGGCACTATGCATCATTATGGTAGAGTTAATACATTTTAATTCACATTTTTGGGAATCAATTGATTTATTCTTTATTGTGGATTAATTGCTTCTTAACAGGGGTTTCGTGAGCGGTCGCCTCGGCGACTTCGTCTCTGCCTTGTGTGAGGCATATTTTGATCCTTGCAAAACCCGTGTTATCAAGAGTATACCATATATACAATATATATGTACTTTAGCCATAGCTCTATTTTGAAAAATTTGAAAAAAATTTGGGCTAGAGTATAATTTGTCTTTAACTAAGTGGGATAAAATGTTTTCAAAGTTTGAAAAAAAATCTATGATGTTACGTTATTTTGAAGAAATATTTTGAAAATGGTATGAAAAATGGGTTTTACTTGTTTTGAAAAATCGTTTGAAAAATGTTTGAAAAACCTTTATATATGTGACACTATTTTGATAATCTTTTCAAAATTCTTTTCAAAAATAGGGTTTAAATGTGTTTAATTTGTGTTTGTAAATATTTTTTTTGAAATTTCACTTAAGGGACTGGGATGAGGGATTTGAGTTTGGACTCGATTTAATGATGCTCGAGGATGGGATAAAATCATTGAGGGCTTCATGAACCCTGAGTGTCAGCATGTTTAGCCAGTATGAGAACATGGTTCTTGTACTATCTCTTGACATTCACCTAAGTGCTAAGGTGTGATAAAATATAAAAAATATTGATCAGTGTGCGCCAACTCATGTAAAAGCAGTGGAGCTAGCCAAAAGCAATGGAATGAAATATAAATGTTGAAAAAGCTCTCACCGTACAAAGTCAATTATCAAAGAGCTTCCACGAAAGGCGAGCGCTCCCAACCATTTCAAAGTATCCACTTGGACCATTTCTATTAGGACCAGGTGTCAGCCTTTCATCAAATAAGGGCTCCACATTGTAATGCTACAAATCTGAGTATAGAAAGTATATTAGATACTAAAAAAAGGCTCACCTCGGTGTATTACCAGGAAAACAAGTGCATACAACTCCAACTTCTCTTGACGGACACATTGATCAAAGACAAATAAATGTGTTGAGTTAATAAGACACTCAAGAGGATCCTTGTTCCCATGAGAGGGAGAGAAGAAATGACACAATCCTATACCCTCCATCAATTGGCCTTCAATTTACACTTCTGAGTCTGACAGCTAAAGAGATGGTGGATTGATTGCAATATTTGGTCTATTCCCTTGTGTTGAGGATAGGGTACTTAGGAGAGTCTCTTGAACTAAAACCTTGGGTGACATTGTGACTCTACTCTTGTGACTGCGGTCAACACTTCATATAATATCCTTATTATATATGTAAATAGGGAGATATTAAGGATTAGAGAAACTGGATACCTCTTGATTAGAGTTTGGTTCAGCTTTGAAATTTTGGATCTCTAAAACCAGGAGTTCTTGAATGGATCAAGTCTTGTATTCACATGAACAATTAGGGGTTAAATCTAACTTATTCATGATTGAGATTCTCGAGGACGAGCATAGTTTAAGTATAGCGGGATGATGAACCTCGGTTTCATCATGCTAATTTCCATATATTAATCCCCTAGCTTAAATTAATGTCAATAAAAATCAGATTGATTGTTGTATATATCTGGATCTTATAATAAATTAAAGATACAAAAAATTTACAAAAATCAAAATTTGCAGTGTTTTTATACCTATAAAAATGCTATTCAAAATATTTCTCCCATTGATTTGACTTCTTTTCCATTTTTGTCAACATGAAACTTGTAGATCTCATCGACTTTCATGTTTTGAGTTTTTCCAATTTCACACTCCTGTTTATTTTTATTTTATTTTTATATTTTCAAATAATTTGGTCGGTGGCTCCTTCTGGTTGAGCCACGCAGCCCACTCCCCTCGCACCATGTGCCATCATTCCCTACCACCTGACCTCCTCCTACGAGCATCACTCTCCGCTACCCATTTCATCTTAATCTGTAGCCCTTGATCGCAGCTCCATGTCACATCTGGAGCATCCACATACCCACTAAATCCTTGACCATTGTATCTTTAGATCCAACAACCATCCGCACCTCCATTCCCATCCGCAAGATGCAACCTGATTGATTGATCGATTGATCCAACAGCTCGTCAACGTCGTCACCCCGACCGTTGTATCGCAAAATACAACGACTATGCTACCATCTTATACCTCCAGCCAGAGCCTCTCTCCCACGTTCTCCATGTCAAGCCCATCACCCCATTCTATTTTCCCGGCCTCGATCACCACCTCCACCACTCCCTAATCACGCCAGGTCCTAGTCATACCTCCCTTCATCCTCGTGTGTCACCTAACCCCGATCCTCTCCTCTTCTCCTAGTCAGCACAAACTCACGAACCCATGACCTCCATCTCCGGCATCTCAACGCTTCACCCTTCAAATATGTCATCGCCACTTGTAGACCACCTTGTCCACCTTTATGCAGGCCAAAACCTAACGTCTCTCTGTCTCCCCATGACAGAGGGAGATCGAATCGAAGATACGAAGACCATCGTGGCCCCAGTGTTGACCCATGGCCATGGTAGGCCATGCCTCTGACCTTCACACGTCGACAAGCTACTCCCCATGGATGGGGGAGTCTAGCGATGACCAAAGCACCACCGATGCTCAGCCCAAGTCGCCCTCGTTGGCCTCGATCTCCAAGTAAGACCCTTGAGCTTTTCCTCCTTGTTTCTTTGAATTAATTAGGCACCTCTTAACATTTTCACCATCAATCCATCCTCACATGAGTCTCCCTACACTTCATTCATCTTCCATTGCACTTCACCCAACCTCTCGATCTTCCACAACCACAAGTCGCTCCGCCCAAGTCTTCTTTGCCTCACCGGAGAAGATAACCAGGGCCGCCACCTTCTTCGCCTGTATGGCCCTCTACTTTACTTTACTACACCCACACAAAACACCTGCAGACTTCAACTATATCTCCTAACCTTTCTGCAGGTGCTCATTTTCAATGGCCGAACTTAGGTCAGAGCTCATTTCTCGAGCTTTACCTCTGGCAATGGTCCGTTGCCAGCCACCTCCAGGAAGTTCAGAATCTCCCCCGTGCCATGGACTTAATCGCCATGTGTCCTGGTATCGTCCTGGATCATCAATAAGCACGGGAGATGGCGGTGGAGCTAGTGTAGGTCCGTCTGAGGCACAATCGCATCGTCGTCCAATAGAGGAGGAGGATGATCGAGATCGTACATGTGTTGTTGGATGGCACTTTCCCGGTGCTCATCCAATGGCCCCCATTCATCCACATCTATGCCTCCAAATCTAGGAGGCTTAGGTGATCCATGCTAGAGCATGAAGCACCATCTATCGCAACGTGGCCTGAGACTGCACCTCCATTCGAGCATAGCCCCACATGCATTTGTCATGTGTGGGCTAGGGAAAATTGCATGGGTGCCCTGTCGACTTCTCAAAATTGCAAATTGGTCCTCTAAGCACATGAAGAGCATGTGTGCTTGGAATTAATTGCACCTGATCCCCTCCAAGTTTTAATAATTGCAATTTAACCCCCACATATATGGGAAAATTATAGGAAGGCCTCATGACTTATTTTAATTGGTATTTAAGTCCTTCTGGGTGCCTGTTTGTAATGTTTTATCTATTTATTTTGAAGTTTTCTTTACATTTACACCAATGTACTCTTTTGTGAATATCTTGAGCATGCTATCTCCGTTTTAGTTGATTTCGATTTCATTTCAAAGCTTGCTTCCTTATGTATTCATTGGCATGTTTTTTTTTTCAATTTTAGCACTTAAATACAAATTATTACATTTAATTACGAAGTGTCATCTATTTAATGGTTTTTAATGCCATTGAGTAGTTTATCAATTAAGTTTGCTTCATTAAATGGACTCAAATTGACTATGCCTTTATTGCTCATTGATTTCATATAGATAGGGATTGTGTGTCCATTTCATTACTTGCATCACCTTGCATTATAAAAATAAAATAAAAAGAAAATGTGTTTCCTTGTGTCTGCATCATGTGTCCTTGTGTGTTCTGACCTATGAGTTGTTAATTCGTTACTTAATCTGAGTATTAAGAGTCTAAATAAGTGCTTGAGAGGCTCATGTCGCTGATTTTGACCTTGGGCTTGCCCAAGGAAAATAAATTCGAACGCTTGTATTTAATTTACAAATTGATTTAGTGGTCTTTGATCGATCAGATTTTGCCCGACTGCAACGAGATTCAAGTATTAATCCGACACTTTTAAGAGGGTGATTTTGTGGTTCATCAGTGACCTATTATGCAAATTAATTATTCTTTATTTCAGATCAGGGAATGACATTTTCAATAACATTTATTGCATAATGGCTCATCGTGGGCTCGCATGTCCAACAATCTCCCACTATCCGAAAGAGCCATTAAAAAGCTAATCATATAAACCCACACTCATGTGTCAAACATAAGCTATTTAATATAACTAGGTAAGCTAATCAGTCACTCTATTCTTGAGAGACTATGGCAAGTTCTTTTACGATACTTATATATCTCCTAGTAATAGTGCTCGTATCCAATGTAAATGTTGCATCTTATGCAACCAATACTCAATACCGTTGAAACAATTCTAGTGTCTATGACACTTCAACTCAATAATGATTATAAACATTATGTAATTTCTATTATATTTATCAAAATACCCTAATTCTCGGATGTCTCTATCTCCTAAGGTATTTGTAGTTAAGACCTTTTAGATTACTATCTATAAAGTTGTAAATTCTTGAAGATAAGACTTAGAGATCACTACCTCAACAGTCTTATCCTCTTTAAAGATACTAATATTACTGCAACTAAGTATTTTATCTCTATAGTAGGATTAGTAACAATTTACTACTCCCATTGCATGGCAGACGTCTAGCTTTCTTACACATATAGCATACATAGAGCTTCCCATAGCTAATGACTAGGTCATGCAACTTTGGTATTCACATCCTCAATTCTTTGAGGTGTTGTCCCTTTATATAGTTAGTACCATATTGATGAATCGGTGATTCATCACACTAAAAGTTGAAAATAGAGCTTTGTTCCCGAGTAATTAGCTGCATATTTCCCCTTATCTTGCATAATTAGCATTCATGCATGCAAGCATAATATCTGCATTTTAGCATTCATATCTGCATTAAATGGGAAGCCAAATTCACTTGTAAATATTAACATTACCCTATTTGTGTATATTTTATAATAACTCCTAATCCAATAAAACCAATTCTATAGTGTATATATTACTAACACTAATTAAAGAAAAATATCAAAAAATACTAACTTGTAAAATTGACCAATAAAACCCCAATCCAAGTTTGAAACTAGGAACCTTAAAATGAACATATCTCTCTCATACCGTGTCCGATTTAGGTCTACTCACTTTTAAAGTAATAAACATTCAATGATCTTCGAAACAAGACCAATTTCATTAAAATCGGAGCTCGTATGCAAAACTTGGGTTTATGGCCCTTTTGTATATTGTACAAATTGACCGTTTTGCCCCTATATTTTATTCTTTTATTTTCTTAATTAATAAAAACCAAAAAATTAGATTAAGTTGTAAATATTCCTTTCATATTTTTTCTAACTCTATTTTGATTTTTCTCTCTTTTAAAAATTACAAAAAATTACAAAAGATAAAATGCGGTATTTTATATCTATAAGGTACCACCCAAAAATATATTTTCGTACAGATCACTTCCTTTGATTTTCGGCCCTCATGAAAGTTGTAGATCTCGTTGAGACGAGCAACTTTCGTGTTGACCACTTTTTGATTTAATCTCTTTTTTTATTTCTTTTTTATTTTTCTTTACATTTAATTTTTGAATTTTCTAGGAGTGACATGTGGCAGCTCCTGGAGCCGCCACATGTCACCCCAATTTTTGTTTTCGGATTTATTTTTTATTATTTTTGGATTTAATTATTTTAATTATTATTATTCTAATTATTGTTATTTTTAGTAGCCTACTTATTTTACTTATATTATATATTATTTTTCCCCTTTTACTCCTTCCTTTCTTCTTCCCCACTCCAAGTCACCACTCCCTCCACCATCCCTCCATCTTCTCCACCTCTTTTCTAACTTTCCCCTCATCTTTATATTCATCTACCCTCTTCCATTTTTCATCATCCATCGTTTTCGAGAGAAGTGAGGTTGAGCCCCTTTAACCTTCAGGTGACAGCTGTAGGAGACGAGTCGAGCGACGACAACCTCAAGGCGAGATCCGTCGCATCACCATTGACGCATTGCGAGATCCAATTGGACTTGCTCAGCTTCGAAGGACTCCACCATCCTTCTCGAGGCCACAATAGGAGCCACGAATCGTAGCTCCGCCTTTTGGCGAAATTCCAGGTAATTTCTCTATCTCTATCTTCTACATTATTTTTATCTAACATTTTTTCGTTGTTATTTCACATCTAATCACCACAAATCCATCATAATCACCACAAATACTTTTTTTCCTTCATTACCTTTTATTTACTATTGCAAAAAAATACAAAAAAGAGGAGAATAGGAGGAAGCAGCTGTCGCCGCCTCCCCCTGCCTCCACGCCGCCGCCCCCTGGAGACGGCACGCCGACGGCCCACCGGCCCTCCTCCAAGCCTCCAGGTGCCACCGCGCCCCACGATCCTCACACTGCCATCTAGCCTCAGGCCGCGCCGCCCCTCGCGGCACCGCCCACCGTCCCTCCGCCAACGTGGTCCTCCCAAGCTCCCCCGCGCATCGGCCCTCACGCCCTTGCACGAGGCCTCGTCCTTCATCACGCGCCATCGCGTGCTACGTCCTTCAGCACAGCCCAGTCCGCGCCGCCCGTCAGGCCGCGCCGCCCCATGCGACATCGCCCGACGCATGCCACCAGCCCGCCGCGAGGCCCTCCGCCCTCGAGCACCGCCCGTAGCGCCTCTGCGCTGCCCAGGCGCACCGCGCCCCTCACCCTCCATCTCCTCCGCAGAGGCACGCGCCCTCCGCCATATCCAGCTCCACGTGTAGCGCGTGCCTCCCGCCGCTCTGCCCTTGCGTCCCCCGCACCGCCCAGGCGCGCCGCGTGGCCGCCGACCTCGTCAAGCCGCCGCACCTCCTGCTGATGCCGTAGCCGCCCCTATCGTGAGACCTACTTGCAGAAGAAGAAAGGAGGTCCATTTTTTATTTCATTCCTTTTGTGAAAATTGCACTATCACCCTTGCATGTTTATTTATTTGCAAATGTGTCCCTGTACTTAACTTCAGCCTATTAGTTTCATTTATGTATTGCATTGATATCCCTGGCTTTGAGCATTGATTTGGACAGTATTTTTGCATCATTTTTTTATTAAAAAAATAGCATTTTGTAGAGCAACTAATTCTTTATCTTCTGGCTATTTATTTTCATTTTTGTGGGTATTAGAAATTTTATTAAAAATCAGTGATATTTTGCCCATTTAATCTATGAAATTCGCACAGTCATTTATTGCTCCAAAAATTGTGAAAAAATTGTAGATGATGCCTCTAAATGTGCTTTGATTACGATCCAAATTTCATCCAATTTGGAGTTGTCGTTTGCATAAAATAAATTCTAGAGCGATTTTTGTAATTGATTTTTTATTAAATCCACGAATACGATTATTTAGAAATTTCAAGTCTCCTACATTCCTTGTTAAAATATCTATTTGAGATAAATAGTCCTTTGTATAATTTGACTTCGTGGATTTATTAGGAATTAAATAATCATAGTCACTCTGTTCTAAGTAAACAATTCAAAAAAATCATATAGTGTCAGAAAATTCTAAAAAAATAGTGTAGCTACATTTCATCATATTTACTTCTAGTAAATTTTCATAATTTTTGCATATCATGTGCATGAAAATTGCATAAAAACCCCAAAAAAGTTTGCATTTTTCATATGTGCATTTTAAATCCAAAAATTACAAAAAAAATCCATTTTGCATTAATCGTTGAATTAGGTTTACAGGAAAATTACAATTTGATCAATTTGGATTAATTTCACATTAAAATTAAATTTGGCTAAGTTGTTGATTTACTTAATAACCTAAGTCATTCACATCATTGCATCTGCATTTTTATTGCATAAAAAAATATAAAAAAATCACGTGGAAAACCACGATCTGATTCATCTAACTTGATCCCGAGTTGTTCCTTTGCCTGCTTGAGTCAACCCTGGGGCTTGCCCAGGCTAAACAAACATAAAACCGTGCTTAATTTCATTAGACGGTTAATCGAGTTGTGCAGTTATTTTTGATCGATCCGGATTTACCCAACTGCAATGAAATAGTCAAATTAGACACATTAAAAAGGTAGATATCACCAGTTCATCACATATCTTTAAGGGAAAGAAGCCTTTGTTTGGAGATCTCCCAAAATGGAATATGTCCAAAGTAGAGAACTAATGTGATGGTCCCAATGCCCATTTTTCTTTGCTTCTGAACAACTATAGAACTAAGATTTAAGAGATATACTTGAGATCATATCTCAAGGTATGGAATAGCTAGACCATAAAACACTTATTATCATCCTTATATCATTCAAAATGATTAGGATTTTATCTACATTTATCATGATGACACAATGGCACTCCCAATGAACTTCACATGGTTCATCAAGATTCTATATGAAATCATAACCTTTATAATTTCATTAAATCTGATGTTCCAACTACTCGAAAATTATTTGAGCTCATAGATGGAGTTCCTTAGCTTGAACACCTTTCTTTTATCAACAATGAAGAATTGGGGCTACTTCATATGAATGTCCTCATATAGGTATTCATAGAGGAATGCAATATTGACTTCCATCTTGTAGATGTCAAAGTGAAGTTGTGTATGTATAGATAGCAATATTCTGAGGGGTTTAAGCATGGTAATTGGAGAGCAAGTTGCACCGCAAGAGATGTCTTCTCTTCGTGCGTAATATGAGACGTGCTTTGAAGGTTTCTACCTTCTCCTCAGGTTCCCTCTTTATCTTGAATATCCATTTCCACCTTAATGGGTTTTCGTGGACATGCGAGCCCACAACGAGCCATTATGCAATAAATATTATAGAGAATATCATTCCTTGATCTGAAATGAAGAATAACTAATTTGCATAATAAGTCCCTTAGTACAGTGAGGGCTATATACCATGGCCATATTAATGATCATACATTTGTTGATTCATATAGGCTGGTGCTTGGATGAATATCTAAAGAGGTAGATTGAGAACAAATCAAGCATTGTCAAATGATTATTAAGAGAGTATCTCCAACCTGAAAAGGAGATTGCAATCCTTTATCTAAAGGTTGATATCTAATCGACCTCTTTATGCAGGTCCTCTGCATAGGAATAAAGATTCGGAGGTGTTAGATAAGTTAGGTCAAAGAGTTGACTCAACGAGATCGAGATAACCAAAGACCTATGTTGTATGCTGTCACGATATAGGCACACATCCTCTCATCGGAGACAGATATGTTACTATATGTTTGAGTATGTACATTTGGCCGACCAATATGTTGATGACATAACCAAGGTCTATACACCGGTGCACTGGTGCATGCAAGGGCATATGACTAATATGATCTCTCAAAGGGATCATACATGTTCATTTACTGAACCAGAAGACATGAGCTCACTCATGAGATATTGGGAACAATCAATTTCCGTGCACGGTCATCTTGCATTGGAAGCTTGACTGAATTTATAGGTTTGATATATGCTTTTGGAAAGTATGTGATCAACATCTATGTACAATATATGCTTTTAGAAAGTATTTGATCGATACCAACTCCCAATGATCAAATGAGAAACTTAATGATAAAACCCTGAAGGAGACAATTTAAATAGATCTAAAACTTCATATTTATTCCGAGTCTTCCAATATGCCGGATATACATGTATTAGGAATACCTGAGGGTGATGTGATCATAAATGATTGTATAATCATGACGCTTCCATTCCCAAGGAGTGATGAAACAGGTCTGGATTTTAGTGACTTATCTCAATAGAGAAGTGATCAGATCTTAGTGCAAATGTTGGACATTTATCTGAATGTGATTCAGATGCAATGAGAAGATTAGATTTGCGGTTTTGATTTAATCAAGAATCTATGAGAGGTCTGCAAGATTTGGATTTGAGATGTGATTTCAATATCCAAGTCACTATACTTGGAACTATAAAATCGCTCTATCCTTATCTCCAAGTATCCATAGAGAAAGCGCGTTATCGTTGAAAGAGTTTGTGGATAATTTCACCATTGATATATGTATCTAAGTATTAAGCAAATGGATAATAAAATGTGAATTAATTATCATGAATAATATGAATTTGGTTTATATGGAGAGTTATCTGAGATAATTAAATGTGATTTAATTATCAAACATGTGAATAATATGAATGTGATTCATATTATTTGAGCACATGAGAATGGAAATCCAAGATGATTAAATGTGATTTAATTATCATGGATATGAATAATGTGGATAGATTATTCATATATATATATTATAAATGTGATTTATAATATATTAGAGAGAGAATATTGTGATTTATATTTATTAATTCATTATTGATGTAAATTGGATTCACATCGGATGATTAATTGAAAGTATAATTTACATTTTGTGTTGGGACGTGAATGTGATTCACATTTTTTCAATGCATGATTGAAATATTCACAAGATAGTTTTGAATTATTTTATGAAATAATTTACAAAAAGTATTGTTGTAAATATTGGATATATCATGAGATAATGAGATCTCATGAGATGATTGATCCATTTCACCTTAAGAGGGTGGACAGCCACCGACATCAATTGGGATTGAGTGGTCTTCTCACCCTTTTAGGGGATATGGTCAATCTTCTCATTATCTCCATGACTGATTAATTAATTTGATTTAAAATTAATTATTTATTGATATATAGTAAATTAAATTAAATTAAATTAATTGTTGTTGTGTTTCTACAACAACATCATGGTCACTGAACTCATCCATTTATTTTATGTTGTCCATGGATTGAGATCCATGGTTCCCAAAATACTATATAAGAAGAGGAACCTCTAGCTCTTCAGATGAGATCAAGATATATTCTCTCTCTTTCTCATTCTCTATATGCCAAGCCTCTCTCCCTCACTTTTGTGGCCATCCACATTGATGCCCTGGAAGAAAGTATCCATCGTCGCAACATCCTCGTTATGCTGCCAGATTGTCTACTCGTGGATCTTTGTCTCCTTCGGTGTCTCTCTCTCAAGAAGAAGACATCAGATCTCATATGAAGTGATCATGATATTAGTTTCTTAGATCATCAACATGGATTACGAGGAGAACACGACTCACAAATGCGCTCGCAAGTGTCTCCTCCGTCGGATCGGACTTGCAAGTCGGAATGTGTTCCCGCTTCTTTTATTTGAGTTGCAAGTTCGCATATTATTGGGATGTAACAAAAGTAAGAAGGAGATCCCAGATCTTGCTTGAGATATAATGGTAAATATATCTGTTACATTGAAAGTGATTAAGGGAATGAACTTTCAGTGTCGACAAGGCAATATAACTTTGACATAAAGATTCCTAAATCAAAGTAATATATATATATATATTTATGCAAATTTCTTATTTCAAATAATCCTTCATTAAACTCACTCAATACTGTAATCAATAATAAATAGTAAAATATCATGGACTGGATCCATGATCAAGATATTATACTTGCAGTTGGATACATAATGTATGTGGTTGAAATGTGCAAGTTTCCTCTTAATAATGACGAATGACAAATAAAAAGACAATAGGACAACAACCCTAAGGTTTGTATGTATGTATAGTCTTGATTTTTCATCAAATGTACTTTGGAAGTGACATGTCGAGATGATCATAATTGTCAAATAATCCTTATAAAATCTAAAAGATGTTATGCAATACATGTGTGCTCTCGACATTTAACTATGAATGACATGGTTCATTGCATCATGTAGAATGGTGGATCTATAAGAGATGATGTATTCAAAATGTTTGAGTACCTACCTGAACCTAAGTTTTTGAGAGTTAAGATGTATGCAGATATGATGAGTGTCCTCATTCTACTTTGTATACTCAAGTCATTCATGAAGGTTTATAATATTCATATTGTATAACTTAAATGAAACATGTATAAATCCTGAAATACTCATATATTGAAATATTTTGAATTCAACATAAGAGATCCCTTGTCTTAAGCAATGGTTGTTTATAGATGAAGGAAGCATTGTGGAGGTATGGGTCTGACCCAAATAAGAAGGAAAGTTAAAGAGTTGACTACTTCTATGACTTCCATATGACATCCAAATAGTTGGATGAATGCTATTACTGTAATAAGCCAATGCACTGATAGTGTGACTATTTAGGCTATCTAGGCTCCTTAGAGAAGGACTCAGATAGTGCAATGGAATAATCTATATAATCTATGTTTGATCAAAGAAATAGATTTGCTTATTTGATAAGATCAAAGTCTATTAGTTGTATCTCATTCTTTTAATAACATATGCAATTGTTGCATATGCTTTAGAAGACTGAGAAATTTGATCTTAAGGTTTAATAATCATCTACATGGATATTGATGAAATTGTTATAACAATCTCTATTGGATAGATAGACATCATAATTTCCTTGGGAAATCCCTTAGTCTTAAAGAATGTATCTATGACCCAAATATTAGAATATAGTCTTTGTTTATTTCTAAATGTTGGAAATAAACATTAATTCTAGAATAGACCTATCATAAAGAGTTATGATGGGTATTTTTTAAAAAGTAATCTAACACCTGAGGACTCTACGAAAATTAGAATATTAATGAATGATTAATTAACATTTAAAATACTGAAAGTTTAAACTTTAAAAGATTAATATGAGGATGAAGATCATTTAACAATGATCTAGCATCAAGCCTTGGACATATGTTTGTTTATGAGATCAATAAACTAGTAAGATATGAAACTTTAGACTGCCTGAATTTCAAATCTTACTGATGAATCTCGTATTCATCACTCTAAATCTCATTCATTAAGCTCAAATCCCTAAAAATCAACAGCATTCTTGCATTTATTTTGCATAATTAGCATTCATGCATGTTTCCATAAGAATGACATTTTAGCACAAAAATCTGCATAAAATAAGAAGCCAAAAATCCAAGCCAATATGACCTGTAAATAGCCTAACTTCCCGGATTTTTAACTCATTCATGCTAACTCCGAATAACTCAAAACCACTTCCACTGTGTACATATCACTAACAAGAATAAAGGAAAAATACAAAAAAATAACTAACCCAAATAAGTGGACCAAAAAAAAACCAAACCCTAATTTCAGGATTTTCGGACTAAAAGCCACATATCTTCCCCATCCAGTGTCCGATTTAATCCTACTCACTTTGAACTAATATACATTCAATTACCTTCAAAACAAGACCAAGTTCAAGTGAAACGGAGCTCATATGTGAAAGTGGGGTTTTGGGCCTCTTTTGTATATTGTATATTTTACGGTTTTTGACCCAATACTTTATGTACATATTTTATTGATTAATAAAAATACAAAAAATTAGAGTAATAAGTATTTATTTAGCTCTGATTTATCATAGTTTTTCCGGAATTTTTATCTGATCTAAAAAAATGACATAAAAAATACAAAACCCCAAAATCAAGGTGTTCTATGTACATAGGACACCCCAAAAATTCACTTTGTGCAAATGATCGATTTTGATTTTGATGTCTTCATGAAAGTTGTAGATCTCATCGAGACGAGCAACTTTCGTGAAGAAACTTTTTCGATCCGAGGTCGTTTACCATTTTTTTTATCGATTTTACAAAATGTTTTATTTTCGAATTTTGTGGTGCTGACACGTGGCAGCACCTGGTGCCGCCACGTGTCAGCCTTTTTTTAGCTCTATTATATATTCGTTTTATAAAAAATAAAATAAAAAAGTAAAAAAAATTATAAAAAATAAAAAAAAAATAATATAATGGACGCCCGTGCTCCGCACGCGCGCCTCCTCTTCCCTATCGCTCCGCCACATGGCGCGACGGGCGCCATCCGATCAAACGCGATCGGACGGCGCCTGTGCGTCGTCTTCCCCATCGGATCTTCCCCGTTTGGAAACACCACCGCTGCCCCATGATTTTCGTCGGCCGAGTATCCCGCAAATCCCTCGCCGCCGCTGCGTCGAATCCATCACCGGATCTCCTCCTCCATCCCCTCAATCTCGCCGATCTCTTTCCTCATCCGATACAACCACCCTCTCCTATTTAAGAGCCTCACCGCCCCTCGTCACAATCATCCGCCGTGCATCGCCTCTGGACGTGACAACCAAGAGTCGGCGAGATCCGAAGTACCTCGCCGTACTTCGTCTGCAGCCAAGAGCCCCGTCGCCGTCGCTGCTCAGCTCCGGCCACTCGCCGTCGAGCCCGACTCCTTCAGGTATACCCTTTATCTCTCTCTCTCTCTCTCTCTCTCTCTACATCTCTTCTTCTCTCTCGATCAACTCTGCCGCCATCATCGACTCATCACGCCCTCCGCTTCGAGCTTCACCGACGCCCCACGGCCGTGTGTCGGCCACCACCGCCTGCTCCGCCCTCCACCATCTTCATCACGTCGCCAGAGCCACGCCACCGCCACCGAGCACCGTCGCAAGCATCCTCATCAACGCCTCGTCTCCACCGCCAGGTGCTTTGTCTCATCTTCACCGCCAACTTCGGCCACCTACGTCGCCCTCTAGGCCGTAGGAAGGCCGACGTCGTCTTCCACCTCCGCTTCGCCAACTCCGGCCACCGCAGCGCCCCTCCTCCGCCTCATCCCCGCGTCAGGACGGCACAGAGGCCGAGACCCCCGCCACGTGCACGGCACGTGAGGGCGGGGGGACGTCACGCTTACATCAGCCCCCGGGTCACGTGCGCCGCACGTGACCGTGGGGTTATTTGCAACAGATGCCCCCAGACTTCCGCCTATTTACGCACGTGTCCAGCCACCTAAGAAACACGTGCGCCGCACGTGCTCTCTTGGGAATTTTGCATGTCTGCCCTCCAGCTTATCGGTAATTACATATAGGTCCCCCTCTGCTTATTTACTTATTTTATTTATATTGCACTTATACCCCTATGTTCCCCTGTGATTTTGGACCTCTTCTTTACATTATTTTCTTAATCCAAAAATTGCATGATGTTTGTTAATTAATTCTCTACGCTTTAACATACGGTGGGTAATTTTGTGATCGATGGTTAATTAATAAATAATTGTTTTGTGGACATTTACATAGTTTGCCCATCTCTTGCTCTAAAATTCATCTTTGATTGACCATTGCTCTAAAAATCTCTGAAAAATCACATATTGTAGAATTAATTGTTCTTAACATCATGCCCAAAAAGAATTGAATTTGCATGCGTAGTTTGCTCTATAAAAATCATCTTGCATTTTTTAAGTATTTAACTTTTAATAGGTATTAAACCCCACATTTTCGAGGTTTAGGATTTTTCTGAGATCCATCACCTAGTGATAGATCTTAGATAATTTTATCTCTTGAAAATAAGTAGGTTTAATATTTATTATAATTAAATATTAAAAATCATTCTGTTTGCATTTAAAAATCCATAAAAAATTCATATTGCATCCAAAAATTCCAAAAAAATTACAATGCATACATTTCATCATATTTTACATCTTAGCCAAGTTTCGTATTTTTTGGACATCATTTGAACATAATTCACATTTTAGTCCTAAAATAGGCCGAATTTGCATAGTGCACCCTATATTGCATTGAAAATTTCAAAAAAAAAACCGCTTCGAAAACCGAACATAAACTTTGATAGAAATCTTTCTAGGTTGTTCCTTTGCCTCCTTGTGATCGACCTTGGGACTTGCCCAAGTAAAACAAACATAAAACCACGAGATTAAAAATTGAATAATTTATTTGTGGTATTTTCTTGATCGTTTCCGATTGCCGCCTACAACGCACGACACGATAAAAACACATTTTTAAAACCGGCATCTTCGGATTCGTCAGATGGCGCCGTTACCGGGGAGGCAAACGGCTTAGATTTTTGTCTAAATTTTTTTATTCGGTTTTCCGCATTCGGGTAGTCTGACCCCCGAATTTTTCATTGTAAATTTCATTTTCCTGCAATTTATTTTCAGCATTTATTTTTCATATATTTTTGAGTCACTCTCTTACATTTTCTCTCTTATTTTTTTTGCGAGGTACCTTGTACGTGGAGCGGTTTTTCAATAACCGACGCAACTTCACAGACTCTTGCAAAAACCGCAATTAATTTAAGATCGAGTCGAGTCGTGAGAGAGAGTAGAGTTTAGGTTTTTAATTCTTGCAATTTTTAAAATTTTTGCAATTTTATAGCGGTGTCCGTTTGGACTCTCGCGTGTGTAGAAAGACCTCTGACTTTATTCTATGGTGTGTCGTGGCCTGTTTCACTCTCCGGAGAGGGTGGGGCCCGACATGAGTGGCGATTAGGATAGACCTGCACATACGGCTCTCAGAGCATTTATATTTTTTCTTGTGTTCGTAGGATCTTAAGCCACACTGCACTTAATTGAGACGCACATAGATCGTTCAACTTAGCCAAATTTAAATCAATTCTTCCCGCTAATAGAACTTTCTGCTTAGGTGCGGTTTTCCATCGGTTTGCACATCATATAGAATAATTTTTAAATTCTTTCTAGCATCCCACATGGAGATTGCGAGGATTCAATGTAAGTCTTCTGACTGAGCATTCATCATAGTTTTCCGCGTGCATCGGCTTTTCCCGAATTCCTCTCTCTTGTTTTATAACATAACTTTAAAGGAAATTGGGACTGGACGGTAGACGTGTATTTGTGCTCATCTAATTTTTCAGTGATCACCTCATTAAAATCGGGATTGCTAAATACATCTGATCTCAAATAACCCATAAAATCAAGAATTTTTGCGGGAGAGTAACCCCGTCCTTGGATGTTCTATTTTTCTCAGTAAGCGAGAGACGACACTTAAGGCTAGAGCACAAAGCCGAAATTTCATCTCGCTAACAAGATTGTCTTTTCACCATTTAAAATTGACAAGAAAATTGGTCGAACTCTTACGACCTTCACTGTGTGAGTTGGTGAAAAAGAATTTTGTATTGTGTTTGATTTGATCAACATCCATTCATCTCTTGATAATCTCTTATTCAAGAATGGAAAATTGTGTTAATTTCTGTTCGGACTCAGCGAACCCTTTTCTGACTACCACAAACTTTCCAATCTCAAATCCTCTGAGCCACTCTTACTCAGAACCACCTTGGGTTCAGGGACACCTTCCCCTAGAATCTCCATCTTATTCTCTTCAAACTATTGACTCCTATTTTTCACAATCTGAAGGTGAAAAGAAGACTTCACAAAAAATGCCTCCAAAGAAGACCAATCCTGAAGATGACCAAAATGAAGATCCGATGCAAATGATTCTCGCAAGACTGGCTGCATCTGAGCAGCAGCAAAATTTGATGAGGGAACAATTGGAAAGAATGAATGCAGAGGAAGAGCCACCAATGGAGGCTGCATATAATCCCGGGCAATATAGGGTCATAAATTACTTGCAGCCACCTCAACCTGAGGTTCACCATGAACTAAAGCCTCACTTCATAAATCAATTACCACAATTTCATGGTAATTCGAATGAAGAACCCTATGAATTCCTTCGTGATTTGGAGTTAGTCTGTTCTAATCAGAGGCACCCACAAGTCAGCCAAGACTATATCCGTCTCACTGCATTACCTTTCGCCTTGAAGGGTAAGGCAGATTACTGGGTGAAAAATTTGGGAGTGACGGTGACCACCTATGATAGGTTCAAGAACCTCTTCTTAAAAAAATTCTACCCCTTGAGTCGAACCAATCAAATGAGGACTCGCATCACTAGCTTCTCTCAGATGCCAAATGAACCACTTTGTGATGCATGGGATAGATTCAAAGATCTGCTGCAGAAATGTCCCTGCCATGACCTAGATAATAACATCCTGGTCCAATCCCTCTATTCTGGCCTTAACCATGGGACTCAGGGTCTAGTCAGCACTGCCTGTGGAGGAAACTACACATCCCGAGGAGCTGATACCGTCTGGAAAATACTGGAGCAAATGGCGGAGACTAGCCATTCACAAATTGCTAGTAGATCTTACACTGATTCACTGAACAACTATCAAGGCAAAGGAGGGAAACAAACGGTCGCAGAAATAGCCGAGGACTTGCTGCCCAACATGAACATAATCACAGACAAATTAACAGTTGTGGATCACATTAATAAAAGGGTGAACGACATCGACAACCGACTCTCTCAATTCCCAAAACAAATGGAGGAACTCACTGAAAAGGTTTCCAAGATCGGGATGCCTACTGCTCCTACGGTCCCAATTTACCATGTGCATCATGTCCAAGAGCAGCCAGGCTCTGGACAACCGCAACCATGGACTCAGGACCAATCCTACGTCCAACCTTCCCAGCAGTCCCCTCCTCCAGCTGAGACAGTCATAGAAGCCCCGCCTCTGACTTTCAAGATAAACGGCATCTGGTACACACAGGATAATACCCGACAGGGTAATCTGGGGGACCGTCACCAATATCAGCGTCCACCCAACTCCTACAATGCCGCTCCACAACACAATCAGCCCTCAAGGCAGCAGCAGCCACACGACCGTCAGAACCAACCTCAACAACATCGTCAACAATATCAAGCTCCAAATCAATCATCTCGATCATCCAAACCTCCAGAAGACCCGATTGATATCCAAAGACAAATGCTGGAGGAAATTCGCAGCTTCCGGAATGAACTGTACGACCTACGGGTAGATGTTAATCGTCTATCCCGTTGGAAGGAAGAACAGACAGCCTCAGTCACAGCCATTCCCGTCCAAGTTCAAGCTAACCCCAATAGCTTGAACAAATCTCAATCATCTCAACACAACAATCAGGTATATTACTCAGACTTTTCCACATCTGAACACGAGACCCTTTCGTTTAACAAAATCAATGCCATGTCGCTCAGGAGCGGAAGGACCGTGGTCATACCTGACCGGGCAAGGGAAGCTGACCATCATGACTCAGAAGATCAACCGGAGGATGCTTCTGAGGATAAAGACGAAGGACGCCCGAGGATTTCTGCCCAAAGGAAGGGAAAAGCATCTATGGAGACTATAGAGGACCTTGAACCTCTAGTTGCTGCGAAAATACCTTTGTCACTATTTCAGCAACATGATGATAATCCAGAACATTATGATTGTAATAAGAACTCCAAATTCAATAAAGATGCTCTTATTTATGATTCTGGATCTCTTTCTCTTGTCTCGAATGCTTCCATTCCTTTTCCCCATGCTCTTAAGAAAGGAAGACAAAAGAAAACTATCCAGAGTGACCCAGTGATGGAAAAATTCTGTCAACAAAACATAACTGTGAAGGTTCCCTTTGATCAATATGTGGCCAGTAACCCTGCATTTCAGAAATATTTGAAAATGAAATGTACTCCCACCCGGACCCGCACAAAGAAAACAAACCAATTTGTAGAGACTCATGTTCTGACAGTGGCCACTACCAAATGCGTGAGAAACCAGCATTTACCAAGGAAGAAAAGAGATTTGGGTGCTCATTATGTGGAAAGCCACATTGGCGGTATCGCATTCGCACGCACACTTCTCGACAATGGTTCTTCCATCAATCTTCTTCCCTTAGCCTTATATTACCGATTGGAGTTAGGGCCTCTGCAGAAATCATTATCTTTACTCCAATTCGCGGACAAATCTACTAAAAGACCTAAGGGAGAAGTAAAAAATGTTATCATTATGGTTGAGGGTACGGAATACAAAGTGGACTTCACTGTCCTTGACACGAAGACCCCGAACCATTGGAAAGAGTCGCAAATCATTTTGGGAAGACCATTCTTAAGAACCGCCAAGGCTGTATTCGATTACGGCACTGGAATGATGAAATTCCGCTCCCTAGATGGAGAAGTGGATTTGGAAATGAGACAAACAAAATAGCAAAGACCCGATTCTGAATCCACCACTGAGGATGCTGAAACCTCTGAGTGTAATCTAATCAGCACTACCGGACCTTGGGACCAACTGCCAGATTTTCACATGGATACCCTCACATCAGAAGAAGAAACAATGCACCATACAGTGTGTGACCTATTGCCAGACAAATCTGAACACCTAGATATGTACAATCTTGACGACACAGAACTCCTTTCGGATTGGTCCATTCCATCCTCTTCGAAAAAAATCAATGAAGAGTCGGACGCGGCTTTGGCTGAATTACCACACTACTTTTGTGATCCGACTCACTTTCTTTCAAGATCAGTGGCTAGCATATCACAGAATGATCCACCACCAACAATCACTGACCCAGACTTAAAATATATTCATCCAGATTTGATTGATGATTAAGATCTGCCAGAGCTGAAACCCCTCCCTCCCACCCTGAAGTATGCATTTCTCAATGGACCCAAAGATAAATTCTCTGTGATCATTAGCTCATCATTAACCTTAGACCAAGAATCCAGACTACTAGAAGTCCTTGAGCGAAATTGAAAAGCCATCGGTTGGACTATGTCGGATCTCATCGGAATCAACCCTGCTCTCTGCTCGCACCAAATTTATGTTGAGGATAATGCAAGGACTTCCCGTGAATTTCAGAGAAGATTAAACCCCAGTCTTCGGGAAGTGGTTAAGAAAGAGATAGAGAAATGGTGCAAAGCAGGTTTCATATACCCCATTTCTGACTCCAAGTGGGTGGCCCCCCTTCATGTTGTCCGAAGAAGTTGGGAATCCAGATGGTCAGCAACGAGGAGGGGGTTGAGATCGCGACCCGAGTACCCACGTCGTGGCATGTCTGTGTCGATTACAAGCGACTGAATGCTGAGACCAAGAAAGATTACTTTCCACTACCATTTATTGATCAAATCTTGGAGAGGCTTGCAGGGAAAGCATTCTTCTGTTTTCTTGATGGGTACTCTGGCTACAATCAGGTAGCTATTGCTCCCGAGGATCAGGAAAAACCACATTTACATGTCCCTTCGGTACCTACGCTTTCAAGCGCATGCCATTTGGGCTTTGTAATGCCCCGGGCACATTTCAGCGGTGCATGATTGCCGTATTTGCCGAAATGGTGGGTGATTTCCTGGAAGTGTTCATGGATGACTTCTCGGTCCATGGTGATTCATTTGACACATGTTTAGCACACTTGGACCGAGTCCTCAAGAGATGCAGAGAAGTTAATTTGGTACTCTCCTGGGAGAAGAGTCACTTTATGGTGACTGAGGGTATCGTGTTGGGGCATGTCATCTCCAAAAAGGGTATGGAGGTCGACCCTGCCAAGGTGGATGTGATCAAGAAACTTGAGCCACCAACCAACGTCAAGTCAGTACGGTCTTTTCTAGGGCATGTTGGATTTTATCGAAGGTTTATCCCTGATTTTTCAAAGATCGCCTGCCCACTGACTGAGCTCTTAGGAAAAGACACCGAGTTTATTGTAAATCACAAGTGTCTTGAGGCCTTCGAGCTCCTGAAAAAGAAAATATGTGAATCGCCAATATACTAGCTCCCGACTGGTCTCTTCCCTTTGAGATCATGACTGATGCATCGGATTTTGCTGTGGGAGCTGTGCTTGGACAAAGACGGGATGGAATCCCTTATGCGATTCACTACGCGAGCAAAGTATTGGATCCTGCACAGAAAAATTATACAGTAACTGAAAAGGAAATGCTCGCGGTTGTTTGGGCCCTTGAAAAATTCAGATCATATATATTGGGCTCCAAGGTGACAATTTTCACGGATCACACGGCAATTAGATACCTCATGGGTAAGAAAGATGCCAAGGCACGACTTTTGAGGTGGATCTTGTTAATCCAGGAATTTAATTTGGAGATCAAAGATAAACCTGGAATAAAGAATGTTGTTGCTGATCACCTTTCCCGAATTGAGAAAAATGATTATCCTGATACTGGACCTATTAAGGAGACTTTTCCAGACGAATCTCTTTGCACTATTGATTCAACCCCATGGTATTCCAACATCGTGAACTATCTTGTCTCCAAGAAGGTTCCCTCTGGTTGGACCAAGAAAATGATTGATAAACTAAAGTCAGATTAAAGAAAATACCATTGGGATGATCCTTTCCTTTTCTATGAAGGAGCGGATTGTGTCTGGAGAAGATGTATTCCTCAGGAAGAATACCAGAGTGTCCTCACACATTGTCACACTCTCGAGGCACGAGGACACCATTCGGGAAAGAGAACCGCACACAAGGTACTCCAATGTGGATTTTACTGGCAGACCTTATTTCGTGATGCTAATGATTTTGTACGGTCTTGCCCGATTTGTCAAAGGATGGGAGGGACCGTTGGTTATAGAGACGAAATGCCCATGCAACCAATGATTTTCTGTGATGTTTTTGATGCATGGGGGATTGATTTTATGGGTCCCTTTCCCAATAGCAATGGATTTGAGTACATCTTGTTAGCGGTTGATTATTTGTCTAGATGGGTAGAGGCTATTCCAACCCGAACCGCAGACAGCAAAACCGTCTGTAAGTTTATCAAGGATAATATCATTGCAAGGTTCGGGATAACAAAAGTTTTGATTTCTGATGGAGGTAGCCACTTTGTGAACAGGGAAATGAGATCTTTGGCTAAGGAGTACAAATTTGAACATAGAATAGCCAACCCTTATCATCCACAATCTAATGGCATGACAGAAGTTTCTAATAGAAAAGTGAAGAGTATACTTCAAAAGTTGGTTCGTCCAGATAGGAAGGATTGGTCAAAACTGTTGGATCAAGTTCTTTGGGCCTATAGGACAGCTTATAAAACACCACTCGGCACTTCACCTTTTAGGATGATCTATGGCAAACCATGCCATCTTCCTGCAGAACTGATTCACAAATCTGAATGGGCAATCAAAAAGTTGAACTGGAGTTGTCACCTTGGGAAATTATGTCGAGACCTAAATCTGAATGAGCTAATTGAAATCCGAAACCGAGCATATGACAACAGTGTGATTTATAAGGACAAGGTCAAGAAATGGCATGATAGACACATTCGAGATAAAACCTTTGTCCCTGGGCAGAAAGTATGGTTGTTTAATGCTCGATTAAAGATTTTTCATGGGAAACTGAAATCGAAATGGACGGGTCCCTATGTTGTCATCGATGTGCATACCAATGGAAGTGTGGACGTTGCAGAACTCAAAGATGATGCACAACCTTTCTCAGTGAATGGACATTTACTAAAGCCATATATAGAATCATCCAAAGAACATACAGTGCAAGTTGAGGTCATCTATTTCACACAAAGCATGGACATTGACGATATATCAGATCAGACCCACCCTCCCTCCCGACCACATCGATCCCCTTGTACAACTTCTTCCTCTACTTAGGCCAAGGCCTAAGTATAAGGGGTGACCGATGCCATCTGTATATACCATTTCCCTCATCACATTCCGATCTCTCGCTCATCCTTCTTCTATACTTAGGCTGACCAAAGCCTAAGTATAGGGGGAACCGCCACCCATCTGTTTATACTCTCCTCATTTACATATCCCGTCTGCCTCTTTTTGCGCTCTTCTTCTATACTTAGACTATTCTCAGTCTAAGTATAGGGGGGCGAACCTTTGAATAATTTTTCTCTCTTACGCTTAGCCCGAGCTATGTCTTCATTTCGCTTCTTGTGCTCTGAGGACACAGCACTCGCTAAGTATAGGGGGGTCTGTATATATACTATGTATATATTTTTGCCATACCTCGTACTTGCGCATAAGTCTATATGTATTTACGGGATGGGTATTAATTAAAAAAAAGAAGAGTTTTGCTACTAACACTGACTTTGCCCAAAATTTTTGAAAAAAAAATGGCTTCTTATTCATTTTTGCATAAAAAAAATCAAATTGTCAAAAAAAAAATATTTGTGTGTTTGCATTCCACACACCTGCACTTCATCCAACATTACATTCATTTACATATGTGAAAAGTCATTGGGTTCTGAACCGAGTTATGAGCCGAAATCGAGAGTGATCTGGACTTAACCTTAATCAACCTAATTTTCAGAGGAACTTCACCGAGAAATAGGATTTTAGAGTCTTTAGGTCTGTGACTTAATCTTTGAGTTCCACATAACAATGCACAGAGTTTGACTCTTAGTGTCTAACCTGGTCTCTTCATTATGGGTACAACTATGGAATAAGGAATTAATTTGTACTCTCGCACTATGCACTTAGCTCAACTCAAACATATGTTGGAAGACTGTGTGAGTTTCTTTTCTGGTAGCGTGGAAATCTAAAGACCGGAGTACGGGTTGAAATAAAGCTTCGGAAAAGGGATGGACGGCTGGGCACAATTTTTCTAAGACCCCAAAAAATGTACGGAAACAAAAGACGCTATATCCGTAGGGGCAAAACAATATCCAAGCAGAACCACCAAAAATTCCAAATACAAAGAAGCAACTACCAAATAAAATCTGACCAAAAAGGTCCAAGCTTCAAGAAACCTGTAGATCTTGGTGGAGACTCGGCTACACTGGTCAGCTTCACAAGGAGAGGTGAACTACACTAATCACCCTCCAGTTCTTTTCTCATTCTTCTAACTTCTCCCCCCAATTCGATTGTGAACACAGCGCGACAACCCTTAGAAGGGAATACCTGACTCCCCGAGGATGAGTTATTGGAGAGGAGGTTTGCGCAGTAGTCCGGCATTCTGGGTGGGAAGAGCTAAAAACCTTTCACACACAAGAGTCGGTTATTCAATGTTCATAGGGTATACTTTGGGAAGAGGATTGATCTAAGATGACTTCTGAGCCGAAACCGTAAGCAATGATTTGTAGAACTCGAGGACTGTTGATTTTAAAATTCTAAGTCTCACAGAAGTTCCGACACACAAATAATCCAAAGGTTGAGTTTAGATTCATTTTCACCCTCAGCTCATGGTCTTGGTATGGAACCCAATCTCATTTCACTTCATGGCATATCTTTTTAATGCTCAGGGACGAGCATGCTTTAAGTATAGGGGGATGATGAATCTCGTATTCATCACTCTAAATCTCATTCATTAAGCTCAAATCCCTAAAAATCAACAGCATTCTTGCATTTATTTTGCATAATTAGCATTCATGCATGTTTCCATAAGAATGACATTTTAGCACAAAAATCTGCATAAAATAAGAAGCTAAAAATCCAAGCCAAAATGACCTGTAAATAGCCTAACTTCCCGGATTTTTAACTCATTCATGCTAACTCTGAATAACTCAAAACCACTTCCACTGTGTACATATCACTAACAAGAATAAAGGAAAAATACAAAAAAATAACTAACCCAAATAAGTGGACCAAAAAAAAACCAAACCCTAATTTCAGGATTTTCGGAGTAAAAGCCACATATCTTCCCCATCCTACTCACTTTTGAACTAATATACATTCAATTACCTTCAAAACAAGACCAAGTTCAAGTGAAACGGAGCTCATATGTGAAAGTGGGGTTTTGGGCCTCTTTTGTATATTGTATATTTTACGGTTTTTGCCCCAATACTTTATGTACATATTTTATTGATTAATAAAAATACAAAAAAATTAGAGTAATAAGTATTTATTTAGCTCTGATTTATCATAGTTTTTCCGGAATTTTTGTCTGATCTAAAAAAATGACATAAAAAATACAAAACCCCAAAATCAAGGTGTTCTATGTACATAGGATACCCCAAAAATTCACTTTGTGCAAATGATCGATTTTGGTTTTGATGTCTTCATGAAAGTTGTAGATATCATCGAGACGAGCAACTTTCGTGAAGAAACTTTTTCGATCCGAGGTCGTTTACCATTTTTTATCGATTTTACAAAATCTTTTATTTTCGAATTTTGTGGTGCTGACACGTGGCAGCACCTGGTGCCGCCACGTGTCAGCCTTTTTTGGCTATATTATATATTCGTTTTATAAAAAAATAAAATAAAATAAAAAATAAAAAAAAATAAAAAAATTATAAAAAATAAAAAATTTAAAAAAATAATATAATGGACGCACGTGCGTCGCACGTGCCTCCAAGGCACGTGCTCCGCACGTGCGCCTCCTCTTCCCTATCGCTCCGCCACGTGGCGCGACGGGCGCCATCCGATCAAACGCGATCGGACGGCGCCTGTGCGTCGTTTTCCTCATCGGATCTTCCCCCTTTGGAAACACCACCGCCGCCCCATGATTTTCGCCGGCCGAGTATCCCGCAAATCCCTCGCCGCCGCCGCGTCGAATCCATCACCGGATCTCCTCCTCCATCCCCTCAATCTCGCCGATCTCTTTCCTCATCCGACACAACCACCCTCTCCTATTTAAGAGCCTCTCCGCCCCTCGTCACAATCATCGGCCGTGCATCGCCTCTGGACGTGACAACCAAGAGTCGGCGAGATCCGAAGTACCTCGCCGTACTTCGTCTGCAGCCAAGAGCCCCGTCGCCGTCGCTGCTCAGCTCCGGCCACTCGCCGTCGAGCCCGACTCCTTCAGGTATACCCTTTATCTCTCTCTCTCTACATCTCTTCTTCTCTCTCGATCAACTCTGCCGCCATCACCGACTCATCACGCCCTCCACTTCAAGCTTCACCGACGCCCCACGACCGTGTATCGGCCACCACCGCCTGCTCCGCCCTCCACCATCTTCATCACGTCGCCAGAGCCACGCCACCGCCACCGAGCACCATCGCAAGCATCCTCATCAACGCCTCGTCTCCACCGCCAGGTGCTTTGTCTCATCTTCACCGCCAACTTCGGCCTCCTACGCCGCCCTCTAGGCCGTAGGAAGGCCGACGTCGTCTTCCATCTCCGCTTCGCCGACTCCGGCCACCGCAGCGCCCCTCCTCCGCCTCATCCCCGCGTCAGGTCGGCACAGAGGCCGAGACCCCCGCCACGTGCATGGCACGTGAGGGCGGGGGGACGTCACACTTACATCAGCCCCCGGGTCACGTGCGCCGCACGTGACCGCGGGGTTATTTGCAACAGATGCCCCCAGACTTCCGCCTATTTACGCACGTGTCCAGCCACCTAAGGAGCACGTGCACCGCACGTGCTCTCTTGGGAATTTTGCATGTCTGCCCCCCAGCTTATCGGTAATTACATATAGGTCCCCCTCTGCTTATTTACTTATTTTATTTATATTGCACTTATACCCCTGTGTTCCCCTGTGATTTTGGACCTCTTCTTTACATTATTTTCTTAATCCAAAAATTGCATGATGTTTGTTACTTAATTCTCTACGCTTTAACATACTGTGGGTAATTTTGTGATCGATGGTTAATTAATAAATAATTGTTTTGTGGACATTTACATAGTTTGCCCATCTCTTGCTCTAAAATTCATCTTTGATTGACCATTGCTCTAAAAATCTCTGAAAAATCACATATTGTAGAATTAATTGTTCTTAACATCATTCCCAAAAAGAATTGAATTTGCATGCGTAGTTTGCTCTATAAAAATCATCTTGCATTTTTTAAGTATTTAATTTTTAATAGGTATTAAACCCCACATTTTCGAGGTTTAGGATTTTTCTGAGATCCATCATCTAGTGATAGACCTTAGATAATTTTATCTCTTGAAAATAAGTAGGTTTAATATTTATTATAATTAAATATTAAAAATCATTCTGTTTGCATTTAAAAATCCATAAAAAATTCACATTGCATCCAAAAATTCCAAAAAAATTACAGTGCATACATTTCATCATATTTTACATCTCGGCCAAGTTTCGTATTTTTTGGACATCATTTGAGCATAATTCACATTTTAGTCCTAAAATAGGCCGAATTTGCATAGTGCACCCTATATTGCATTGAAAATTTCAAAAAAAAACCGCTTCGAAAACCGAACATAAACTTTGATAGACATCTTTCTAGGTTGTTCCTTTGCCTCCTTGTGATCGACCTTGGGACTTGCCCAAGTAAAACAAACATAAAGCCACGAGATTAAAAATTGAATAATTTATTTGTGGTATTTTCTTGATCGTTTCCGATTGCCGCCTACAACGCACGACACGATAAAAACACATTTTTAAAACCGGCATCTTCGGATTCGTCACTTACATACTTGTGAATATTGTACTCAAAGTAAAATATCCATTACACCCTTTTCTGAGAATGGAGTAAGATGTCAAGGTATTCAGGATCCCATACATATTGATGTATGTGGATCATCTATATCATAATAACATTATGGATATGTGATATCTATTGATGATTATTTGTGATGTGAGATTTGTTACCTTCACCTTAGAAGCCTTTGAAATGTTCAAATATTTCACAAGTTTGGTTTAAAACCAACGTTTGAATGAAGATGAAAGAATTTGATCTAATCAAGGTAGCAAGTACATATTAGATGAATTCAAGGAATATTTTACGGAGAAAGGAACATCATTCCAATCTCAGTCCTCCTAGTACACATTAACTCATTAGGGTTGTAGGGAGATATAATTGGATCTTTTGTAACATGATTTGGTCAATGATGAATCTTAGCTTAATTACCTCTTAGTTTTCAGGTATATGTATGTAATAGAGACTACATTATATATCACTAGTTAGATTCCATGCATATCTAAACTCGAAAATCCTCATAAGCTATGGTTTGGAACCTAGCCTACTGATGGACACTTGAGGATTTAGGGTTGCATGGCCCAGGAACATGTCATGGAGGCAAGTATGCCGGAATCTAGCACAAGAGAGTGCTACTTCACTAAGAAAATAAAGGATGGTATTGGATACCTACTTTATTACCTTGAGATTCTTAAAGGATTTCATCTCTAAGGATATGATTCTTAGAGGATGAGACTCTTGAGGATCAAGAAAATTAAGTAAAGGAACTCATTTATCTTGAGAAGACAATGAGGCTCCTAAAATTGGAAACTAAAAGGACAATTAAAGATGAAACACTCATACCTCTTAAAATGAGTTTGAGGATGGATTCCATGTGTCAGTTAAGTATAATAATGATCTAACTTCATGTGATGAAGCTTCTAAGGATCATTACATGGAGAGATGGATGTTAGCAATAAAGTCTAAAGTAGACTTCATATATAAGTGTTGTATATGTACCTGCTAGGATCCACCTATAAGGGTAAGACTCATTGGGTGCAAATGGATCTTTAAGAGAAAGAGGGAACCTGATGAGAAGTTAAGACCTTCAATGCACAACTCGTATCCTTAAGATACACATACAAAGAAGACATCATTTGCGATGAGAATTGCTTTCTAGTTATCATGCTTAAACTCATCAGATTATTGAAAACTATAGTTACACAACTTGACTTTGACATCTACAAGATGTCAGTCAATATTGCATTCCTCTATGAATACCTCAACAAGGATATCCACATGAAGTTGCCCCACAACTTCATGGCTGATGAAAGCAAATTGTGCAAGATTAAGAACTCCATCTATGGACTCAAATAGGCTTCTTGTAGTTGGAACATTATATTTGATGAAATTATAAAGTTTATGATTTCAGATAGAATCTTGATTAACCGTGTGAAGCTTAGTAGGAGTGCCAATGTGTTCATCGTGCTAAATGTAGATGATATCCTTATCATTTACAATGATATAAAGATAATAATAAGTGTTCCATAGACTGGCTATTCCATACCTTGAGATATTATCACAAGGATACCTCTTATATCTTAGTTCTGAAGTTGTGCAAAAGCAAAGAGAAGAGGGTATTACAATCGTCACATTTGTAGTACACCTTGGACATATTCCATTCTTGTAAAACTCTGAGGAAGGCTTCTTTCCCTTAAGATAGTGTACTAACCTATCTAAAGGGATGACACCCCAAAGAGTTAAGGATGTGAATACTAAAGTTACATACCCTAGTGCATCAGATTTGGGGAAGCTCAGTGTTTGCTAGATGTGTACAAAAGTCAGATGTCTGCGATGCTGTCAAAGTAGTAAGGTGTTACTAATCCTACTATGGACATAAAATACTTGATTGTAGTAATAACAATATATTCAAATTGGACAAGTTTTTTTGAGATAGTGATCTCAAAATCTTATCTTCAAGAACTTTTGACTTTATAGATAGTGATATGAAAGGTCTTAACTGTAGGTACCCTAGGAGATAGAGATATTCAAGAATAAGGGTATTATGAGAAGGATAATAGAAATTACGTACTGGTTATAATGATTATTTAATTGTAGTGTTAAAAACACTATAATTAATAATATTAAGTATTGGTTGTATAAGATGCAACATTCACATTGGATGCGAGCACTATTACTATGAGTTGTGCAAGTGTCGTAAAAGGACTTAGAGTAGTCTGTCAGGAATAGAATGACAGATCAGCTTACCTATCTATTTTTTCTAAATAGCCTATGATAGTCACATGAGTGTGTGTTTAAATATTAGCCCATTAATGACTCATTGGACTAGTGGGAGATTGTTGGACATGTGAGCCCACAGTGACCCATTATGCAATAAATGTTATTGCAAATATCATCCTCTGATCTAAAATGAATAAAAACTAATTTGCATAATAGGTCCCTTAGTACAATTAGGGTTATGTACCATGGACAACTTAATGATCATATAGCTATTGATTCATTTGTTGAATCATAGAGGTTGGTGCTTGGATGAATATCTAAGAGTTAGATTGAGGACTCATCACGCACCATGAAATAATTATTAAGAGAGTATCTCCATCCTGAGAAGGATATGGCAACCATTTCCCTGAAGACTGATATCTAACTGACCTCTCGATGTAGGTCCTCTACATAGGAATAGAGATTCGAAGGTTTTAGATAAGTTAGGTCGAAGAGTTGACTTAACGAGATCGAGATAACTAAAGACCTATTTTGTATGTTGTTACAACATAGGCATGCATCCTCTGATCGGAGACATATACATTACTATATGTCTGAGTATGTACATTTGGTAGACTAATGGGTTGATGACCTAACCAAGGTCTATACACCAACACGTTGGTGTGCATGCAAGGGCATATGAGAAATACGATCTCTCAAAGGGATCATACTGGTTCATTTACTGAACCGGAGGACATGAGCTCACTCATTAGATAATTGGAAGAATCAAATTCCATGCATGGTCATCTCTCTTGGGAAGCTTGATTGAATTTGTAGGTTTGATATATGCTTTTGGAAAGTATATAATCAACACCTAGGTATGATATATGCTTTTGGAAAGTATATGATCTATACCAACTTCCAATGATCAAATGAGAAATTTAGTGATAAAACCCTGAAGGAGACTGTACAAATAGATTTAAAACTTTGAGTTTATTTTATGTCTTCTAGCATGTAGGATGTACAAGTATTAGGAATACTTGAGGGTGATGCGATCATAAACGATTGTATAATCATAACTCTTCCATTCCTAGGGAATAATGAAACAGGTATGAATTTTAGTGACTCCTCTCAGTAGAGAAGTGATCTAAGCTTGGTCAAAATAGTGGACATTCATCTAAATATCACTCATACGCAATGAGAAGATTAAATTTGCGGTCTTGATTTAATCAAGAATCTATGAGAGGTTCACAAGATCTAGATTTGAGATGCGATCTAAATATCCAAGTCATTATATGTGGAAGAAAGAAATCAACATGTCCTTATCTCCAAGTATCCGTGGAGAAAACACATTATCCTTGAAAGAGTTCATGGATAATTTCATTGTGATATGTATCCGAGCATTGAGAAAATTGGATAATTAAATTTGATTTAATTATCATAAATAATATGAATTTGATTCATATTATAAGGAGAATTATCTGAAATAATTAAATGAGATTTAATTATCAAAGATATGAATAGTATGAACGTGATTCTTATTATTCTAGTGTATGAGAATGGAAATCCAAGAAAATTAAATGTGATTTAATTAAAACGGATATGAAAAATGTGGGCATCACTATCCAATTATTCATATATATTATAAATTTGATTTATAATATATTAGAGAGAAAATATTGTGATTTATATTTGTTAATTAATTATTGCTATAAATTGGATTCATATGGTTGATTAATTGAAAAATATAATTTACATTTTGTTTTGGGATGTGAATGTGATTCAAATTTTTTCAATGGCATGATTGCAATATTCACAAGATAATTGTAAATCTTGAAGACATCATGAGATCTCATTATATAATGATATCTTTTGAGATGTTTGACCTATTCCACCTTACGAGGGCGGACGGTTACCTACACATCCATTGGGATTGAGTGGTCATCCCCCTTAGGGGATATGGTCAATCTTCTCATCATCTCCAAGATTCATTAATTAATTTATATTGATTCATCGATATATATTAATTTAAATTAAATTAATTATTGTTATGTTTCTACAACAACATCAAGGCCACTGAAAGAAACACAAATCAATCTCATCCATTGATTTTGTTTTGTCCATGGATTAAAACCATGCATCCCAAAATATTATATAAGAAAAGGGACCCCTTTATCTTCAGATGAGATCAAGATATATTCTCTCTCTTTCTCATTCTCTACATACCAAGACTCGCTCCCTCTCTCTCTCTCTCTCTCTCTCTTGTGGTCGTCCACCTCGATGCCCTGGAAGAGAGTCGCCATCATTGCAGCATCGTCGTTATGTTGTCGGATTGTGTGGTTGTAAATCTCCATCTCCTTCAGTGCATTACGCTTGTGAAGAATATATCGGATATCATGTGAAGACATCATGAGATTCATCACTTGGATCATCAACATGGATGGCAAGGATCACAAATCTCATCAACGCGCTCGCAAGTGTCTCCTCGGTCTAATCAAACTTGAGACAAGAGGTCACTTCCTTTAGAGACTCGATCGCAACAACGCTTCAAGAGGTAAACTAAATACTTATTTGTGGTTTAGATGAAAATATTTGAGAAGTGTTCTTGGGTCATGTGGTTTCATCGTTGAAAATTTTTAAATTTCGTTGCTCGGAGCTACTAGTGCAACTAGTCGCTCCCGATCGCATTCGATGCGATCCCCATGCTTCTGTGATGCGCTTAAGTATTTTCCCATATCCTTCAGTTTTATCCTTATAGGTGGATTCTCGAAGGGTCCATATACAACACTTATATACGAAGTCGACTTATGACTTTATTGCTAACATCCATCTTTCCATGTCATGATCCTCAAATAATTCACCATATGAAGTCAGTTCATTTTCAAACTTAACTGACACATGGAATCCATCCTCAAACTCATTTGAAGAGGTATGAGTCTTTCATCTTTTAATATCCTTTAAGTTACTAATTCAGGAGCCTCATTATCTTCTCAAGATTAAATGAGTTCCTTCACTTCATTTTCATATTGATTTTTAAGAAAGTCATCCTCTAAGAATCACATCCTCAGAGATGAGATCTTTTAAGAATGTTAAGGTCATAAAGTAGGTATCCAATACCATCCTTTATATTCCTAATGAAGCAACACTATGTAGTGCTAGATTCGAGCTTTCATGCACCCATGACAAAGTTATGGACCAAGCAACCCTGAATCCTCAAGTGTCCAATACTAGGCTAGGTTCTAAACTATAGCTTATGAGGATGCTAGGGTTTTTAATTGCATGGAATCTTATTAAGGATATATATTGTTGTCTCTACTACATATATACCTGGAAACTAAGAGGTATATATGTTTAGATTCATCATTGATGAAATCATGTCACACATGATTCAATTGCATCTCCCAACAACTCTATTAAGTTTAGGTGTATTAGGAGGGGTGAGATAGGAATGATATTCATATATCCATAAGGTATTTATTGAATTCATCTTATAGGTATATGCTACCTAGGTTAGTTCAATTTCATTTCATCTTCCTTCAAACTTTGGTTTCAAACAAAAAAGTGAAATCTTTGAACATTTCAAAGGTTTCTAAGGTGAAGGGAAGAAATATCATATCACAAATAATCATCAATATATATCACATATCATTAATATTTATTGTGATTCAGATGATCCACATACATCAATATGTATGAGATCATGAATACTGTGACAACTAACACCATTCCCAGAGAAGAGTGCTCGATATTTTTACTTTGAACAATATTCACAAGTATGTAACATTTGAAATTTAAGGCATTCTAAAGCTTCATTTGTTACTAGTCTATCGATCTCATCAATAGACATATTTCCAAGGCTCGATGCCAGATCATTGTCAAATGATTTTCATCATCCGGTTGATCTTATACGGTTTAATTTTCAGTATTTAGAAATGTAAATGGACCATTCATTAATTTTCTAATTTTGTAGAGTCCTCAAGATATCTACTATTTGAAATATATCCATCATAACTCTTTATGATAGGCATATTCCAGAATTCATGTTTATTTCCAACATTTAGAAATAAACAATGAGTGTATTCTAATATCTTGGTCATAGAGACATTCTAATATCTGGGTCAATGAGTGTACCAGATATACTTGAACTGAGGAAAGACATCTTACATGAAGCGCATTGTTCGAGATTATCTATTCATCCAGGAATTACGAAGATGTATAGGGATCTTCATTCATACTTTTGGTGGCCGGGAATGAAGAAAGATGTTGCTGAATTTGTAAATTCATGTTTCACTTGCCAATAGGTAAAAGCTTCACACCAAAAGCCACCAAGATTGTTACGACCCCTTCCTATACTTGAGTGGAAATAGGAAAGCATTTCCATAGACTTCGTTACTAGCTTATCTCAGACGACTGGTGGTAAAGATAGTATCTGGGTTATAATAGATCATTTGACCAAGGTAGCATACTTTATTCCAATAAGTTTATCTTTTACTCTAGATCAGCTTGATGAGTTATATATTACACATGTGATCCGTCTCCATGGCATTCCAAAGGAAGAAGTTTCAGATCGAGATTCACGATTCACCTTACATTATTAGGAGAACTTCATGAAAGCCTTAAGTACATAACTATGCTTAAGCACAGCATATCATCAACAATAAGATAGTCAATCAGAACATATGATTCAGACACTAGATGATATACTACGAGCATGTGCTTTAGAATGGAAAGGATCATGGATTAAACATTTACCTCTTACAGAATTCACATACACCAATAGTTACCATACAAATATTGGCTTGACACCATTCGAAGATCTTTATAAACGAAGGTGTACTACTCCTTTGTGCTGACAAGAAGTCGGGATAAAGAACCTTTATAATTCAGATAGACTGCAAGAGATACGGGAAGATGTAGATCTTACTCGAAATAAGACTAATAACTGCCCAGAGTTGCCAGAAAAGCTATAGTGATACAAGGCGAAGAGACCTTGAGTTTAAGGTAGGCGACTTTGTATTTCTCAAAGTATCGCCTATGAAGGGAGTTCAGAGGTTTGGTTTGCGTGGAAAATTAACACCCAGGTTCATGGATCCCTTTGAAATCATTCAGCGGATTGGAAAAGTGGCATATAGACTTGCACTTCTTCCACATCTTTCGGTAATACATGATGTTTTTCATGTATCAAATTTGAGATAGTACATTAGATATCCAAAGAATAAGATAAGTTATAATATTTTACATGTTGAACCAGACTTGACATACCAAGAAATACCTGTGGAAATACTAGATAGAGATATCAAGAAGTTGAGGAATAAAGAGGTGCCTCTAGTTAAAGTATTATGGAGGAACCAAAAGTTTAAAGAAGCCGCATGGGAATCTGAGGCGGAAATGAGAGAAAAATACCCATACCTGTTTGAATGATAACACTATGTATTGTTTATATCTTCATTACAAATGAAATGACGTTCATTCTCTTTAAGGTTGTTATGGTTTCAACACTCTTTAAGGTTGTTATGCCTATATTTCTAGTCTCGAGGACGATACTTCCTTTAAGGTTGTTATAATTGTAAAGCCTTGAACTTGATCTCCATCGGATCCTATATCATAAGATCTGGTTCGTCAAGAGGAAGCCAACGGAATTTGTTTCGTATGAATTGGTTTTCATTTGGAATTGTTATGATTTTCAGAAGAAAGAGAAGCCTAATTAAACATGATTAAAGAAACTAATGATAGATTGAAAACTACTAATGACCATTAACAAACACTAATCAATAGTTAGCAAAAGATAAGCCTAAGCCACGAAAGTTAAATCGTGATTAGTGAAAGTCAATCATGATTAGCGTTAATTAAGCATCATTAGCGAATCTAGAATCCTCTGGAATGTTCTAACTTAAGCCCTAAGTTTTGGATACGTTTCGGCAAAAACCATAGGCCAAAACCATGTGCCACTAACCGCGGTTAAGGCCTAAACTATGGTTTTATAAACATGGTTAGCAGTTTTCTAAAGCCTATAAATACCCCCACCCCCTACCTATTAAATTCTCTACGATTTCCACTACCACCACCCCAAGGGCTAGGGTCGAGAGGTCGGGAGGAAGACTAGGAGGCGAGGAAGGAGCGCTAGCGAAGCGCTGCTGGGAGAACGATGAGGAGGAAGGTACGATCCCCTCTTAGTTTGCTTTGTGAGTTAGGTTTTTGATTCTTTTAGTTTCGTTCTTGTTTTCCTCTTGATGATTTTATAGAGGAAACACTTTCTATTTTTCTTTTAAAATATGTCCCGGTATAAGGGGAAACTCTACCGAAATTTTTTGAAAATTATATTGTTCACGTTCTTCGTGTTCTTCATGTGTTCTTCGTTCGTTCTTCTTGTTCTTGGCACGTTCTTAGTGTTTTTTATATGAAAATGAATTTCGATCGTTTCAGGAGTCTTAAATCATCCTGTTGAAAAAGAATCACGATAAAGCACTATATACACACTAGAGATCTCGATTTAGTAACGAAATCCTTCCTTCTAATGTTAGGTTTTCATATGAGATTGTTGAAATTTCTAATTTAATGTTCTATGCTATAAAGAACCCTAATTTTGGCTATTTTGGAGAAAGTATGAAAAGTTACTTTGTGATTCCTATTAAAATATGATTTAAGCATCAAATTGATGTAGTGGCTTGAAAGTTAGGATTTGGGAGCTAAAATAAGCATAAATAAGAGTATATATGCATATGAATAATATATATGTGAGTCTATACTAAATGTTGATGATTATGCAAATCGAAGACTTAATGAAAGAATTACATCATGGAAATTGATGTGTTTTGAGTAGGATCCTGAAAAGGATCATGTATCACGTTAAAGATGACTAGGAGTAGAACTACAGGTCGGGCATGGAACTTGTAGGTTTGTCGAAAGGAACCCGTATTGGCGTTTCCCTAACTAGGTGGTACACGGTTGCTCTGTTATGAGAAGTGCGCACGAAATTAATGATTTGCAACATGTGGTACCGGGAGCCAATGTCTTCGGATTGAACGACGGAAGATGTAGTCGTGCCATGTGGAGGCACATGTGGTTAGATAGCGGCTAGGGCACGATAATATGTATTTAAAGCTACTAGGTTATATGATTGAATGTTAGCATGAGGTTTAAGCAACTGAGTCCTCGAGGATGGTGTGCTCCCTTGTTTGCCAGGATGAGGGCTTGAGACCCTGGATAATAAAAGAGAAGATAATTGTCAGGATAGTATTGGAGGATTGGTTGAGGCGACGTGTGGCAGCATAATCTTACTAGATCAACGCAATCTCCAATCCCGAAGTGTCCACAGCTTTAGAGTCCAAGAATGGTGGGGTTCCCCTGTACTAATCCCTGATGTGGAATAGAAAGGAATAGGACTTAAATTAATGAGAAGGAATATAACTTTTCATGACAATAATTTTTGTGAAATTACACCATTTTATTTTCTTTTCTCTTCTTCGTTACTTAGCATTCGATAATTGTTATCCTATGATTTATGGAAAATCCAACAGGTGTCGGTGACCCATCGTAAGGACTTTAATAATCCAGCCAGCTTACATACTAGACATCCAGCCAGACACAGTAGCTTTACTTTGTAAGGTATTTAGTAATCTTTTTATGTATTTTTTTCAAGCTGATGTACATGTAAATGGTTATAGTGGGACAATGTATTATGTGAACTTTATTTTGTGAATTGAAAAGTGTTAAAATAATTTCTTCTGAGTATTTTTATTTTCAGTCTGTTTCTTGATGTTAGTTGTGATTGCTGAATAAATTATTAATGAGTAACCAGATTCGGATATGGGAGGATCCGATGGCACAGAATCAAGGTCATGACAGGATTCCCTTCTGCCTCAACATCTTGAATGCATGGTTCAATATCTGAACAGACTCCTCCAAGAAAGAGAGATCCGGCTCCACCACGAAGTCCTCGTAGCTAATCACATGCCTTGGATCTCGAATGCACTTCTGAAGATTTGACACATGAAGCACGTCGTGAATACTCTCAAGGTGTGGGGGAAGGCCATTCTGTTAGCCGTCTTCCCAACACGAGTCAGAATCTCAAATAGTCCCACAAAGCACGGTGCAAGCTTGCCATTGACATCAAAACGTTGCATGCCTCTCATTGGAGATACTCATAGGAACACGAAGTCTCCAACATGTGGTTATGAGGAATAATTTAGACACACAAGATTGGTTAAGAATCATCTCTTTTAAGATATGAAAGTAATATATCATACCTAAACTCAAGGTCTTGTTGACGCTGGTCAACATAGCTCTTCTAACGGCTCTGCGCGGTCAGCAATCTCTTCGTGGTCGTCTCCACTACTCTAGAGGTCCCCTCTATAATATGCAGGGTGAACAAGGTGTTGTCACCCACTTGTTGTCAATATAAGGGAATGGTGCATCACCTCCTATACAAAGCTTCAAAAGGTGCCATGCCTATACTGACATGGTAGCTGCAAACTCGACTAGTGGAAAGTGGTCCTTCCAGGATCCCTTCTAGTCAACAATGCAATCCCATATAAAATCCTCCAAAATCTGACTAGTCCTCTCAGATTGCCCATCTACATGTAGATGGTAGGCTGAACTCATGCATAGCTCCATCCTTAACGCTCTCATCAATTCTCCCCAGTAGTGTGATGTGAAACGTGAATCTGTTTGACACTATCTCATTGGGTATCCTGTGCAACCGAATGACATGTTGAATGTATAATATGGGTATCTCAACTAGTGTACAAGTCATGTTGACAGGGATAAAATGGGCTGACATGGCCAACTAGTCAACTATCACCCATATCATATCCTGCCTACTTGGGGTACGTGGCAACGATGTGACAAAATCCATGGAAATGGTCTCCCATTTCCATACCAGGATAGAAAGAGGTTGTAGTAAACCAGGGGGTCTCTGGTGCTCGACTTCCACCATCTGACAAGTAAGGAATCGACTGACATGCTCAGCTATTTCCTTCTTCATGCCCACCCACCAAAAGTGTTAGCGGAGGTCTCGGTACATCTTGGTGCTTCCTCGATGTATATAAAGTCTCGAACTTTGCATCTCATCAAAGATATCTCTTCTCAGCTCCTCATCATCTTGGACACACACACAATCCCTCTTCCATAGGATGGATTCACGAACTCAAAATCCATAGAACTCATCCTTCAAGGATCTGTGGTACAAGTCTTGGATCTTTTGATATGTTTGTTGACCCTGTATAATCATGCCTCACAAGCTATTATACTTTGCCGTCATGGTCACTATATCGGATGTACTCTCAAATGGATGTTGCTCTTTAAGTGTAGTGAGCACATCCCAAGTCTGCAATCAAGCTGTTGAACCCTCAAGGTGTGATCGCTTGCTGAAGGCATCTGCCACCACATTCCCCTTACTAAGGTGGTATGGGATGGTACAACCATAGTCCTTCAGTATCTCCGTCCACTGCCTTTATCTCATGTTCAGCTCCTTTTGATAAAAGAATGTATTTGAGGCTCTTGTGATTAGTGAAGATCTCAAATGTTACCCCATACAAATAATGGCACCATATCGTCAATGCAAAGACTACGACTTCCAACTCCAAGTCGTGACTGGGGTAGTTGTACTCGTGGTTCTTCAGTTGTTGTGACACATAAGCCACAACTTGTCCTCGTTGCATCAACACAATGCCCAATCCTTGATTGGAAGCATCGGTGTAAACCATGAAATTCAAGGTACCAAAAGGAAGGATGACGATGGGTGCGGAAGTCAACCGCTCCTTAAGCGTATGGAAGCTCAATTCCATTTGTTACTCCATACAAATGGAACTTCTTTCCATACAGATTGACATGACGTACTGGATGTAGAGGTCTGATGCTTGCGATATGCTTTTTTACTGGAAATCTATGTGCATCCAATTTCATGATTTCATCCTCTCTTCCTAGTGGAAATATATATTAAGTAATCTAATGGATTTGCGATGTAAGCTATGCGAACAAAAAATAGGATTATTTTGTACGGGAAAAAGTACCTGATTAGTCTAAGTCTTTACTAATGTATGTGATGTTCTACTATAAGATATATGGATTGTGAATTGAGAATAGCTAGATTTGTTTCAACTTGACTCCATGCACATAATGTGTGAGCCGATTCTATAAGAATCGAGAAGGTTCAGGTATGATTTCTGGAACCGTTTGCGAGGAGTCAGAAGTTTTATGGAACTCCATTGAATTCACAATTGCAGTCTTGTGCACACAAACATCTAGCATGTCATCTATTTTCAATTTATCTAACTGAATCGTGTCAATGCCATCCTCGACCAGAATAAGCT
Source organism: Ottelia alismoides (assembly GCA_037367405.1). Lineage (NCBI taxonomy): Eukaryota > Viridiplantae > Streptophyta > Magnoliopsida > Alismatales > Hydrocharitaceae > Ottelia > Ottelia alismoides. Next base: position 128,631 of record JAZKJV010005966.1, on the reverse strand, counting down.
CATTAAACCGATGGGCTCTGGCCTTTCTTTTCTAGCAACCAGCAGGACCTCCTCCAATGTCTTACTCTTATGCTTAAAGCCTAAGGCCTTCAATTTAAAAATCATTTCATGTGTAGCTTTTTTTTGAAATTAATAGAGGAGCAGCTTAAGATTAGATTCTGCATATTTGTGCCAACTTTCACCATGTGTATTCCTTTATCCTTGATAGGTTGATGATAATATGATTCAAACTCGTAAGATTGATAAAGTTCCATGAGTTCCCTTATTGGACTCGTATGGAATCCAAAAAATTTCAGCACTGAATCCAGGAGGGTAACCATTACTTGCCAAGCACAATTCATGTTAATCCCCAATCAAGAAGTACTGCACCCTTGCAATATTCTACCACGTCTCATAGTAACTATTGTAGAATTTAATAGTCGAATTTTATAGAAAAATAAGTAAACTGCACTCCCAACTCTTTCAGAATCTCATAACATCATGCACAAATATGTGAATGTCTAAACCATTCTTTATCGTATACAAACAAACTAGTTTACACAATATGTTCTTAGTTTTGAGGCTAACTAAAGGATTTTCAGGCACAACATTTCCAAGGTCTCTCACATTTCCTTGCAAACGTAACCACCTTCCCTCACAACCTGGATAACAACTGAAGATACTAAAAATCATCTTCCATATGTTTTATTTACGTCATTATGCAGCATACACATATATGTACAGAAAAACATAGTGGCTTGCATAAAGAAGCCATGCTTCAGCTTGTGTCCAATAAGATGCTGTGTTGCAGAACCCACGATTATAGACCAACAGGTTGGTGGATCCTGGACAATGATATCCATTGAGGTGAACTGATGCACATCCTTCTTTGAAGACATCATATGCTAATAGGTCTAAAGACACTGGTATGATTAAATTACGAAAAGAAGTCCAAATCTACAGTGCATTGCACTCTACTGTAATGGCTAAAGCAATGCTAAGAAAAATAGAACAGTATATAATCTATTTCTTTAAGTTCATCAATCTTTATCAAGAAGGCTTAACTTTAAGCAATGTGAAAAGGTTGGTATTACTTTCTCTATCTACGGAAGATAATCACACTATTTACCTTAGTATCGAATGACTTCATGAGATTGAGCTATAGTTTTCATAGCTTTTAGATGGGAACTAATAACTATACTTTCTACAAGAAAGAACCAATAACTAAGATCACTCCTACCCCTCCCGATTCATACCATCGTTCTAAACACCATCTCATACCACCCAACACAAATCTGACATGAATATTATGAAGACATTGACAAATACATATAAATGAAATTAGGGCGGAAAGATGTCCTAGGGTCCAAGGATGTCTCAAGCATACAAGATCGAAAATCGCGTGAAACCCGCATCAAGAGAAAAAGGAAGTATCGTACCTGAAAAAATCGCAACCTCGAGTTCTTCTTCACGAAGAACGAAGCACGTTTTACGAGGAGAAACAACACACGAAGGTGACATCGACCTCCTCTACGTGAGGGCGGCTTCTCATCGTCGATCCAAAGCCCTCCGGCAAGCTTCGTCTTTGCTCCGGCGAGAAAGAGGGAGGAGGAAAAGGCTGAAACTCTGGTGAGGGCGTTTTTGGGAAAAAGAGGGGTTGGGGTTTATGGGTTATAACTCGGATTCGAATCTGAGTTCGGGTCCGAATATGATCTGGACCCCGTCTCGCTAAAATAACAGTAACTTGGGCTTCAAAACTCGAATTTTTACGTTCTTGGACTCGCTGGAAAGGTCTCGACGAGATCTACATGATAAAATGCTAAAAATATTTTTAAGAATACTGAGTAAAGGAAGATTTTACAATTAAGTCCAGGTTCAACTATGAGGGGTTTCACACCAATATTAAATTAAGCTGATATACTGATAGTATGATTATCAGGACTATCCAGAGTCCTTAGAGAATGAACCAAATATTACATTGACACATTATATATTTGCATAGACTCATTGAAATCGACTTACTTCTTAGATAAGATTAAAAGTCCGATAATTGTATCTCATCTTCTAATAACACTTGCAATTGGTTGCATATATTTTAGAAGACTAAAAGTCATGATCTTAATGTTTAATAGTCATTAAATTGGGAGTTGATGAAATTGTTGCAACAATCTTCATTGGATAGATATACTACATATTTTCAGTGGGAGAGCTCTTAGTCTTAAAGAATATCTCTACGACCTATATATTAGAATGCATCCATTGTTTATCTATAAATTTGTTTGAAATAAACATATACTCTGTAATAGACATATCATAAAGAATTATAATGGATATATTTCAGATAGTAATCTAACATCTACAGGACTCTCCTAAATTAATGTATTAACGAACATTTCATTAGCATTTTTAATACTGAAAATTAAACCCTAAAGGATCAAAATGAGGATAAAGACCATTTGACAATGATCGAGCATCAAGCCTTGGACATATGTCTATTGATAAGATCAATAGACTAGTAAGAAATCGAACTTTAGATTGCCTGAAAATTCAAAGCTTACATACTTGTGAATAGTATATTTAAAGTAATATGTTTGATGCATCCTTTTCTAGGAATGGTCTAAGATGCATATGTATTCAAGATTGCATACAAATTACTGTATGTGAATGGCATATACTATAATGACATTAATAATATGTGATATCCATTGATGATTATTTGTGCTATGAGATTTCTTCCTTTCACATTAGAAACATTTGAAATGTTCAAAATTTCATAAATTTGGTTGAGAACCAAAGTTATAAGGAAGATGAAAAGAATTTAATCTGACCAAGGTAGCTAGTACCTATCAGACATATTCAAAAGAACACCTTATAGAGAAAGGAATGTTGTTTCTATATCACTCCTCTTAATTGATCTCAACTTAATGAAGTTGTATGGAAATACAATTGAATCATGCGTGACATGATTTGATCAATGATTAATCTAAGCATAATTACCTATCGGTTTCCGAGTATTTGTATTAGAGACTGTAATGTATAAGATTGTTAGACATGTGAGCCCACTACGAGCCATTATGTAATAAATGTTATTATGAATATCATTCCCAGATCTGAAATGAAGAATAATTAATTTTCATATTACCTCCCTTAGTGCAATTAGGGCTATGTATCATGGCCATCTTAATGATCATATAAATGTCGATTCAATTATTAAATCATAGTAGTTAGTGCTTGGGTTAATATCTAAAGAGTTAGATTGAGGACACATCAAGCATCGTCAAATGATTATTAAGAGATGATCTCCAGACTGAGAAGGAGATGGCAATCCATTCTCTAAAGGTTGATATATGACTGACCACATGATGCAGGTCCTCTGCATAGGAATAGAGATTCAGAGGCGTCGATTAGTTAGGTCAAAGAGTTGACTTAATGAGATCAAGATTACTAAAGATCTATGTCGTATCCTGCCACGATATATGCACACGTCCTCTGACCAGAGATAGACGTGTTACTATGTATATCTAAGTATTTACATTTGGCAGACAAATAGGTTGATAACTAGGTTGATGACCTAAACAAGGTATATACACCGGTGCCCTGGTGTGCATGCAAGGGCATATGAGTAATACTATCTCTCTAAGGGATCATACAGTTATAATGTTGAACCGGAAGACATGAGTTCACTCATGAGATATTAGGAAAATCAAATTCCATGCACGGTCGTCTCGCATTGGAAGCTTTACTGAATCTGTAGGTTTGATATATGCTTTTGGAAAGTATATGATCAATACCTTGGTATGATATATACTTTTGGAAAGCATATAATCGATACGAAATCCCAATGATCGAATGAGAAAATTAATGATAAAACCCTGAAGAAGATATCCTAAATAGATCTAATACTTTGGGTTTATTCTTAGTCTTCCAGTATGCAGGATGTATAGGTATTAGGAATACCCGAGGGTGATGTGATCATAAATGATTGTATAAGCATGACGCTTCCATTCCTATGGAGTGATGAAACAGGTTTGGATTTTAGTGACTCCTCTCAGTAGGGAAGTGATCTAATCTTGGTCTAAAAGTTGGACATTGATCTGAATGGAATTCAGATGCAATGAGAAGCTTAGATTTGCGGTCTTAATTTAATCAAGCATCTATGAGAGGTCTGCATGATCTAGATTTGAGATGTGATCACCATATCCAACCCACTATACATGGAACAATACAATCTCCCTGTCCTTATCTCCATGTATCCGCGGAGAAAGCGTGTTATCCTTGAAAGATTTCATGGATAATTTCACTGTTGATATATGTCATTAAATGTGATTTAATTATCATGAATAATATGAATTTGATTCATATTATAAGAAGAGTTATCTGAGATAATTAAATGTAGTCTAATTATCAAAGATGTGAATATTATAAATGTGCTTCATATTATTTGGACACATGAGAATAAAGATCCAAGATGATTAACTGTGATCTAATTATCATGGATATGAATAATGTAGATAGCACTATTCATATTAATCATATATATATTATAAATATGAATTATAATATATCAGAGGGAGCCTATTGTATTTATATTTGTTAATTAATTATTGATGTGAATTGGATTAACATTGGATAATTATTTGAAAATATAATTTATATTTTGTTTTAGCTTGTGATTGTGATTTGCAAATTTCCAATGGCATGTTTGCAATCTTCACAAGATAATTATGAATTATTTTTGTGAGATAATCTTGCAGATTTCATGAGATAATGTAATCTCGTGAATTGGAAGGAGATTGCCTCCTCCAAAGTCAACATGATGGATGGCCACCAAGTCCTAAAGGGATAAGGGCAATCTCCTCCACACAATCTCCATACTTTTATTGATTTAATTTGAAATTAATTTATATTGATTTATTGATATATATTATATATATATATATGTATATTAATTTAATTTAAATTAATTATTATGTATTTCTACAACAACATCATGGCTATTGAAAGAAACATAAATCAATCTAATCCATTGATTTTGTATTGTCCATGGATTGAGATCCATGGATCCCAAAATACTATATAAAAAAGGATACCCCTTGCTCTTCAAATGAGATCAATCAATAAGCTATATCCCCTTCTCTACCACATGCCAAGTCTCTCTCCCCCTCTCTCTTGTGGTTGTCCACCTTGATGGCCTAGAGAGAGTCGCCATCACCACCGCATTGCCGTTATGCTGGAATTGTTTGCTCGTGGATCTCCGTCTCCTTCGGTGTGCCTTGCTCGTGAATAAAATGTCAGATCTTGTGTGACGTTATTAGGAGATTCAATGCTTGGGTCATCAACATGTATTGCGAGGGACGCACGTCTCATCAACATTCTCGCAAGCGTCTCCTCCATCGGATATGACTTGATAAAGGAGGTCTCTTTGTTTAGAGACTCGATTACAACCACGCTTCAAGAGGTAAACCTAATACTTGTTTGTGATTTAGATGAAACGATCTAAGAAGTATTCTTGGATAATGTGGTTTCATCACATTAAAAATTTTAAATTCTACAGCATCGAGCGACTAGTGTGACTAGTCGCTCTCGATCTTATTTGATGTGATCCTTGAAGGATATGGGAAAATCCTCAAGCGCATCACGGAAGTGTGAGGATCGCATCGAATGCAATTAGGAGCAACTAGTCGCACTAGTTGCTCTGCGAAGTGGAAATTTAAAAAAATTTAAAATCGACAAAACCACATGATTCGAGAACTCTTCTTGGATCGTTTCATCTTAAGCACAAATAGGTATAAGGTTTACCTCTTGAAGCGTGGTTGCGATCTAGTCTCTAAACCAAGGACCTCCTGTCTCAAGTCCGATCCAATAGAGGAGACCCTTGCGAGCACGTTGATGAGACATGCCCTTCTCGTAATCATGTTGATGATCCAAGCGGCGGATCTCCTGATCTTGTCACACCAGATCCAACATCTTCTTCATGAGCGAGGCACGTCAAAGGAGATGGAGATGCACAAGTAGATGATCCGGCAACATAACGACAATGCTACAGTGATAACGACTCTCACAATGGCTCCATGGTGGACTGCCACTATGAGAGAGAGAGAGGCTTGGTGTGTATAGAAAGAGAGATAGAGAGAGCATTCGTTATCGTGTGTCTCGAAGTGCAAGGGTGCCTCTTCTTATATAGGGTTTTGGGAGTCAATGGATCCCAATCCATGGATATCACACAATCAATGGGTGGGATTGATTTTTGTTTCTTTCAATGGCTAAGATGTTGTTGTAAAAATACAACAACAAATGATTTAATTTAAATTAATTTATATTAATAAATCAATATAATTAATTTCAAATTAAATCAATTGGCTAGTCTTGGAGATAATGAGAAGACTAACCACATCCCTTAAAAATATGGGACGACCACTCTTCTCATGAGATCTCAGTATCTCATGAGATCTCATTATCTCATGAGATCTCATTATCTCATGAGATCTCATTATCTCATGATATCTCCAATATTTACAATAACAATTGTTGTAAATTATTTCACAAAAATAATTCATAATTATATTATGAAATATTGCAATCATGCCATTGAGAAAATGTGAATCTCATTCACAACCCAAAACGACATGTAAATTATATTTTCAATTAATCATCAAATGTGAATCCAATTCATATCAATAATTAATTAACAAATATAAATCACAATATGATCACTCTAATATATTATAAATCATATTTATAATATACCTGATTAACATGGATAGTGTTATCCACATTATTCATATCCATGATAATAATCACATTTAACCATCTTCGATCTTTATTCTCATGTGCCCAAATAATATGAATCACATTCATATTATTCACATCTTTGATAATTAAATCACATTTAATTATATTAGATAACTCTCCTTATAATATGAATTAAATTTATATTATTCATGATAATTAAATCACATTTAATTATCAATTTACTAAATGCTTAAATATACATATCAACAATGAAATTATCCTGAACTCTTTCAAGGATAATGCGCTTTCTCCACGGATACTTGGAGATAAGGACATGGCGATTGTATTGTTCCATTTATAGTGACTTGGATATTGAGATTAAATCTCAAATCCAGATCTTGCGGACTGCCCATAGAAGTTTGATTAAATCAAAGCCGCAGATCTGATCTTCTCATTGCATCTGAATCATATTCATATCAATGTCCAACATTTGGACTAAGATTAAATCACTTCTCTATGAGAGGAGTCACTAACATCCAGACTTGTTTCATCACTCCCTCATAATGGAAGCGTCATGGTTATACAATCGTTTATGATCACATCACCCTCGGGTATACCCAATACCTGTACATCCTGCATATTGGATGACTCAGATTAAATCCGATATTTTAGATCTCTTTCAAACTGCCTCCTTCAGGGTTTCATCATTAATTTTTCTCATTCGATCATTAGGAGTTGGTATTGATCATATACTTTCTAAAAGCATATATTATACCTAGGTCTTGATCATATACTTTCCAAAAGTATATATCAAACCTACAAATTCATTCAAGCTTCCAAAGCGAGATGACCGTGCATGAATTTGATTATTCCTAATATCTCATGAGTGAGCTCATGTCTTCCGATTCAGTAATGAACATGTATGATCCCTTTGAGAGATTGTCTTACTCATATGCCCTTGCATGTATACCAACGCGCCAGTATATAGACCTTAGTTAGGTCATCAACCTATTGGTCAGCCAGATGTACACACTTAGACATATAGTTACACATCTGTCTCTGGTCAGAGGATGCGTGCCTATATCGTGACAGCATACGACATAGGACTTTCGTTATATCGATCTCTTTAAGTCAACTATTTGATCTAACTTATCTAACACCTCCAAATCTCTATTCCTTTGCAGAGGGCCTGCATCAAGAGGTCGGTCAGATATCAGCCTATGTCAGAAAGGATTGCCATCTCCTACTCAGGCTGGAGAACATCTCTTAACAATCATTTCACGATGCTTGATGAGTCCTCAATCAAACTCTTTAGATATTCATCCAAGCACCAACCTCTGTGATTTAGTAATTGAATCAACAGCTGTATGATTATTAAGATGGCCATGTTACATAACCCTAATTTTACTAAAGGGATCTATTATGCAAATTAATCATTTTTCATTTCAGATCAGGGAATGATATTCACAATAACATTTATCGCATAATGGCTCACCGCGGGCTCACATGTCCAACAATCCTCATGCTTCTTTGATGCGCTTAAGTAGTTTTCCCATATCCTTCATAATATTCCATCCAAATATGAACCTAAAAACCCTCTAAAGCTATGGTTTGGGATCAAACCTAGTATTGGACACTTCAAGATTTAGGGTCGCTTCGTCCATGACCATAACATGAATGCAAGTAAGATGGAATCTAGACCTGAGAGTGTTGCTTCATTAGGATTATAAAGGTTGATATTTGATACCCACTTTATGACCTTGAGATTCTTAAAATATCTCACCTCTAAGGATATGTTTCTTAGAGGGTGACTTTCTTGAGAATCAAGATAAGAATGAAGTGAAAGGACTCATCGAATCCTACGAAGATAATGAGGCTCCTAAAATTGGAAAACTAGAAGGCTGACTAAACATGAAACACTCATACCTCTTCAAATTAGTTTGAGTGTGATAAGACTACCTATAGGGTATAGATTCCATGTTTTAGATAAAGCTAGCAATGATTGAACTTCATATGATGAAGCTTCTGAGGATTATGACATGGAAAGATGGATGTTATCGATAAAGTTTAAAGTAGAATTCATACACAATTGTTGTGTTTGTGACCGCGAGGATCCACCTATATGGGTCAAACCAATTCAGTGCAAATGGATCTTCAAGAGAATGAGGGAACTCGATGAGAAGGTAGAAACCTTTAAAGCATGACTTGTAGACAAGAGCTACACATGGAGAGAAGACATCGCTTGCAATGAGACTTTTTCTCTAGAGATCATGCTTAAACTCATTAGATTATTTCTTACTATATATACAAAACTTGACTATGATATCTTTAAGATGGAAGTCAAGATTGCATTCCTCTATGAATACCACAATGAGGATATTCACATGAAGTAGCCCCACGACTTTAACGTTGAGGAAGACAAGGTATGTAAGATGAAGAACTCCATCTACAGGCTCACATAAGCTTCGTATAATCAGAACATCATATTTGTTGAAGTTATAAAGGTTATACTTTCATACAAAATCTTGATAAACTTTGTGAAGCTTAGTAGGAGTGTCATTGTGTTCATCATGCTAAATGTGGATAAAATCCTAATCATTTGGAATGATATAAGGATGATAATAAGTGTTTTATAATATGGTTGTTCCATATATTTAGATGAAAGTTCTCCAGGATTCCTCTTCGATTTTAGTTATGAAGTTGTTTAGAATCAAAGAGAAAATGACATTGAGATTGTCACATTAGTGGTACATCTTGGACATATTCCATTTTCAAAAAAATCCAAGAAAGGCTTCTTTCTATATGGTACTGACCTATCTTTAGGAATATCATCTCAAAATGTTTGATGACATGAATACTAAAGTTGCATGCCCTTGGGCATCAGTTATAGGAAGCCCGGTGTATGCTAGATGTGTACATAAGACAAATGTCTGCCATGTAGTGAGAGTAGTAAATCGTTACTAATCTTACTATGGAGATAAAAACTTAATTGCAGTAATAACAATGCCTTCAATTATAACTAGATTTTTGAGATAGTGATTTAAATTCCAAGTATATGGGTGCTCTAATAAGGATGATAGAAACATCTTGTTGGTTATTTATTATCATTACTAAGTTGTAGTGCCAAAGACACTATAACTAATTTAACAAGATTTAGTATTGGTTTAATAAGATGCAACATTTGCATTGGATGCGAGCACTATTACTAGGAGATATGAAAGTACCCTAAAAGGACATGGGGTAGTCCCTCGAGTACAGAGTAACTGGTCAACTTACCAAGCTATTTTTCTAAATAACTTATGATTATCACATGAATGTGGCTTTAAAGATTAGCCCATTGATGGCTCCTTGGGCTAGTGGGAGATTGTTGGACATGCGAGCTCATGACGAGCCATCATGCAATAAATGTTATTCTAAGTCATTCCCTAATATGAAATAAAGAATAACCAGTTTTCTTAATAGGTTCTTCTGTACAATTAAGGTTTTGTACCATGTCTGTCTTAATGATCATATAGCACCTATTGATTCAAATGTTGAATCATACAGGCTGATGCTTAAATGATATCTAAAGAGTTGGATTGAGGACTCATCAAGCATCGTACATGATTTTTAAGAAAGTATCTCCATCTTGAGAAGAAGTGGCAATTCTTCTTTAAAGGCTGATATCTGATCGACCTTTTGATGCATGTACTCTGCATAGGAATAGATATTCGAAGGTGTTGGATAATTTTGTTCCAAGAGTTGGCGTAACAAGATTGAGATAACTAAGACCTATGTCGTATCCTATCATGATATAGGCACGCATCCTCTGACCATAGACAAATATGTTACTATATGTCTGAGTATATACATTTGGCAGAGAGATAGGTTGATGAAGTAATCAAAGTCTATACACCAGAGAGGTGATGTGCATACGAGGGAAAATGAATAAGACAATCTCTCAAGTGATCATACATGTTCACTACTAAACCAGAAGACATGAGCTCACTCATAAGATATTGGGATCAAATTCTATGCATGGTCTTCTTGCTTTGGAAGCTTGACAGAATTTATAGGTATGATATATGCTTTTGGAAAGTATATTATAAATACCTACTCAGAATGTTCTGATGAGAAACATAATGATAAAACCCTAAAGAAGATAGTTGAAATATGATCTAACACTTCGGGTTTAATCTAAGTCTTCCAATATGCAAGATGTATGGGTATTGCAAATACTCGAGGGTGATGTGATCGTAAACGATTGTATAACCACGACACTTTCATTCTAAGGGGCTGGTGAAATAGGTCTGGATTTTAGTGATTCCTCTCAGTAGATCAATAAATAAATCATAGTCCAAATGTCAGACATTTATTTAACTATGATTCAGATCTAATGAGAGGATAAGATTTACATTTTGATTAATTAAATATCTTTGAGAGGATCTTAATATCTAGATTTGATGTGATCTCAATATCAAGACAGTAATCACTATATATAGAATGTACAATCGCCATGTGCTTATCTCCTAGTATCCACGGAGAAAGCACATTGTTCTTGAAAGAGTTCAATAATAATTCAATTGTTGATAATGTATATGATAAATGGGAAATAAATAATTAAATGTGACTTAATTATCATTAACATCATGAATATGATTCATATTATTTGGATACATGAGAATTGACATCTAAGATGATTAAATATGATTTAGTTATCAAAGATGTGATTAATGTGATAATATTATCCATAATAAGCATACATATTATAAATGTAATTTATAATATGTTGGAGAAATTTAAATAGAATCTACGAATTAAATGTTGATGAGAATTGGATTGACATTGGATAATTAATTGTAAATGCAATTTACATTTTATATTGGGTTTTTGAATTTGATTCATAATTGTCAATGGCTTGACAATGGTTACAAATAATTTTCAAAAATTATTTGGTATTATTTTTTGATAATAAACTCAATTACTAAGGATTTAATGTAATAATATTACATTATATGATAATTGGAGAGAGAAAAGCTCTCTCTAGTCGAGCTTGGGTGTCATCTTGGTTATAAGGGGAAGGAGGAACCTCCTTGCCCTTATATAGAAGGAGTCTCCCTAGGGCAATTATTTATTTAATTGAGATTGCATTTTGAAGATTAATTGAACTTATTTATTTCTTTTTTGAATTAATTAATTTTTATAGCAAATTTATGAAATAAAATCTCAACCATTAATTTGAATTAGGAGTGCATCTCCACCATCCAATATAGTATAAACGAAAGGGTATACCTAGCCTTTTCTCTACAAACAACAACTGCATGAGCAATAAACCTCTCTCTCTTATTCTCATATACATATCCAATCTTCTCTCTCTCAATATTGTGGTCGTCTACCATATTATTGGAGAAGACCCCGCCATTGTCGCAACGTTGTTGTACTGCTGGATCGACTATTCGTGGATCTCTACCTTCTTCAGTGCAACTTGCTCGTGAAGAAGGATATGTATTTCATGATACAAAGTCAGGAGCTTCCAACCTCAAATCATCAACTCGGATTGTAGGAGCTTCACATGTCATCTACGCACCCACAAGTACTTCTACATTGGATCCGATTTGAGATAGGAGACTCTTACTTTAGATATTAGTGATCACAAACATGCTCCATGAGGTAATATTAGTTACTCATTTGTCATCTTGATGAAACACTTTGAGAAGAATTCTCTATTTAAAATTTTAAATTCTTATGCCTATTGCAACTAGTATGACTAGTTGCACTAGATTATATTCGATGCGATCTACATGCTTTTGTGATGCACTAAGGCCTAAAACACCAACCTTCATTTTTCTCATCCTTGAGCAAATAAATAAAGAATGAATTAGTTAGTTAGTGAATTCCCTTATATGTGCATGTGTAAAGACAATGCTTAATCAATCCAGAACATCAGCTTTAGAGATCCTAAATCTCTAAGCTAAACCATGTCTAAATGAAAAGGAATTCAACTTCCCTAATCATTAGACTCCTTGAAAAAACATACATATATATAAGATGTATAGCTTTGTTGTTGGACATGAGCTCACAATGATCCATTATGCAGTAAATGTTATTGTAATTCACTTCTTTATACTGAAATGAAGAATAACTAATTTGCATAATAGGTCCTTAGTATAATTAGGGTTATGTACCATGGTCACCTTTATAATCATACATCTGTTGATTTAATGGTTGAATCATATAGGCTAATGCTTGGATGGTATCTAAAGAGTTAGATTGGGGACTCATCAAGTACCGTCAAATGATTGTTAAGAAAGGATCTCTAGCCTGATAAGAAGATGATAATTCTTCTCTAAAGGCTAATATTTAACCTACTTCTTAATGCTTGTCATCTGCATAAGAATGGAAATTCGGAGATGTTAGATACGTTAGGTCAAAGAGTTGGCTGATGTTCCACTCTACTAACTTAGGTTAAGGATGATTAATTAAGCAATCAAGGTGTCGTTGTCCCCTAAGCCAACTAGGTGGAAATTGAGAAATATTATTCAATCATGACTGAATCAAGAAAGTAAAGCAAGTGGTCTTTTATCAACCTGATATAGCAACCGGTGTCGAACACAAGGAGCACAATTAAAAACTATGTAGTCAAATCAAAGAGATTAAAAAGGGTTTTTATTTTTCTTTTTATGACTTTGTAGTTTTTATGATTTTTATATTTTTAATTTTTCAAAGAAATACAACTAAAGAAAATGGATACAAGGCACACAAGCAATCTTTTTGGATTTTTCAAATATTAAAAATACTCAAAAAATCCAAAAAAATGATTTTGTGTTTTATAACTTTTGTACTATTTTGTCATATTTTGGAATATTATTGTAATTGTAATGGATTTTAAAAAATTAAAAACTAAAACAAACACAAACAATGTAGAGCCAGTGGTGTTTTTCAAATTAGAATAGAAAATAAGTTCAAAATCATGGTTGTTAATTTTATTAAAATGTATAAGTAAATATCTACAAAGAGAGACCAAGAACACAATTTTTGGAATTTTAAAAGATTTTATTTGATTTTTATGGAGTTTTTAGAAATATGCAAATTTTTACAATTTTATAAAAGCAAATAAGATGAAAATTGGAAAGAAAATACAACAAATCAAAATAAAGCTAATCAAATTTTTTGGAATGTTTAAGGCATTTTTCAAAAATTTTATGAATTTTATAAAGCAAACATGGAGATTTTGGTGTATGTTTTAATTAATAATAATTATAGCAAATAAAAGAAAAACACCAAACAAAAATTACCACATAAAAAAGACACTAGCATTAACTAATACAAATTTTTAGAAAATGTTTGGATGATTTTTGCTATTTATTTCTATAATAAACGAGCAAGAAATAAAATAGGACATCAAGGACCTACAGGCAATTATTTCAACTTCTGGGGCCGAATAATAATAATCAATAAAACTTCAAGGTCCAAAATGCAATTAATCCAGAACAAAATGTGTGGTACACGTGACACATGCTCATAGGGCATAAATGTAAATACTCTAAAACTTCTCTAATTTATATAAGTAGTAAAAGGACATGATCACTCGTGCAAATATCCCAAAAAACATGTATACAAGCAGATCACTATGGTTCGACTGGACTGAAATGCAAATATGAAAATTACAAGGTCCTTACTGCGAAAGTTTATAACTAACTATTACATTTATTGTACTAAAAAGTAAATGATAGAAATAAAAGGGGTAAAGTTAATATTACCCTATAGGTACGTGGCATGCGTAATGTCTAATGAGCTTGAATGGCTCTAGAAAAGACATGATGGTCAGATGAAGGGGCAGGGACATGCGGCTCAGATCTGATCAATCACATGTACATATCTAATAGTGTTGGTTACAAGCTGTGACATGTGACATGGATCACCCTAGCTTTGATCGGATCGCCCAAATTTAGCATGAATATCCAATCATGATTAAAACTGGGAGGATGTCTCTTCATCCGACATGTATGAGAGGTGTTGGAAGAGCATGAGGAAGGAGGCGCTAGCTAAACTTTGATCGGTAATTTCTAGCGATGGGTTCTCGGGTAGGCTGGCTGATAGGTGGAGCACACTCCTGAAGTGGCTCCGTGTCAGACTAGAGCCTTAGATGGCTCAAAGTGCTGCTCGATGGCGATATGGAAGGCATACCACCAGGTGATGCTCTGCCTAATCAAATGAGGCATCGAATCAAGGCCTCTCATGCACCTGGTCCTACAAGGGCATTCACAGCTCAGAGACGAAACTCTGGCCTGAGTTATTTATCTAACATAAATAGAGAAGCGGTAGGGAGAAGGGTTTGACCTCCAACGATCATGGACGAAGGAGGTCTAGCCTTAATCTAGATCCGATAAATGAGTCTAAGGGGGTCATGATGCATAAGCAGGTGAACAATGTTATGGTGAAGATATAGATGCGATCCGAAGGTCGAGATGGAGCTCCAACTCGTTCGTCGGAGCTGCAGGGGTGAGAGGGGCTGATGGATAAAATAAAAAGGAAATGGTGAAATGAAGATTATAGGAGGTACTAAAGGTAAAGGAGTGTAAGGGGAAGAAAGGCAGATTGAACGACAAGGTATTGTCCTCTACAGGGCTGAGGAAGGCTGGGGAGGCTAGTTGCGACGGAGGACTCCTACCACGAACGAGCATCGCTCTATGAGCCACCAAATCGAGCTACAAAAGGATCTTGTGACGTCCTGTCACAACCCTACAGACTCAAACGGAGAGAAGGAAGTGCCGAAGCGAGCTAGAGCAGGACGGAGGCCAAGGAGATGATTTATAAGGTGCCTCAGGTGTCTAGAAGAATCGAGAATGTTCAAGAATAGAGGGAGATTCAGACCCTCCTAGGAATCCACAAGATCATTGATCTTTAAGGAGAAACATGATCTGCAATCCAAGGTGAGAGGCTATCGGACCCAGGCGAAAGAAATGGAAGAAAATAGATCCGTCGAGGATCGCCCAGGTCGAACCTAGGATGGGGAAGTGTTGACTTGGGTCAATAGACCCCGGTTGACCAATAAAAAAATATAATTTACAAAAATAAAAAGAAAAAATAATTAAAATAGTAAATGATTTTAAAATAAAAAGTTATAAACATGAAAAATGTTAATTATTTTATAAATGATTTTTTTGTGATTTTAATATTTTTAATAATATATTATATTATATATACAAGATATGTCAGTAAGTATAGGTACAATATAACTATATATTATATACATATTTTTTGTTATTTTTACATAAATACCTTATATTTTGTATTTTTTACATCATAATTTAAGGTATATGAGAACCTTTTTATTGGATTTATAAAACTTTAAAAAAGGAGTTAACAAATTAGAATTATGTACAACATATATACACTTAATGCTCTTGTACAATGAAGAGATGGTTTTATTTTTATTTTATTTTGTAATTTATGAATTTTATTTAATTATTAGAAATATATACAAGTATTTCAAAAAACAATATATATACAATTTATATAAAAAATAAATGAATAGATACATGGATAGGTACTGTACAATTGTACACAATTTGCAAATTTTTATTATTTAAAACACATTTTTATTTCACATTTTATTAAGGAAATAAATCAATTTTGAGATCTTTTTATTGATAATATATATAGGATAAATAGAGGATGATATGTACACTAAATATTTTTGTAAATTTTGTATTTGAATAAATAAGAACCCTATCTTTTCCTGCTTTATTCCTTGTCGATCAGGTCAATACTTGACCTTCTCTCAAGATTCGGGTCAGTCTGTACTTATTACATAATTATGGCCTTCTTTATTTATTTTCTTCTTTATTCTTTTATGTTGAATAAAAAGAATGTTTTATATACAATATTAACAAAAGCATGCATACTGCTAATTATTATATTTAATATATATCCATAGGTATTTTATAAAAAAGATTTCTACTAAAATAAAAGAATAACCGATTTTAAAAATGGATTCCTCATTCCCCTATACTTTACCTTCACTAGTCCCTTAGCAATCACTTATTTGAAAAAGAAATAAAGAAAAGAAAAAGAAATAAAGAAAAGAAAAAGCAAAGAACTTAGAACAACATTGATTATTAAATTTATCTTCATGAAATTGTAGTATGGAGCCTGGTCAGCCTTTTGGATTTAGTTTGGCGGAACCTTATTGGGAGATGGATTTAAGACTTAACAAACCTCAGGTTCCATGAGACTCCTATTTAGATCGCCTCAATAGTCAAGTCAAAACATGTTTGCATACACAAAGTCTTATGACTATGAATCTTTACTTGTACAGTGTAAATGAAATACAGCTCCCCACCTTAGAAATGGCAAAGAAACAACCTCCCTCAATAAGGTTACTCTAGTCCCCCAATCTTACAACTCTTTCCTCAAGGAGCAGGGTATTCCCTTCTAAGTTCAAGTACAACCAACTCAAGAAGATGAGAAAAGAAGAGAATGGATCGTGGTCAGTGTAGCCATGTATCCCTTGGAGCTTGACTAGTGTAGCCAAGTCTCTAGTTGCAAGCTTCCATGAGATGAGACAATGAATCACATAAGCTTTGCTTATTTAACAATATACACTCCAACATGCTTTTACTTTTCAATCAGGCTTGTCTCGTTTTTTGGAGTTTTTGTATTTTTTCAAATATACAACATGTGTATCATTTACAATAGGCATTTTTCTTCTTGAGCCAGTAGGTTATCCCTCTTTTGAATCATTATTGCATCCTACGACATCTTGTCGTTAGACCTCAATGCTATATGATCAGGTTGAGATGCACTACCCTCCCTAAAAGAAGATGTGTGTTTCAACAAGTTGTTACGCACCCCTGTGCTACCCCAAGCCAAATGATTATGCCCCTCACCACCTCATCCATGAAGAGCTACGTGTAGAGTACTTGTCCAAGTTAAGCCACTGTCTAAAAGAATTATACATGTGTTGTGGAATATTCTACTTAGAGTAATCAAGATGACATGTGAAAATAGTCTTGTGGACTCAAAGAATTGAGTCGCTAGGACCTGAAAAGTCTCAACTCCAGTTCCTATAAGGTTCCTCTAAATTTATGTGGATTAAGGTCTTAATCAAGCTCCATTCTTCAATTTTCTTCCAAACTAGTTTAACTATCAATACAATTCTGAAAAATGCAAACACACAAGAAACAAATGTTTACAAAACATTTAAAAAAGAAAAGATGAGATAAGATAAAATCGTTTTGAAAAGTTTTTCAAAGAATTTTTGCAAACTTTTTTGGATTTTATCCTTCTCATTTTTATAGAATTTTTAATAAGAAAGAAAATAAAGAATTTACAAACATTTAAAAAAATATGTACATATTTACAAGGGTTTATCTACAAGTTTCACAATCAAATTTTACAAGTGGATTTTATCTACAAATTTTAATAAAGGATTTTATATACAGAAGAGTTTTATATACAAAGTTTACAAATAATTATAGGTTTTATTTACAAATATTTTACAATACATGTATACAAATAATTTATTTACCCATAATTTATAACCCATATGATGAAATATTTTACAAAAATGTTTACAAACAGTTTTATTTTTTTTCAAAACTAGTTTACAAATAATTTTACAAGTCATTTTAGAAACAAGTTTTCAAAAAGTTTTTGCAAATATTTTATTCACAAACGTTTTACAAATACTTGTACGATATACCTAATTTTGATACCAAAATAGCCTACAAACATTTTACAAACAAAATATTTTTATAAGCATTTTACAAAAAAATTGTACCAAAATAATTTTACAATACAAATAATTTTTACAAAGCATGTATAAATCATTTTACAATAAATTTTTCAAATATTTTCGAAACATTTTTATTCATGTTTTATAAATAGTATCCATATATTATTAACCCCAAAGTACGAGTTATCACTAAAGTATATATACAATATATATGACACCCTCATATACTTGGCTCGATCTATGCCCTCATAGTGATCAAAGAGCAACAATGGAAAACATAACTCGTGCTAAGTATAGAAAAGTGAAAAGAATCCTATATTACAATGACTTAAAGAATAACGAATGAATTGAATAGAAGTCAGTGATCCCCCCTATACTTAGTATCAAATAATCCTAAGTATAGAAGGTTGTACAAATGGGGAAGACCAAGGAAGAGAATGCACATGAAATCAACGACTCATCATGTCCCCGCCCCCTTATACTTAGGTAAAAGATCCCTACGTATAAAAAAGAATATCAACGGCTAAGGGACAAGTGAGTGACAATCAAAGAAAGGAAAAACAATTACCTCCATGTACTTAGGGCCGGATGTCCCTAAGTATAGGAAATAAGACAGAGGTAATAGAATAAAAAGAAATATGAACAACACAAGTTCAATACCCCTTAGACTTAGGATAAAGCATATCCTATGTACAGAAAGAATCCTAAGAGAGACTTCGGGTGTTAAAAAAATGAAAGAATGAATGAATATAAAAGAAAACACGGATGCAAAGGAGCAGACAAAAGTGTAAATAAGGTATAAGATGTAGATAAAAACACATCTTATACAAAAGGAATCAGGACAACATCAACAGTCAAAAGGTCATGATCAAGAAAAGGCTTCAGGTGTTGATCGTTGATCCACATGGTGGACTCAGAAGATAACACGGATATGTCAATAAAACTATTGTCGTACACCTTTTTGACTAAATATAGTCCCTTCCACTTGTTTTGTAATTTCCCTAGAAATAATCTCAGTCGTGCATCAAATAGCCATACTCTTTGATTCAACTCAAACTGCTTATGGCTGATGTGTGAATAATGCCATATCTTAACTCTGTCCTTATATTGTAGGCTACTTGAAAAGGTTGTATCTCTAAGCTTCTCCAAGGCTGCCAACTCTGCTCTCTTCTGATCTCCTACACTCTCTGGATCCAATAATATCTCTGGGACTGTTTATAGTGACTTGTGCTTGATCTCCATAGGTAACTGGCATGACTGGCCATAAATGAGTCGAAATGGAGATGTACCCAAAAGAGTCTTCAACGATGTTCTATAGGCCCACAAAATCGAGTCCAAAAGCTGTGACCAATTCTTTCAGTCTGGGCGGAATTCCTTCTGCAATATAGTCTTGATCTCCCAGTTCTAAACCTCAGCAAGACTATTCATCTGTACATGATATGGAGTGGCAAATCCATGGTATATGTTGAACTCGTTACCAAGGGTCCATACCTTGTTGTTGATAAAATGGGTACCCCCATCAGAAATCAGAACTGTAGGAACCCTGAACTGTGATATGATATTCTTCCTTAAAAATATGCAAACATTCCTCGCATTAGCAGCTCAAGCGGGGATGGCCTCAACCAAATGGCTGACATTATCTACAACCAACAAAGTGTACTCAAATCTCAGACTCTTCGGGAATGGGACCACAAACTCAATGCCCCATGCATAAAAAACCTCACAGGAGTTAATGGGCTGCATCATAATCATGTCTTATGACCACAACTACCCATCCTCTAATAGTCAGTACACCACTTCACGAATTCATCTGAATCCTTGAAGAGTGTTGGCCACCAAAGGCTGGATTAGAGAACCTTTTTATGATGTCCTCTCCCTGAGTGATGTCCTCCTGCCTCAAGCCTGTGGCAATAGGTAAGGATGTTGTGTTGCTCCTCCTAAGGAATACAACGACACTAGACACTATCCCCTCCTTCATGGTAAAGGGTGGGATCCTTCCAATGGTACGACTTGGTTTCTTTAGAAAAGTCTCAAGTCGCTTCCTGGTCCAACCATGTGGAACTTTCTTGGCAACAAGATAGTTCATAATGTTAGCATACCAAGGGAGAGGTGATAACAAGAATCGCCTCATCTGGGAAAGTCTCATTAATAGGTGTGATTGTCTATGAATCCTCAAGATGCACTAATCGGGAGAGGTGATCCACCACCACATTCTTGACTTCAGGCTCATCCTTAATCTCAATATCAAACTCCTGGAGTAGAAGGATCCATATAATCAATCATGCCTTGGCATCCTTCTTAGAAATTAAATACCAGATTGTGCTGTGATCAGTGTAAATAGTCACTCTAGATCCAAGAATGTAAGATATGAACTTGTCCAAAGCAAAGACTACTGCTATCATCTCCTCCTCTGTAACAGTGTAGTTCTATTGAGCGGAATCAAAATTACGGCTAGCATAGTGAATGGCAAAAGGTAAACCATCCCTCCTCTGTCCTAGCACTGCCCCTGCGACAAAATCAGAAGCATCTATCATGATCTTGAATGGGAGAGACCAAGCGGGTGGTTGAAGGATAGGAGCCTGCACAACCAAATTCTTGAGAGTCTAAAAGTATGAAAGACACTTCTCATCTACAAGGAACTCGGTGTCTTTCATGAGAACATCAGTAAGAAGTCGAGCAATAATACTGAAGTCTTGAATGAACCATCGATAGAAACTGGCATGCCCTGGAAAAGACCACAACTGCCTTAGATTGGATGGTGGAGTGAACTTCTTGATGATATCCACCTTGGCCAGATCAACCTCCATGCCCCTGTTGGATATGATGTGACCAAGGACCATCCATTGAGTCATTGTAAAATGACTCTTCTCCTAAGATAGAACAAGATTAACCTCAATGCATCATTGAAGCATGCGGTCTAGGCAAGAAAGACAAGCATCAAACCCGTCGCCGTAGACTAAAAAGTCATCCATGAAGACATCTAAAAAGTCAACCATCATGTCCAAAAATATGGATATCATGCACCTTTGCAATGTAGCCTTCGCATTACATAGTCCAAAGGGCATCCATATAAAAGAATACATCCCAAACAAACATGTGAATGCCATCTTGTCTTGGTCTTCAAGCGCAATGGCCACCTGATTATACCCCGAGTGCCTATCAAGAAAGAAGTAGTGACTTTTCCTAGCTAATCTCTCAATAGTCTAATCAATGAATGGTAGAGGTAAGTGATCCTCCTTGATGGCCTGATTAAATTGTCTGTAGTCCACATAAACCCTCCAAGAAGTGGGTACACAGGTAACAATCTCCTCTCCATCTTCATTCATAAATGTTGTGATACGTCTTCTTGGGTGCCACGTGTAATGGACTAACCCACTTGGAGTCACAGATGGGGTAGATAAAATTGGCATTCCAGTACTTGGCTATTTCCTTCATAACCACCTCTCCAAGATTTGGGTTTGGTGGGATCATAGAGCCAGACTTATTCCCTGGAGATCTACTGTAGACCAACCTATCACCTTGCGGTTTCTCTCAAGAACGTCAATCAAACGAGATTCTAGTTCACCGGTCAAATCTGCTGAGATAATGACTAGAAACATATCTAGCTCTCCTGCAAGGAATCTGTACTTCATGCTCTGTAGTAAGGTCTTCAATTCTGGGAAAGTGAGAGATGGTAAATCTGGCCTCTGAAATCTTTACATGAAAGATACCAGATCTGAGTGTAAGAACTCTCGCTATATCTCTGAACTAAAGAAAGATGGCCCTATGGGTGTCTCAATCAACTACATTAGCACTATCTCCATCCTGGTTGTAGGCTTTGCAAAAATCAAACACAGAAGGTATTCATCAAGCCAGTTAATGTCTGTGTCTAATTATAATGGATTAGAATGACAAGAAACAAAATCAGCCTCGCTAATCGAATCTGTATCACCAGCCTCTGTATATCCTGCTCCAAAGTGCACTCTCTAAACTTTTGTCATCTGTCAACTATAAATCTCCTAACTCTAAATATGTAACTAGAGCTCATGAATCCTCATTTGCCCAAATTGCCTCATTATCTGAAATCACAAAGCCACACTCATGGTGGATGTCTGGATCTGAATCTATTGCCTGCTCTGAGCTGGTTGAATCTATGTCTCTCAGCTCCTTAATCGTCTCTATTTTATTCTCTCACCCTCGACGTGAAAGTATACCTACCCACTATCATGATCAGACATGACTTTTGCTATCACCAAGAAAGGTAGACCTAATATGATCGAGGTATCAATCACACATTCAGGGATCTCCATGTCCAACACTACAAAATCCATGGAGAATTTCAGGTCCTGAATGATGACAACAATGTCATTCAGTAACCCCAACGGCTTCTTGACAGATCTGTCTGCAAAATGAAGTACTATCCGGCTCTATCAAAGAGGGCCAAACTTAAAATGGTCATGTAAGGCTCCAGGAAGAAGGTTAATTGAAGACTAACTATCCGATAGAGTACGATAGAACCGTTTTTCATGAATGTGGCATCTGACATATGGAGCCTTTACTTCTGGCCTCTTGGCTGGCAAATGGTTCTGGATGGTGAAGCATGTGTCACGGGTAAGCACATAGATTTTTGAACTATGGTTGCACCTCTTGTTCCTACAGACTGTGGTCTTCTCCCTAGAATTCTTTTAGAAGAGAGGGACGTGCTCCAATGCCTCTTGGAGAGTTAGCTGAGTATGGAATCGATCTATCATCTTCTTACTGAACTCTAACTATTGTCTCTTTTTGGGATTTTCTATTTTTTTATCGTTCTGTAAGTAGAGTTCTTGAGAGAAGGGGATGGATGCACCCTCATCAGAAACTAACGGGTCTGGAATAGGAATAGGCCTCTGAGAATACAAATGACTAGAATTCATACAAGCATTACCAATCATCACATCATATGGACTTGGAGAAGAGACAAAAACCTTTCCTTTATTCATGTTTTTGTTTTTCAAAATTTTACGATATTTTTTATTTTTCTAAACTAACCATCCTCAAATACATGAATAGAAGTCAAAACAATTGGAGTGTTTGTACCTGGACTCTTGATGGCATCAGTATCACCGATAGCATCTGGAGAAGCAACATCTATATCGTGCTCTGGCACATCAAGTGGAAACTTGGTGGCATTAGTACCACCATTTGCAGCATCTGGAGAGTAGACAACATTAGCACCATCATCTGGATCATAAATCTTGGTGACATCAACACAACCATCAACATCAAAATTAGTGGCATCATTACCACCCTCTAGCTCATCTAGCACTCTTAAATGGGAATCATGCTATCACCTAGATGAGGCACCGCCTGTTGGATTCCTACCACTCCTAAATGTCACAAAATCAACATCATCAAGTACCTTACTAGTAGTGGCAGACTGTGTAGACTATACCTGCTCAGATTTCCTCTTCAGGTTGTTCGGATTTGGCTCGATCTGTTTGGGCATGGCAACCTTTCCCTTGACGATCTCTCTCATCTCATGCCTGAACTCATCCATCTCTCACCTAAAAGTAGTCTGCTGCTCTGCAAGCATGTAGGCAAGATCCTCTAAAGCTAGATTCTCATACGAAGGTACATGAGACTCAGATGGGTTGTCTCTTTGAAAGTGCTGAGGTTGGCCATGCTACTGCTATGAGTAGGAGTAAGGGGGAGGCTGTTGGAAGTGGGAGTAAGGTTATTGATGCCTAGACTGCTGACATTGGTAATGGGGTCGAGGAACGGTATGCTGGGAGTACTCTGACTGTGTTGGAGGCTGCTGTTGAGACTAAGCACCTCTAGTAGACCATCTGACATGGGTGATCACGGCGGATACTGGATGTTGCAGATACTGGGAATACAAAATCCTATTGACTTCCATCAATGGCTCCGACTGCTCGTGCAGCATGGAGAAAAGGATGCCAATGGCTGATCAGTGTGGTACACGTCCATCTGTGTATCGAGTGAAGGTGGTGGTGGCAACTGGTACTGTAGGGATGGTTGAACGTTCTCTGCATGAATATGGTGAACTTGTCTATATGAGGCAAATAGTTGTGAAGATCTCCACCCCTGATCAGCATGTGACCTAGAATGTGGTGAAGAATCTCTTTGTATCTCTTGAAGGTACATGATCTACATCTTTAGGTTACTCAAATTCTGGGCCAACTAATCAATCTTGTTGAGCTTGTCTAGGCCCTAGCACATCTTTTTCTTTATGATATCCATGCGGTCCAATTTATGGTTGATAATGCCCATGTCTGTAGCCAATGAATATGCTAGAGCTGTTGTTATGGAAGATGAAGGTGAACCGACCTCTATACGTGCAACTCTGTGGTGAGACAATGCCTAGTAAGGTGGATTCCCCTGAGTGGAGACATGGGCCTGGGTTATCATTGTGTAGTTCTCAGCCATCTCCTCATTGATGTCCAAGACCTGATCCTCATCCTTGGAAAAATAGGAATCTCCAAAAGAGGCGTTGACAAGCCCCAACAGCTCGAGTGTCAGCCAAAAAAACAAACTCTGTACCAAGTTGGGCTTACTGATGTCATGGTGGGGTCACCTGTCAATGAGCTCTCTAAATCGATCCCAAGCCTTGTGAAACTGCTCATTTGGGATCATAGTGAAGTAACTGATCATGGCTCGTGTTGCATTGGCCCGAGTGAGTGGATAGTAATTGTTGAGGTACTCGATCCTCAATAGCTCCCAGGTAGTGACAACCTTCCCCAAGTGCTTCAAGCAATAGGCTTCTTTGTTAACCAAGGAGAATGGGAAGGCTATCGACTTGATGGTATCCTCGTCCACCATCCTGTGGTGGATGGTAGTGCAGATCATCTCGAATTCTTGCAAGTGGATGTAAGACTCCTCTGTGGAAAGCGCATGGAACTTGGGAAATAACTGGATCGTTTGTGGATAGAGCTCAAAATCTTCCAGAATGGTAGGCAATTGAATCCACCTGTGAGTGAGACTTGCACCAGCGTTGTGCAACTCCCTAATGGTGCGAATGGTCTCACATCTACTTTGGCATTTGCTCGGTCCTTAAGTCAAGTAATTTCTCATCCACCACCATGTCTCTAAACTCTAGCATCTATGGTCTCTGTTAGCTCCCTCTCAACCTCTGTCATCAGTAACCCCTGGTCCTAGATCTGTCTCTACTTTGCCTTTGTGGATGTCAATAGCTTGTTGTTGATCATAGCATGATCAAATACGTAAGGAAATCTTTGGCTGCTCACCCTCTCTACTCTTATACTAGCTCGCGAGACTTTGGAAATGAAAACGGGAAAACCTCAGGTGTTTCCAAGTAAACAAAAATCCGCTCTGACTATTGTTGTATCTCAAATGATGTGTCAGGAACGTTAAAGATGAGGGAAGTGGAATACTCAAGTTTTGATAGTAGGTATGAGCTCTTTGGAACCACCCTAGATGAATGGGCAAGTGTGTTGTGAAACAATATAACCATAGGTAGTAGAGACTGCGTAACCATCATCGTGATGTAGAGATAAGTGAAAATTAGATCTGGACTAAAAACAATGATCAGAAAACAAACCCGCAAATTCCCCAACTCAACACAATGATGACTGTGAAAGCTCAGTCGTTAATCTTTTCGCTTTCAGCGTTTAGTGATAAAACAATTATGTTAACAAGCTCACATGTGTAGTCTCCTAGAGTAGACCGTGAATAAGTCGATGAATCCCCCAGGTAGAGAACTATCCTAATAAGAGCTCGGGAATCGTTCTAAGGAAATACACCTCCTTATCCTAATGGAACATCCGAGGCAAGTTTTTGTAGCAATAATGGGACTCGAGAGTCAAAGTCCATGCACTTAGGGCACAAGTCCAGAACTTTGGGCTCTATTCCTTAAGTGTATATGCCTAACTCTATTTGGAGAGTACCTGCAAACAAGGAAGGGGGTTGCTCTCCCCGAAACAGTGAATGTGATCTTTACTTTTAGTTTTAGGGTTGAGTGAAAATTAGCAGTCCCATTTTTTTTGTTATCACTTTTTTTGTTATTTTTGATTATCGACATGTCTAAATTTTTTTCGATTTCCTTTTATTCCTAAGTCAAATAAAACAGGGGGAGGAAGAAGAAAGCATGCTTAATTTTTTGTAATTTTTACGGATTTTACAAAAATAAAAAACTAAGAAAAATACAAATAGTGTACAACCAGGGATTTTTTTAAATTAAAAATAAAAAATAAGTTCAAAACTCATGGTTGTTAATCTTATCGAAAACTAAAAGTAAATATCTACAAACAGAGACCAAGAACATAATTTTTAGATTTTGAAGATTATATATGATTTTTATGGCATTTTTAAAATTTTGCAAAATTTTAGGATTTATAAATAGCAAATAAGATGAAACTTGGATACAAAATCAAATAAAGAAAAATAAATCTAATCTATTTTATTATAATTTTTAAGGATTTTTTTGAGTTTTTCTGAATTTTCTAAGGCAAACAAGGAGTTTTAGGCATGTTTTTGAATTTTATAATAATAGAAAATAAAATAAAAACACCAAAAAAATTTCCACATAAAGCAGACATTAACAGGAACCAACACTACATTTTAGAAAATTTTTGGATGATTTTTTCTATTTATTTCGATTAATAAATATACAATGAATAAAACAGGACACAAAGGAGATACAAGTAATTATTTCAACTTCTGGTGTCAAAAAACAATAAGCAATAAAACTTTCGGGGCCAAAATGCAATTAATCTAGAATAAAATGTTTGGTACGCATGACTTAGTTTTATGTGGGCATAAATCCAAATGATCTAAACCTTCTCTGATTTATATAACAAGTGAAAACACAAGATCAATCATGCAAATATCCTAGAAAACACGTGTAGAGGCATGCCATTGTGGTTCGATTGGACTAAAATACAAAAATGAAAATTACAAGGTCCTTACTACAAAAATTTTATAACGAATTATTTCATATTGTACTAAAAAGTAAATGACAGAAATAAAAGGGGTAAAGTGAAATTTACCTAGCAGGCACATGGCACGTGTGATGTTTGTTGTATGACTTTGATGGCTCTGCAAAAGATTGTCGGTCAAATGAAGGGGCAGGGATGTGCGGCTCAAATCTGATCAATCACAGGTACAAATCTAATGGTGTTGGTTGTAGGAGATGATGTGTGACACGAATCACCCCTAGCTCTGATTAGGCAACCCGGATTTGGGCATGAATTGACGGTCAGGATCAAAACTTGGAGGAGGTCTCTTCATACGACGGGTATGATAGGTGCCAGAAGAACATGAAGAAGGAGGCACAGGATAAACTTTGATCAGCAATGTCTCACGCTGGGGTGCTCGGATCGACTAACTAAGAGGTACAACACACTCCTAAAGTTGCTCTGTGACGGACTCGAGCCTCAGATGGCTCGAAGGGCTGCTCATTGGCGATTTGGAAGGTATACCGCCTTGAGATTCTCTTCCAGGTTATATGATTGGTCGAATAAAAGTATCTCACACACTTGGACCTGCAAGGAAATTCACATCTCGGAGATTAAATTTCATCCCGGGATATTTAGCTAAAATAAACAGAGAAGCAGTAGGGAGATGGGTTGAACCTCCGATAATCATGGAGGAAGGGGTCTAGCCTTAATCTAGCTCCAATAAGTGAGTCTAAGGGGGTCAAGGTACGTAAGAGAGTGAACGAAGTCATGGCGAAGATATTGATGTGGTCTGACGATCGAGAGGGAGCTCTAACTCAATGGTCAGAGCTGCAAGGGCAGACGGGGATTGATGGACAAAATCGAAAAGAAACAACGAAATGAAGTTGATAGAAGGTACTTAAATCTACAGGAGTGTAAGGTGGATCAAGGAAGAGTGAACAACGGGGTATTGCCCTCCACTCAGCTCTGGAAGGTTGGGGAGGCTAGTCGCGGTGAAGGACTCTGGCCATGAATGAGTGTTGCTCTATCGGCCACCA
This sequence comes from Ottelia alismoides, assembly GCA_037367405.1. Classification (NCBI taxonomy): domain Eukaryota; kingdom Viridiplantae; phylum Streptophyta; class Magnoliopsida; order Alismatales; family Hydrocharitaceae; genus Ottelia; species Ottelia alismoides. The sequence continues at coordinate 100,270 of JAZKJV010005966.1, read as the reverse complement.
AATCGAGTACCAAAAGGGCCCGACTAGTGACGAGCCCGAATTTCAACCTCTTAATAAGTCATTTTAGTTCGTTGTAGTTGACCGAATAAGATATGTCAAAACCATTTAATTAATCTATCGATAAAATCAAACGGTCGATTTTTTATTTACTTGGGAAAGCCCAAGGTCGAACGCAGGGACATGAGTCTCTCATGTATGAATTCAAATTCTTAATATCTGTATTAAGCGATGAACTAGAAATACGTAGGTCAGTATGCACACTAGTATGCTAACAATGAAACATACATTTCTTTCTTTCTTTCTTTTTATTTGCTTTTCATCATGCAAGGAAATGCAAGTTTACAAATGAAGACAAATGCAAAGTTACAATGAAGTAAATATGCCCTAATTTTATAGGCTACTTGAGCAATTAAACAATAATCAAGTTCAGACTCTAATCATGAAGCAAATTGTCATTGATCAATTAAGGAAGAGCATGAACATCATTTCCTAAGTTACTGCTAACTATTAAAATATATCACCAAATTTGTAAGTGTCAAAAAAATATCTAAGCATGCCATTAAGAAGACAATGAAACAAGCTTTGAAATGACACTGAAATCAACTGAAACGGAGCTCGTATGCTCAAGATATTAACAAAGGAAACCATGGGCACAAACACAAGAAAACATGAAAATAAATAGCAAACATGTCTCTTGAAGGACTTAAATGTAAATAGCAAAAGTCGTGAGGCCTTCCCTGTAAATTACCCACATGTATTTTAAATTATTAAAACCTGGAGGTGTTCAGATGCAAATAACCCCATGCACGTGTGGTTTTCACGTGCTTCAGGATAAGATTGCGAATTGAAGAACTTCAAGGGACCTCCTTGCAAATAACCCATCCAGCACGTGATCGAGCACATGGGGACTAGATTCAGCATGGAACACAGGCTCGGAGGAGGCTCGGCCACAAGGCTTGGGCCACATGTCAATGGACGATGTGCGACTGAGGCTTGGAGCCTCCGAACCTGCAGGCTCGTACATAAACTCGGATCAGATGACATAGAACTCTACGGGCCATCCTATCAAGACGATCGAACAACAATTATAGAGTGTGGGGGATGTCTACGTGATCTCCCATAGATCATTGGATGAGCACTGGGAGGGTGTCATCCAACGGTAACTGTACCATCTTCCTCCTCTGTGGCTGGCAGCCAAGTCAAGTCTCCGACGAAGCCTCTCGCGCTCCGCTATCTTCTACCGAGCTCGGTGAAGATCCCCGGCAACTCCTGAAGGGTTAGATGGTATTGTGGAAGCTCAACGGAGCAACTGGAGATCCTGGAAGATGCTGACGATATTTGTTCGCTGGAGATGAAGCTCGCGAATACAGCTCCGGTGAAGCCTCCGATCATTGAAGTTTAGGGCCTGCATATCTTATCCCTAACCGAAGCGTGCTAGTACGATGGGTGGAATGAGGGTCGTGCATGGCGTAGATGCAGGATGGCCCGATCATCTTCTCCGACGAGCCCTGAGGAGACTGAGGCGGAGCGATCTGGGGTTGCGGAGGACTAAGAGAGTGATTGGATGAGTGCGTAAAGATGGAGGAGTTTTCGTGAAGCTAAGGCGATGGAAATCGGAGGGTGAACTATTGTGTGAGAGCCTAATTAATTAAGAGAAAAACGAGTAAACAGCAAGAAGGGATCACGAGAGGCTTACCTAGGATTTGGCGGTCGTCAGGATTGGGATTGAGCTCCTCAACGGAGCTCGAGTCGTCACTGAATCCCATTAGTTGGTTAGAGCAGCTCGAGTGGGGCTGAGCCACCGCGACGCAACCATACAAGCTGCGGGTCTACATCAGCGACCGATGTCGTCTTGGCACCTCAATCGATGCTCCCCTTGTCACGGGGAGGACGAGTGGTGCTGGGAGGAGCCCCACGTAAAGGTGGACGGCTTGGAATGGCGGAGGTGATGGCATATTTTAAGAATGAAAGTGGCATTTCCGATGATGGGAGGCATGCGTTGCGTAGAGGAGTTGGAGCTATGGAGAGGGTTTTGCGGAGAGTCATGTTGTCCGCGAGGGTGATGGAAGAATGGTGTAGGTAGTGGGGTGTTTATCGAGACGAGGGGAGCGTCGAGGCTGTGGTGAAAATTGGAAGGGGGTGATGGTCACGTGTGGAAGATAACGTGGGATAGAGGGGAATTCGGAGGAAGACGACGGAGCCCAACCGTTCGATCAAGTGATCCAACGGTCAGAATAGAGGCTCTTATGAGTGGTGTGGATTGGATCTGAGGTGGCATGATATATGGATGAGGGTCTCGCCACGTAGCATGTGAAGAAGAAGGCACGAGCGAACGGGTGAGATGTAATCTGAAGATTGATCAAATGGTTGCAGATGAGTGCGGGAAGGAGTTGATCAGGCGGTGACGACGGTGACACGTGGTTGAAGGAGATGTGGGGGGAAACGAACGGTCGCATTGGAGTTAGTAGTAAGATTGGGTGGTGGAGAGGGCGGTGGCTGGACATGACACGTGGCGAGCTGAGATGAAGGCACACACAGATGGTTGTGATGAAGGCTGGAACTTGATCAAAAGGCTAGGAAATGAGTGGGGATGAACGACGTGGATGGAAGCACACAGAAGTGATCGAACGATCAAGAAAATAGGGCGGGTGGCGCACAGTGAGAGGGCCACGCGGCGCAATCAGAAAGCTCGACGTGGCCCTATGAGGTTATTCAGACAAAGAAGATAAAATATGAGGGAGAGGAAGCCAAATTTAAAGAACTCAAAACATGAAAGTTGTATATCTCGATGAGATCTATAAGTTTCATATTGACCAAAAATGGAAACGAGGTCAAATAAAGTGGGAAATATTTTTGTGAGCGTTTTTAAAGGTAAAACACTATGATTTTTATTTTGTTATTTTTATTTCGTATTTTTAATTTATTCCATGAATCAGATATAAATAACATTTTATCTGGTTTTATTGACACTTAGTCTAAGCTAGGGTGTCAATATCTACAAATTAATGTAATGAAATCGGGTTTCATCACCCCCTATACTTAAACTATGCTCATCCCCGAGCATCTCAAAAATGAATGAGCTAGATTAATCCCCTTGTGCATGTGTGTACAAAATCTAATCCGTTCAAGAACTCCCTATTTTTAGAGATCCAAAATCTCAGAGTTCAACCCAGCCTTAATCAAAAGGCTTCCAATTCCTCTAATCTTCCAGACTCTCTTTGATACATACAAACTAAGGATATGAACTTAAGTGTCCACGATCACGAGAGTAGAGTCACAATGTCACCCAAGTTCTCGGTGTAACAAATTCCCCTAAGGACCCAATCCTCAACACTAGGGAATAAATCAGATATTATGTCCAATCCACCGTCTCTTTAGTTGTCAGACTTAGAAGTGTAGGTGGCAGGCTAATTAATGGAGGGTTTAGGATTGTGTCATTTCTTCTCTCCCTCTCATTGGAACATGGATCCGCTCGAGAGCCTTACTAACTCAATACATGTTTTTGGTGTTGATCAGTGCATCCGTCAAAAGGTTGGTGGAGCTTAGTTATTAATAGTCGGCGGCTCGACGAGCTCCTCACAAGAGGTCTTTCCCGCCATAGCAAAGAGAGAGATCAAAGAGCCAGAAAGAATTGTGTAGTAGACACAGGAAGGGCCTAGACCCAACATTATGGAGAGCTAGACGCAGCACTAGGCATCTTCGAAGAACCTGGTTTATGGAAGACTAGACTATAAGCATCAAGAAGATGCTTGCTTTGTGGGAGTTGTATGCACTTGTTTTCCTGGGAGCACACCGGGGTGTGCCTTTTTTTAGTACCTATCGTACCTTCTATACCCAGACTTGTAGCATTTACGATGCAGAGCCCTTTTTTGATGCAAGCCTGACTCCTGGCCCTAATTGCGGTGGTCCAAGTGGACACTTTGAAATGGTTGGGAGCACCCACCTTTGGTAAAAGCTCTTTGATGATTGACTTTGTGGAATGGGGGTTTTTTTTCAACAATTATATTTTTTTCTTTGCTTTGATTTTTAGCTAGCTCCAATGCTTTTACTAAGAGTTGGCGCACACTGATTAACATATTATTATTTTTTATACCTTGGCACTTAGGTAAATATCAAGAGATTATCACAAGAACCACGTTCTCATACTGGCTAAAAATGTTGACTCTCAGGTTTCATGAAGCCTTCAATGATTTTATCCCATCCTCGAGCATCATTAGATCAAGTCCAGACCTGAATCCCTCATCCATGTCCCTCAAGTGAAATTTCAACTCATCTCATCATGATCGCAGTCGTATATGTGAAGTGTTGTTCATATTCTTTAGATAGGAGACTAAGCATGCAATATACCATGCAAATCTAGAAAACTAGGAAAATGTGGATAATTAAGTCTAAGACCCTGATGGTTAAGGCTAGTTAACCTAAAATCACAAGAACTCAAAAACTAGGTGTTCTCGAACATTTCTGATCCTATATGGAAGTGAAAATGTAGGGGATTTAATCCAACTCCTCCATCCATTTTTTTGATTTTTTTTGAAATTTTTATGAAAACTTTAAATGACATAATGACTGCCTAAACTCAAATGAGTAGATGCATCTGCATTCAGCCAGTATAGGTGTAAGTACAGGTCAGAACCTGTTGCTTGAGGACGGAGCCTTACGCGATGTCCTCTAGACCACCTACTCTGCTAAGGGATACCCTCACTGAACGCAACTACTTATTTGAGTTTAGTAATCAATTTGAATTTTAAAGGATTTTTGTTTTTTCTCATTTTTATTGATTTTTTTATTAAAGTTAGAACATAGGTTAGACTCATTTTCCTTGAAATAATTTCAACATCATGTCACACATATATAGATTTTTCAAAAATTTTCAAACGATTTTTCAAAATAATTGAAAACCCATTTTTCAAATCATTTTCAAAAAATATTTTTCTTGAAAATAGTGTAACATAGTACAGAAAAACCTTGAAAATATTTTGTCCACTTAGTTCAAAAGATTATACTTTAGCCTATAAAGTTTAAAATTTTTCATAAATTTTCAAAATACTGCTAAAGTACATATATTGTATATACGATATACCCCCTATACTTAAACTTTGCTATGTCCTCATAGCACTAGATGATACAAATACATAGATCCATTTAAGTATAAAAGAATATACATGAACTGGGGCGGACACCCCCCTATACTTAGGTTGGAAATAACCTACGTATCAAGGCAAGGAAAGATGAGTATCATGGGTACTCAGGTCCCCCCCTATACTTTGGATAAGGGTAGCCTAAGTATAAAGATTGACAATTGATGTTGGGGAGACCTGAGAGGAACGAAGAAGTAGGATGGATGTACACATGAGCGAATGAATCTTTGAAGATGAAGGGAGTACCTAAGGTCTATGGGAGGGTGTCGGAGCAATCAAGGCTCAATCAAGCATGCAATACCCTTAAATTCACCAACACACACATGAAACCAACAAGTGTTGGTTGATTTTCTTATCATTTTTATTGGTGATTAAAACATTCTAATTTATACATGGATAAAATAAAAATGTCAAATAATACCATCCTGCATAAGCAATGGTGTTGCTCTCCGAAAACATTATTTTACTCCATTTTAGGACAACTTGCAATTAACAATCCTAATTATTTGCTTAAGGTTATCACTGATTAATTGTGAACATAAATCAATTGATCATCGTCTACCGCTCATTCCCAATTTCCATTAACCGAGGTGATCAAGCCAGGAAGTGAGGTCGAGAAAAGCCAATGCACTCGATAAATTAATGACCTATGCTAAGAGCGAACACATGCAGTGCCTTGAACAAAATTTCATGAAAATAAGACTGAATTGAGACCAAAATTGAATATATGCAAGTCGATGAAAAATCGCACCAAACATGCTTCTATAAGCGGGAAAGAACATATTTTATTTTGGCTAAGTGAAGCGATGTTTACATGCTTCTTAATTTAATGTGTGCCCTAACTATGATCAAACACATAAAATAGAAAGTGAAAATAGCTCAGAGAGCTTCATGCTTGATCCTAGGTTGACACTCAAGTGGGGCGATCCCCACACAACCACGGAGAACTTCGTTCATTTATACACGCGAGTCTTCGAATGAAGACTGTTGTAAAGACAATTATTAAAAGGAAACTAAAATGCAAAACATTTTTTTCAATTTTTCTACAAAATTTTCTTCTACGGCTCACAACACGAACTCCTAATCCTCACCTCCTTGAACATCAAGGGCCCTGCCACAAAAACAAACATTAGAAATCCATGAAAACATTATCAATAATAATGCATGAGACATGAATAAATTGACCTACAAAATTAGAAACAATCGCTTAATCAAATAAATAAAAAACCAAATAAAACAAAAGATGAGTCGTGTCCCCAATAACAACGTCATTTGACGAGCCCGAATTTCAGCCTCTTAATAAGTCATTTTAGTGTGTTGTAGTTGGTCGAATAAAATATGTCAAAAATATTTAATTTATCTATTGATAAAATTAAACGATCGAATTTTTTATTTACTTTGGCAATCGCAAGGTCCAATTTAGGGACACCAGCCTCTTAAGTATGAATTCAGATTCTTAATTCCTAAATTAAACGATGAATTAGAAATCCGTAGGTCAGTATGCACACAAGTATGCTAACAATGAAATAGATATTTCTTTCTTTTTTTATTTTTTTCAGCATGCAAAGAAATGCGAGGTTACAAATGAAGACAAATGCAAAGTTACAATGAAGCAAATATGCCCTAAATTTATAGGCTACTTGAGAAATAAACAATAATCAAGTTCATCCTCGAAACATCAAGCAAATTGTCATTGATCAATTGAGGAAGAGAATGAACAACATTTTCTAAGTAACACCTAACTATTAAAATAGAGCATCAAATTTTTAAGGGTCAAAATAAATATCTTAGCATGCCATTAAAAAGACAATGAAACAAGCTTCGAAACGCCACTGAAATCAACTGGGATGGAGCTCGAATCCTCAAGATATTAACAAAGGAAACCAGGGGCATAAATGTAGGAAAACGTGACAATAAATAGCAAATAGGTCCTTGGAAGGACTTAAATGTAAATAGCAAAAGTTGTGAGGCCTTCCCTGTAAATTACCCACACGTGTGAGGGTATATTCGCAATTATTAAAACCTGGATGGGTTCAGATACAAATTACCCCAAGGCACGTGGTTTCCACGTGCTTCAGAACATGATTGCGATTTGAAGAACTTCGAAGGACCTCCATGCAAATAACCTAGTCTGCAGATGACAGGGCACATTGGGACTAGGTTTGGCGTGGAACGTAGGCTTAGAGAAGGCTTGGGCACATGGCTTGGGCCACATGTCAATGGACGATGCGCGGCTGAGGCTTGGATGCTCCGGACCTACAGGCTCACACGTAGACTCAGATCGGATGACATGGACCACTACAGGCCATCCGATCAAGGATCGAACAACAACTGTAGAGTGTGGGGGGATGTTGACGTGGCCTCCAGTAGACCGTTGGATGAGCACCGGGAGGGTGACATCCAACGGTAAGTGTATCATCATGCTCCTCTACAGCTGGTGGTGAAGTTAGGTCTCCGGTGAAGCCTCCAGCGCTCCGCCACCTTCTACCAAGCTCGGTGAAGATCCTCAGCAACTCCTGAAGGGTTACATGGCTTGTGGAAGCACGGCGGAGCAGCTGGAGATCCTGGAAGACGCTGACAATATTAGTTCGCCGGAGATGAAGCTCGCGAAGACAACTTCAGTGAAGGCTCCAATCATTGAAATTTAGGGCCTACATATGTTAGCCATAGCCGAAGCATGCTAGTGCGAATGCGAAGTTGGTGTAATGAGGGTCATGTGTGGCATAGAAGCGGGATGGCCCGATCTTCTTCTTCGACGATCTTGGAGGAGAATGAGGCGGAGAGATCTGGGGTTGCGAAGGACTAAGAGAGTGGTTGGATGAGTGTACGAAGACGGAGGAGTTTTGGTAAATCTAAGGCAATGGAAATCGAAGGGTGAACTGTTGTGTGAGAATCTAATTAATTAAGAGAAAAATGAGTAAAGATAAAGAAAGGATGTAGGGACGATTACCTGGGATTGAGCTCCTCTACGGAGCTCGGGTTGTCACTGAACCCCATTAACTGGTTGGAGTAGCTCGAGCGGGGCTGAGCCACCGCGATGCAGCCGTACAAGCTACGGGTCTACACAGGGGGCAGTCGTCGTCTTGGTGCCTCAATCGATCCTCCCCCTGTCACAGGAAGGAGGATTGGTGCTGGGAGAAGCCCCACGTAAAGGTGGACGTCTTGGAATGGTAGAGGTGGCGGTGTATTTGAAGAATGAAAGTGGTCGATGATGGGAGGCATGGGTTGCATGGAGGAGTTGGAGCTATGGAGAGGTTTTTGCGGAGAGTCATGGTGTCCACGAGGGTGACGAAAGAATGGTGTAGGTCATGGGGTGTTTATCGAGACGAGGGGAGGATCGAGGTGGTGGTGAAAATTAGAAGGGGGTGATCTTCGCACGAGGTAGAGAACATGGGATACAGGGGAGTTTGGAGTAAGACGATGGTGCTCGACCATTGGATCAAGCGATCCAATGGTCATGATAGAGGCGCTTGTGAGCGGTGTGGATTGGATCTGAGGCGGCATGATCGATGGCTGAGGGTCTCGCCATGTGGCATGCAGAGAAGAAGGCGCGAGCGAACGGGTGAGATATAATCTAGAGATTGATCAAATGGTTGCGGATAAGTGTGGGAAGGAGTTGATCGGGCAGTGACGAAGGTGACACGTGGTTGAAGGAGATGTGGGGGTAAACGAACGGCTGCGATGGAGTTAGGAGTAAGATCAGGTGGTGGAGAATCCTAGCAGGAATCGATGGCTGAGATAGAGAGAGATGGAGAAGATCGGGCGGTGGCTGGGCATGACACGTGGCGAGATGAGATGAAGGCATGGGCGGATGGCTGTAATGAAGGATGGAACTTGATCGATGGGCTAGGAAAAGAGAAGGGATGAACAACATGGATGGAAGTGCACAGAAGTGATCGAACAACCGAGAAAAGAGAAAGGGTGGCGCATAGGGAGTAGGACACGTGGCACAACTAGAAAGCACCACATGGCCCAATCAGATTATTCAGACAAAGAAGATGAAATACGAGGGAGAAAAAAACCGAATTTGGAAAAACTCAAAACATAAAAGTCGTAGATCTTGATGAGATCTACAAGTTTCATGTTAACCAAAAATGAAACGAGGTCAAATAAAGTGGAAAATATTTTTGCAAGCATTTTTTAAAGCTTAAAAACACTACGATTTTTATTTTGTTATTTTTTTGTATTTTTAATTTATTCCATAACTCAGATAGAAATAACATTTCATCTTGTTTTTTTGACACTTAGTCTAAGATATGGGGTTAACATCTGCAAATTAATGTAATGAATTTGAGTTTTCATCAGCCAGGTCATGTCACAACCCTACATACTCAAGTGGAGAGAAGGATGCGCACAGAGCGAGCTAGGGCATGGTAGAGGCCAATGAGATGATTTATAGGGTACCTCTGGTGTCTAGAAGAATTGGGAATGTTCACGCAAATCGAGGGAGATTCGAACCTCCTTGGATTCTACGAGGATCGTGGATCTTCAGGGAGCAATGAATTTCGTAATCCGAGGCGAGAGGCTATCGGACCCGGGCGGAAGAAATAGGAGAAAAGACCTGAGTAGACCAATCAGAAAATAGAATTTAAAAAAATAAAAGAAAAATCAATAAAAATAGCAAATAATTTTAAAATAAAAATTATAAAAATGAAAAATGTTAGTTATTTTACAAACAATTTTTTTGTTATTTCTGATAATTTTAAACAATATATATTATATACAATATATGTCATTATGTATAGGTACAATATACCTATATATTATATACATATATTTTTATTTGATCACTTTTACAAAAATATCATATACTTTGTATTTTATTTGTTTGCAACATAGTACAATATACCTATATATTATATACATATGTTTTTATTTTGTCATTTTTACGTAAATATATTATATTTTGTATTTTATTTACTTACACCATAATTTAAGGTATATGAAATCATTTTAGTCGATTTTTATAAACTAAAAATAGGAGTTAATAAATTAGAATTATGTACAACATATATATATACTTGATGCTATTGCATAATGAAGGGTTTGTTTTATTTTTATTTTTTGTGTAATTTATGAATGTTTTAATTTTTATTTAATTATTAGAAATATATATAAGTGTTTTATACTAATATATAATTTATACACAAAATAAATAAATAGATACACTGATACATGTATAGGTAATATGCAATTGTACACAATTTGCAAATTTTATTATTTAAAAGACGTTTTTATATACAAGTTTTATTAAGGAAATAAATCAATTTTGAGATCCTTTTATTGATGATATATTTAAATAAATTGGGGATGATATGTACACTGGGTATTTTTGGAAATTTTTTGTTTGAATAAATAAGGACTCTATCTCTCCCTATTTTATTCCTTGTCGATCAGGTTAATACTTGACCTTCTCTCAAGATTCATGTTAGTCTATACTTATTACATAATTAGAGACTTCTTTATTTCTTTTCCTTTTCCTTTCTTGTTTTATCTTTTATTTTGGATAAAAAGAATGTTAAATATAAAATATCAATAAAACATGCACAATGCTAATTATTGGATTTAATATATATTCACATGTATTTTGAAAAGGGATTTCTGCAAAACTAAAAGAATAACGGATATGAATCATGGATTCATCATTTAATTATATTGGGATAACCATGACCAGTGTTGTATTCTATGATGATATAGGCAAACATCCTCTGATCGGAGACAGATGTGTTACTAAATGTTTGAGTATGTACATTTGGAAGACTGATAGGTTGATGACCTATTCAAGGTCTATACACCAATGAGATGATGTACATAATAGGTCATATGAGTAATATAACCTCTCAAAGGGATCATACATGTTCATTACTGAAGCAGAAGACATGAGCTTACTCATGCGATATTGGGATTAAAAGTTCCGTGCATGGTCATCTTGCTTTGGAAGCTTGATTGAATTTATAGGTATGATATATGCTTTTGGAAAGTATATGATCAATACCTAGGTATGATATATGCTTTTAAAATGTATATGATCGATACCTAGGTATGATATATGCTTTTAAAAATTATATGATCGATACCTACTCTCGATGAACAAATGAGAAACTTAATGATAAAACACTGAAGGAGACGGTTCAAATGTGATCTAAAACATCAGGTTTATTCTAGGTCTTCCAATATGCGGAATGTACTTGTATCAAGAATACTTGAGGGTGATGCAATTGTAGATGATTTTATAAATGTGGTACTTCCATTCTGAGAGAGTGATGAAACTGGTTTGGATTTTAGTGACTCTTCTTAGTAGTTCAGTAAACTTATCTAAGTCCAAATATCGGACATTGATCTGAATGTGATTCGGGTGCAATGAGAAGATAATATTTATAGTTTGATTTCATTAAACATCTATGAGAGGTCCTTGAGATCTATATTTAAGATATGATCTCAATATCCAATTTAGTATACATGGAATGTACAATTTCCATGTCCTTATCTTCATGTATCCCTAGAGAAAGCGTATTATTCTTGAAAGAGGTCAGTAATAATTTTATTATTGATAATGTATCTAAGCATTAAGAAAAATTCATAATAAAATATGATTTAATTATTACGAATAATGTGTATATGATTCATATCATTTAGGCACATGAGAGTAGTCATCCAAGATAATTAGAAATGATTTAATTGCAAGGATATGATTAATATGGATATCACTCTCCATAATAATCACAAACAATATAAATGTGATTTGTAATATATCAGAGAGATGTTATTGTAAATAATATTTATGAATTAAATGTTTATTTGAATTGGATTCACATAAAATAATTAATTGTAAATATGATTTATATTTTATATTGAATGTATGAATATGATTCAGAATTATCAATGCATTATTGGAATTATCACAATATAATTTGAACGTATATTGGTGAATAATTTTGCAACAAAAGTTGTTGCACATGTAGAATTATGATGCTATATTAGATCTCAATATAATAAGAATGAGAGAGCCTCCTTACCATAGTGGACGACCAACTTGAGCTCTCTAAGTTGGTGGATTTCCACCCTATGTATGGAAGGAGACTTGCTCTCGTTTCAAGTAAATCCATATTTATTATTTTGATTTAAATTAAATTATATTGATTAATATTCAATATATTTTGAAATAACTAATTATTGTTGCAAATATTATGCAACAAAATATTGGCCATTTATTGAAAGCACAAACCAATTAAAACCATTGATTTTGTACGCACATGGATTGAGATCATTAGACATCAAATTTAGTATAAAAGGAAGGGTAGGCCTAACCTTTTCTACTACATACATTGAAAGAGAAATAACACATACACAGACTTTGTCTATCTCTCTCTCCCTCTATAATCTAATGCACGGCCACTTTCTTTCTCAGCATTGGTGCTGTCCATATTGTTGACCTAGAGAGACTCACGATCGTCACAATGCATGTCGAATCGACTGCTCATGAATCTCCTACATCTTCAGTGCTTGTTGCTCGTAAAGAAGGTGCCAGATTTCATGGGACAAAATCAGGACACTCCTCATTTGAATCATCAACTTGCATTGTGGGAAGCATGTATCTCATACATGCACCTGCAAGTGCGGCCTTCGTTGGATCTGACAGGAGGTCTCTTACTTTAGAGACAAGGTATCACTAACAAACTTCAAGAGGTATTCTTATATCTTATTTATGATCTTGATAAAATGATATGAGAAGTGTTCTTGAATCATGTGATTTCATCAATTTAAAAATTTTAGTTTCCGTTGTCGGATGCAACTAGTACGACTAGTTGCCTAGGTCATATGAGATGCGACCGACACGGTTCCATGATGTGCTAAGGCCTAATACCTAGCCTTAAAATGATATCAGAGTCAGGTTAAATGTCTCGTATATGATCCAAACCATAAGGGAATAAGGTTTTACATATCGGTTGCGTGGGGACTCATGGTTTGTGCATATGGTATATGTTTCAAATTATTTTTTGCTAAATTAAAGGAATATATTTATGCATTACTTGAATGTGTATTTTGGATAACTAAATTGTATTTATAATGTCTAAATATGTTCCCAATACAGTAGCCAATTTTTAGCATCAAAAGTGCATGAATTAAAATTCGAAAAGTTCTCACAGTGATATTATTTTTGCATGTATTCACAGATCTATAAGAAATTAATTGTTTCTTATTGTTTCCCTATCATGTAATGTGAATAAACACATTAATTAAGTATATAAATAAATAATAAAATCTTTTCATTTTATTTCGCGCGATTCTGGCTCTATTTACCCTAGATATTTCATATTTGGTGGAGATGTGTTGTATGATGATTGGATCATCAAGATCTCTTTAGTAATGTGTTTATCATTCAATAAAAATCAAGAAAATAATGAATTTACTTTGATTAGTTTCATGCTTAATATTTATGAATCTTTTAGATTAAACATCAAGGACCATTGAATGGGAGTTTCATGATAAAAACCCAAGTTTATCCTACAATAGTTGTAGGATAACTTTTACATGAAAAACCAAGAACATGTTTGCTTGATATTCTTAGATATTTAGGATCTAAAAAGTATTTTAAGATGTAAAAGATTTCAGAGTGATTACTATATATAAGTCTCATGCCGATTACCAAGAGCATGTGATATATAAAACCTCTTAGTACAATCTGTACCAATTATGTTGTCTTGAATTGATTCAGTGGTGGTATTAAGGATGTAGATATGCTAAATTAATTGATACCCTAAACCGCATTAAAAGCACTCCCTGTTATCATAATCCATCCGATCTGACTTGATCTATTTCAAGGATGCAGAGCATGAGAAGCGTCTATGTACTTTAATAAACTAATTGGAATAATACAACAATACAAATGTTAGGGTGTATATAGTAATATCACGTAAATCATATTTGTTTGTTGGTTGAATTGGAATGTTGACTAATTTAATATGATAATATTAATGAGATCTATTTATTTTTAAACACTCCATTATGAATGGAGGTGTAATTCCTTTGGAAAAGTTAATCATAATAAATATAATTCATAATGATCAATTAAAATTTGAATGGGATATGGAGGATCATATAAGTGATATCCATGATCTCTCGTAAAGGAGAATGGTTCTGTCTCCATGGATTGTATGCTTAAGATGCCAATCCAAAGTGATAGCTCCAACATACAAGTGCACATGGATCATGCTCTTTGCTTCTCAAAAGCATAAGGTCATATGCGTAGTGACCCTAATATTGGTTTCCCATATTATTGAGGCGATACTGGATTGTACATAGTGAGTTCTACCCCTATTGACGATTGGTTCAATAAACAATGGGTCAACATTACCTAGGGGTGGTAGGCACGTGTGTTAAAGATCGGAGAAATGTAAGTTTGTCTTACATGGTAGAATAAATTCCCGCTTCTTTTTATCTGAGTTACAGTTTCTCATATTATTAAGATGTAACAATGGTAAAAAGGAGATCCCAGATATTGATAGAGATATAAGAGTAAATATATCTCTTTCTTTGAAAATGAATAAGGGAATGGACTTTCTCTGTTTAAAAAGGCAAGACAACTTTGACTTAAAACATGAATAACTTTAATCAAAGATATATATATTTATGCAAATTATATTGTCTCAGATAACCTTCATTAAATCCATTCAAATCTATACTCAATCATTACCAGTATCATGGATTGGATCCATGGTTAAGATATAATTCTTGCAGTTGGACACATAATGTATGTAGGAACAATGTACAAGTATCCTCGCGGTTATAATGATTTACAATTAAATGGATAATTGGATAACAACTTAGGGTTTGTGTATCTCTAAAGTATTGATCTCTCATAGAGTGGGATGTAGATGTAACATGTCGGTGAAGATCGTAATTTTCAAGATCATTCTCATCGAGTGGGTTTGGGTGCATCATGGAAGTTTGATCATAATTTTCAAAATTGAAGAAGATGTTTTAGCAAACATATACCCTCTCAACATTTAGTTATGAATGACATGGTTCACTGCATTATACAAAATGGTGGCTTGATAAGGGATGATGTACTCAAATTGAGTACCTGCTTGAACCTATGTCATGTTTTGAGTTAAGATGAGCGTGTATATGATGAATTGTCATCATTATGCTATCTCTACTAAAGTCTTTCAGGATGCATCATATTATTCACATTGTATGAATGAGATGAAGCAAGAATAAATGTTTAAATACTCTTATATTAAAGTCCCTTAAAGACATGTTCAACATAAGAGATCCTTTGTCACAAGCAAAAGTCATTAAAATGTTAAGGATGTGCAGTGGAAGCACGGGTATGACCCATGTAAGAAGGAGAGTTAAAGAATTGATTGCATTTCTATGACATCCATATATATGACATCCAAAGAGTCGCAACAAGTCGACATATTGATAGTATGACTATCTAGATTATCTAAGATCCTTAAAGGACTCAGATAGAGCATCGGGCTATTCTACATCTACGTATCATTATTCAAATTGACTTACTTATTATATAAGATTAAAAGTCGGATAATTGTATCTCCTCCTTCTAATTATACTTGTAAATTGGTTACACATGTTTTAGAAGATTCGAAAGTTTTATATAAGGATCAATAGTCATCCACATGAGAGTTGATGCACTTATCGCAACAATCTCCATTAGATAGATAGACTTCATATTTTCAATGGGTGAACCATCAGTCTTGGAGAATATCTTTATGACATAGATATTAGAATACATTCGTTGTTTATTTCTGAACTTGTTAGAAATGTACAAAAATTCAGCAATAGACATATCATAAAGTGTTATGATGGATATATTTCAAATAATAATCTAACATCTAGAGGACTCTACTAAATTAGAATATTAATGAATGGATTATTAACATTTCTTATATTGGAAATTTAAATCTTAAAAGATCAATAGGATGATGAAGATCATTTGACAACGATCGGGAATCAAGACTTGATCATATGTCTATTGATAAGATCAATATACTAGTAAGAGATGAAACTTTAGATTGCCTGAAAGTTCAAATCTTACAAACTTGTTAATATTGTATTCAAAGTTAAAATGTATGATGTACCCTTAATGGTGTAAGATGTCGAGGTATTCAAGACCTCATACATATTGATGTATGCGGACTCTCTATACCATAATGAACACTAATGGTATGTGATATCCATTAATGATTATTCATGGTATGATATTTATTCCTCTACCCATTAGAAAACTTTGAAATGTTCAAAGATTTCATATTTTTTGGTTGAGAACCAAAGTCAGAAGAAATATGACAAGAATTTGATTTAACCTAGGTAACCAGTACCTATTAATGGAATTCAAGGAATACCTTATAGAGAAAGGAATATCGTTCCTTTCTCATTTCTCCCAATACACCCCAGCTTAATGGAGCTATAAAGAGGTTCAATTGGATTGTGTTAGACATGATCAGATTAGTGATGACACTTAGGACAATTACCTCTTTGTTTCCTGATATATATGTTGTAGAGTATGCAATAGATATCCTTAATAAGATTTCATGCAAATATGAACCCAAAAACTTCCTGTAATCTATGGTTTGGAACCAAGCTTGGTGTTAGACACTGAAGGATTTAAGGATTGTTTGATCCATGATACGGATGCAAGAAAGTTGGAATCTTGACCTTGAGAGTACTACTTCATTAGGAATATAAAGTATGGTATTGGATAGATACTTAATGACCTTGATATTATTAACAGATTTTAATCTAAGAATATGATTATAAGATGATAACTTTCTTGAGAATCAAGATAAGAATGAAGTAAAGGAACTCATTGAATCTTAAGAGGATATTGAGACTCGTAGAATTAAAAACTAAAAGGACAATTAAATATGAAACATTCATACCTCTTCAAATTAGTTTAAGGGTGGTAAGACCATCTAGAGGGTATGGATTCCATGTGTCAGAGAAATTTGAAAATGATTAAACTTCATATGATGAAGCTTATGTAGATCTTGACATGGAAAGATGGATGTTAGAAAAAAAATCTAAAGTAGACTTCATACGTAAGTGTTGTGTATGGACCCTAAAGGATCCACCTATGATGGTCAAATCCATTGGGTGTGAATGGAACTTCATGAAAAAAAGGAACCATATGAGAAGGTATATACCTTCAAATCATGGCTCATATCCAAAAGCTACACACAGAATGAAGACATCACTTGCAATGAGACTTGCTTTCTAGTAACCATGCTTAAATCCATCAGAATATTACAAACTATAGCTACACAACTTGACTAAGATGGAAGTCAAGATTTCTTTGCTTAATGAATACAACAATGAGGATATTCATATGTAGTAGCGTCATGGCTAAATGGTTGCAAGCTAAGGAACCCCATCTATAGACTCAAATAAGCTTCTTGTAGATGGAACATCAGATTTGATGAAATTTTGAAAGTTATGATTTCATATAGAATATTGATGAACCATGTGAATCATAGTGAGAGTGCCATTGTGTTCCTCATGCTAAATGTAAATAAAATCCTAGTCATTCAGAATGATATAAGGACGATAATAAGTGTTTTATGATATAGTTTTTTCATGCCTTGAGGTAGAAAGATCTGAAGGATGCCTCTTATATCTTAACTCTGAAGTTGTTACGAAGCAAAGAGAAGAGGGCATTGGGACCATCGCATTAGTGGTACACCTTAGACATATTTCATTTTTGGAAAAACTCCAAGAAAAGCTTCTTTCCCTTAAGATATGGTACTGACCTGTCTAAAGAGATAGCACCTCAAAGACTTGAGGGTGTGAAAGCCAAAGCTACATGCCTTAGTGCATCAACTATGGGATGTGTGGTGTATGCTAGGTGTGTACAAAGGTAAAGCATCTGTCATGCAGTAGGAGTAGTAAAATGTTACCAATCCCACTATGAACATAAAATACTAAATTGCAGTAATAGTCAACATCTTTAAGGGCACAAGTTTTTTGAGATAGTGATCTCAAAGTATTTTCATTAAGAAATTAAGGATTTATAAATAGTAATCTAAAATGTCTTACCTACAAATACCTTACTAGACTTAAGAATATGTCATAATCTGAGGAGATAGAGATCTCCAGTAATAACGATATAACTTACTGGTTATAATAGTTATCAAGTTATTGTGAGAAAGGCACAATAACATGATTGAATATTGACTGCATAAGATGGAGCATTTTCATTGGATGCGAGTACTGTTACTAGGGGATATGCAAGTCTATAAAAGGACCTAGCGTATTCTCTCAGAAACAGAGTGAATAGTCATTTTACAAAGCTATTTTTCTAAATTCCCTATGATATGAACATGAGTGTGGGTCTAAAGATTAGACCTGGGTTAGTGGGAGATTATTGGACATGTGAGCCCATTGCAAGCTATTATGCAATAAATGTTACTACAATTCATTGAATATGAAATGACGAATAACTAATTTGCATAATAGATCCCTTAGTACAATTAGGGTTATATGCCATTTCCATCTTAATAATCATGCAGCTATTGATTCAATGGTTGAATCATAGAGGTTGTTGTTTGGATGAACTACAGAGTTACATTGAGGACTCATCAAGCATCTTCAAACAATTTTTAAGAAAGGATCTTCATCCTGAGAAGAAGATGGAAATTCTTCTCTAAAGGGTGATACTTAACAGACCTCTTGATCCATATCTTCTACATAGGAATGGAGATTCAGAGGTGTTAGATAAGTTGACATAACGAGATCGAGATAACTAAGGCCTATGTCGTATACTATCATGATATAGGCATGCATCCTCTGCCCGGAGACATATGTGTTACTATATGTCTGAGTATGTACATTCGGTAAATCGATATGTTTATTACCTATTCAAGTTATGTACACTGACGAGCTAGGGTGCATACAAGATCATATGAGTAATATGATCTCTCAAAGGGATCATACACGTTCATTAATGAACCGGGAGACATGAGATTACTCATGAGATATTGGGATCAAATTCCGTGCACGGTCATCTTGCTTTGGAAGATTGACTGAATTTATAGGTATGATATATGCTTTTGGAAAGTATATGACCTATACGTACACATGATATATGCTTTTGAAAGTATATGATCGATACTAATTTCCAATGATCAAATGATATAATGATATAACCCTAAAGGAGATAATTCAAATGTGATCTAAAACATCAACGTTATTCCATGTCTTCTAGTATATTAGATGTATGGGTATTAGGAATACTTGAGGGTGATGTAATCGTAAACGATTGTGTAATCGTGACACTTCCATTCTGAGGGAGTGATGAATCATGTTTGGATTATAGTGACTCCTCTCATTAGTTTAGTAAATTAATTTTAGTCCAAATATTGGACATTGATCTGTATTTGATGCATATGAAATGAGAAGATAAGATTTATAGTTTGATTTCATCTAACATCTATGAGAGGTCTCTGAGATCTATATTTGAGATATGATCCCAATATCCAAGTCACACTATACATGGAATGAACAAACACCATGTCCTTATCTCCAGGTATCCACATAAAAAGCACATTATTCTTGAAAGAGTTCAATAATAATTCTATAATTGATAATGTATTTGAGCATTGAGAAAAAAATCATAACTAAATGTGATTTAGTTATTATAAATAATAAGGATATGATTCATATTATATGGGCACAAGAGAATAGTCATCTAATATAATTAAATTTGATTTAATTATCAAGGATATAATTAATGTAGACATCACTATCCATAATAATAATAAATATTATAAATGTCATTTATAATATGTTGGAGATATTTTATTGTAAATAATATTTACGAATTAAATGTTGATGTGAATTGGATTCACATTGAACAATTAATTGTAAATAATTTTTACATTTTATATTGATGTATTAATATGATTCATAATTGTCAATGATAAGAATAAATATGATTCATAATTGTCAATGATATATAACAAAATAATTTTGAATTATTTTGGTGAATAATTAAAAAAACAGTTGTTGCACATGTGTAATATATGCTGACATATGATATATCAACATAATAGGAATGAGCGAGCCTCCTTACCATACATAGAGTGGATGACCAAATTGAGGTCTCCAAGTTGTTGGTCGTCCACCCTATGTATAGAAGGAGATTTGCTCTCCTTGCAAGTAATTCAATATTTGTTATTTTTATTTAAATTGAATTATATTGATTGATCTTCAATATATTTCATTTTTTTGAAATAATTAATTTTTTTTGCGAATATTATGCAACAAAATCATAGCCATTGATTAAAAACACAAACCAATCTAGACCATTGTTTTTTTGTAAACATGGATTAAGATTCATGGACATCCAATTTAGTATAATGAATCTTGGCTGAAAATATTCAAGTGCATGGGATACTCAATAGAAGAAACCTTAATTTGTTTATCAAGGAGAGTGATTGCATAAGTGTACAGTTTTTGATATTTGAGCTCGTTCACACACATCAGTGCAAACACAATACAAACCCTAGGTTCACTAACTCACACAATGAAGATGCAATAGTTTGGCAAATTACTTTACAACTTTAGTAAGTGATAAATTCAATTTTGGAAAAGAATTAACGAGTTGTTAGGTGCCAGCAATTTTCTTAAAGACTAACCCGAATTCTTAGTATTAGTTGCACCTACTTTCATCCAGTATGGGTGTAAGTACAGAGCGAAAAATGGCTACCTGATACTTAAGGACAGAGCCTTACACAGTTTCCTTTAAACCACCCACTCCGCTAAGGAAAGATGGACCGTAACTGCTACCCATGTTTCCTTATTGAGAAGTAGCTAATCATTTTTATAGAATCAGTAGTCTAAATGAAAATCCTGAAGTTATGCTTTATTCTTATGTGTTGTCACTCGCTCACTCAGACAGATAAATTAATCCAAGGACAAGGTTGTTCTCCTGCAAAAATTCTCAATTTTATGGTTTAATTTAGTTGACCTTATTTACTAGTCCCAATTTTCATTATGTGATCAATGAAAAATTAGGTCAACAGAAATTTACGTCTACCTTCCAGTCCCATTTCCTTTTAAATTTTGAGTGACAAAACAAGAGGGAGAAATTTGGGAAAAATCGATTCATGCAAAAACGATGATGTATGCCTAGTTAGAAGACTTATAGTGATTCTTCGCAATCTCAATATGGGATACAATACAAGAATTGAAAATTTATTCTATATGGAATACAATCCGATAAAATTTTACCTAGCAAAAAGTTCTATTAGTCATGGAGAATTGAGTTAAATTTTGACTAAGTTGAACGATCTAATGTACGGCTCAATTAAAATGAAGTGGGGTCATAGGTTCTACGAGCACAAAAAATAATCCTAGTAGCTCTAATAGACGTAAGTGTAGGTCTAATCCTACGAACCACTTATGTCGGGCCCCATCCTCATCAGAGAGTGAAGCAGGGGCCACAACACACCTTAGAAAAATGTTTAGATCTTATTACACACGCAAGAGTCCAAACAGATGCCTATGTAAATGAGCAATTAGTTAAAAATAACTAAAATTACAGAAAATGAATTCTAGACTCCACACTATCTCACGACTCGATGAGGTCCATGAAGATGCATCGGTTTCATAAAAACCACTTCACGTATGTCGAGTACTTCACACGAAAAATAAGAAAGAGAGTCTACGAGAGTGACACAAAAATAATCAAAAATAAAATGAGAAAATAAATGATGAAATAAAATAAAAATAAATATAGAAGTAAAACAAAAAAATGGAAAATGTATAGTGATGAAGTTTGGGAGTCAGACTACCCAAATATTTGGGAAATGCACTGTAGAGTTTTTGGATTTTTTTGATGCATGATGAATAAATAATGAATTTATGAATGCAAAAGTGGGAATCTAAATAATTAATTACAATAAATATTAAACCTACTTATTTTCAAGAAATAAAATCATCTAGATAAATCTTAAATCTAAAAATGTTTAATTTATTACCAATTAAAAATTAATTACTGAAATATACTATATGATTTTTAAAGGATAAAATATGCAGGAAAACACAATTTTTTTAGCACAATTACTGAAATATACTAATTAATTATGTGATTCCTAAATTTTTTAAAATTTTTCGAGCAATGGTTAATTATACATGAATTTTTAAGCACAAACTGGGTAAAATATGCAGTTTATGACAAAAGAAATTATTAATAATTAACCACAAAGCATAAAAATATAATAATCATGCCACAATATAGCAAATTAATAGTATAACAAAATGCTATTTTGTAATACTAAAATGATGCAATGTAGAAGTTCAAAATAAATGAAGAACACAAGGGTCTTAGTAGAAATTACAATAATATTTTTGAATTAAAAATTGTAGAGAGAGGGACTAAAGTGGAATTACTTACCCTCTGAGGAGCGAATTGCAAAATTTCCATAGGGGCACATGTCGTGCATGTGCACTTTGGGAAGTACGACATGGATGTGGATTGGTGAGACTCTAGGTTGTGTCCCTATAAAAGTTCATCCATGCACATGTGTGGCATGTGGGGAGGGTTTTCTACTGAATTGGCAATCTATGTGGGCCTCTCTTGTAACTTCCTCCCTCCCCTACGTGCGGGTTACATGGTAGGTGGAAGGGGCGTATCTTCGTGCCCTTGGACTGCGACAGAAGTGGGTGGAGGAGTGCTCCTATGGTTGGAGGTGTTGATGGGGATGTTGGCTTGCTAAGGAAGAAGGAGCTCCTGCTATGGTGGTGGCGGGTAGAATTGATGATGGCGAGTGTCGTCGTGGTGGAGATGTAAGGAGACAGCGGAGGCGGAGTCGGTGCTCTTGGATTCTGGAGTCGATGAAGAATTTGGCATCGTCTAGGAAGAGCTTGAAGGTAGAGAACCTTACAGTTGTCGATGTGAGACTGAGACTCGAGGTTGTGTGAAGGTGCCTCTAGCTACTGTGGCTGGAGGTAGCGGTGGAGGACACAACGAGGGGGCACCTCTGAGGATGGGTCCCTATCACGACGGTGAGAACTCGATGAGGAGCTCCTGGAGTATATGGCGTGCTATCAAGGAAGATCCTGATGCCATCAGAGGTGTGAGGTACGACGAGGCTGAGATCGAGGATGAACTGGAAGTGTTGGTGATGATGATTGAGTGGGGCTCAAGGATCGAAGTTGGAGATTGGTGTAAGTGGAGGTGAATGATCGATTGAGGTGGACAATGGAGGTGAAGGAGTTGAGATGAAGAAGGACATAGGAGCGGAGTACCTGGGGTGGGCACGGAGCTCTAGCCAAGAAAGCGAGTGGAGTAGCGGTGGAGTCACACGTTGCAACAGCTTTGAGGTGACTGGATCTCGTTGTGGAAGGAGGGCACTCAGGGTTGTCACCACTGGTGGTGGTCTTCCTCTATGGATGTAGTCGGTGGATGTGTTTAAGAGAACGATTGTGTGAGTATATATAGGAGGGTGAAGACGATGGTGTATCGGCTTGATTGGGAAGGGGGAGGCATTGACGAGATGCAATTTGGTGAAGACCAAAGACAGAAGGATATCAGGGAAGAGATATCTTATAGGATTCGATGAGGATTTGATGGTGGGGAAGCAATTGGAGAGGGAGATCTTATGATTTATCAGAGTGGCAAGAATCACGGAGGCAGTTGCCACCCAATCTTGGAAAGGCGACGGCCTGCAGGGGAAAGAGGAAGAAAGACGACAACACGTGCTATGCACGTGCATTGGAGATACATAACCAACACGTGTAAAGTTTTATATACTTTTTAAAAAATAAATGAATATTTATAAATACCAAAAATGGGTGACATGTGGCGACTCAAGGAGCAGCCACGTATCACTGCCATAAAATCCGGAAAATAAAATAATAATATAAATAGAAAAGAAATAGCAAACGACATAGGATTGAAAATTTTTCTTCACAAAAGTTGCTCGTCTTAATGAGTTCTACAATTTTCATGAAGAGATAAAAAATAGGTCATTTGCATAAAGTGATATGTTTAGTGGTACCCTCTGTACATTGAATACCTTTTTTAGGTTTTGTAATTTTCATCATTCAAATAGGATAAAAATCGGGAAAAATTACAATAAAATCAAAGAGAAATATTTACACATTAATCAAATTTTTTGTATTTTTATTAATTAAGAAAATGAAGAAATAAAATAGAGTACGAAAAAGAGGACTTTTGTACATAATATTAGTGAACACTCAAACTCAGAGAATTTCTTTGATTTCGATTTTAGTTTGGATTTTAATTTTTATGCAATTTAATAGAACATTTATCAAAGAAAATAAATGGAAATGAAGAAAAATAAAAAGAATTAAATATGCATATAAAATAATAGATCGAAATCGGGTAAAATGCAAAATGTACAAAAAATGCTCAAAACCCAACTTTCACATATGAGTTCTGATTCACTTGAACTTGATCTTAAATTTGAAGGTAATTGAATGTACATTAGTTCAAAAGTGAGTATGATTAAATTGGACACTATAGGTGGAATATATTAATGTTTTAGTCCAATCATCCTGAAATTAGAGTTTGGCTTTATTTCTCAATTATTTCAGTTAATGATTTTTTGTAATTTTCCTTTAATCTTGTTAGTATATGGACACAATGGAGGTGGTTTTAGTTGATTTGGAGCTATTATTAATTAATTAAAAATCGAGAAAGTTAGCTTATTTTATAGATCAAATGTGTTAGAATTCTTGGCTTCTTTATTTATGAAATAAAGTTTGATAAAATGCAGTTATTATTTACATATTCATGAATGCTAATTATGTAATTTAGATGAAGGAATGCAAATAAATTTTGGGTATCTTAGCTTAATTAATCATTTTTAAGGGGATGAATCATGGATTCATCATCAAGTTTCATGTCTGGTCCAAAAGTGGTACATTAGGAAAGTGCAATTAGTACAACTATTATTAAAGGACACTTATCTCTAATTGAATATAATTGGAGATCCATTGTGTATGACTAATATTCTTCCGAGGACAACTTTGACGATGGCTAGACTTCTACATATTCTCCCTCTTCACCCCATTCTACATATCCATACTATCTCCCGCCACACTCTTGTAAGAAGATTTTTCGAGAACATCCGTGACCCCCTAGTATATCCATCTCAAATCAACTAGGTCTCTCGCTTGTTATTCCTCGATCATACATAGGTTGACCTGAGCCTAAGTATAGGGGGGCGAGCATCATTGTGTATACATCACTTCTAATCTCTCTTCTCACCCTCAACTGATTCATTTTTTCTCTTCTGATATGCTTAGGTCCTCAAAAGCCTAAGTATAGTGTGGTGAGTCGACTACAATCCGTATCACTCAACTATGCCTGGTACAAGCTATGTCTACATTTTACTTTGTGCCAAGAGGACATGGCACAATATAAGCATAGTGGGGTGTGTATATGTTCTTTATACTTTATCCATAGCTCCTACTTTAATTGTTTTCACACCATAAATGGGGTATGGGTATAAGTTGTGTATATTATGTATACTATACAAAATTTGTGTGTGCATAATACATGTTTTGAGAACCTTTTGTCAAAATATGAGGGTCTGATAAAATTTGAAAATTCTATTAGTAACAATTCTGACTATTGGATTTAAAAATGACTAGCTACTTTTTAGTGAGGGAACTATGGTCTCCCTTAGCAGATTGGGTGTGTAAAGGACAACAAGGAACCATCCTAAGTAACATGGGTAGCCGTTCTACAATCCGTACTGACACCTGTACTGGCTGAAAGTAAATGTAACTAGTCATCTGAATTCGTTCCAGTCACTATATCACTCTAATCAAACTTTTTTTAAAAAAAAACTAACTTAAGATTTTATTCCTGATATTCTCACTATCACCCAAGACTTGAGGAATAAATGGAATTTTGGTTTATATCATCCTTTAATTCAGAGTTATCGACAGTAGTCATTAGGGTTTGAGACTTAATAATGCATACTTCCCTATGTTTGGAAGATATGTGTGATATATTGCACGCTTAATTCTACCTTAAGAATATGACCTGTACATCACTTGCACAACTACATTACTGATGAGATTATTTGAGGTTTCACTTGAGGGATTAGGATTTGAGATTTTAGTTTATACCTTATTTTATAATACTCGACGATGGGATAAAATCAATGAAAGCTTCACGAGACTTGAGCGTCAACAACCTTAGTCAGTATAAGAACAAGTTCTTGTGCTATCTTTTGATATTGGCCTATGTGTCAGGATGTGATGAAATATAAAATCTGTTGATCAATGTGCGCCAACTTGGTAAGAGTAGTGGAGACATCCAGATCATTACCATTACAAAAATTCAAAGAAAAAGCTCAAAGTTCCAAAACGAAAAATTCCACAAAAGATATAAATAACTAGCGAGCACACAACCTTTTCAAAGTGTCCACTTGGACCAAGCTATTAGGACCAGGAGTCGGGCTAGCACCCAAAAAGAGTTATGCTTCTTAAATACTAGAAGCTTGGGTGTAGAAGGTATATTAGATACCCAAAAAGGCATACCCGGGTGTACTCCCAGGAAAACAAGTGTAGACAACTCCAACATCTCTTGACGGATAGACTGGTCAACAACCAAAAAAAGTTTTTTGTAGTAAGGCACTTACGAGGATCCTTATTCCAATGAAAGGGAAAGAAAAATGACACAAACCTATTTCCTCCATCAACTAGCCTTCCATCTAAACTTTCAAGTTTCACAAACTACTGAGATGGTGAATTGTATGCAATAACTGATTTATTCCCTAGTGTTGACAATTGGATCTTGAGGAGAGTTTCTTGGACTACGACTTCAGGTGATATTTCGGCTCGACTCTTAGACTGTATGTACACAATAATTGTCATATCTCATGTTATATGTATATACAGAGAACCAGATGATTAGAATAGTTGGATTCCTTTTGACTAAAGCTTGGTTCATCTTAGAAATTTAGGATCAATAGAACCAAAGGTTCTTAAGGAGACAAGACTTGCATTTTGCAAATGCACAGTCACGGATTCAACCTTCTAAACCAATTAAAAATTGCTTGGGGATAAGAAAAGATCAAAGTATATGGGTTTGATGAATTCATGATTCATCTACTTTATATGAAAATCTTAGCAAACTCCCCTTAATAATTTACTATTAAAACCCCTTAAATTGTGCCAATTAGCATTCATTAACAATGTTCAAATTAAGGTTAAAATATGTAATTAAATAACCTATGTATTTAACCTTTCTTGATCCTATTATTTTATATAAAAAATTAATTATTTTGACCTAATTATTCTATATTATATTCTTTTTTAACTAATAACTTAGCATAAAGAAATAAAACCCATAAAAATCATCAAATAAAAGAAATAAAAATATATGATATTATATATTTTGTACAAATTTTATCTTTGTTGATTTTATTTCTAAATTTTCTAACCTATAAAAAATCTATAAAAATTAGATTACATATTTATATATTGTATATAAATTAAACCTGTAATTAAACCCTAATTAAAAATACAAAAAAATCACAAAACATTAAAGTATGGCAGTTATGCAATTAAACGACATATTTTAATGTTTTGTTTTTTGTGTGTTTTAAATTATGATTTACTTAGAGGTTTAATTATATAAAATATATACATAATTAATATATATTTTTATGGATTTTTATATGTTTGAAAACTGAAAAATAAAGCAACAAATATAAAGTCCGTACATAATATACAATGTAAGATATTTTGTATTTCTTTTAATTTTGTGATTTTTATAGGTTTTATTTTTTTATGAAAAGTTAGTTAGTTAAATAAATAATATAATATATAAATAATTAGATTAAAATAATAAATTTTTGTGCATAAAATTATGAACTCAAACATGGTAAAAAACACAGGTTATTTAATTACATAATTTAACCCTAACTTTAATTGTTATTTAATGTTAATTGACACAATTTAAGGGGTTTTATTAGTGAATTGGTAAGGTAATTTTTCTAAAATTTCCATGTAAAGTAGATTAATCATGGATTCATCGGTGAGCTAGTGTGCATATAAGGTCATATAAGTAATACGATCTTTTAGAGATATCATACAGGTTTGCTATTGAACAGGAAGACATGGGCTCACTCATGAGATATTAGGACCAACAAAATTCCGTCGATGGTTGTGTTGCTTTGGAAGTGTGACAAATTTATATGTATGATATATGCTTTTTGAAAGAATATGATTGATACCCACTCACACTAATCAAATGAGAAACTTAATGATAAAACCATGAAGGAGACAATCTAAAATAGGATCAGAAGTTCAATGTTTAATTAAAGTCTTCTAGTATGCGGGATGTACGATTATTAGGAATACTTGAGGGTGATGTGATCTTAATCAATTATATAACCATGACACTTCCATTCTGAGGGAGTGATGAGATAGGGTTGGATTTTAGTGACTCCACTCGGTAGACTAGCTATCCAATATTAGTCCAAATGTTGGACATTATTATGAATATGATTTGGATACAATGATAAGACTGGATATTATGTCTAACTTGATCAGACATCTCTAATAAGTCTCCTAGACCTAGATGTGAGAATAGATCTCACTATCCAAGTCATTATATAGTCGCCACGTCCTTATCTCCAAGTATCTGAGGAGAAGGCATACCTTGAAAGAGCTCAAGACATATAGTAACACATAACACAAAAAGATGGTATGCCAAATGTACATACTTAGACATATAGTAACACATCTTTCTACGGTCAGAGAATGTGTTCCTATATCGTGACAACATACAACATAGGACTTTATTTATCTCGATCTCGTTAAGTCTTTGACCTAACTTATCTAACACCTCTGAATCTCTATTCTTATGCAGAGGACCTCCATCAAGAGGTCGGTTAGATATCAATCTTTAGAGAGAGGATGGACATCTCCTCCTCAGACTGGAGATCATCTCTTAATAATCATTTGACGATGCTCGATGTGTCCTCAATCTAACTCTTTAGATTTCATACAAGCACCAGCCTCTATGATTCAATTATTTAATAAACAGTTGTATGATCATTAATATGGCCATGGTACATAACCCTAATTGTACTAAGGGACCTATTATGCAAATTAATTATTCTTCATTTTAGATCATGGAATGATATTTGCAATAACATCTATTGCATAATGGCTTGTTGTGGGCTCGCATGTCCAACAATCACTCACTATCCCAAAGAGCCATTAATGGGATAATCATTTAAACCCACACTCATGTGACAATCATAGGCTATTTAGAAAAATAGCTAGGTAAGCTGATTAGTCACTCTGTTCCCAAAAGACTATGCCAAGTCCTTTTACAGCACTTGCATATCTGCTAGTAACAGTGATCGCATCCAATGCGAATGTTGCATCTTGTGCAACCAATACTCCATATTGTTGAAGCAATTATAGTGTCCTTGATACTATTGCTCAATAATTATTATAACCAGTATTCCCATAATCCTTATCAGAATACCTTTTTTCCTCGAGATCTTTATCTGCTAAGGTATCTACAGTTAAGACACTTATAGATCACTATCTACAAGGTCTTAAACTTTTGAAGATAAGACTTTGAGATCACTATCTCTAAGTTTCGTCATCTTTGAAGATATTGTCATTACTGCAACCAAGTGTATTATCTCCATAGTAGGATTAGTAACAGTTTACTAATCTCACTGCATGGTAGATATCTTGTATTCATACACATCTAGCATACACTCGGATTCTCGTAACTTATGCACAAGGGAAAGCAATTCTAGCATTCCCTTCCTCAATTCTTTGAGGTGTTATCCCTTTTGATAGGTCAGTACCATATCTTAAGGGAAGTAAGCCTTCCTTGGTTTTTCCAAGAATGGAATATGTCCAAGGTGTACTACAAATGTGACGATCCCAATACCCTCTTCTCTTTACTTCTGAATACTTTCAGAACTAAGATCTTAAGAGGTATCCTTGATATCATATCTCAAGTTATGGAACAATCAGATTATAAAACACTTATTATTACCCTTATATCATTCCAAATGAATAAGATATCATCTATGTTTGGTACAATGAATACAATGAACACAATGGCACTCCCACTAAGCTTCACATGGTTCATCAAGATTCTATCTGAAATCATAACATTTATAATTTCATCAAATCTTATGTTCCAACTACAAGAAGCTTATTTGAGTCCATAGATGGAATTCGTTAGCTTGCACACCATGCTTTCCTCAATAATGAAACCCTGGGGCTACTTCATGTGAATATCCTCAAAGAGGTATTCATAGAGGAATGCCATCTCAACTTTGATCTTGAAGATGCCAAAGTCAAGTTGTGTAGCTACAGTTAGCAATAATCCGATAGGCTTAAGCATGGTTACTGAAGAGCAAGTCTCATCGCAACCAATGTCTTCTCTTCCTGTGTGTAGCTCATGGCTACGAACCATGCTGTGAAGGTCTCTACCTTCTCATCAGGTTCCCTCTTTCTCTTGAAGTTCCATTTACACCTTAACGGGTCTTATCCTTATAGGTGGATCCTCGAGGGTCCATATACAACACTTGTATATGAAGTCTACTTTAGAATTTATTGCTAACATCCATCTTTCCATGTCATGATCCTCATGAGCTTCATCACATGAAGTCCGATCATTGTCAGACTTAACTGACACATGGAATACATCCTCAAACTCATTTTAAAAAGTATTAGTGTTTCATCTTTAATTGTACTTTTAGTTTCCGATTTCAGGAGCCTAGCTATCATCTCAAGATTAAATGAGCGCCTTTACTTCATTTTTATCTTGATTCTCAAGAGAGTCATCCTCTAAGAATCATGTCCTTATAGATGAAATCTTTTAAGAATCTCAAGGTCTTAAAGTAGGTATCGAATACCATCCTTTATTTTCCTAATGAAGTAGCACTCTTTGGTGCTAGATTCCAGCTCGCATGCATGGAACCATATTAAGAATATATATTGTAGTCTCTACTACATATATACATGGAAACTAAGAGGTAATTATGCTAAAATTCATCATTGATCAAATCATGTCAAACATGATTAATTGCACCTTCCTATAACTCCCTTGAGTTTAGGTTTATTAGGAGGAATGAGATAGGAATGATATTCCTTTCTCCATAAGGTATTACATGAATTCATCTAATAGGTACTTGCTACCTAGGTTAGATCAAATTCATTTTATCTTCCTTCAAACTTTTGTTCTAAACAAAAAATGTGAAATATTTGAACATTTCAAAGCTTTATAAGGTAAATGAAAGAAATATCTTATCACAAATAATCATTGAATGATATCTCACATATCATCAAAGTTTATTATGATACAGATGATCTGCATACATCAATATGTATGAGATCTTGAATACCTCAACATCTAACACCATTCCCAAAGAAGGGTGTATTGGATATTTTACTTTGAATAAAATATTCATAAGTATGTAAGTTTTTGAAATTTTAGACATTCTAAAGATTCATCTCTTACTATTCTATTGATCAAATCAACAGACAAATGTCCAAAGCTTGATGCTAGATCATTATCAAATGATCTTCATCCTCAAATTGATCTTATAAGTTTTAGTTTTCAATATTAGAAATCTTAATGAATCATTCATTAATTTTCTAATTTAGTAGAGTCTATTAGATGTTAGATTACTATCTGAAATATGTCCATCATAACTCTCTATGATATGTTTATTCCAGAATTCATGTTTATTTCCAACATTTAGAAATAAACTATGAGTGTATTCTAATATCCATGCCATAGAGACATTCTCTAAGACTATGGGCTCCCACTGAAATTATGAAGTTTAGTTGTCCAATAGAGATTGTTGCAACCATTGCATCAATATCCATGGATGATTATTAAACCTTAAGATCAAATTTTCCAGTGTTTTAAAAGATATGCAACCAATTGCAAGTGTTATTAGAAGATTGAGATACAATTAATAGACTTCGATCTTATCAAATAAGAAATGATTACATGTAGATTTTTCTGATATACTATCTGAAAGTTTCTCTAAGGATTTTAGATAGTCTTGATGGCCACACCATCAACACATCAGCTTGTTGTAGTATTGGCATTCATCCAACTCTTTGGATGTCATATGGAAGTCATAGAAGTACGATCAACTCTTTGAATATCCTTATCATCTTGGATCTGACCCATGCTTCCACTGCGCTCCCTTTATCTATAAACAACCATTGCTTAAGACAAATGGTCTCTTATGCTGAATTCAGAAGATTTCAATATAAGAGTATTTCAACATTTATACATGCTTCATTCAATTCATACAATGTGAATATTATGAAGCTTCATGAATGACTTGAGTATAGATAGCAGAATGATGACACTCATCGTATCTACATTCATCTAATCTCTTAAAACATTGGCTCAGGTAGGTATTCAAATATTTTGAATATATCGTCTTTTATAGAGCTACTATTCTGCATGATGCGTTGAACCATGTCATTCATGATTAAATGTCGAGAGCACATATGTATGTCAGAACATCTTCTTAGATTTTTATAAAGATTAATTGACAAATACGATCATCACGACATGTTACTTCTAAAGTACATTCAATGAGATTAAGACTATAGAGACACCCAAACCCTAGGGTTGTAGTCCTATTGTCTATTTAATTCTCATCCCTTGTTATTATGAGGAAACTTGTACATTGCAACCACATACGTTATATGTCGAACTGCAAGTATAATATCTTGATCATGGATCCAATCCATGATATCTTATTGGTTATTATTGAGTATAGCATTGAGTAGGATTAGTGAAGGATTATCTGAAATAAGAAATTTGAATGCATGTGTATATATATATTATACATATTTTACTTTGATTTAGGAGTTTTTATATCAAAGCCGTCTTGCCTTGTCAACACTGAAAGTTCATTCCCTTCATCACGATCAATATAAGAGATATACTTACCATTATATCTCAAGCAAGATCTGGGATCTCCTTCCTATAAACTCGGATAAAAAGAAGCAGAAATACATTCTACCTTGCCAGTCCAACTTGCTCTTCCCAATTCGGTCTTTAACACCCGAGCTCGTCGCCCTAAGGTGATGTTGACCCATCGTTAATTGAACCAACCGTCAACAGGATTAGTACTCGCTATGCGCAATCCAATATCGCCCCAATAATATGAGGACTCGATATTGGGGTCACTACGCATACAGCCTTACCCTTTCGAAAGCAAAGAGCGTGATGCTTGCATATAGGAGTTGTCACTTTGGACCGGCGTCTCCTACATACAATCCCTAGGGACATAACCCTTTGCCTTGATGGGAGACCATGGATGTCACTTATGTGATCCTCCATATCATGTTCCAATTCTAATTAATTATTACGAATAATATTCACATAATTAATTCTTCCAAGGGAGAGTGTTCAATTTTAGTTGGATTCTAATTAATATAATCATATTAAATTAATGATCCAATTAATATCCAACAAACATCCTTTTTAATGGTATTATATCAAATATGTATTATTTTGAATTCTAATAATTAGAGAAATACATTATGATCTCTCCTGCATTATCGAGTTCCTATCCGCTGTCATGGCCAGTACCGACAGGAGTGGGATAGACCACACACGGTGTAACCTGATACCCCAACACTCCCCGACTAGACACTATATCCACCTCGAAAAAGGATAATGCCAAATAGATCATTGTATACTTGAGATGATAATCGATTTTTCAACTGAAGTTATACCATACAATAATAATCAAAACCATTTCGATTAACATTATAAGGAAAATTGCTAAACTGGTTCTCAATCCTATTTAAACAACTATGTTTGTTGGAAAGAAGATCATGTAGATCATGTAACTAATTTGTGATCTAGATCATATCTAATCAATTATTGGTTAAGGCAATGTCATTTAAGGAAATAAGTATCATTAAATATTTCACAAATATTTATACATAATTATTCTAGTAAATTAAATTAATTATTTTCACTAATTGATTAAATGACAATCACAAGGTTCTTGATTAGTTAAGTAATTTCCAGCAATGACCCTCACTTACTAAAATTATCATATCTCAATCAATTTAAATCCAAATTAAGCAAAATAAGTTCCTAATGTTTGATAATTTGATTTACAAAAGAACCTATATGATTTTCACGCATTTAAAGGCATTTTAGAACCTTAACGAATTAATTATGTTAAGATTCGCAGTCTTCGAAACATTGGATACAAGTTCACTAAAATGATCATAACTTGAGCAAATAGATTCGAAATCATGCAAACTCAGATCTCACGATTTCCCCATTTAATGGGGAACAAAATAAAAGTTTTATTTTTCGTGTTTACAAAATTTAGACAGGTCGGAAAATAATTGCAAAACAGAGATGCGAAAATGAAACGCGAGAAAACTTTCGCAAACCCTAACGAACCCAAGTTGACCTAGGTTTATGGGTCGCATCAAAAACCTCCAACCTAAGGCTATGATATCACTTGAAGGATATGGTAAGATCCTTAAGCGCATCATGAAAGAGTGAGGATCGCATCGCATGCGATCGAGAGCGACTAGTCGCACTAGTTGCTCGAGGTAGCAGAAATTAAAAAATTTTCATGCGATAAAACCACATAATCCCAGAATGCTTCTCGGATCATTTCATCTAAATCACAAACAGGTATTAGGATTACCTCTTTATGTGTCGTTGTGATCGAGTCTCTAAATGAAGAGACCTCCTATCTCAAGTCCGATCCGACGGAGGGGACACTTGCGAGTGCGTTGAAGAAACGTTTGCTTCTCGCAATCCATATTGATGATCTAAGCGACGGATCTCCTGATCTCGAAAACGAGATCTGATGTCTACCTCATGAGCGAGATGCGCCGAAGGAGATGGAGATCCACGAGCAAAGAGTCTGACAGCATAACAGCGACGCTGTAGTGAGAACGACTCACTCTAGGGCTCCATGATGGATGACCACAATGAGAGAAGGAGAGAGGGTGTATAGAGAATGAGAGTGAGTTGTTTTCTCTAACTTGTGTTGTGTGTGTAAAGAAGAGCAAATGGGGTGCCTCTCCTTTTATAATATCTTGGGATCCATGGATAACACAAATCCAATGGCTCACATTTATTTGTGTTTCTTTTAATGACTATGATCTTGTTGTTAAAAACACAACAATAATTTGTTGTCTTTGAAATAAATTAAATATACTGACAATCAATCAATATATTTCAATATATGTTAAAACAACAAACATGGAATATCTTGGAAAGAAATAAAGCCTCCTTCCATGTATAGGGTGGACAACCACCAACTTGGAGAGTCCAAGTTGGTCGTCCACTCCATGTATGGAATGGATGCTTTTTCATTCCAATTATGTTTAGATCTTATATCTCACATAATATTCCTCATATGCAACAACTTTTGTTGCAAAAATTATTCACCAAAAATAATTCCAAATTATTTTGTGAACACTGCAATCATGCCATTGGAAACTTGTGAATCACATTCACAATCCAAAATAAAATGTAAATTACATTTTCAGTTTAATATCAAATATGAATCCAATTCACATCAATATTTAATTAACAAATGTAAATTACAAATAGCTCTCTCTTATATATTATAAATCACATTTATAATATATATGATTAATATTGATAGTGCTATCCACATTATTCATATCAATGACTATTAAATCACGTTTAATCATCTTAGATCTCTATTCTCATGTTCCCAAATAATATGAATCATATACGCATTATTCATATCTTTGATAATTAAATCACATTTAATTATGTAAGATAACTCTCCTTATAATATGAATCAAATTCATATTATTCATGATAATTAAATCACATTTAAGTATCAATTTTCTCAATGCTCGGATATATAATATCAACAATGAAATTATCCAGAACTCTTTCAAGGATAACACGCTTTCCTTGCGGATACATGGAGATTAGGATAGGGCGATTGTATTGTTCCATGTATAGTGATTTGGATATTGAGATCACATCTCAAATCCAAATCTCAGGCCTCCCATATATGCTTGATTAAATCAAGACCGCAAATCTAATCTTCTCATTGCATTCGAATGACATTCAGATCAATGTCCAACAATTGGGCAAAGATCATATTCCTTCTCTACTGGAGGATTCACTAAAATCCAGGCCCGTTTCATTACTCCATAGGAATGAAAGCGTCATGGTTACACAATCGTTTATGATCGAATGACCCTCAGGTATTCCCAATATCTGTACATCCTGCATATTGGAAGACCTAGAATAAACCAGAAGTATAAGATCAATTTTACATTGTCTACTTCAGGGTTTTATCATTAAGTTTCTCATTTGATCATTGGGAGTCGGTATCAATCATATACTCTCCAAAAGCATATATCATATCTAGGTCTTGATCATATACTTTCCGAAAGTATATATCAAACCTACAAATTCATTCAAACTTCCAAAGCGAGACGACCTTGCACGGAATTTGATTCTTCCCAATATCTCATGAGTGAGCTCATGTCTTTAGGTTTAGTAACTGAACTTGTATGATCCCTTCGAGAGATCGTATTACTCATATGCCCTTATATGCACACCAACGTGCCAGTGTATAGACCTTGATTAGGTAATCAACCTATTGATCTTTCAAATGTACATACTTAGACATATAGTAACACACTTGTCTCCGATCAGAGGATATGTGCATGTATTGTGACAACATACAACATAGGACTTTATTTATCTCAATCTCATTAAGTCAACTCTTTGACCAAACTTATCTAACACCTATGAATCTCTATTCCTATGCAGAGGACCTGCATCAAGAGGTCGGTTAGATATCAGCCTTCAGAGAGAGGATTTCCATCTCCTCCTCAGGCTAGAGACCATCTTCTAATAATCATTTGATGGCGCTCAATGAGTCCTCAATCTAAATCTTTAGATTTCATTCCAAACACCAGCCTCTATGATTCAATTATTGAATCAATAGTTGTGTGATCATTAAGATGGCCATGGTACATAACCCTAATTATACTAAGGGACATATTATGCAAATTACTTCATTTCAGATCAGGGAATGATATTTCCAATAACATTTATTGCATAATGGCTCGTCCTGGGCTCGCATGTCCAATAAAGTCTAGCCCTGTGCTCCCACAACATCTATCTTGAGGAGGACGCCAAGACATTGTGTGAGTTCCAGCGAAGGTTGAACCCGAATCTTCGAGATGTGGTGATGAAAGAAATATCTAAGTGGCGGAGTGCCGATTTTATCTACCACATCTCTGACTCCAAATGGGTTAGTCCACTGCATGTGGCACCCAAGAAGATGGGTATCACCATAGTTGTGAGAGACTCTGGAGAGGAGATAGCTACCCAAGTACCCACGACTATAGACGATTGAATTGGACCACCAAGAAGGATCATTTCTCACTGCCATTTATTGATCATATTATAGAGAGGCTAGCTGGGAAGTGTCACTTCTACTTTCTTGACGGGTACTCAGGATACAATCAGGTGGCCATAGAGCCCGAAGACCAGGAGAAAATGACATTCACCTCTTCGTTTGGGATGTATGCTTCTAGACGAATGCCCTTAAGTTTATGTAATGCCCTGGATACATTCTAAAGTTGCATGCTTTCCATCTTCTCAAACAAGGTGGGTGAGTTCTTAGAGGTCTTCGTAGATAACAAAGCACTAAATGCATGTATTAAAAATCAATTTGTTGTAGCACGAGCACTTAGCTTCTCATACAGAACCAAGATGAATCTCAATTATGAGGTTCTCGTCTTTAATTTATATGGGAAGTTCAGGATCGAACACAAGGATGCGAGCACTTTAGTGGTTAAATTTAGAGAACAAATAATTTAGATAGTAATTCAGAAATTTATTATTTGGAGCTGATGCACAACACACAATGAAGAATGCATTTTGACACATTTTTATGGAACTAAATTAAATGCAAACTTATATGCACCAATAATATAAATAGGAAAACAACACTTAAAACTCACAACAATTAACTTGGATGAATGATGAAAATACCCTGAGTTAATCTCTTGAGAAATCACTTAATTAAGAGATATCAGTCCCCAAAAGCTTGTCTCATATTATCCAAATCTCCACTCTATTGTTTTAATCAACCAGTACATCTTTTAATGGCCCAAAAATGATTTAATTTAAATAATATTAGAACATTAAGATTAATATGTTTAAAGGGTTTGAATGTTCATGCAAAGTATTTGAATTCAACTAAAATACATTAATCAATCAAGGTCTTTAAAGATTAACAATTAGTGCATGAATTTTGAATCGAATCATCCACACAACTTGCTAGATAAAGTGTCAAACAAGCTTTCAAACAAGACCAAAATCACATTATTTGGATTTCAGGAATAAAAGATATTTAATAATAAATCCAAGGGTATAATTCTAATAAAAACTTCCCAGATTTCGTGCAAAATAGTACAGATATGGACTTAGATGTAATTGAATAAACTCACAAGGGCTTTTGTGTGATTTACAAACAGGTGGAGGACTTATCTGCAATTATTGAAAGCTTCAGGACGTGTTCTACAATTTTTCCAACTGCATGTGTAGATGGTGTGATGTATTAGGCTCGGATGGAAAGGCTCGGGCCATGCGTCTTTTCCGGGCACTTCGTTGGTGACTCAGATTTAGGCTCGGAAAACGAGCCTAAGGATTGAATTATTGCCTTAGAGAGAAACATGGTTGATCTGGAACCGTTAGATCTCACCCAATTAAGCGAGATTAACGATATCTGCTACACAGCTGTTCTTGAGCTCCTCCTTACACGACGGCGACGTGGTTGGGCTCCATTGACTAAGCAACATCTCCACCTTGCTTCTCCTTGCTATCCAAAGGTCCAAGCACCTTCATCACACTCCTGTGATGTTGTCTGGTGCTTGGGGAAGGATTAGGATTGCCTGGAGATCTTTGTAGGTAAGGCTTTGTCGACAAGGAAATAGGAGATCAGAGCTAAGCTTAACATTCCGATCATTGAAGTCTTCTGGATACCCTGGAAGGTTAACATATGAAAAACAAGCACTTATGGGTCTTTTAAAAGCTAAAGTGGGCATGATGGTGGGCTACTCGAAGGTGAAGTACTAATCCCTAAGGGGTGTCACCTCTATGAAGAAGATGACGATGGATTCGTGCCATCACAACGATGGAGAAATAGATCGACAACTAGGGAAGATACGTGCGAATGACTGATCAAAGGTGAATGTATACGACCATTAAGATGAGTTTAGGAATGCATAACAACTACGGAATACAACCTAGAAGCTAGCACAATGAAAACATATAATTCTGACCTAAAATTTGAATGTTGAAGAAGAGATGGAATCAGTTGAATCTAAAGCCAATTGACAAAGCAAGAAGTTTCACCGTCTTCACTTGAAGTTCTTAGCAATAGAACTAAGCTTAAACAGCCGCAAATCTAGGTTGTGACTTGGTCAAGAAACCATGGTTCTCACCATAGCTCGCGACCTAACTTTGCTTGATCTTAGTCTCTCTCTCTCTCTCTCTCTCTATCTCACTGAGGAGGAAAGAAAGCTAAGGGGAACTCTCGCAAGGGTGGACAACCGGAGAAAGTAAGGGTGAAGGTCTTTTTTTAAAGATGAAAATGGTGAAAATTTTACATAGGTTTTAATAGAAGTTCTAACCTCCACTATTGAGTTATAGGTTAAGGTTAAGATGAAAGGGAAGGTTGGAGGAAGTTAGGAACGATAGGAAAGTGTAACGAAGGTAGCAGTTGCTCGAAAGTTGGTTGGGAATGGACGGGAAAATGGGGAGAAAGTTGCCTTGCAATGAAAGGTTGCGTCTTTTGAAGGAGATGTTGGAGGTTGAAGACATCCAGGGACCGTTGGATTTTCAAGATTCAACAGTCCAGATTTGGGCACGAATAGATGGACTGGATGCGGCTCATCCAAGAAGATCCTGCGGATGATAGTAGGGTGCCAAAGAAAGGATAAATCAACTGATAAGAAAAGGATCTGTCAGTTAGAAGCAGGACAGGTGGCAACAAAGGAGCGGGCCATGTGGCATGATCTGAAGGTGCCACATGGCCCAATAAGAAATTAGAGAAATTGAATAAATCAAAGTTAATTACGAAAGAATTAATTAAAGACCGAATTAGAAAAAGTGGTAAACATGAAAGTTTTAGATCTCGATGAGATCTACAACTTCCTTAAAGAAGTCAAAGATATCAGAGGTCATCTGTACATAGATAAAAATTAAATACTACTAAAAACAATAAAGTTATTTTCTTTATTTTCCTTTTTCTTATTTTTTTTGAATTTTTTATGTTATTTTATTTATATACAATTTTATTTTAATTTTTTATTTGATTTTTAAATAAGGATTAAATACATAAAATATTACATCGTAAATAGTATTATATTAATATATAGGTATCAGTGTTAATTATTTACAACACAGTAATTAACAATTAGTATTAATTCGTCAATGAATCATGTCATTAACTTAATTTAAGGAGATAAATATGATCAAATAAGGTGATAAATATGGGATTTATCAATGACTTTTCGATCTATGGCGATGTGTTCGATGCTTGTCTTGACTGCCTAGACTGAGTACTTCAGCACTACATCGAGGTCAACATTGTTCTATCTTGGGAGAAGAGTCATTTCATGATGACTCAGGGGACAGTCCTTGGCCACATCATCTCCAACAAGGGCATGGAGGTCCATTCGGCCAAGGTGGATATCATTAAGAAACTCAATCCACCGTCCAATTTATGACAATTGTGGTCTTTTCTGGGGCATGTTGGTTTCTACCGACGGTTTATAAAGGACTTTAGTCAGATTGCTCGATCGCTAACTGATTTGCTAACAAAGGACATCGAGTTCGTTGTAGATGATAAGTGTCTTGCGTTATTTGAGACTCTTAAGGGATTAGTTTGTACATGCTCATATCCTTCAGCCACCCGATTGTCTCTCCCATTCGAGATCATGAAGGACACTTCTGATTTTGCCATAAGAGACATGCTTGGACACAGGAGGGACGGATTTTCGTTTGCCATTCATTATGCTAGCCGGACTTTGGATGTCGCTCAACGGAACTACACCATGACTAAGAAGGAGATGCTAGTCGTAATCTTTGCTTTGGATAAGTTTCGATCTTACATTCAGGGATCTAGAGTGACTATCTACACAGATCACACTGTCATCCGATACCTCAGGGGAAAGAAGGATGCCAAAGGCAGATGGACCAGATGGATCCTTCTACTCCAGGAGTTTGATATAGAGATTAAGGATAAACCTGGAGTCAAGAATGTGGTAGCGGATCACCTCTCCCGATTAGAACATCTTGAGAATTTAGAGCAGACCACACCTATCACAGACACTTTCCCAGATGAGGCGATTCTCGCTATCACCTAGCTTCCATGGTACGCTGACATTTTGAACTATCTTGTTGCTAAGAAATTTCCACAAGGTTGGCCCAAACAACGATTTGAGACCATCCATACGAAATCCAAGTCGTATTATTGGTAGGATCCCACCTTTTACCATGAAGGGGGGGATAGTTTCTGGCGTCAATGTATTCCTCAGGAGGAGCACCACAGCGTCCTCACCTACTACCACAAGCTTGAGGTAGGAGGAGCTCACTCTAGGAGACGAACATCATAGAAAGTTCTCTAATCCGACCTTTCATAGCCTATCCTCTTCAAGAATTTAGATGAATTCGTGAAGAGGTGCACTGACTATCAGATGATGGGCACTTGGGATATTGTGACATGATGTTGATGCAGCCCATTCACTTCTGTGATGTTTTTTATGCATGGGGCATCGAATTCATGGGTTCATTCCCTAAAAGTTAGAGATTTGAGTACATTCTGCTTGTTGTATATTATGTTAGTCAATGGATTGAGGCCATTCCCGCCCGAGCCGTAGATGCTACAATTGTTTGCAAATTTTTGAGGAAGAATATCATTTCAAGGTTCGGGGTACCTAGAGTCTTGATTTTAAACGGGGGGGGGGGGGGGGGGTGATAGCCGCTCCCGCTACCCTTGTTAATTCGAGCAAATTAATGATCAAATTAATTGATAATGTTCGCTGCAGTCGGATAACGAGAGGGAATATCAAAAAACCACTTTTAATTTAATCAAGTCAATTTCAAGTGGCAAATTGTTTAAATTGGGAAGTCCAAGGTCGAACTCAGGGAGGCATCTGTCTCATTAGGTGGATTTTTAGCAAAGCTCCAGTGTTTGATTTTCGAGGAATAATTTTTTGGTCTTTTTTCTAATTTCTATGCACGACACATGCAAAAATCAGCCCAATACTTAAATCCGTTAAGTATTCAAATGAAGTCCAAAAATAATGAAAATTGGCCATATGATGAAATATGATGAAATTAAGGTACCCTAATTTTTTTGGAATTTTCTGACACTAAATGAATTTACTGTGAAATAAACATGAATGCAGGGTGATTTTGACTAATTTAATTTTAATAAATATCAAATAACAAAACTTTGGGGAACTAAAATTATCCTAGATAGATCTAATGATGAGGAATCCAGGAAAATTATCAGACCTTATTTTTAATGTGAAATGAACCTATTAAAAATGAATTAAGAAAAATCGTGACATGATGTTGATGCAGCCCATTCACTTCTGTGATGTTTTTTATGCATGGGGTATCGAATTCATGGGTTCATTCCGTAAGAGTTAGAGATTTGAGTACATTCTTCTTGTTGTATATTATGTTAGTCAATGGATTGAGGCCATTCCCGCCCGAGCCGTAGATGCTACAATTGTTTGCAAATTTTTGAGGAAGAATATCATTTCAAGGTTCGGGGTACCT
Organism: Ottelia alismoides; assembly: GCA_037367405.1. Taxonomy (NCBI): domain Eukaryota; kingdom Viridiplantae; phylum Streptophyta; class Magnoliopsida; order Alismatales; family Hydrocharitaceae; genus Ottelia; species Ottelia alismoides. The sequence continues at coordinate 57,268 of JAZKJV010005966.1, read as the reverse complement.
AGAGTCTTGATTTTAAACGGGGAGGGGGTGTGATAGCCGCTCCCGCTACCCTTGTTAATTCGAGCAAATTAATGATCAAATTAATTGATGATGTTCATTACAGTCGGATAACGAGAGGGAATATCAAAAACCACTTTTAATTTAATCAAGTCAATTTCAAGTGGCAAATTGTTTAAATTGGGAAGTCCAAGGTCGAACTTAGGGAGGCATCTGTCTCATTACGTGGATTTTTAGCAAAGCTCCAGTGTTTGATTTTCGAGGAATAATTTTTTTGGTATTTTTTCTAATTTCTATGCACGACACATGCAAAAATCAGCCCAATTTAGAATCCATTAAGTATTCAAATGAAGTCCAAAAATAATGAAAATTGGCCATATGATGAAATATGATAAAATTAAGGTACCCTAATTTTTTTGGAATTTTCTGACACTAAATGAATTTACTGTGAAATAAACATGAATGCAGGGTGATTTTGACTAATTTAATTTTAATAAATATCAAATCACAAAATTTTGGGGAACTAAAATTATCCGAGATAGATCTAATGATGAGGAATCCAGGAAAATTATCAGACCTTAATTTTAATGTGAAATGAACCTATTAAAAATGAATTAAGGAAATCGTGACATGATGTTGATGCAACCCATTCACTTCTGTGATGTTTTTTATGCATGGGGCATCAAATTCATGGGTTCATTCCCTAAGAGTTAGAGATTTGAGTACATTCTGCTTGTTGTATATTATGTTAGTCAATGGATTGAGGCCATTCCCGCCCGAGCCGTAGATGCTACAATTGTTTGCAAATTTTGAGGAAGAATATCATTTCAAGGATCGGGGTACCTAGAGTCTTGATTTTAAACGGGGAGGGGGTGTGATAGCCGCTCCCGCTACCCTTGTTAATTCGAGCAAATTAATGATCAAATTAATTGATGATGTTCGTTGCAGTCGGATAACGAGAGGGAATATCAAAAACCACTTTTAATTTAATCAAGTCAATTTCAAGTGGTAACTTTTTTTACTTGGGAAGTCCAAGGTCGAACTCAGGGAGGCATCTGTCTCCTTAGGTGGATTTTTAGCAAAGCTCCAGCGTTTGATTTTCGAGGAATAATTTTTTTGGTCTTTTTCTAATTCTATGGAAGACACATGCAAAAATCAGGCCAATTTAGAACTTAAATCCATTAAGAATTCAAATAAAGTCCAAAAATAATTAAAATTGGTTAGATAGTGAAATATGATGAAATTAAGCTACCCTAATTTTTTTGGAATTTTCTGACACTAAATGAATTTACTGTGAAATAAACATGAATGCAGGGTGATTTTGACTAATTTAATTTTAATAAATATCAAATCACAAAATTTTGGAGAACTAAAATTATCCTAGATAGATCTAATGATGAGGAATCTAGGAAAATTATCAGACCTTAATTTTAATGTGAAATGAACCTATTAAAAATAAATTAAGGAAATCACCAATTAATTTATTTAGGCCTCGAAATGCATGCAACTGAGATGAAATTTTTATGCAGTGTTAAGTTAATTATCCTAAAGCTATTGTGACTTTTTGGGAATTTTTGGATTTACAGGGAATTAACTATTAATTAAAAGGTCCAATTGGGAAAAATATCATATAAATAAACCAATTAATTAATTGAAAATTCCACTGCTATCACATAAATATGCCAAGCGTCACATAAGATAAAGGACAAGTTACACTACAACATGCAATTTTGAATTAAAAAATGATGCAATATGGACACCTAAATATGCATGCAAAGACAGGGGTATAAATGTAATACAAAAATTTAAAATTGCTTAAAGATAAATATGCTGACAGGGATCTTAATGCAATTACCTATAATGCAGGGGGGTGGAATGCAATTTCTCCACTGACTCACGTGCTCCTCACGTGGATGCGCTTCACAGGGACTAGTTTGCAATTTCTGAAAGTTCCCAGGGCCTCTGTAAAATTTACCCAGGCCGCACGTGCTCCTCACGTGGGATGACCTAGGCTCGGGTGACTTTGGTGGCTCTGGATGAGGCTCGGGCGCCCTGGAGGTTCGGCTGGAGGCTCGGAGTAGCTTCGGGTGGTCCGAGCCTAGAGGTCAGGGTAGAGGCTCGGACCAGTCGTCGTGGCACGATCAAGACCGTTGGATCAAGGGTGATCCAACGGCTGAGGGATGAAGACGCGTGGCGAAGATGAGTCCGTCAGATCGTTGAACGATCCAACAGTGCGGAGTGAGGCGACGGGGCTGATCAGCGACCGTAGGATCACTGATCGATCCAACGGTGATGGAGCTTGCTCCTGAGATGACGACGTGGCGCGCTAAACACCGTTTGATCTAGAAGAATCCAACGGCTCTGAGATGCTTCGGTTGACTGGCGACGTGGATGAATGATGACCGTAGGATCACTGATCGACCCGACGGTTCTGTGCAGCTCTGGTCGAGGGCGACGTGGCGGGAAGCGGACCGTTCGATCAAGATGATCGAATGGTGGCTAGAGCTTCGTCTTCAACGGTCCTCCGCCACCTGCGGAGGAGAAGGCGGGGCTCCTGCGGAGGGGAGCTTGCTCCGCCCTGACCTCCAGTCGTCGATGACGCTCGCCGGAGGGTATGAAGTAGCTCGGAAGACGCGGAGCGTGGAGGCGAAGCCTCCGGTGGCTTCAAGAGCGGTGGAGATGTGCTGGAGCTCGCTGGTGATGAAGCTCGAGGGAAGCTCTGACGAGCTTCCGGCCAATGAAGTGAAGAGTACCTGCAAGGGGTTAGGGAATAGCCGAAGCACGTGGAGTTGCGTGGAGGTATGGGAAGCGAACGGCGAGGCCTATGACGATGCAAGGGTGGTCCGACGATGGTGCTCCGCCCAGATGGCGGAGCTGGAGTTGATGGAAACTGATATGCGTCATTTGAAAGAACGTAATGGTGCGCGAAGGTTGGAGCTCCGTCGCGGAGCTCGGAAAGGTGAAGGTGGAGCGAGAAGATCACGGTGGAAGGCGAATAAAATCGGAGAAAAACAAAAATAAAAATAAGAAGAGATCGGAGGAAGATTGAGGGGGTTACCTGGGGATTAGAGCTTGGATTTGAGCTCCAGGTCTTCGCTCAAGGGATCGGTAGGGTCCCGAGCTCGTGCAGCTTCGCGGAGGGAGGCTGCGACACGGCGGAGCTTGCCGTGGATCTCGCCGGAGAAGAAAGCTGTCTTGGCTCGAAGAAAGGGTCAATTGCTGTCACCAATCGAAGGTTCTGAGCTCAAGGTTTCTCTCTGGGGTGGCGGATAGACCTGAATATGGCCGGAGGTGGAGGATTTATAGAGTGAAGGTGACAGTAGGGCTGGAGGCGAGGTGAGGTTTGTGGTCATCGTGGGTCGTCTCTGGTGGAAGTCGTGGGAAGAGAGGTAGCTGGCGAGGATGAGGGGAGAGTGGTGAAGGTCGTGGAGGTGTTGGCGGTCGGTGAGGGTGGCTGGAGTGGAGGCGAAAAATAGAAAGAATGAACGTCTCGTGCAATGTCGAGATCGTGGGAGAGAGGGCGTCTCGAGGTGGGAGACGAGCTCCTGGCCGTTGGATCTTGTGATCCAACAGCCCAGGTCGAAGCGCTAAGGGGCGGGTAGGATTAGATCAAGGGCGAATTGATTAAGGGCCGTGATGGTACCACGTGGCGCGTCGAAGGCGAAGCACGAGCAGGCGGCGTGGATTAAATCAAGGCGACACGATCTAAGGGGTGCGATTGCGCCACGTGGTGCGCTGTGGGAGCGGCGCTGGCGAACGGTGGAGATGAGATGAAGGCGTCGATCGAAGGGTTGAGGTGTGGGGCGGAATAAGCGGTTGTGATGGAAAGGCCTGGGCGCGATCGAGTGGCGCAAAGAGTGACGCGTGGCGCGAGGGGAGTGAGGCAGGAACGGGCGGTGCAGATGAGAAGGAGGAAATGATCAAGCGGTTGGAAATTAAGGCGCACGTGGAAGGCATCTGGCCGTTGGATCAAGAAGAGATCCAACGGTCAGAGGTGTGGGCGGCTAAGGCAAGGGGAGCGGGCCGCGTGGCGCAATCAGAGGGCGCCACATGGCTAGCTGTGATTGGTTGAGAAGAGAAATGAGTTTAGAAAGAGAAGGAGGCCGAATTTGGAAAAACTCAAAACATGAAAGTTGTAGATCTTGATGAGATCTACAAGTTTCATGTTGACCAAGGACGGAGGTGAGATCAAATATGATACAAAATAATACAAATATACACATATATAGTATACAAAGAGGCCCAAAAACCCAACTTTTTCTTATGTGCTCCAAATTGGATGAAATCAGTCTCATTTTAAAGGTCTCTTAATGTGTATTATTCTGAAAGTGAGTAGACCTATTTTGGAGGTTGTATGAGGGAATTATGGGCTTTTTGTGAATCAGGGCTTCTAGATCTTTATTGGATATTTTTACATAGGAGATTTCTGACTTTCTTCCTCACATTATTAACTACGGTGTACATATTATAAGGGAGATGTTATTTTTATAGGTGAATATTTTACAAGTGATCTTGGCTTCTTATTTAATGCAAAATGAGTGCTAAAATGCCTATGTTATGAATGCATGCATGAATGCTAATTATGCATTAAAGAGGGAAATATGCATCTATTTACTCGGGAACAAGCTTCTATTTTCAACTTTTAGAGTGATGAATCACAGATTCATCAACCACCTATACTTAAACCTTGCTCGTCCTCCGAGCAACTAAATGAAATGCAAGAGTGAAATGAATTTAGGGTTCCATACCAAGGTCATGAACAAAAGTTGAAAATGGAGCTTGACTCCACCTTTGGATTAATTGTGTGGCGGAACCTTATCGGGACCTGAACTTAAGACATAACAGACTTCAAGTTTCACAAGTCTTCTATTCAAGACTCCTCAATAGTCAGATCAGAACAAATCCTCAAACGCAAATTTCTATTGACTATGATTCTTACTTGTACTGTGTAAGTGAAATGTAACTCTCCACATCAGAAATGACTCGGAACCAGCCTCCTCTAACGAGGTAACTCAATAACCTGGTCCAGTAACTCTTTCCTCGAGGAGCGGGGTATTCCCTTCTAAGTTCAAGTGCGACCAGCTCAAGAGGAGGGGGTAGAGAAAAGAATGGATGGTAGCCAGTGTAGCTACCTATCCCGGGATGCCTGACCAGTGTAGCCAAGTCATCCAGCTGCATTTCATTGCTAATATACATACTCCGACAGGTATTTTATTTTCACTTGGACCTGTCTGATTTTTTTTTTGGAGTTTTTGCAATATTTTTTGGTACTATATACAAGGTGCAGCATGTACATCAAGAGTTTTTTCCTCTTGAGCCAGTAGACTATCCCTCTTTTGAAGCATTATTGCAACCCAGAGCGTTCTGTCCTTAGACTTCAACACCACCAGACTAGGTTGAGATGCACTACCCTCCCTAGAGGAGGACGGATGTTTCCACCCGTGTGCTACTCCAAGCTAAAGGATTCTACCTCCTCACCATCTCATCAATGAAGTGCTACGTGCATTGTGCTTGTCCAAGTTAGGTCACCGTCTAAAAGAATCATGCGTGTGCTCGAGATGTTCTACTTAGACTAATCAAGATGACATGTGAACATAGACTTGCGGACTCAAAGAATTAAGTCACTTGACATGAGAAATCTTAAACTCCAGTTCCTATAAGGTTCCTCTGAAATTAGGTGGATTAAGGTCAAATCTAGTCCATTCTCAATATCTACTAATAACTTGGTTCAGAACCCTCTAACTTTTCACCTTGCATATGCAAGATATGCAAATGAGATGCTGATGACATGCTATGTATATGAAATGCAAGACTCTTTTTCTTTTCAGATGCAGAGATGATGTGCAAGAGTAAATAAGAAGCCTTATTTTCAACACATTATTATTATTATTTGACACACTGGTATACCTCCTATGATACAAGTATTTTATGAGTATTATACAAGTGTATTTTACAAAATATTTCTCAAATTTTTACCCCCCCCATAATTATTGCATAATATATACAAAAATACGCGAAAATACGCGAAAGTACGAGCTATGGGTAAAGTATATATTTTTATATATACACGCCCCCTATACTTAGCGTGTGCTATGTCCTCAGAGCACGAAAAGCGACTAAAAAGACATAGCTCGGGCTAAACGTAGGGAAGCTAAAATTACAAAAAGTATAGAAGTCGCTCCGCCCTCCTATACTTAGGCTCTTCACAACCTAAGTGTGGAAGAAGATCAAAATGGGGCGGACGAGGGCAAGAGGGGAAATGGATGAATATATACAAGGTGGGCATCGGTTCCCCCTATACTTAGGCTTTGGTCAGCCTGAGTATAGGACAGGAATGAGTATGAGAACCGATGTGATCTAGAGGATTTACAGATAACAGACTCAAGTGGCTCATCCCCCCTATACTTAGGATCTGGTCATCCTAAGTATAGTCCAAGATAGAGATAGATGAAGTTGGGAGGAGTTACTAGAGTCGTGAAAGGACAAAGGATAGAATGTACAGAAATGATGGTATGTACAAGTGAGTCGGTCTGAATCTTTCAAGATGTTGCTGATGGCTGGAGCTCACTGCTGCAAGGTCTCCTGCGCGGCTCGAGGTGTATCTGCTGAATCCGTCTCGCGCATAAACACAATCTCCTCAACGTGGACTAACTGCTCATTGGATTCGATGAAGTGTTTTAACAATTGTCCATTCACAAGGGATGTCGGTGTGTCATCTGCGAGATCTGAGATGTCGACACATCCGCTATCATGCACCGCTCGGACAATGAATGGGCCCGTCCACTTGGATTTCAATTTGCCTTGGAAGGTCTTCAGCCTTGCATTAAACAACCATACCTTATGTCCAGGAACAAAGGTCTTTTGTCTGATATATCTATCATGCCAACGCTTCACCTTGTCCTTGTACACCAAACTATTGTCATATGCATGATTTCTGACTTCTACAAGCTCATTCAGATCCATCTCTCTCTGCTTCTGCCTAAGGTGCGTGTTCCAATTGACCTTCTTAATTGCCCATTCTGATTTATGCACTAACTCTGCGGGCAAATGGCACGGCTTTCCGAATACCATTCGGAAAGGGGAGGTTCCTAGTCGTGTCTTGTAAGCTGTCCTATACGCCCATAAGACCTGATCCAAGATCTGAGACCAGTCCTTCCTGTCTGGGCGGACAAGATTTTGCAATATAGTCTTCACCTCCCGATTCGACACCTCAGCCATACCATTAGTCTGTGGGGTGGTAAGGGCTAGCGACATAGTGTTCGATGTCGTAGTCCTTCAAAAGTTTCTTCACCTCCCGGTTCACAAAGTGGCTACCCCCATCTGATATCATCATTTTGGGAATCCCGAACCTAGAGATGATATGATCTCTGATGAATTTACAGACAGTTCTGCTGTCTGCGGCTCGGGTTGGGATAGCCTCCACCCACCTGGATAGATAATCTACCGCAAGAAGGATGTATTCAAACCCGTGGCTAACAGGGAATGGGCCCATGAAGTCGATGCCCCAGGCGTCAAAGACATCACAAATGATGACAGGCTGCATTGGCATCTCATCCTTGGGACCAACGGTTCCTCCCATTCTCTGGCATACTAGGCACGACTTCGCAAAGGTGATGGCATCGCGAAACAGAGTCGGCCAGTAAAAACCACACTGAAGTACCTTCCATGCGGTCCTCTTCCCGGAGTGGTATCCTCCTGCCTCCAAGCTATGGCATAAAGAAAGGACACTCTTGTATTCCTCCTGAGGAATACACCGTCTCCAGACGCAATCCGGTCCTTCAAAGAAAAGAATCGGATCCTCCCAATGGTAGTGTCTCGCATCCGACTTAAGTCGGTCGATGCGGCTCTTGGGCCAACCCTCGGAAACCTTCTTGGAGACAAGATAATTCACGATGTTGGCATACCATGGGAGTGAGTCGACAACAAAAATCGACTCGTCAGGGAAGGAGTCTCGAATTGGTGAATCCTCAGAAGTATTAAGATCTTCGAGACGAGAAAGATGATCGGCTACTACATTCTTCTTTCCGGGTTTATCACGAATATCGAAATCAATATCCTGGATAAGTAAAATCCAACGAAGAAGACGTCGTGTCCTTCTTCTCCATCAAGTACCATAGAGTTGTGTGGTTAGTGAATACAATTACCTTGGCTCCAATTAAGTGAGATCTGAACTTGTCCAAGGCAAACACTACCGCAAGCATCTCCTTTTCCGTAACTGTATAGTTACGCTGAGCGGTATCAAGCACTTTGCTTGCGTAGTGAATTACAAACGGGACGCCATCCCTTCTTTGTCCTAACACAGCCCCAACAACAAAATCTGAGGCATCCGTTATGATCTCAAAAGGTAGAGACCAATCTGGGGCTTGTAGGATAGGTGCGTCCATGATCATTCCTTGCAATAGCTTAAAGGCTTCAAGTCATTTGTGATCAACAACAAACTCCATGTCTTTGCCTAAAAGCTCAGTTAGCGGTCGGGCAATCTTAGAAAAATCCTTAATGAATCTCTAATAAAATCCAACATGTCCGAGGAACGACCGCAACTGTTTGACGTTGGTTGGTGGCTGGAGTCGTCTGATCACATCCACCTTGGCAGGGTCAACCTCCATTCCTCTCTTGGAGATGACGTGCCCCAACACAATGCCCTCCGTCACCATGAAGTGACTTTTCTCCCAGGAGAGCACCAGATTAACCTCACAACATCTTTTGAGGACTCGATCCAGATTCCTAAGACAGGAATCGAAGGAATCATTGTGGACCAAGAAGTCGTCCATGAAGACTTCCAGGAATTCACCGATCATTTCGGCAAATACAGCAATCATGCACCTTTGAAACGCACCCGTAGCATTGCATAACCCAAAGGGCATGCGCCTGAAAGCATAGGTACCAAAGGGGCATGTGAATGTGGTCTTCTCCTGGTCCTCAGGAGCTATGGCTACTTGATTGTAGCCCGAGAACCCATCCAAGAAGCAGAAGAATTCTTTCCCCGCTAGTCTCTCTAGGATCTGATCAATGAATGGTAAGGGGAAATGATCCTTCTTCGTCGCGGCATTCAATCGTCTGTAATCCACACAGACGCGCCACGACGTGGGCACTCGAGTCACGATCTCCTCTCCATCCTCATTGGTGGTCGTCTGAATTCCCGACTTCTTCGGGACCACATGTATCGGGGCCACCCATTTCGAGTCGGAGATGGGATAAATAAAGCCCGTGTTGCACCATTTCTCTATCTCCTTCTTCACTACCTCTCGTAAATTTGGATTCAAACGACGTTGGAATTCACGAGAGGGTTTGGCTTCATTCTCCAAGTTGATATGGTGCGAACACAGAGCGCGATTTATTCTGTGGAGATAGGAAATGCTCCAGCCTATCGCCTTGCAGTTTTTCTCCAAGATCTCTAGCAAGCGAGATTCTTGCTCCTCGGTCAATCGCAAACTGATGATGACCGGATATTTCTTCTCCTGACCCGCAAGGAAGGCGTATTTTAGTGTTGTGGGTAAAGGTTTGAGCTTAGGTAAGGTGTGATCATCTAGGAAATCTGGCTCAATCGAATCTGGCTGAGTGTTGGAAGTGGCTGGATCTTTCTCTACAATGACTGCCACCAAATTATTCGGCTCTGGAGTCGGATCGTCAAAGGTCTCCATGAAATTGGCGAAAGCCACGTCTGACTCGTCATCCTCATCTTCTGATTGTCCTAAAGAGGGAAGGACTGACAAGCCCAGCTGGGCTTCTAAGTCATCGAAGATGTAGGGGGATGCAGGTTCTGAGCTGTCGTCTCTGAGGATCTCGCAAACTGACTCATGCACTGGATCATCTCCGGAAGGGAGGGACTCATCGATGCTGGCTGGGTTCTGTCTCCATGTCCCAACTATGTCTACATGATCGCAGTCTGCTTCGGTTGAAGAGTACTCGGTGCTGGATTCGGAATCCGATCTCTGCCATCTGGTTTGCTTCATCTCAAGTTCCTCATCTCCGCCTGGAGTTTGGAACTGGATCTTCCCTATCTTGTAATCAAACAAGGTCCCCGCTGTCCTGAGGAAGGGCCTGCCTAAGATGATCTGGGAGTCTCTCCAATTAGGAGGGGTTTCCATATCTAGGACAATGAAGTCCACCATGTATTCCTGCCCCTCGACTTTGATCACAACATTCCTCAATTCTCCTTGGGACCTCTTGGTTGATTTATCAGCGAACTGCAGGAGGGCTCTAGATTTCCTAAGAGGTCCGAGATTAAGCCGCTCATAGAGGGTTGTAGGCATTAAGTTAATTGAGGAGCCGTTATCTAGGAGAGTGCGTGCAAACGCAATGTCATCAACATGACTCACTACATAGTGTGCACCCATGTCTCTTCGTTTCCTTGGAAACGAGTTCTTTATTGCACAAGTCGTGGCTACTGACAGAACGTGTTTCTCAACATGGCTTTTGGTATTCCTGCTAACCTTAGTAGGTGTGCATCTCACCTTAAGGTACTTCTGAAATGCAGGAGTCATTTCCACGTACTTGTCAAAGGGGGTTGTGACCTTGATATATTTGTTGCAGACTTCTGCCATCTCAGGGTCATCTTTTTGGATTTTTTTATTTTCTTCTTTCCACCCATAAGAGCTCGAGGGAAAGGGATTATTGACTCTAACTCATATTCTGAAACTGAAATTTTTTCATTGAAAGCAGGAACTGAGTTCTGTACACGACTCGGACTCTGAAACAGACTCGGACTAAAAGAAACATGCTGGGACAAAACCGATGATGCATCTTCCTCTTCTTCTGGACGGTCCTCCTCAGATAGAGGTGCATGCTCTTCATCAGTTTCGTCGGACTCACTAATGATGCGGGTTTGCTGCTTCGAGGACCCAGAAGTCCTCTTCTTCTGCCGGTGGTGGTGATGGTGGTGCTGCTCCTCTCTTTCCTCCAAGTTCTCCTCATGTAGAGACTTGGCGGCTCCTTCCTTTGGTGCTCGTGCCCGATCAGGTACGATCACGGTCCTTCCGCTCCTGAGGGACATATGATTTACATTATCATACGAAAGGATCTCATGTTCAGATAAAGACTTATCTGAATAGTATACCTGATCACGAGGGCGGTTCTGGCCTTGATTTAGGCTGTTCGGGTTGGCCTGAACCTGGGTGGGAATTGGGGTCTTTGGCGCCATTTGTTGATCCTGGGTATGAGAAACACGATTCAGATCAGTTCTCATATCCAGATAGTCATTCTGGATCTGTTGGACCCTATCAGACAGGGTCTGGATCACCAAGGTGAGGAACTCCAATTCAGTGGGCTGAGCTGGCTAGTGATGCTGATTTGCAGACGAGGTTCTGTACTGTCCCTGCTGGCCATGGCCATACTGCTGATACTGCTGGGACGGACCCTGCTGGAATGCGCGCTGTTGCTGTTGAGGCTGGTATCCTTGTTCAGGCCTGGACTGAACAAAGCGTGGTGCAGGAACGGACCTGGTTTCTTGGTAAGCTGGGGAAGGTTGGTGAGGCTGACCATTCCCCATCTCTGCCTGTCTAACGATTTTCCACGGCTATACCAAAGCCCATTGATCTTGTACACCTGCAGAGGCTCCTCGTATCCGGTCTCCACTTGTGGGGGTGCATGCTGGTCCTGTTGGGTGTAAGTTTGATCCCAGCCACTCTGAGGCCCCGGTGCCTGTTCCTGTACAAGATGGACTCAATGTACAGGTACAGGTGGTGCAGAAGGGACAGGTAGCTTTATCTTAGCTACCTTCTCAGAAAGTTCCTCCACTTGCTTCGGTAGACGTGAAAGAGACTCAAGGTCCACGACTCTCTTGTGGATCTGCTCGACTATGGTTAGCTTGTCAGCAATCATCCCCATGCTGGGAATGAGGTCCTCTGTCAGATCCGCTACAGTCCTCTGGGTTATCTCATTGGATAAGATTGAGGGAGACAACTGATAACCTCTGGTGGCCTGCGACCTGTCGGTTTCTGCCATCTGCTCTAGTATCTTCCATACAGCGTCTTCATTCTTATTTGGATAGATTCCTCCACAGGCGGCACTTACTAACCCCTACATCTCCAGGGTTAGACCACATAACAAGGTCTGGACTAAGATCGTCTTAGAAATGCCGTGGCAAGGACATTTCTGAACTAGGTCATTAAACCTATCCCAGGCATCATGGAATGGTTCACTGGGTTCCTGGGAGAAACTTGCGATCTTTGTTCTCATTTGGTTATTCCTACTGAGAGGGTAGAACTTCTTCAGAAATAATTCCTTGAACTGCATCCAGGTTATACATATTACCCCTAGGTTGCTCAGCCAATGTGCTGCCTTATCTCCTAAGGCAAATGGGGTAGCCTTCAGTCTAATGTAATCCTGCCCAACCCTAGGATGGCTAAGGTTGTTGCAAACCAGCTCGAAGTCTCGGAGGAAGGCATATGGTTCTTCATGGGCATTTCCATTGAACTTCGGTAGCAGACTAAGGAAGTGGGGCTTAAGCTCAAATGCTTCGGCAGGAACCGCTGGTGCCAACCAACTTTGTATCTCATTCTCTACTGGGTTGTAGGCATCAACCATTAGTCGGTTGATTCCTCCTGCCGCAACGATTTGTCCCATTCTAGCCATGAGATCTGCATTTTATCGTTCGGTTGTGGCAAGGTGATTAAGAATTTGTCGCAACTGATCCTCATCCGGTGTCTGCTTCTATTCCTGGGTAAGAAACAAGGTTGGTGTTAGAGGACAACTCAAGGAAGGGATTCTTACCGAGGCGATGGTCTTCCTCGGTAAGCTCAAAGGAGAGGAAAGGGTTGGTTTGAGAGTAACCACCCTGGGTGTGAGGGAACCAGAACTCAAGAGGGTCGTGAGCCCTGGGTGGTCCAAGGTGCGCTTGGGCCGATGAAGAGGAGTTTTGTGGGGGGCTCAAAGAGAGATTGGTGAATAAAGAGTCGATATCCCCCCAGTCACTCATCTTGATTTGGCGAGAAGAAATGGGAGATCTAAGTGAAGATAGGAGTTGACTCCTACATGAAGCAAACAATTCAATCCAAGTCCCTGGTTTCACACTCAACACAGTGGAGGACTCGAAGTCGAGTCCAATTTATCTTGTAAATTTTAAGTGTGATTTTTCAAGCAAGATAGCAAGGATTTACGCGGCCTATAGGGAAGTTGGCTCAGAGCCGGATGCGTCTTCCCTGTTTAACCTGTAGCCTAAGATACCGCCGGTCCTTCCTTTCTTCGCTCCTATCCAGAGTTGGGGACTCAAAGACTGTGTCCCTATCTACCTGCAAGTAGGCGGAGGCTGACAAAGCTAGGCCTTGTTGCGAAGTACCGCGGGTTCGCCCCTGACTACCCGCGAACAGGCGGAGGTTACTTGGTACTGGTCAGTGAATCTAAAAATATCCAACTCGTGATATTTGCTAAGATCAGTTGGCCCGTGATATGGAAGGCGGGGATTTGGGATCTGCCTTAAGGTGTTCACACACACTCAAGTACCCGCACTCAGCTTGAAAACAAGGTCGGGGATTAGTCTCCCGCAAACAATTTTTCCAATTTTATTGATTGTTTTGGTCAATAATGTTAGCAGTCCCACTTTTTAAGTTAAGTTCTCACTTGTTAGTCCAACCACACAGCACGCCTATCGTCCAGTCCCAATTTCTGTTTAATTTAAGTTTGAAAAACAGAGGAAATCGAGAAAAGTCGATGCACGAAAAACAATGATGCATATGCTGAGTTAAGAAGACTTACAGTGATCCCTTCGCTTGTATGCAGGATGCAAAACAGTATTGAAATTTTTACACTACATGCATATGCATACGACAAAATCCGCTCCTAGACAGGCAGTTCTATTAGCTAGTGAAGAACAGGTTGATTTGACTAGATCTGCGGTCTAAGTGCGTCTTTTAAGTGTATTGTGGTCCTAAAAATTACGAGCACAAGCAATTCCTAGAGTGGCTCGAGTTACCGCTAGTGCAAGCCTAAGTTACAATTCAAACCACACAGCACACGGAGACACAGTTCCACTATCTTTACACACGCAAGAACCCAAACGGGAACCGTTGGAAATGATGCGAAAAAATGTGGAAATAAATAAAAGTACAAGTTCTCTCAAATCACTCAAACAGATTAAAATGCAGGTTCCTCGAAGCGTCTTCGACTCCGGCGTCCCTCGCACAAAAACAATGAGGTCAGATAGAGAACGACACAAAAATGCAAAAATTAAAGGAAAGAAAATATTCAAAAGAAAATCGGGGGTCAGACTACCCGGGGATAGAAAATCAAACAATCAGAATTTCACTGCAAATTAACCTAAGTCGTGCCTCCTCGACAACGGCGTCATTTTGATAGCCGCTCTCGCTACCCTTGTTAATTCGAGCAAATTAATGATCAAATTAATTGATGATGTTCGTTGCAGTCGGATAACGAGAGGGAATATCAAAAACCACTTTTAATTTAATCAAGTCAATTTCAAGTGGCAACTTTTTTTACTTGGGAAGTCCAAGGTCGAACTCAGGGAGGCATCTGTCTCTTTAGGTGGATTTTTAGCAAAGCTCCAGTGTTTGATTTTCGAGGAATAATTTTTTTGGTCTTTTTCTAATTTCTATGCACGACACATGCAAAAATCAAGCCAATTTAGAACTTAAATCCGTTAAGTATTCAAATGAAGTCCAAAAATAATGAAAATTGGCCAGTTGATGAAATATGATGAAATTAAGCTACCCTATTTTTTTGGAATTTTCTGACACTAAATGAATTTACTGTGAAATAAACATGAATGTAGGGTAATTTTGACTAATTTAATTTTAATAAATATCAAATCACAAAATTTTGGGGAACTATGATTATCCTAAATAGATCTAATGATGAGGAATCCAGAAAAATTATCAAAACTTAATTTTGATGTGAAATGAACCTATTAAAAATGAATTAAGGAAATCACCAATTAATTATTTAGACCTTGAAATGCGTGCAACTGAGATGAACTTTTTATGCAATGTTAAGTAAATTATCATAGAGCTACTGTGATTTTTTGGGAATTTTTTGAGTTACAGGGAATTAACTATTAATTAAAAGGTCCAATTGGGCAAAATATCATAGAAATAAACCAATTAATTAATTAAAAATTCCACTGCTATCACAAAAATATGCCAAGTCTCACATAAGATAAAGGACAAGTTACACTACAACATGCAATTTTTGGAATTCAAAAATGATGCAATATGGACAGCTAAATATGCGTGCAAAGACAGGGGTATAACAGCAATACAGAAATTTAAAATTGCTTAAAGATAAATATGCTGACAGTGATCTTAATGCAATTACCTATAATGTAGGGCGTGGAATGCAATTTCTCCACTGACTCACGTGCTCCTCACGTGGATGCGCTTCACAGGGACTAGTTTGCAATTTCTGAAAGTTCCCAGGGCCTCTGTGAAATTTACCCAGGCCGCATGTGCTCCTCACGTGGGACGACCTAGGCTCGAGTGACTTCGGTGGCTCGGGATGAGGCTCTGGCACCCTGGAGGTTCGGTTGGAGGCTCGGAGTAGCTTCAGGTGGTCCGAGCCTAGAGGTCGGGGTAGAGGCTCGGACCAGTCGTCGTGGCGCGATCAAGACCGTAGGATCAAGGGTGATCCAACGGCTGATGGATGAAGACACGTGGCGAATATGAGTCCGTCAGATCGTTGAACGATCCAACGATGCGGAGTGAGGCGACGGGGCTAATCAGCGACCGTAGGATCACTTATTCATCCAACGGTGATGGAGCTTGCTCCAAAGACGACGACGTGGCACACTAAACATCGTTGGATCTAGAAGGATCCAATGGCTCTGTGATGCTCCGGTTGACTGGCGACGTGGATGAATGCTGACCGTAGGATCACTGATCGATCTGACGGTTCTGTGCAGCTCCGGTCGTGGGCGACGTGGCAGGAAGCGGACCGTTCGATCAAGATGACCGAACGGTGGCTGGAGCTTCATCTTCAACGGTCCTCCGCCACCTGCAGAGGAGAAGGCGGGGCTCCGGTGGAGGGGAGCTTGCTCCTCCCTAACCTCCAGTCGTCGATGACGCTCGCCGGAGGGTATGAGGTAGCTCGGAAGACGCGGAGCATGGAGGCGAAGCCTCCGGTGGCTTCAGAAGCGGTGGAGATGTGCTGGAGCTCGCTGGCGATGAAGCTCGAGGGAAGCTCCGACGAGCTTCCGGCCAGTGAAGTGAAGAGTACCTGCAAGGGGTTAGGGAATAGCCGAAGCACGTGGAGTTGCGTGGAGGTATGGGAAGCGAACGGCGAGGCCTATGGCGATGCAAGGGTGGTCCGGCGATGGTGCACCGCCCAGATGGCGGAGCTGGAGTCGATGGAAGGTGAAATGCGTCATTTGAAGGAACGGAATGGTGCGCGAAGGTCGGAGCTCCATCGCGGAGCTCGGAGAGGTGAAGGTGGAGCGAGAAGATCACGGTGGAAGGAGAATAAAATCGTAGAAAAACAAAAATAAAAATAAGAAGAGATCGGAGGAAGATGGAGGGGGTTACCTGGGGATTGATGCTCGGATTTGAGCTCCAGGTCTTCGCTTGAGGGATTGGTAGGGTCCCGAGCTCGTGCAGCTTCGCGGAGGGAGGCTGCGACAAGGCGGAGCTCGTCGTGGATCTCACCGGAGAAGAAAGCTGTTTTCGCTCGAAGAAAGGGTCAATTGTTGTCACCAATCGAAGGTTCTGAGCTCAAGGTTTCTTTCTGGGGCGGCGGATAGACCTGAATATGGCCGGAGGTGGAGGATTTATAGAGTGAAGGTGACAGCAGGGCTGGAGGCGAGGTGAGGTTTGTGGTCGTCGTGGGGCATCTCTGGTGGAAGTCGTGGGAAGAGAGGTAGCTGGCGAGGATGAGGGGAGAGTGGTGAAGGTCGTGGAGGTGTTGGCGGTCGGCGAGGGTGGCTGGAGTGGAGGCGAAAAATAGAAAGGGCGAACGTCTTGCGCAAGGTCGAGATCGTTGGAGAGAGGGCGTCTGGAGGTAGGAGACGAGGTCCTAGCCGTTGGATCTTGTGATCCAACGGCCCAGGTCGAAGCACTAAGGGGCAGGTAGGATTACATCAAGGGCGAATTGATTAAGGGCCGTGATGGTACCATGTGGCGCGTCGAAGGCGAAGCGCGAGCGAGCGGCATGGATTAAATCAAGGCGACGCGATCTAAGGGGTGCGATTGCGCCACGTGGTGCGCTGTGGGAGCGGCGCTGGCGAACGGTGGAGATGAGAGGAAGGCGCCGATCGAAGGGCTGAGGTGCGGGGCGGAATAAGCGGTTGTGATGGAAAGGCCTAGGCGCGATCGAGTGGCGCAAAGAGTGATGCGTGGCGTGAGGGGAGTGAGGCGGGAATGGGCGGTGCAGATGAGAAGGAGGAAATGATCAAGCGGTTGGAAATTAAGGCGTACGTGGAGGGCATCTGGCCATTGGATCAAGAAGAGATCCAACAGTCAGAGGTGCGGGCGGCTAAGGCAAGGGGAGCGGGCCGCATGGCGTAATCAGAAGGCGCCACGTGGCCAGCTGTGATTGGTTGAGAAGAGAAATGAGTTTAGAAAGAGAAGGAGGTCGAATTTGGAAAAACTCAAAACATGAAAGTTGTAGATCTTCATGAGATCTACCAGTTTCATGTTGACTAAAAAGGAGATGAGGTCAAATATGATCAAAAAAATACAAATATACAAATATACACATATATAGTATACAAAGAGGCCCAAAAACCCAACTTTTTCATATGTGCTCCAAATTGGATGAAATCAGTCTCATTTAAAGGTCTCTTAATGTGTATTATTCGAAAAGTGAGTAGACCTATTTTGGAGGTTGTATGAGGGAATTATGGGCTTTTTATGAATCAGGGCTTCTAGATCTTTATTGGATATTTTTACACAGGAGATTTCTGACTTTCATCCTCACATTATTAACTAAGGTGTACATATTATAAGGGAGATGTTAATTTTATAGGTGAATATTTTACAAGTGATCTTGGCTTCTTATTTAATGCAAAATGAGTGCTAAAATGCCTATGTTATGAATGCATGCATGAATGCTAATTATGCATTAAAGAGGGAAATATGCATCTATTTACTCGGGAACAAGCTTCTATTTTCAACTTTTAGAGTGATGAATCACAGATTCATCAGGGGGGGCTCATTTTATAAATGACAAGGTAAGGGCCCTTTCTAACGAGTTCAACATTGACCATAGAGTTGCCATGCCATATCACCCTCAGACTATTGGTCTTGTTGAAGTATCGAATTGGGAGATCAATACTATATTGCATAAGATTGTTCGTCCATACCGAAATGATAGGTAATAGCTTTTGGACTCGATATTGTGGACCTATAGTGCTTCCTTCAAGACACCCTTGGGCACATCTCTCTTTCGGCTCATTTATGCAAGCCATGCCACTTACCATTCGAAATAAAGCATAAGTCACGTTAGGCAGACATGAATATACTATTGGATCCCAAGAGTGTAGGAGATCAAAGGAAAGCAGAATTGACTGCCCTAGAGGAGTTGAGAGACACAAACTTCTCAAGTAGCCTACAATATAAGGATAGAGTGGAGATATGACATGGTTCTCATATCAACCATAAACAGTTTGAGCCGAATCAGAGAGTATGGCTATTTGATGCTAGGTTGAGATTATTCTCAGGGAAATTACAAGCAAATGGAAGGGACCATACTTGGTCTGAAAGGTGCATGACAACGGAGTTATTGATATATATGAGTTGTCATCTGATTCCACTTTTCGGGTTAACGGTCAGTGCTCGAAGCCATATCTTGATCACGATCTGTTAATTGTTGATGGTGCCCCTATTCATTTTATATGGGATGTGATCTTTGACTCACATCATTTGCATCTCATACATAATTATCACTTCTTCTACGCAGCTGTATGCATCCAGATTGTCCATATCATACATTCTTTTTATATGATACCCCAAATTTATCTTATGATTATGCTATACTTAGGGGACACTTTGCCCTAAGTATAGTGAGGGTATGAACATGTGATTATTCATTTGATTCTATTTACCTATGTTTGTTGCCTATACTTAGGGAGATTTTACCCTAAGTATAGGGGATATCATTTTTGTACATCCTATTCTTCGGTTTTCCCTTGTGTACAGTCTTCTATACCTAAAATTACTTGATCCTATGTATAAGAGGATCACCGATTCCCATTCATTATGTTCTTTCATTCGTTGTTGTAGTATAATATTCTTTTCACTTCCCCATACTCAGCACGAGTTATGTCTTCTTTCATCGCTCTTTTTCACTCTGAGGACATTGTTCAGGCAAAGTATAGGGGGTGTCATATATATTGTATATATACTTTATCCATAACTCGTACTTTGTGTGTGCTAATAATATGGCTAAAAATCACAAAAATTTTAAAAATTTTCTCTTATATAAACCTTCTGTAAAAATTAGCTTTGTACAAATTTTTGCAAAAAAGATTTTGATTGTAAATAATTTTCTATCAAAATCATGTATATAGAACAAAATTTTGGGAAAATGTTTGAAAAAATTTGTTTGTAAATGTTTGTACAAATATTTTGCAAAAGTTTTTCCTTCTTTCCTGCATTCAAAAAATTTCATAAAAATTGCATATTTTTGAAAATATTCATAAAAAGAGTTTTGTATATACTTGCATGTGCATTCTTCTGAATCATGGTTGACATTTAATCTAATCTGGAACTAAATTGAAAAAAAGAGCTTGGTTAAGACCTTAATACACTTAACTTCAGAGTAACCATATAGGATTTGGAGTTAAGACTTTCCAGGTCCATAATGACTTAATTCTTTAAGTCCAATTAACTTCAAAGGAACCTTAATCCATGCATGACTCTCACAGACAATAGCTTGACATGGACACACACCTTACACGTAGCTCTACACGGATGAGGTGGTAAGGAGGCAGATCCTTTGGCTTGGGGTAGCATACGATGGTAGTACTGCTAACTGGAACCTCTCGTCTTCCTCTAGGGAGGGATGTACGCCTCAACCTGGTCTTGTGGCATTGAGGTATAAAGACAGGAGTATGTGGGTTGTAATAATGCTTCAAAAGAGGAATAGTCTACTTGCTCAAGAAAGAAAACTCCTTATATATGCTGCACCATGTAGATATGTTGTACATATGCACATCAAAAAAATGTGCAAAATCAAGGAAATCTCCAAAAAAAGGGGACATGCCTAATTAAAAATAAAATGCCTACTTGAGTGTATATAGTGAATAAGCAAAGCGTAAGTATTCCACCGTCTCATCTCATGGAATCTTGCAGCTGGAGACTTAATTATACTAATTATGCTCTGAGGGATATGTGGCTACACTGGTCACGATCCATTCTCTTCTTTCCGCCTCTAATTGAGCTAGTTGCACTTGAACTTAGAAGTAATACACCGCTCCTTGAGGAAAGAGCTGCTAGATCGAGGGATTAGAGTTACCTTTTTGAAGGAGGTTGTTTCTTTACCATTTTTTAGGTGTTGAGCTGCATATCACTTACACAGTACAATGAAAGATACATAGTCATTAGATTTTGCATGCGTAGACTTGTTCTAACCTGGTTATTAAGGAGGTCTGACTATGGAATTGTGGAACTTAGAGGTTGTTGAGTATTAAACCTATCTCCCAATAAGGTTCTGCCAAACTAATAATCCAAAGGTCTGAATGAGCTCCATACTGCAATTTAATGAAGATAATTTTAATAATTAACTTTGGTTCTTTTTCTTTTCTTCTCTTCTTTTTCACTTATTTTTCAAATAAGTGTTTGCTAAGGGACTAGTGAAGGTAAAGTATAGCAAGATGATGAATCTACGATTCTCATTCTTTATTCATTTATTTTAGCTATATCTATTAGCAAAACTACATGTAAATACATTAAATTAACTTTGTGCATGCGATTGTTAATATCTCTAAGTTAACGCATATTCTTCAAAAAGAAAAGAAAAAGAAGGATATATTTAGAATAAATACAAGGTGATCCAAACCCCAAGAGAGGTCGAACCTTAACCTTATCGATATGAAATAAGTAGCGATAGATAGTGTGCCTTGTACCTATTACCTACACATTTAAATAATTATTTATATTTATTTTTTACTTTTTGTGAAAACCATATTATTTTTTAATGCTTGTATAAATTACTAATAATAATATAAAAATAAAAATCAGAAAATACAAATTAAGTGAAAATAAAATCCACAATTCAATGTACAAAGGTCACATGTGTGTATGTATATACTCTATCTATTTATTTAATACCCTTATATAAATTACAAAAATAAAATAAAAATTATTTTATACTCCTCAAATTATTTTGTAAATAAGTAAAATATAAAATAAAATATATTTTTGTAAAAATAATAAAATAAAAATACTTGTACATAATACAAAGGTAAAGTATAATTGTATATAGCACTTAATATTGTATATACCTTATTTCTATTTTTCGTAAAAATAATTAAAAATCACACAAAATAGTTTATAAAATAATAAATGTTTCTTATTTTGTACACTTTTATGTTAAAATCATTACTATTTTTATTTAATTTCTTTCATTTTTAAAAATCTTAATTCCTGATTGGTCCACGTAGGATTGTTGACCATCGGTAAACCTCTTCCCCCATGTCGGGTCGACCAGATTCCTGCTCTATGGAGCATCTTCTCGGACTTTCCCCGATCAAACCCGATTTCCTTTTGCCTCGATTCCACCGCTCAACTATGCTCCTAGGATCCGTTATCCTCATGGATCCCTAGGTGCAATCAGATCTGCCTAGGGTTTCGCATCCCTCTCTAGTCTTTGCAGACCCTTGAGCACTCCTATAAATATGATCCTCCTCCTGTGCACAAGAGCTCGCTTCTCGCGCCACTCTTCTCCCTTTAACACCTTCAGCATCATGACAGGTACTCGTAGGTGTCCTTAGGGAGTCGAATCAGTGACCAGTAGTGTTTGCTCAGCTCGTGGTCAGACATCTCCGCTGCGACGAGCCTTCCAGCCTTCCCTAGCTTGGTAGAGGCCATAACCCCGCCAACCCTCTCCGCCCGATGTTGTTGAGCTCTTCAGAAGCCTCAGCTACCCTCTATATCACTTCCAATTCTCGTTTGCTTCAATTTCATCTTCCATCAACGTCATAATTCACCAGCTTCGACCAGCTGGTCGGAGCCCCATTCCACACCTTCATTCGCACCAATTGAATCGCCAACTCACCTCGCATCTTCCTACGCATCTTTACCCCCTTGGTCTCGCTCATCAGAGCTAAATTGAGGATGGATCACCTTCCTCCACATCCGTCGGAAATCAAGCTCCTTCGCTTCTCTAAGTTTTCAAGCAAAAACATGACTGGAGCCACGTCCCCGAGTCTTGCTTTCCTTTACATGTGCCCGATCATGCGAGGAGACCCATTTGGTACCCCAACTGCTCCGACAGAGCATCTCAAGGAGGAGCATCGCCGCGATGCCCATCTGACTGACCTTCCTTTCATTAGAGCATCCCACTCGACACAGAGTACTTCTACGACTGGGTCAGATCCCTTAGAGTCTTCATCGGAGCGTCGGATCTTGGTCCTTACTCAGTTGAAGTTCGCATGGGCCAAGTTCGTCCTGAACCTCTTTTTGTCGTTCGATCAGGGGCTGCTTTCCAGATCCGATCAAGGTCGTATGACCATGCCTTCATCCTAACGGTCTGATCAGATCTTGGGGGTTCATCTACATGCACGATCTAGCCTTATTAGAGCCGTCAGATCCATAATGTAGCAGTGAATCTAAGACGCGCATCCCCGACAGTATCAGAGTTGTCACATCCTTTTTAGGGGAGTATCAGAGCCATCCACCTCCATAAGCGCATGCCACGTGCCCCCCTCTACCTGGGTATATTTCCTTTTTACCCTGTCGCTTTCCTTATTTAGTTTCAGTCCAATAAATGTAAGTGTAGTTAAAAATATTCATGGCTTGGACCCTCTAGTTTCAATATTTGCATTTCAATCCAATCAAGTTTGAGTCACATGTGTCCCTACGTGTTTGTTGGGTTATTTTCAACTTCTGTCATGAATGAATGTTATACTTTGATATTTACACTTATACCCATATTTTTCTGGATTACGTGCTGCACATATTTTGAGTGGACTATTTGCATCCTTGACCCTAGAACTTTAATATATGTTATCTATTTGGTCCTAAAATTTAAACTATTTGTACTTGGGTCCATGTGAATTGTTTTTAATTACACATACTTTATTTGAAGCCATAAATATTAAATCGACTCTAAAAAATACCTAACAATTATCTATAGCTCCTGCTAGTACGTAACATTTATGATGATTTTTATGTGTTGATTTGCGTGTTTTTTATAATATTAAAAATTCAAAAAAAAACCTAAAAAGTGTCATGTTTATGTTATAAAAATTATAAAATTATAATAATTCGAAAAATCCTTGAATGGGTCTCGATCTTTAAATTGTAACGATTCGGGTCCCAGGGCCATTAATGTAATGAACTTTTTGGGGCTAATGACAAGTATGTCCTTGTTTAAAAGTTGAAACTCAACCCCCATTCCCTTCCCAACAAGGTCATATTCGTCATGAACCAAAAAATTTCCATTTCCTAAATGCTCCTGGGACCTGAATCGTTACAATTTAAAGATCGGGACACATTCTGGGATCGGACCCATAGATAGGAACCCAAATTGTAATTTACCCTAGAAAAAACCCTAAAATTAAAAAACACTCAAAACTTATAAAAATTGTATAAATTAAAGAAAGATCCAAAAATAGTATTTTCAGTTTTTGTTTGTTGGTTTTTACTTGTATTTTATCATAATATTACTATCCAAGAATTTTAGGCATTTTAATTATTTTAATTTGCAAATTATTCCTGACTATGCACTGTTTAGTCTTTTGATCACTGTTTAATTTATAGAAAATCTAAAAAATCAAAAATGGCCACAAAAATTGTCAAAAACACTTTAAAAAATTTAAAAGCCAAAAATATTTTTATTTCAACTTTTTGATTATTTTTTACAATTTTAAAAAATACAAGAAGAGTGTTGTGTGTGTCTTTTATCTTTTGTGCTTATTAATACTTTATTGAAAATTAAAAATTTGAAAAATTAAAAACCATCAAAATGTTTTGTCTTTAGAAATCCAACTGCTTAGTTTTTAAATCGTGCTTTGTATTCGACCCTGGTCGTTTTTAAATCGTGCTCTATGTGTTTGACCATGGTCGTTTTTAAATCGTGCTCTTTATGTTCGACCATGGCCGCTATACCAGGTAAATAAAATAGTGAAGCCACTTACACTTGAGTGATTTATCTTTGAGTGGCTATTTTTCTCATTGATTGCGTTGATTAATTTGGTTCACAATGACATTAGATTAATTTCATACTTAACCTTAGTTGATCGGTGCATCATTACCCATGTGTTGCCCCGTAGCATGGGTCAGGTGTGTATCATTGCTCCATACACCGTTGACTTCCTCAGTAAGTGGTGGAGGTGGAAATGATGGATCCAAAGGGGAAAGGAAGTCTGGTCGGTAAACCAACATATGGTCTACAACAGGCCCAGCTCGAGCGCCTACACGTAATATACGTGATGGATGGTTGTTGGCTGCTAACTTGGCCGAGGCTGATGGGGTTGTGATGGCTCACCTTTCTTCGCCAACTGAACATCACTAATGGTGCTCACGAGCAGCTCCAACTACTTGGTGATCTGGTCTAGCTTGTCTAGGTTTTGAGTCATTTATTCTATCACAGCGAGCTTCTCGAGATCCTGTGACCGCTTCTCAATAATGACAACCTTTGAAAGATGGCCCCTGATGATACTGAGGTTGGAGATCCCATCTTTATCTGCCTCTCGGGTCGTTTTCCATATGCACTAGCTTCTAGAGGACTTGTGGTTGTTGGTATGTGTGCGATGAAGATAGGGAGGACTCTCCTTCAGCCATTTCTTCAAAAATTTGTCATACCACATCTATATCCTTGTTGAAGTGAGATCCTCCGCATGAAGCATCTACTAGCCTTTGGCATTCTACTTTCAGACCCCTAAAAAATTCTGGACCAGGCCAGTCTTCGGCATATCATGATGGGGGCACTTCTCCTGTAGGTCTGTGAATTGCTCCCAGGCTTCTCGAATAGACTCATGTGCAGCCTGGGAGAAGTTGCTAATCATGGCTTGTATTTGGTTGAGCCAACTGAGAGGGTAGAACTTGTGAAGGAACAAAGATTTAAGTTCCTCCCAGGCTGTTACAACTTTTCCCAGATGATTGACCCAGTATAGGGCCTTGTCTTATAGGTTGAAGGGGAACACCATCATCTTCGCTACATACAATGGAATGTTGGGGTAGTGGGTAGTTCGACAGATGCATGAGATCTGCTGCAGGTTAATGTATGGTTTCTCATTCTCATGGAATGATGACAAAAGAGCGAGGAACTAAGTCTTGAGCTCAAAGTGAGCATGTACTGATGGAAGGAGGATCCATTCAGTCATTTAGCAATCTCTAATATTGTATGTCTCCTTTAGTGTGGGTTTCTACCTCTCAGGTTCAGGTTCTTTTGCGCCAGGTTCATCATGGGGTTTGTCTCCTCCTCCTCCAACTAGTTTGTTTCATAGATCATTCACCACGTCTTGAAATGCGATCTGAATAAGATCATGCTTTGTCAGTAGTTGTTGTATGGCATGTATGGAAGCCCGCAACTAAGCGTTGACTTGGTTGTGGTCGGGTCTTTGATTTGACTCCATATGTGGATGTTGTTGTCCTTTCTCTTTTCCTTGAGGTGTCATCTCTAGGTCTGAGTCTGAAGAGATGAATTCTATATTGGGATCCGGAATTGGAGCTGGCTTCTATCTGAAATGCGAAACAATCCCATGAGACCACCTGAAATTGAATTCTAGCTGCCAAGATGAACCAGAGATCAGGGACCATCTCAAATTATTGTGAAATGGAGAAAATGATGCAGACTGAAATCGACTCTCATTCACAATGGCGAACGTGGGACAAGAGTAGTCCGAGTTTATTGGGTGGTCAAAGAAGGTGGAAAAAAATGAGGAGTTTGGGGATCAACCTACAAGGTTCGAACTAGGTTCTCGATAATCACCTCGAATTATTAACGTTCTCGAGTCCATGGAATCGATGTGGGCATCAGCAGAGTCTCGACTAAACCATCCATGGATTGCCATCGTGGAGCAAAAAAGATCGTTGCTGGAGGAAAGATACGGTGGTCAACTAGAAATAAGGAGTGTAAAATTGTAGAAAGGCTCAAACTGGGTGGGGGTCAAAGAGAAAGACACATATGACAAAATTTACGCAATTGTGCGGGAGTTTACTTTTGAACCTTAACTAGATCTATACAAACACAATACAAAATTAGGTACACCAACTCATGCCGTGAGAAGCTGTTAAGGATCGGCTATTTATTATCTTTTCATTTTTAAAGTTGTTATTTCAGACATATCTTTTCAAAAGTCCTTAGCATGCTAACCATATAGGAGAGAGAGTACTGCCAGAAAAGTTATCCCGTATGTGCCCTCCATCTATGTAACATGTAGTCTATACTTTTTGAGGTCCTTGTAACCCTTCTCGGATCTCTACTCAGCCAAAGAAATTGAGAAAAGAAGTCCATATGCGAAACTGCTATTTCAGACCTCGCTCGCAATAGAATCACCCGTGAGCGTGCAAGGACCTACTTGGATGCACACCAATGAGACAGACACACCCGTGCGTGTGTGGCCTAAGCTCAGTACTTTAGACTATGTAGTTGTTCTACATAAGGCGGGAACACCATCGCTGACAAATCCCTACTCGATCACGTACGATAGAAGCACCATTACTTCAGAAATCCAGGCGATACACAGGAAGTTACAGACTGGACTTTTAGCTATAATTCTTAGCCGGTCGCGATTGCTCATGAGAGGGGTTTTGGTCCCCTCCTAAGGTACCTGAAAACAATGAGGACTTTATGAACCCAAGCGATGATAGTCCATAACATATTTTAAATAAGGTCAAAGTTTATTTAGCAGTCTCCTTGTTTTAATTTTTGGATTTTCATTTTTTGATCTTTATGCATTCACGCGCCTAACTTTTTGTAGATTTTCTTTTAAGTCCTTAGGTGCTCAAAATCAGAGGAAGATAGCTAAAAAGTCATGCAAGTTGATTCGATGATGGAGGTCTCACCATTGAATCCAATGATGCATGCTGAGTTAGAAGACTTACAATGCTTCCTTGCTCTCTTCATGTGGTATGCAAAACAAAATTTTTAAACCTATCTACATGGCAACGTGCAATCAACAAAATCACCCTAAACAGTACTGCTATTAATCGTGAAGAACCATAAGTTAATTATTCAAAGATAAACCATAGAGTCCGATCTTGGAGACATCCCAGTACCCGCTACAACGGGTCCTGTTAGCATTTTATGATGTCTCTCGCGACGTGTGGGTTTAAATCCAAATAACTAACATTTATTACTTTGACTAGATCCAAATGTAAGAGACTATAGGTACATGCATTATTATTAGGGTTTGGACCTAATTACTGAGACACGCGTCCAAAGTCTATGGCTTCATGCACACAAAATAAATAAAAAGGAGGAAAACTAAAAATAGCATGAAATAGAATAAAAGGAGGTAAAATACGGAAAACTGTGTAGAGGTCCTCGGTCGAAAAGACACCCGAGTACTGGACCTCGTGGGGGAGAATAGTGTCCAAATTATTACAAGTTATAAATAAATGTGTCTCTCTCACCAATAAATAAATAAACCTAATCAAATTCTTTGCTAGTTATTTTCTCCTTACTTCATTTGTCGCCTCTCCAACTGGTCAAAAAGGGAAACACTAGTCTCCACCAAACTCGGTTGCACAGGTCTCCTAGAAGTTATCCTCGCATAACGAGCCCTCGCAGCAAATTCACAAAGAGATATATGCCAACACTGATAAACAAATAGTGTCATAAAAATGAATTATATACAAAAAATAGTTGAATAAATATGTGCAAGCAAAAATAAATCACTAATTAAATCAATTGATCAATGAATAAGAAAATGAATGTACAAAAAAACTACAAGAAAGGCTACACACATATGCTCCTCAGCAACAATGCCATTTGATGGCCACGAGTTTAGTGAGGGTCTAGAGATCTTGCAAGGCAAGAAAACAAGTCGATGCGTTGACTTCTCAAGAAATCCATGGTCAATCAACAATTAACCCATGATATAATAATGGTAGTGAAAAGCAAAATTAAGTTAAAATTTATTATTCTCAACAAATTATGTGTATAGCAAGTATGTAGAGGTCGAACCACAGAGAGCAAAATTGTATCCTACATTTATAACAAATCCAAGTATATTAAGTACAAACAAATGATACATACATACATACATACATATATACATATAGACACACACACACACACACACACACACACACACACACACACACACATATATATATATATATATATATATATTTGTGGGTTTTTATTTTATATTTTTTGTTTCTGATTTTATATTTTTGTATTTTCTTTTTATATTTCTGATTTTACATTCCTTTTTTTAATATACAATATCATATATGAAGCTATTAATAGAATATAGAGTAATATAATTACAAATACTAGTAAACATAAATAAAATACAGAAAAAATGGCTTTTGATTTCTATATATTTCTAAAAATAATGGTAATTAAATACATTTACTTAAGTGTTAATTATCCACAATATAATTCAGTATAGAAAGGAGGAATTATTGGTGAATTTTATTGGTTTGATTAAGCCAGGGGTTTAATTAATGACTTTTAGCATTTTGAATACGAGATTCATCAGCTATGTATGGTATATGTATACTTGGGTTTATTATAGTTTTTATTTCATTTTATCTCTTTATACCATCATATATATTTATCTTTGATTTTTAAATGATTGTCGTATTTAAATTGGCCTTCATATACCTTTTAAGTTATGTAGATTTTATATTTTTAAGTATGTTTGGTATTAAATTTTACATTTTAAAAGATGATTTGTTATTTCATTTGAATTTATGACCGAGTTTATATTTAGATTTGGTTGATTCTAATGTCTTTATTAAGTTCTATCATGTTTTATACTATTTTAACTTTTTATATTATTAAAATATGTAAAAGTTGTATTTTTATTAAACTAGAAAGTCAAAAATCTAGGTAATATAAGCTATTTTTATAAAATAATATTCGAATTTGAAAGTTATGACCATCACATTTCAAATTAGAAAGCATTATATAACTTGAACTTAAAATTCGTTACGATCCTGAATATTTCTGAAATATTAGGTAAAACTCTTTATGTCAATATATCAAATATATTTTCATCAATTTTTAGTCCTAACATATGAGAAAAAGTCAATAAATCAATCAAGTCCTCTTCTAACTCCACCTATGGAGAAATCATATTCCTCGAGGCCGTAAAATCGAATAGCGTAAAACTTTTGCACTGAATGGGGACTAAATTTATGATTCATTATTTAGTATGTTATCATGTTATATGGCTCAAAAACAATATCAAAAAAGTCAAAATTTAAATTCTATGATCTTTGATCGAAATATGAGTCTGTGATTGTTTTAAACATCTGGATTTTCTCCCGCCAACAAATATGGATGTGTCTTTTGAGCATGAGTCCAGAACTTCTAAACCTCATATATATTCCAAAAAATAAGTTCAAACTATGGGAGAACTGTAGAAACTCTGAAAGTCACCGAATTATTCAAATCATTAAAACTTTCGCAAGATAATGTACCCGATGATCGGAACAATCTAGATGATTATTCATCGGACTTGGATGGAACACAAACACTCTAATCCTAGATCTAATACCAATTGAAAGAAGTAAATAAACCTTTTTGGAACTACAAACCATGTTAACATGGAAAAAAGAGCAAACTATTTGCAAAACATTATGTGTTCATCTTATGAAAAAGCAAATTCAACACAATAATTTTGTACTTCGAAAAATCATTTGTTTATGAAAAAAATCTTAAGATGATTTCTAATATTCTAATGAATATTAGGAAGAGATCAGTTTTACCTCTTGAAATGAGTCTCTAAAGTAAGAGACCTCTCAAATAAAGTCCGATTTGAGGACTCTCCTCTCACAGACGTGATAATGAGTCCCATTGATTCTAAAAAATTTCGGTATCTACTTCTTGATGTTGTACATCCAAGGATGAGACCAAGAAGATCTCAAGCTTCTGATTTTATCTCACAAAATTCAGTCCTCTTGTATGTGTAGCACGACGAAGAAGATACTCTTCTCTCTCATAGGGCCACACTTGTGAAGAGAAGATGCAAACTTGATGGTGGACATCTAGGGCTATAGAGAGGGAGGAGAGGACATGTATTAATGAGTCTCATACTATCTAAACTTCTCTCTCGATGATCAAGTCTACTTAGACTCTGTAGTAGGCAAAGGCTTTCATCTATAATAACGTATATTCAAGAGAGAGGCATGCACACTCTTTTATACTCATGGTAGACAACCCTTAGAGTCTTACTCTAAGGGGGAACTACTATGATGATGTGCTTTAGATGGACAACTAAGAGCTAGGATTATATCCCAGTAGATAAATTGCCTTTTAATTATCATTAAGAATAAACAACAAAATTAAAACAAAAATTAGGAGACTCGTAATCAAATTAGTACACATGGTAGAAAATCACGTTGTCCTAATTGATTATTGCATTATCGTCATGATAATTAAATAATCGTATTTGGGAAATTTATAAGAGTTATATCACAACAAAATGTAAATCCAATTTACATTAAATTTGTTATGTGATTCCAATTCACATTTATGCCTTGAAATAATATTTAAATTGTATTCATATATATTAATTACATATGAATACAAAAATTAGGAGACTCGTAATCAAATTAGGACTCATGGTAGAAAATCACATTGTCCTAATTGATTATTGCATTATCATCATGATAATTAAATTATCATATTTGGGAAATGTATGAGAGTTATATCCCAACAAAATGTAAATCCAATTTACATTAAATTTGTTATGTGAATCCAATTCACATTTATGCCTTGAAATAATATTTAAATTGTATTCATATATATTAATTATTATGAATCAATATTCATATTAATTAAATATATGATGTTGATCGTATCCTCAAAACTCTGGATATATGATAAACATGCTAAACACATGGATTAATATGTATTCGTTGTAATATGAGCACTTAGCGAACTACACAGAACTAGGTTAAATAACTCTGCGAAGAGGACCTAGCTTTAATTTATAAACATGGGAAGTCCAGGGTTGAACACAAGGACATGAGACATAATACTAATATTCAAGTATTTAATATCTATGTTAAATGATTGATAAATTATCTAGGTCAAAAATGGAGAGAGATAATGCGGGCAAGCAATGCACATCATGAATAAAAAGAATGTAGTTGAAAACATTTTATTGTATGTTAGAAATAATACTATAATTAGCAGAATGATATTGCACTAACACATGCATTTCATCACATTATTATGCCATAAATTAGTTTATCAAACTTAAGCAATTTATCAATTTAATCCAGGTTCAATAAAGTAATTCAAACTACAATCAAGTTCCATATAATAAGCATTAAAACATTTATATAGGCTCTAAGAAAATAATCCTTCTTTAATTGTATAATCAGGTTTTTAAATCATATCAAATCAAAGACAATTAAATGAAAGTCAAATTGCCATTAAAGTCTTTTCATTTTGATAAAAAGATACTAAAGTTATTCATCATTGCAACCATGGATGTAAATGCAAATAAAATATATAAAAAACTTTACACATAGGTCCTGAGAGGGCTGAATTGCAAATAAGAAAAGTTGCTGCTCAATTTACTGTTGACCCCTACGCAGGGTATGTTTGCAGTTTGAAGAAATAACCCGTTGCTCATCTACAATTTCTCCAATATGCCATGTGCAGGGCTCATGCGACTTAGCCTTGGATATAGGTTCGGTCGATGGTAGGTGGTTCGAGCTACTGGCTGGCTCGAGTGCTCAGGAAGTAGGCTCAAATTCTCCAAGGCATCTGGATCGATGACAATGACATAGAATGCTCTAATGCCCTTGGATTCATCTCGGTCATATCAAAAAGTTCTTGTGCTTAGCTGGTTCTTCTTCCTCCTTCATCACGTGACGGCGAAGGAGGGCCTTTGGTGCGGTTTGTTGTGCTTCTCCATGCTCTTTTATCCTGAAGGAAGATCTAAGTAGCTTCACAAATACCTAACGATGCTCCTGATGGTGAGTGAAGGATCCGAAGTCCTTTGAAACATGTGATCAACTCTAACCTGTAGAAGAACAACCTCTAGAATGGACCTCCTTTGAGATCTCCAACCATTGAATCCAAAAACCTTCCAAATATATTAGAACAACCAAATCGAGTATAGCGTGAAATTAGTGGGTGAAATGGAGGGTCAAAGGGTGACGAAGGAAATGGGAGCCTATGGTTCTTCTCCGTTGATCGAAGAAGAGGAGAGTGAAAGTGATCAGACTCTGGAGAAAGGAATAAATGGTTTAGGCCTTCTCGTGAAG
Organism: Ottelia alismoides; assembly: GCA_037367405.1. NCBI lineage: Eukaryota > Viridiplantae > Streptophyta > Magnoliopsida > Alismatales > Hydrocharitaceae > Ottelia > Ottelia alismoides. Next base: position 24,764 of record JAZKJV010005966.1, on the reverse strand, counting down.
ATCTAAGATCTCTGGCGAGCATCAGAATCATGTTAATTTGAGGAAACAACAACTACTCTATCATAATTAACTAGGATAAATGTAAACGAAACAAAAAAAGAATCTTAACTTAGTTGAAGACGAACATGGCTGGCGTAAGGCTTGGGCTTGAGTATTCATCGTCCTCGAGTGTCGCCGCTTAACTTCCTCAAACAAGGAAGAAGCTCGAACAATAGTCACAGACGTCGTGGCATGGCATGCTCGCCCTGGGTCTGTTGGACAATGATGAATCTCGTATTCATCATGCTAAAATTGGTCAATTAGGCTCTGTTCCCCAAGATTCACATGCATTTAATCATTAATAGAGCATTATTAGCATTCATAGCATTCAACATGTGTGAATAATATTTGCATTTCATCATGCATAATTTCATTAAAAATGCCATTTGTAAATTAGCCCAAAAAGATGCTAACTTCTCACATTTGTAATTAATTCATCCTAACTCCAATTGACCCAAAACCACCTCTATTGTGTAGATATTACTAACTTCATTAAACAAAAAATACAAAAAAATTACTAACTCCAATAAGTGTCAAATAATCCCAAAGTCTAATTTTACATCAGACGGACAAAAACAAGCATATCTCTCTCATACGGTGTCTGATTTTGGTCTACTCATTTTTAAAGTACTACATTTTCAAATACCTTTAAAACAAGATCCATTTCGTAAAATTCAGAGCTCATATGTTAAAGTTGGATTTTGGGCCTCTTTTGCACCTTTTGACTTTTTGCTATTTTTGACCTAAGTTTTGATGTAAATAATTAACCCCTTTAATTTGATTTCTTCTTCACTTGTGTCCTTTGATGAAAGTTTTATTAAGCAACCCAAAAATCCAAATCCAGATTAAAACTGAAATCAAAGAAACTGACTGAGTCCAAGTGTCCGTTGTGAGTTTGTACAAAAATTGTGTGTTTCTTACTTCTATTTTATTTTTCGATTTTCTTATTTTTTAAAAATAAAAAAAATCAAATTAGTGTGTAAATAATTTTCTTATATTTTATTGTAATTTTTCTAGATTTTTTATCCTCTCTAAAACCACCAAAAAATTACAAAACCCCCAAAATCCGATTTTTTATACACATGGAGAACCACCAAAAAGGCCACTTCCCACAGATGACCTCTTTCGCTCCCGGGTCCTTCATGAAAGTTGTAGATCTCGTCGAGACAAACAACTTTTGTAAAGAAAATTTTTTGATCTGAAGTTTCCCTTATTTCTTTTTCATTTTTCTTTCCTCTATATTTTTGAAATTTTTTTGGGGGCGCCACGTGGCAGCTCCTGGGCATGCCACGTGCCCCCAACTTCTCTCTCCCAGCACCTCTCGGGTCACGTGCTGCGCACGTGACCATCTTTCTCCTCCAGCCATTTGCCCCTCTCTGCTGCATGCAACACCCCCTCCCTTCCACTTCCATAACTGCCTGCTCCCTCCCCTCCTTGCAACGCCCTGCTCCTCCGGCTGTTACAAAGCCAACCGCACGCACCACCTCACCACCGTTACACTTTTCTCCTATAAATCCCTCTCCATTATTAACGTCCAGCTTCATCTGCCATTTCTGGAGATAACACCCTCGACTTCCTTGGTGACATCAAGGTTTTGAACAAGGCCACCTCTGGCGAGATCCAAGGGACACCTGTCCCTTGCCACAGTGCTCCGCCATCGAGTAGTTGTGAGCTTCGCAGGGACTTCCTCCTCCGGCGAATAGCTCTTTCCAGGTAAATATTCTCTTATTGTCTCTATATATCTTCCTACCTCCACATCACGAACCTCCGCCGCCGGCCTTGCACATGCCGGCACCTCGCTCCTTACTCCCTCCAGGCCAACCCCAGGCCCTCCGCCCTTTTTTGGCTGACCCTTGCAGGTCTGCTCTCTGCTACGGTGGAGGGCCTCCTCATTCCCTCCTTACGCCAACCATGTTCGGCCACCTCCTACGGGTTCCCGAGCACCCGCGTTTCCTCCGACCGCCGCAACTCCTCCTCGGGCATGTGTCGCCTGAGGCTGAGCTCCTCCGCAGGATGCCTGCCATCGCCCAGTCGACCGTCCCCCATCGTGCCTCTCACCTCCAGCTGACTCACTTCGCCTACGTGCCTCCCCTCCACCGTTGGGGGTACTGCCCACCAATCTTCTGCCTAAGCTCGCTCGGCCACAAGCTGTCGTTGATGAGGGCAATAGCCCTTGATCCAATGGCTACTGTGCTGCCACGTGGAGGCCCCCGAGCCGCCCCTCCATACCTCGAGGCTTGGGTTATCCGAGTCTCCACTCGCTGCCACCTCGGCTCAGCTCGTCTGGACCTCAGCTCTGCCCGTCGAACCTCAAACTGGGCTCGAACCATAGGCTCGACCTCCTCCAAGCCTCTGCCCTGGACCCAAGCCTCCAGTGGCACGTGCAAGGCACGCACGTTCGGGGGTAAATTGCAACAACACCCCTACCCCCGAGGATCTGGATACCCGTTTACGCTACTTTCACGACATTTCATTCACACATGATCGCAAAATTTACAGAAAAATAGGGAAATTTTTCACGCGGATAATTTTCCACATGACATTCATATCCACAATCATACCCACAAATTAATAGAGATAAATGGCACCAAAATCTCATTTCATTAATTTCCATATAATTTTTACAACATGTACAGTGATTGTCAGTACATAGATTAGTCCCAAAATTTTTAAGTAGAAGAGAAGGAAACATACTACATTATCAACCGAACAAAAACTGAGACAAAATAAACCATACCGTCTCGTATATACCCTGTCTCATGAAGTCATCAACCCGCTACTAAGCTAAAGGCTCCTTGCCTGCCATGCGTGCAAGGAAGAAAAGGCGTCATCGGGCGCTGGTACTTCCCATAAATTTGAAAAACATAAACAAGGATTTAATATGTCCAAAAGTAACAAGTATAAAGGTAGGAGCAACTCAATTTAATTTTATTTCTACTTGCAAATGTAAAAGGTTTCCAATTTCTAGTAAGCACCTCTCATGATTATCCATTAACCCAACATTTCCTACATAAGCATATTTATATTGTAACTAATTGATCATAAGTAAGTATATTTTATTCTCATATTACTTAGAGACCATATTTATGAATTTTGATGATGGAAAAGATGAGATGAGAAGATATAATGATTTATTAAATTTTTAAGTCTAGTGGATAGTCTGTGGTCTTGGTTCATGTGAAACCTCACACTATGACTCTAAGATTTGAGGAATGTCTTAGGGTTGGGGTGCCTCCGTAGGCATGCGGTGTTGTATAATGCATCCTAACTAAGTTCCCAACACGTCCACTAGCTTAATGAGATTTCGATTCAGATTGTAGTTGCTTCCATTTACTCAACTTGATGTAATCTTTATAAGGATTTCAAAACAGATTATAGTCACTTCCAATCATCTCAATTTTAATTGTTATTCCTCCAAACCTTTACAGTAACTCTCTCAGATATAACTCTCAATGATGTAGATATAGATATAGATATGGATGATCTGGATGTAGAATTGCCAAGTCTGTTGGCGAAAGAAAAACTCAAGCGGTGAAGAAGCCAACAAAAGGGCTCTTCCATCTCGCCCTCTAATTGGAAGCGCGGTCCAATAGAGGGATAGGTCTACTCCCAAACTAGCCACTGAGACAGGTGAGAGGGACTTCCCGAAAAAGTTTCTCTAGAAAACAACCCGACTAGTACGGGCAACCGAGCTCGTATGAAAAACTGAAAACCAAGGATCCCCCGCCTGAGTATCCGAAAACAACGAGTCAACGGAATGGTCTAAAGTTGAGATCCCAACGAGGTGTAAAAACACTGCGATCTCGCGTAAAAACCGAAAAGGGACTGGGATCCTAGACCCGCGCACTTGACGGCCGCTGCCCAAACTGAGCTTCCTATCTTCCACCCAATTGAGAGTCACCGCGCTCTCGCACGATCAGGGTTAAGGTTTACCGTGATCGGCACAATTAAATATAACGCATTTCCGATTCACAATTTACTTGATCCTTGATCTGAATTTGTTATATATATCATAGATGTGAAGTTCACTGATTCCCCAGCACCTCATAACTTTTCATATATCATATTTGCATAATAGTGACATGGGTCTTAATGACATTGTCATATAGTATATTTTCATATATTATATATTAGTTAAATTTTATAGCTTTATTGACATTTGGTAACGCTTACAACGTCTAACTTGAGATCACTTCACTGTCTTATTTAATTTTAACAATTTTTCATAAGGGAAAAAAACTGACTGATTTATTTCCTAGATATAAAAGGATCCTTGATTAGATGTGGCCACTACCATCAATTTATGTATAACTTTTAAATAGTTTTATTTCAATCGAATATGAATCATCAAACCATCTACAGGAAGATCAGACACTAAAATGCATGCGTTAGTTTTGAATCCAACAGCTTTGCTTAGCTCAAAATAAAACTCCAACCAACAGACAATGTCCAGATTTCTTCATCGAAAGAAAATACAAGAAATAAAAGTGTAAGAATCACTCCCTTTCATCTTCAAAATTCAAATTCTAGTTACCTCTTAACAAATAGGTCTATCCTCAAAAGATTCTCAACTCTTACATCAATCTGAATTTTTCGTTTTAACTCGGCAAGTTCTGCTCCTCATAGTATTTTGTTTATTTCATTTTTTTACAAGGTACATTTCTAGAATTGGTGAAATCCTGGATTTTGATACATTATAACCATTCTCAGATTTCCAAAACTATACCCATCCCATCTCTATAAAACAACGACTAATTCACCTCCAACTCAATACAAAAGCCTTGCGAAGTGATCCTTTGTAAATGGGGCCACATAAAATAGCTTTGATTTTTTTCAAAGTCCAACTCCATTTCTAACATGCAATATCTTCCAGAATCAAGGCAACTAAATCACCTAAGCATATTTACTGTTTAATTTCTCAGAATCCAGAACATGTTTTTTTGTCAAGATGTTGTATGAATGCAATCATCAACATTCCTGGAGTTATACCCCTTAGTGAAACACTTATTGAGTCTCCATGACTATTTTCAAGAAAATATTAAATAGTTTAGAGAAGGTTACAGGCAACAAAATTTTCTTTTATTTAATAAACTCACTTATAAGTATAAGTTCTCCAAATTCCTAAACTTTCTCCAAGGAATTAAATGGGAAAGAAAAGGAAAGAAGGAAAATTTGAGAACAGAATTTAGGGATGGTAACAATATTGTCTAATTGTGCATGCATTGGCAGCAAGTAGGAGGGGAAAAGGGAGTGTACCTCTCAAAATTTCTCAACAGTTGAGATCAAGAAGCATGTTGAAGGGCATGCAGCAACTTGATTGCTGCCGTACATCAGCTCAAAGGGGACAACTGGAGTTCCTCCAGCAATAACAGCTGCAAGAGGAAAAGTTCGAGCTTTTCTAAGAGCTGCTGCTACAAGAGGATGGGTTGGAGCCTATCCAGCAGTTGTTCCAGGACTTGCTGGACTGCAGCAGTAGACGAGGGCAAGGGTTTTTTTCGATGAAGTTTGAAGAGGAAAATTGGGGATATTTTAAGTAGAAAAGAAGGGGCTTTGGGATATATATATATATAAGGGAGAGAGATTTTATCTATTTGCCACATGGAGGGCAATTTGCCAAGTGGGAATGAAAGAAAAAGGGCAGGTGGAGGGATAACATTTAGATGGCTGTTTAGAATATATATATATATATATATATATATATATTCATTACACAACAACAACAACCGACTTCTCAGATTAAGCTTTAAATTATTATATATATATTTCTTGTTTATTTGACAAACTTAAAATGAACCGTACACGCACCTCGGGTCTCGGATTTTGACGCACAATATCTTGTTTTGAACGTATCGAAATGACGATCAAAATGAGTTAGTATTGATTACTTTCGGTCGGGTTTGTATACCCGAAATTTCTCGAGATACGGTTTTGGTTCGGGGTTAAATTTTGGGGTTTTAAAATATCAAACGAGCTCCAATTGACGAACGGTCGATTCTGTTGGTCTTCTTTCGTCGAATCGGATCTAATGGCGGTCTTGGTTTGTTTTGCGGTTTCCGAATTTGCGTCGCGGCTTTTCCACGGCGCGCATTACGAAGCGACCGAATTTTTTTATCGATTTTGCCCGAATGACTTTTGATTCACAATCAATTAGTCGATATGAGTCATCCGATACCGACCGACAACTTTATTGGGTTAAACGGACCATAATCGGGTCGAGTTCGAGTTTGGCGGATTCCGGATGTTACAAATATATAGCGAGTGAGGGGTCGATAGATGGATCAGTTTTCGGGCAAAAAGAGGAAGCACAGCAGGGTAGTAGATCCAAGGATGTAGGTGTAGTATTCGCAAGCGCCTGGTATTCCAGCGACCAGACATAATTCAATCCAGCAACCCGAGGCACGTAGTGTTAAAGCAGAGTTTCGCTTTGAGCTATGAAGATAGGGAAGAAGCTCCTTACGGGCTCATCTAAAAGTGTCTTTAATATAGTTCTGACGAAGCTTTCATTACTAGTTGGAAGACCTAGTATGGATGGGAAGGATGGCAAGGAGGTATACTGGCGGAGCAGGAAGATAGGCAAAGGGGGAAGCGGCTAGAACTTCTCCTCCATCTTTAGTAGCGCTATTGAGAAGGCCAGTATGGAAGTTCCTACAATTGCAAATATACCCCCGCCAGGGGTAAATTACAGAAGGGCTCCTCCTGACTTTGCAAAATTATAGATAAGACCCTCCAGGGACCGGTTTGAAGGAAAAATTTATTTTAATTATATTTCAGTCCCTGAAATTTCATTTCATCATATCTTTTTCATCCAAACTCTGATTTAAGCATATAATCTGTCATTTGAAGCTATTTTCATGCTCTAACATTTAACATAGCTTATGGACATATCTGAGGTTGTTTATTGATAATTATTATTTGAGGATCTCTGTTGACAAATGCAGGATAATTTTGACAAATCTGCACTACATTTTCATTGAGAAATTAATGATCTCTTTTGCATGAGCACGACTGAGGACTTTACATTGAATAATTCCCTTTGAATTATTGGTTATAATAATTAAGTGATTAAATCACATTAATTTTGAGGATAGATACTCTACTTAATTATTCTCATTGAATTATTAGAAGTAGGACGAATCTATTAGCTCTGATGCTTGCAGCCTGAATTAATTTGAATATTTCTCTTGAACTATATCTTTTGATCTGTGATAAAGTTTGAGGATATTGATGAACATATTTTGGAGCAAAAATCTTAATCTCAGATCATGTGCTGAATTGTTGTCTCTGTATTTTCGCATCTAATTGCATTTCATTGTAGTGTATATTTGCTCAACACAGAAATTAATCAAACATTCATTAATTATTTAATTTAATTTAAAACCACGCAACTAAGAATCACTGTTCCATGTGTTCGATCTTGGTAAACTTGACAAGTAAAAAAATATTCCACAACATTCAAAGTTTGTGGTTTTTGCTGAACTTAATTTGCCTCCTATACTACAATAATTTTAGATAATTAACGAGGTAGATTTGACGTTCATTAGACATGCGAGCCCACAGTGAGCCATTATGCAATCAATGTTATTGCAAATATCATTCCCTGATCTGAAATGAAGAATAATTAAATTGCATAATAGGTCCCTTAGTATAATTAGGGTTATGTATGGACATCTTGATGATCATATAGCTATAGAGTCAATTATTGAATCATAGAGGTTGGTGATTGGATGAAATTCTTAAGAGTTAGACCGAGGACTCACCAAGCACCGTCAAATGACTAGGAGATGATCTTCAACCTGAGTAGGGGATGGAAATCCTTTCTCTAATGGGCTGATACCAAACTAACATCTTTATGCATGTCCTTTGCATAGGAATAGAGATTCGAAGGTGTTAGATAAGTTAGGTCAAAGAGTTGATTTAGCGAGATCGAGATAACCAAGTCCTATGTCGTATGCTGTCACGATATAGGAACGCATCCTCGGAGACAAATGTTTTACTATATGTCTGAGTATGTATATTTGGTAGACCGATAAGTCGGTGGCCTAATCAAGGTCTATACACTGGCATGTTGGTGTGCATATAAGGGCATATGATTAATACAATCTCTCAAATAGATCGTACAGATTCATTTACTGAATTAGAAGACATGAGCTCACTCATGAGATACTAGGATCAAATTTCGTGTACGGTCATCTCATTTTAGAAGCTTGACTGAATTTGTAGGTCCAATATATACTTTTGGAAAGTGTATGATCAATACGTAGGTATGATATATGCTTTTGTAAAGTTGATCGATACCAAATCCAAACAATCGAATGAGAAACTTGATGATAAAGCCCTGAAGGAGACAGTCTAATAAGATCTAAAACTTTGGGTTTATTCTAGTTCTTCCAGTATGCAAAATGTACATGTGTTACGAATACCTGAGGGTGATGTGATCATAAACGATTGTATAACCATGATGCTTCCATTCCAAGGGAGTGATGAAACAGGTCTAGATTTTAGTGACTCCTCTCACTAGAGAAGTAATCTAATCTTGTCCAAATGTTGGGCACTGATCTCAATTCGATTCAGATGCAATGAGAAGATTTACGTCTTTGATTTAGTCAATCATCTATGGGAGGTCCTCGAGATCTGGATTTGAGATGTGATCTCAATATCCAAGTCATTATATGTGGAATGTAGAATCGCCCTATCTTTATCTCCAAGTATCCGCGGAAAAAACACATTATCCTTGAAAGAGTTCAAGGATAATTTCATTGTTGATAATATATCCGAGCATTGTGAAATGATTAAATGTGATTTAATTATCATGAATAATATGAATTTGATTCATATTATTTGGCCTTATAAGGAGAGTTATCTAAGATAATTAAATATGATTTAATTATGAAATATGTGAATAATGTAAATGTGATAACATTATCCACATTTATCATATTTAATTTAAATGTGATTTATTATATATATATATATATATATATATATATATAATCGACATGTATTTGTAAATAACATTTGTAATTTAAATGTTGATATGAATTGGATTCACATTGCACAATTAATTAAAAATGTAATTGACATTTTATTTTGGGTTGTTAATGTGATTCACAATTTTTGAATGACATGATTAATATTTCACAAAATAATTATGAATTAATTTTATGAAATTATTTACAATAAATGTTGTTGTAAATTTGGAGATATTCATAAGATTCAAAATACTATGTAATAGGAAAGAGGGAGCCACCCTTCCATATGGTGAGGGTGGATTGGACGGACACATCTCCTTATGGAAATTGGTAGCTGTCCACTCTCCTTATGGAAGGAGGCTTGCCTCCTTCCTATTTCTCCAAGATAAATTGGTTAAGTGAAAATTTATTATTGATTGTTATTCAATATACTTAATTTAATTAAATTAATTGTTGTTTTGTTTTTAGCAATAAAATCTTGACCATTGAAAGAAACACAAATCTATCTGCACTTTGGATTTGTGTTGTCCATGGTATGGGATCCATGGACTCCCAAAATATTATATACGAAGAGGAAACCCTAGATCTTCTTTATATAAAATATAATATGCTCTCTCCCTCTCTTTCTCTCTTCATGCCATCTCTCTCTCTCTCTCTCCCATTATGAACGTCCACCTTGATGCCCTAAAGAGAGATTGTCGTCGTCGTGGCCATGCCATTGTGCCACCACTTCGATTGCTCGTGGATCTCCATCTTCTTCGGTGTGACTCGATCATGAAGAAGACGTAAGATCTCATGTGATGAGATCAGGAGATTCACCGCTGGGATCATCAACATGGATTGCAGGTAAACGTGATCGCAAGCATCTCCTTCGTTGGATCAGACTTGAGACAAGAGGTCTCCTCCTTTAGAGACTAGATCACAAACACGATTCAAGAGGTATCCTTAATACCTATGGGTGGTTTAGATGAAATGATCCGAGAAGATGTGGTTTAATTATTTTAATTTTTTTAAAATTCTACCGCGCTGAGCAACTAGTACGACTAGTCACTCCTGATTGCATATGATGCGATCCTCACCCTTCCATGATGTGCTTAAGTATTTTTCCATATCACTCAAGGGGTATCAATGCCATAGGTCTAATGTTTTAGATATGATCCATAAACCTAAGGCGATAAGGGCATACATTTATTTTGCAGTTTTTCATCGCATTTCTCGCAGCCCTATTTTATGTGATTTTTTATTCTATTTAAATGTGGTTTAAAATAAAAATTATCACTTGAGTTATATCTATCATTAAATAAAGAACCTATGGAACATGAGTTTGCATGATTTGGAATCCGTTTGCTTAAGTTATGGTCCTTTTAGTAAACATGTGTCCACTATTTCAGGGATAGCGAATCTTGACATGAATAAAGAATTAATTATGATTTTATATCACTTGGATTATGTTATAAATCAAATTTTTAAATCAAATAAACTTAATTTGCATCATTTTGATTTTATTTGATCGAGTTATGCTAATTTTAGTAAGTAAGGGTCACTGCTGGAATTTACATCTTTGATCATGAACCTTGTGATTGTCATTCAATAAAATTAATAGAAATTAATGGTTATCTATTAAATATTATTGATGAGTATTTTTAAAATATTTAAATATGATGATTATTTCCTTGAATGACATTATCTTAACAAAAAATGATAAGATAATTGTTGGTCACAATTGGTTCCATCAATTCCAACAAACATAGTTGCTTGAATAGGATTGCGGATTCGTTTAGCAAAAATACAAATAATATTAACAAAAAATATTTTGATAAATAATATATGGTATAACTTCAATTGAAAGATCGATTATCATATCAAATACAAAATGATCAAATCGCATTATCCTGACCTGTGGTGGATATGGTGTTTAGTCGGGGATCAATGGGTAGTAGGTTGCTCCGTAAGCGATCTGTCCCACATCCTATGCGTAATGGACATTGCCAATGGATAAGGAAAGGATAATATTTAAGGAGATCATGATGTATTCTTCAAATTATTAAAATTTGAATAATAAATATTTGAGATAATACCATATTTCAAGTAACAATAAAGATTATTTATTGGATATTAATTGGATCATTAATTTAATATGATAAAATTAATTGGAATCCAATTAAAATTAAACACTCTATTATGAATAGATATGCAATTCTCTTGAAAGAATGAATTATGTGAATCCCGTCAAGGTGAAGCGTTCCGTCATCAGGGATTGTATGTAGGAGATGCTTATCCGAAGTTGTGACAACTCCTACATACAAGAGGATCTGGATTGAGCTCTTTGCTTCTCGAAAGAGTAAGGTTGGCGCAATGACCCCAATATCGAGTCCTCATATTATTGGGGTGATATTGGATTGAGGACAGTGAGTTCTAATCATGTTGATAGTTAGTTCAATTAACTACATGTCAATATCACCTTACGGGTGGTGGGTGCGGGTGTCAAAGACCGAATCAGAAAATACAAGTTGAACTTGCAAGGTAGAGTGAGTTCCTGACTATTTTTATCCGATTTGCAAGTTCTCATATTATTGGGATGTAACAAAGGTAGGAAGGAGATCCCATATCTTGCTTGAGATATAATGGTAAGTATATCTCTTACTTTGAAAGTGAATAAGGGAATGAACTTTCAGAGTGGGCAAGACAGGATAATTTTGATATAAATATTCCTAAATTAAAGTAATAACATATATATATATATATTATGCAAATTCCTTTTTTAGATAACCTTAATTGAGCCCACTAAAAACTCTACTCAATATTAACCAGTAAAATATCATGGATTGGATCCATGATCAAGATATTGTACTTGCAGTTGGACACATAATGTATGTGGTTGTAATATTCAAGTTTCCTCATAACATTGAGGAATAACAATTAAACATACAATAGGATAACATCCTTGGTTTGTGTGTCTTTATAGTATTGCTCTCATCGAATGTGATTTAGAAGTATCACATCGATGATGATTGAAAATATCGAAAATCCTTATAAAACCTAAGAAGATGTTTTGGCATTCATATGTGTACTAAACATCTTATCATGAATGACATGATTCACTGCATTATGCGGAATGGTAGCTCGACAAGAGATGATGTACTCAAAATGTTGAGTATCGGTTGCACAGGAATTTTTGGGGTTTTTATTTATTGTATAAATGTGATGTCGTCGCAACCCAAATAATCCCTCAACAAAAATATATTTTGATTCTCAAGCTGAAATTAATTACAAAAATGTAGCAAGAGAAAATTACCATTTAATTAACCTGTATAGCAACAAGATCGAACTCAGGGAGGCTACAAATACCAAGGATTAATCAAATAATTGAAAAATCAATTAATAGAAAGAGAGAATTCAAATGCTAACTATCTTGATTTTTGTGAGAATTTTATCTTTTTATTTGTTGGTTATTATTTTTTTATATTTTCATTGTTGATTTTTATTGGTATTTAGTTTTGTAAATTTTTAATTTTCAAGAATATAATTTATAAAGTAATTTTATATACAAAGATAGAGAAATTCTATTTTTTATTTTCAAAATATAATAAAAAACGTTCAAAAAGGTCAAAATAAAATGTTTTTATGTTTTATACTTTTTATACTGTTTTTGGTGATTTTTACGGGATTTTGAAGTTTTTATGTATTTTCTAAAAATCTAAAATTTAAAATAATTCAAATAGTTAACAAGAATGGATATTTTCTAATTTAAAAATGTCATATAAACTAAAAAATGTATGAATTTATTTTTCCTAAAAATTGTAGGAAATTATATACAAATAAGAAGTTGACTTAATTTTTTTGAAAAGTTCTTCAATTTGCTGTGATTTTTATACATAAAAAAATATTATTTTAATGATAGAAACAAACAATTCAAGGTCTGGAATACATGGACAAAAAGAACATTTATCTTTTGTTTTTTATCAGCAAATAACAAGAAATAAAAGCGAAAGAAAAAATGTCTGCACGTGATAGGCTGGGGCTAGCAGGGGGCTTCACCTTTAAAAGCTTCTTGGGCTTTATTGAATTTACTCAAAGAAATTAGTGTTAGGAATCTTCGTTCCAAAGCAAAAAGGAAAGGGGGAGCCACCCCTCATCTTCTCGAAATTAAAGCAAAGGGTGGTGGCGGTGCGACATGCTCAAGACTCGGTAGCTAGGCGGTTCTTCTATGAGCAGTGGATCTGGGTGGTGGCGCATTCCTTCGAGTGGTGGGTGGAATGATGGGGAAGTTCTGCAGGAATAATATGAGGGCTTCAACATCAGTTCTTCTGCAGGAGGTGCGTGGTGTCGGGTGGTCAAAGGAAATCAGGACTCGTGGATGGTGATGGTAGTGGGGCTCCATGGAGATCCAGATGGTTGCATGCAAGCAATGGAGGGGTGACAGTGTGAGGTGACACATGCCCCCAACAACAATGAAGGGACATGGCTGATCAATCAATGGATGGAGACGATAGTGGTGGTGTGATGGAGCTTCGTGCTCCTGGTGGTCGGCCCATGCAGGATTGCGACACGAAGGCGGTGGAGCTCCAAGCGGCAGAGTCGAGTGGAGGAGGCGACACACGCCCCCAGATCTCACGATGGTGATTGACGGTCGTCGATGAAGGGCGCATGTTAGATCTGGTGGTCAGTGGAGATCTAGGCTCCAGGAGTGGCCGTTGTGGTGCCCAAATTTTTTTATTTTTTTGGATTCATTTTTGGAAAGAACAACAACTATATTTTTTGTAAAAAACAAGTGATATTTTTTAATATTTTTGAATGTCTACAATAAAATAAAAATAACGACTCGAGCATGACGACTCAATCCAAAAAAATCAAACGGTGATAAGTGTGCGAGGAGGTTCCGTCGGAGGTGATGGATTGGAATTGAGTCTCTGGCCACCGTAGGTGGTCGGAGATGAGGGATCGTGGAGATAGAATGTGAACGTGTGTAGGGAGATCTAAAATAAGGTGGTGATGGGAAATCGGAGGCGGATTGAATTGGGATGAACAATTAGAAAGATTAACTATGATTATAGATCTAAAAAATTGACTATGAAGTTAAAACTAAAATTAAACCTAAAATTATCTAGATGAAAGATTGAGAAATAAAGGGATGTGGATCTCACTGTGGGAGTGGATGAATGCCATAATGGCCTCGATGAAGATCACCTAGATATCATCGTACATCTCGGAGGCTGGGCATCTTTCTACACAAGATTGGTCTTGGAGAATAGGCTACTCTCACCATAGGATTGATCAAGTTGGAATGAGGGAGAAGGAGCCAAATAAATAGAAAAAGAATTTTGAATTCAAAAAATGAATTAATGGAGGGGGAATACAAAGAAAGATGTTAATGTTGGAATTAAATTAATTAATTAAATAAATAAAAATGAATTTTGAAATTATATTAATTAAAATAATAATAAATTCCAATAACTTAATGAGCTACCTTAACAGTGGGTAAATTAAAAAATTAATTCAATTATATAGATATGGTATATTATTTACATAAATAAATAAATTATTTTCATCAATTTATTAATTTAAATAATAAATATTAGTATTTTGTGGTGGTTATTTAAGGAAATTAATTATATACATATAATATATACATATGGTACATTATATAAGAAAATTGTGTTATTTTATGTTCTATAATTTTTTATTTTTATTTTAAAATAATTATTAAAAATATTTACAATTATTTAAAAATATATTATGTATAAAAATAAAAATGAATAAACAAGTATAATAAATAAATAGTAAAATTGCAAAAACTACCCCAGAAATTTATCTTTCAAACAGTAAATTTAAAAATTATGAATATATTGCCATTTTAAAGATAATTTAATTTAGAATATGATGGAAGTGAGTTTGATTTAATTCGAGTCATATGGAGCTGGAATTAGTCTTTCAATTATTACTTTACAACTTTTTCTGAATGTAGTTACTTTTATTCTGTAGATGATTTTATTTGGCTTTCAGTTTTATTGTTTAGAAAACATTTTTATTTACAACTTCTGTTAAGAAAAATATTTAATTTGAGGTAAATTTATGGACAAATAAATTAGTGTAAGTTTTATACAAATATACATAGAATAAATGAAAAGTATTTACAATATATTTTTTTGAATTTCCTAATTAAAGACCCTATCTCCCCCTACTTTATTCTTGGTCGATCAAGTCAAGTCTTGAACTTCTCCCGGGGTTCGGGTCAGCCTGTATCTATTGCATATATATAGTATTTTATTTTCTATATATTTTATTTATTTATTTATTTATTTTAGGTTAAAAACACTAATAAATCTACAATATTTACACACATATGCATGTTAGTAAGAATATAGATTTAGTAATATATACATATGTTTTATGTTAGATTTTAAGCTAAAATAAATGAATAAAGATGATGAAATGTAGATTTATCAGTACCTGAGTGGACCAAAAGTTTTTAAGATGGATGTGGATATGATGAGTGTCATCATTCTACTATCTATGCTCTAGTCATTCATGAAGCTATTCATATTGTATGAATTGAATGAAGCAAGTATAAATGTTTAAATACCATTATATTGGAATATTTAGAGTTCATAAGAGATCCTTCATCTTAAGCAATTGTTGTTTATATATGAAGGAAGCATAATGGAAGCATGGGTCTGACCCAAGTGAGAAGGAAAGACAAAGAGTTCACACATATGACATCCGAAGAGTTGGATGAATGCCAATACTGCAACAAGCCGATGTATTAATAATAGACTATCTAAGATCCTTAGAGAAGGACTTGGACAGTGCATCAGAGTATTATACGTCTACATAAATTCATTGAAAGTGATTTGCTATTAGATAAGATCAAAGTCTAATAATTTTATCTCATTCTTCTAATGCAATTGTTGCATATGCTTTAGAAGATTGCAAAAATTGATTTTAAGGTTTAATATTCATCTATATGGGAATTGGTGCAATTGTTGCAATAGTCTCTACTGGATAGATAGACTTTGTATTTTAAGTGGGGGAGCCCTTAGTCTTAGATAATGTCTATATGACCTAGATATTAGAATTCAATCATAATTTATTTCTAAATGTTGGAAATAAACATGAATTTTGAAATAAACCTATCACAAAGAGTTATGATGGATATATTTTAGATAGTAATATATCATCTAGAGAACTCTACTAAATTAGAATATTAATGAATGGTTCATTAACATTTATAATACTAAAACTTAAACCTTAAAGGATCAATAGGTGGATGAAGATCATTTGACAATGATTTGGCATCAAACCTTGGACACATGTCTATTGATAAGATCAATAGACTAGTAAGATGTTGAACATTAGATTGTCTAAAGGTTCAACATTTACATACTTATGAACATTGTATTCAAAGTAAAAAATGTCCAATACACCCTTCTCTGGGAATGGTGTAAGATGCATATGCATTAAAGATCTCATACATATTGATGTATGTGAACCATCTGTATCATAATAAACATTAATGATATGTGATACCAATTGATGATTTTGGTCATATGAGATTTCTTACCTTCACCTTAGAAACCTTTGAAAATTTCAAAGACTTCATAATTTTGGTTCAGAACCAAAGTTTGAAGGAAGATGAACTGAATTTGATCTAACCTAGGTAGCATGTACCTATTAGATAAATTCATGAAATACCTTGTGGAGATAGGAATACCATTCTTATCTCACTCCTCGTAACACACATAAACTCAATAGAGTTGTAGGGATATGCAATTGGATCACGAGTGACATGTTTTGATCAATGATGAATATTAGCATAATTCCCTCTTAGTTTTTAGGTATACATGTAGTAGGGACTACAATATATATCCTTAATAAGATTCCATGCACATAAGCTAGAATCTAGCACTAGAGAGTACTACTTCATTCGGAAATTAAAGTATGGTATTGGATACCTATTTTATGACGTTGAGATTCTTAGAAGATCTCATCTCTAAGGATATGATTCTTAGAGGATGACTCTCTAGAGAATCAATATGAAAATGAAGTTAAGGATATCATTGAATCTTGAGAAGATAATGAGGTTCATAAAATCAAAAACTAAAAGGATAATTAAATATGAAACACAACACCTCTTCCAATCAGTTTGAGGGTGTGTTGAGCAAGGATTTGCGGACGGGTTGGAAATTTATTGATGGTGAAAAGGTCGTTGCTTTTCCCCAAAACCCGCGTCAACAAAAGATTTTTTTTTTCAAATTTTGCTACTTATTAACCTGTATACTGGACAGGGTCGAACTCAGGGAGGCTACAATTCCCGAGGGTTATTCAATTAATCGAAAATCAATCAAGAGAAAACATGAATCTCAAAGGACAACTATCCTTGGCTTTTGTGACTTTTTTTATCTTTTTATTTTTTTATTTTTTTAATTTCTATTTTTTTTATATTTTCTGATTTTCAATTTTTTAGTGATTTTGATTTTGCAACTTTTTTTATTTTCAAAAATAACACGATGCAATATTCACAAGATTAAAAATACACACACCAACTCTTTTTGCAATTTTTCAATTAGTCAAAAATGCACAGAAAAATCCAAAGAAAATATTTTTGGGTTTTAAAAATTTTGAAATTTTTTTGAGAATTTTTGTGGAAATTTCAAATGTCTTTATATTTTTCTAAAAATCAAACAGTGAGGAAACAAGAAAATGTGCACAGCCTGGAGTAATTTGCAATTTAAAAATCTTTTAAATGCCCCAAACTCCTGGATATTATTTTTATGACAAACTAGAAATAATTATCTAAAAACAGGAACTGAAATCACAATTTTTGGATTTTTGTAGAATTTTTTATGATTTTTAGAAGTTTTTTGATGTTTTTCAATTTTTTTGGGTTTTATAAACGATTAATGCATGAAAATTGATCTGAAATTAAAAGACAATGAAATAAAATTACTCTAATTTTTTTTGGAATTTTTGGACCTATTTTCGAATTTTTATGAATTTTTGAATTTCAGGAAGACAAAATAACACTGTTTTTGATTTTTTAATAATACCAAACGAAGACAAAATGCAATGAAAAATTTACGCTAATAAAATAATCACATTAAGAGCATAGCACAATTTTCTCAAAATTTTTGGATCACAAATAACCTTTATTTCAATGAAAAGATCAAGCAAGTTTTTGTTCTATAGTTCAGGGACCAAATTGTAGATACTGCAAAAGTTGTAGACTGAAATGTAATTTATTTCAAGTTTTTGCAATAGCTAGAACAATAAATAAAATTCGAAGAAATTTCGCAATTTACCGGGTGAGAAGCTTGCAAAACATGTGATCTGATTGAGGCTCTGGCTTTGATGCAATTTGAAAAATGTCCGGGGGTGAAGATGCAAATGTCCCTTTTTTTATTAAATCCAAAGGCCAACCCTAACTTCGTTACTTGCAAAGGGGGCACCAAAGGGCACACGGGGGCGGCGTGGCGGTCTTCACGGCGGAGTGGGCTGCGGGGCGCGCTGCGGCGAGCACGGCTGGAGGAGCGCGGAGGCGTCGTGGAGGTGGCGCGCGCAGCCGGGCTGCGGGACAGCTCAAGGGGCACGGGCGGCGCGGAGGAGTGGTCCAGCGGAGAGACTTCTTGCAGCGGCCAAGCGCGAGGGGAAGGTCGCTCTAGCCACGCGTCGCGGAGATCAGGCGAGCGCGGGGGTCGCGCGTTGTCGGCGGGACTCCTGGGCGGTGGCGGAGGATCACAGGAGAGCTTTGGGGGGCGGCGCGACCTGGCGCAGCTGCGAGCGGCGGGTCGGCTGGAGATCGGCGGAGAAGGCCGCCGCGCGGTCTGGCGGCGCGCTGATGGAGTAGCTTGGTGGCGCGAGTGGCAGTCGAGGATCTGGAGCGCCGCGCGCACAGCGGCGGTGGCTGTTGCGGGTTGGATGCTTGAGGGCGGCACTGCTGCCGTTGATGGAGGAGGTGGTGCTGCGGGAGGGCGCGACGGTGGCTGTTGCGGGCTGGATGCTTGAGGGCGGCACTGCCGCCGTTGATGGAGGAGGCGGTGCTGCGGGAGGGCGCGGCGGTGGCCCGCGTAGCCGGGCTGCGGGAAGATGCTGGAGGAGATGCGACGTGCGCCGTGCTGGACGGCCACAGGCGGGGGATGGAGGGGCGGCAACGCCTGGGGGCTGCCGTCCCTTCAGTCTTTTTTTTTGTTTTTTTTAATTTTTTTTCTTTTGTATGTAAACAGTAACTGATAATACAAAAAACTTTTTTTTGTAATTTTTTTGTAAATCCAAAAACAGGAAATAAAAATATAAAGAAATTCTTTTTTTTATTTTTTTTATTTTTATATTATCCTGCAAAACAAACGTTAGAGAATAAAAAGATATTTTTTTTATTTTTTTATTAATGGTCCTGCAAAACAGATGTTAGAAATAAAGACAATTTTTATTTATCTACAAAATTGGAATGTGGATGGGGATTCGGTGAACGATGAGGGATTCGAATCCGATCTCCGGCCACCGTACGTGGTCGGAGTTGATAGATCGTGAGAGATAGAAAATGAATGTGGAGAGATTGAGAAAATGAGATGAAAAATCGAGTCGGTGGCGGATCAAAAATTGTGATGAATTTTTTTATGATCTAGAAGAACACAATGACGATAAAAAATGCGATAAAATAAAAAGCGATTAAACTACGATAAAAATGCAAAGAAAAATTTGGATCTCACCTTAGGAGTGGAAAATCGACCGTGATCGCCTCGACAAGGCCGACTCGCTGTCACCGGGCGGCTCGGAGGCTAGGCACAATTCTCGACGAAATTTCTCTCGGAGATCGGGCTCCTCTCTCTAAAGATTGATCAGGTTGGAATGAGGGAGATGGAGCCATATAAATAGAAAAGAGAGACATTTGAATTTTTGAATTTTTGGATAAGAAGATAAAGAGAGATTTTTTTTGGTGGAAGAGATAATATGAGAGATAAAATAGAAAGATAAAATTATTTACAAAATTATCTAATTTTTTTGAATTTTCGTCACTTTATTTATTTGAATTAGAAAATGTTATTTTTTTATTTTTTTATGATGGTTAGTTAAAAATAGCAACTATATACATGTACTATATACATATATGACATTATATACAAGGATAAATGGGGAAATTAGCCTCTCTTTTTTTAAGAATTTTATTAATTTTTTTATTTTTATTTTTGTTTTAAGTAATTAGTAAAAATATTTACAAATATATATACAAATACAATATACACAAAATACAAGGGAAAATTGCACAAACCACCCCAGAAAACCGACTTTTCACCGTAACTCCAAAAATTATAAAATCACTGCCATTTTGAAGATAATTTAATTTAGAATTCAATGGAAGTGAAATTGGTTCAATTTGATATTATATGGAGCCGGAATTAATCTTTAAATTAATGCTTAGTGTCTTTTCCAAGTGTGGCTGCTTTTATTCTGTACATGACTTAATTTTGCAATCATTTTTATTATTTAGGACACACTTTTATTTACAACTTTGATTTTGAATGTTATTTGATTTGGGGTCAATTAAGGTACAAATAAATTAATGTCAGTTTTATACAGATATACACAAAATAAGTGAGAAACACACATTTTTTTGGATTTTCTGGTTGAGGACCCTATCTCCCCCTACTTTATTCCTGGTCGATCAGGTCAAGTCTTGACCTTCTCTCGGGGTTCGGGTCAGCCTGTATAGAGTCTTCCTTTTTTTATTTTCTTTATTTTTCCTTTCTTTCTTTATTTATTTATTTTAGGTTAAAATTAGTAAGGAATGTACAATATTTACACACAAATGCAAGTCAGTAAGAATATGGAGTTAGCATTATATACAGGTGTTTTATAAGGGATTTTAAGCTAAAATAAATGAATAAATATGACAAATGCAAATTCATCATCCCCCTATGCTTTACCTTTGCTAGTCCCTTAGCAAACACTTATTAGAAAGAATAAGTGAAGAAGAAAAAGAAAGGAAAAATAAAGAAGGTAGGACAATATTGAGTATTGAACTTATCTTCATAAAATTGTAGTTTGGAGCTCTATCGGACCTTTGGATTATTTGTGTGTCGGAACTTCTGTGAGACTTAGAATTTTAAAACCAACAGCCTTCAAGTTCTACACATCATTGTCACAGTTTTGGCCCAGAAGTCATCTTAGATCGATCCTCTTCCTAAAGCATACCCTATGAACATTGAACAATCGACTCATGTGTGTGAAAAATTTTAGCTCTTCCCATCCAGAATGTTGGACTACCATGCAAATCTCCTCTCCAATAACTCGTCCTCGGGGAGTCAGGTATTTCCTTCTAAGGTCTGTCGTGATGTGTTCACAATCGATTTGGGGGAGAAGTTAGAAGAATGAGAAAAGAACTGGAGGGTGGTTTAGTGTAGTCACCTCTCCTTGTGAAGCTGGCCAATGTAGCCAAGTCTCCACCAAGATCTGCAGGTTTTCTTGAACCTTGGACCTTTTTGGTCAGATATTTATTTGGTAGTAGCTTCTTTGTATTTGGAGTTTTGGTGGTTCTGCTTGGATCTTGTTGTGCCCCTACGGATATAGAATCTTTTTTTTTCCGTACATGTTTTGGGGTCTTAGAAAAAATTGTGCCCAGCCGTCCACCCCTTTTCCGAAGCTTTATTTCAACCCGTACTCCGGTCTTTAGATTTCCACGCTACCAGAAAAGAAACTCATACAGTCTTCCAACATCCCGTCTGAGTTGAGCTAAGTGCATAGTGCAGGAGTACAAATTAATTCGCTATTCCAGAGTTGTACCCAGAATGAAGAGACCAGGTTAGACACTAAGAGTCAAATGCTGCACATTGTCATGTGGAACTCAAAGAATTAAGTCAAAGACCTGAAGCTTCTAAAATCCTATTTCTCGGTGAAGTTCCTCTAAGAATTAGGTGGATTAAGGTCCAACTAAGCTCCATTCTTCAATTTTATTCCAGACATAGTTTAAACATCAATACTATCCAGAAAAATGCACATGCAAATGCAGACTATGAACAATGCAGAGAGTTTTTTTTAAAGAATGATGCACATGTGAAAAGAACCATTTTCTTAAACAATTTTCTAATTTTGAACTTTTTATGGATTTTTGGAGAAAAATGCAGATGTGAAAGAAAGCTTCTTTTTTTATGCAAATTTTTATGATTTTTGGTTTTGTAGTTTTTTTTAAAGGAGAAAGGGTTAGTAATATATACAAGTATATACAAGAGACTTTTTTTTGTTTTTTTGTGTGTTTTTTTGTTTTTGTTTGTTTTTTGTTTGTTTTTTTTGTTGTTTTTTTTCTCTCTCTCTCTCTTCCCATTTTTTTTTGTGTTTTTTTTTGTTTTTGTTTTTGTTTCATTTTTTTGTTTTCTTCTTTTTTTGTTTTGTTTTTTTCTGTTTTTTTTTTGTTTTTTTGTTTGTTTTTTTGTTGTTGTTTTTTTGTTATTTTTTTTTGTTTTTTTGTTTGTTTTTTTGTTTGTTTTTTTTACACACGTGGATTTTACAAAATATACACATAACCCTTCAAATAAATGTATTTAAAAGTACGAGTTATGTCTAAAGTATATATACAATATATACGACACCCCCCTATACTTAGCTCGAACTATGTCCTCATAGTGATCAGAGAGCGACAAAGGAAGACATAACTCGTGCTAAGCAAAGAGAGGTGAAAAGACTCCTATGCTACAACGACTCAAAGAAAAGATAAAGAGAAGTTGGTGATCCCCCCCTATACTTAGGATCAAGTAATCCTAAGTATAGTGGAATGTACAAAGGGGAAAACCGATGAAGAGAATGTACAGACTCACAAAGACACGATATGAACAACATCACCCCCCTATACTTAGGGTAGAGTATCCCTAAGTATAGGCAACAACAACAAGGGTGATAAAAGGACGAATATGAACAACACAAATCCTTCACCCCCCTATACTTAGGATAAAGCACATCCTAAGTATAGCATATATACACACACACACACGGAATAGGGGTGAATGATAAAACGGGAGAAGACGGAGTGAAACGAAAGGATATACAAGAGGTGTTGAGCTTATGTATCGGACACAAAAGGTGGAATCAAAAGATCATCGTCTGATACCAAAGATATAGAATCCACAACGGACAGGAATGTATCATGATCTAGATATGGCTTCAGCAACTATCCGTTCACAACAAATGGTTGTGCGTCAGATGACAACCCAGATATGACAATACTCCCATTGTCACGCACAGCTCTCACGATGAACGGTCCTGACCACTTGCTTTTCAATTTTCCTGGGAATAACTTCAACTTAGCATCAAATAACCAAACTTTCTGATCAGGGGAGAAAGTCTTTCTTCGAATGTGTTTATCATGCCAGCGCTTGACTTTCTCCTTATACATAAGTGAATTATCATATGCAAAGTCTCGGAATTCCAGTAATTTATTCAAATCCAACTTCCTGTTCTTTCCTCCTTTCTCATAATCTAAATTGCATACACGGAGTGCCCATAAAGATTTGTGAATTAATTCCACTGGCAGGTGACAAGGCTTTCCATATACCAATCTGTAGGGAGACATACCCAAAGGAGACTTGTACGCCATCCAATAAGCCCATAGAACTGAATCAAGCATCTGAGATCAGTTCTTCCTATCTGGACGTACAAGTTTTTGCAATATCGTTTTGATCTCCCTATTTGAAATTTCTGCCAAGCCATTAGTCTGAGGGTGGTAAGGAGACCCAACTCTTTGCTCAATAGCGTACTCCTTCACAAGCTTCTTTACATCTCTATTAATGGCTTCCCCCATCTGAAATCAATATTTTGGAATACCGAACCGTGTAATAATATGGTCCTTGAGAAAGGAACACACCGTACGACTATCTGCGGTTCGGGTGGGGATAGCCTCCACCCATCGACTAACATAATCCACGGCGAGCAGGATGTACTGAAATCCCTGACTGACAGGAAATGGCCCATGAAGTCTATGCCCCAAGCATCAAAAACATCAGAAATCTGTATATATCTTAGGGGCATGGTATCTTTGTAACCAACTGTTCCTCCCATTTTCTGACAATCAATACAACCTCGAACATACTCTGTAGCATCCTTAAACAATGTAGGCCACCATAGGCCACTCTGTAAAACCTTTACTGCCGTACGTTTCCCTGAATGATGCCCGCCAGGATTCTAGCTTGTGACAGTGCTCAAGTACACTGGTGTGTTCTCCTGAGGAATGCACCTTCTCCAGATACAATCGGCACCCTCACGAAATAGGTACGGATCCTCCCACTGGTAATAATGAATCTCTGACAGAAATCTGTCTACTTTGTACTTCGGCCAATCTTGTGGAACCTTTCTTGGAGACAAGATAGTTCACAATATCAGCATACCATGGAAGCGAGTCCACAGATAAAATGGACTCATCTGGAAAGGTTTCAGAAATAGGAATCATGTTCTACTCAGAAGTCTCTATGTCTGTGATACGGGAAAGGTGACCTGCCACAACATTTTTCACTCCAGGTTTATCTCGTATCTCTAAATCAAATTCCCGGAGAAGAAGGATCCATCTGATAAGGTGTGGTTTAGCATCCTTCTTTGCCTGTAAGTATCGTATGGCAGTGTGATCCGTGTATATAATCATGTGTGAACCAATGAGGTAAGATCTGAACTTTTCTAGACCAAATACAACTGCTAACATCTCCTTCTCTGTAACTGTATAATTCCGATGTGCTTCATCCAGAGTCCTGCTAGCATAGTGTATAGCAAAATGGTACCCCATCA